>NW_004624731.1:19608217-19654775 GCF_000247695.1 Heterocephalus glaber | reverse complement strand
CAATAAAATAAAATTTAAAAAAATTTTTAAATTAAAAAATTTTTAAAAATGATACTCTGTTCAAGGTATGGTAGTACAGTGGTACCTCGGTTCACAAACTTGATTCAGGAAAACATGGCTGCAGTTTTGTTTGTCACTCGATGCGGAGTTCATGAAAAGAAGCAAAATTTTGCAGAACACTTCTATTTGCAAACTGAATTGTTCACAAACAAAGTATTTATGTCCTGAGGTTCTTTTAAAACAGAAGTGTTTTGGAACTGAGATACGGTGTTGCTTCGGTTCACAGACACTTCTGCTGGTGAACAATTCAGTCCTCCCTCAGAATCATTAAATGAATTAAGTTTGTGAACTGAGGTACCACTATATTTTAAATAAAAAGTAGAAATCGTAAGTTTCCACAAACAAAATGTTAAGGAGGCGATCTGGCTTGAAACATGACTGGAAACAAGTAGTCAAATTTCCCACTCTGTATTTCTCCTCATATCCTAGAAAATGGATGGGCATGATGGGAGCATGACAGGCAGGCATTGTTAGCTGGACCTCTGCAGAGTGCTCACCTGGGGGGTCTCTGTCGTCCATGGAACTCCCTGGCAACAATGAGGAGGTCATGAAGGAGGAACCCTTTTGAGGGCTGACGAAGCTTCAGGAGCGCACTTAGAATGGCTTTTAAGGCTCAAGCAATCACAACCTGTGTGTCAAGCCCTCATGGACCTGCACAGCAGCCTTGGTAACAGACCTGAACTCCCTGTGCCACATGCATTGTCCCCAAACCTCTAGAGAAGACCTCTTCTCAGCCCTGTCAACAAAACAATGATGTTCTGTTATCTCAGCCCTAGGAAACCCAGACTGGAGACTCTCAGTCAGAAAACAGCACTATCATATCAAGTTCTACTTCTTTCTCTTCCTGCTCCTCTTCCTCTTGTTCTCCACATTTAACACAGTTCTTGAGAACCATATGGTTTGCATTTTGATTATGGTTATAAAAGTTACCAAAAAATAGGAAAATCTAAAATCTTCCTCCAAACCCCACAACACTCTTTCAAGTCATCTAGGAATTGTTAAGTTAAATGCACTTTGCTCCTGGGAAATAAAGTCTGAACTTTAGATCAAAAGCCAGTTTGTTCCCATCACTCAGGCCATTGCTTCCCTACAAGGGTGACCTGCTAATCCCCAAAAGTGAGGCCCAAGATGACTTTAATCATGCTTGGCTGGTAGATCATACCCGCATGGATATGCATACACACACACACACACACACACACACACACACGCACACACACACACCTGAAAAGCTAACTTCCATTACTGTAAAACAGACCCAGTTTTGTTTGTGTTTGTTTTCTTTTCAGAAGCTAAAATGTCTGGAACTATCATCAAAGTGTTTGGCTTGCATAGCGTGTGTGTTGCCAGTTGAATTAATGGCAGCACATCTACTTCCAGTCAACAACGTCTGATACACAAACCCAGCCTTCACATTCCACTTTACACTACCCCTACTTGGAGGCAAGAAGCTGTCTTTATACTCCCAACTCGTTTCTGTTATAACTTTTTGAGTTGTTACACTTTAAGATAACTGTTTTGGCAATATTGCAATTTTCCTCCTGCACAGTAAGTGAAAACTCTCGTTATCTATTTCTGCATCGGGAGCAGCTAAAATATGCCATTTCAGAGAAAGGAAAAGGAAGACATCTAAGCATCCAGAAGCCTTCTCTACTGTATTCCTAACAACATTATTCATTTATCTAACACCCTTCTCATGCAGAGATAAAGTATTTCTAGCTGCATTCTTTAAGGTATACTTACAAAGTTCCAATAATGGAAAATATACATAAAAACTACCTATCACCTTATGGGCTAGTTATAATAAAATAAAGCAAATGTTACTTCAGAGAAACAAATCAGACTAGGAAGAAAGGCTGCCTTTATATGGAGGAATATAACTTAAGATTGAAGAAAAAGGAGAAGAAATTGTAGGGTGGGAAGGCAGGTGGAGGTGGCTAGTCCCCAGCCCTAACCCTACCTTAACCCTAAACTGAACCTCCAGTCCATTATGCTTGGCTCTGTGATTAGTCTGTGACATTGGCTTCTCAGAAATTTTAGCTGGAAACTGTCCAGTAGCAATTCATTCTTCAGGCCCTGGCTGCTCAAATGCTATACCCCAAAGAAAGTTCTGTCTTTGGGAAGACTGGCCCTTGACCAGCTCCTGGGGGAGAAAACTCTGACTCCTTGGAATGTCTTGCCTTATGATACTGTTTTGTATTCCCGAGGCCTTAGGCCATTCTATGTCAGTTTGACCAGATAGTTTATGCTATGGATTGGTTTGGTCTCTAGGCGAGTAAAGGAGGATCGAGGAGTGGCTAGGCACTGAGTAGCCAAGGCAAGTCACATTGTGCTCCATAACTATTGCACATGCACAAGAAAGTCCCTGGACATCAAGACTCCAGTGAGCTTCCTTGGTTGTCACACTTCATGTGTTGTCACACTGCTGTCTGCAGAGTTAAGCACATCTCTCTGCAACTCCTCTGGAAGGGAATGCCTGAAAGTTTACATGGCCACTCTTGGACTTCGCCCATTTGCCTCTTTCCTTTGTTGGTTTTGACCTCAACCCTTTCACTGTAATAAATCATAACTACAAGTGTGATAGTATTCCTGGGTCCTGTCACTCCTAGAGATTTATCAAGCCTGAGGGTGGCCATGAAATGTCCCAAAATAGAAGTGATTGAAGGAGATAGATGAAGGAACTTTTCCCTGGACACTTATCCCCAAAAATATTTTGTGCTGTCCAACCAGAAATATAGATGCTCAAAGATCTACTGATAACTGTTCCCTTGGAGCCAGAGTCTTGGACTCAAAACTTTCCCCTTTTCAATGACTATGTCAGAAAATAAATGGAAGAACCACTGACCATGGCAGGCCTTCTCATGTCATTTTAGTCCCAGCAAAACACTTGAGCACAGGCTCCCTCCCTTTCCTCTGTCAACTGATGAGTTAATACATATCCAGGACTCTTGACATGTTGCCCCCACTAGCTTGAAAAACAGAACACTGGTCTGGTGTGTTGGCACATGCCTATGATTCCAGCTACTCTGGAGGATGAGGCAGGAAGATGGAAATGTCAAGGCCAGCCTGAGCAACTTACCGAGAACTTGTCTCAAACTTAAAAAAAAAAAAAAGGAATACTGGGCATGTAAGTCAGATTACCTAGCATGTGCAAGGTCCGGAGTTTAATCCCTATACTGCAAAAAGAAAACAAAACAAAAACAAAAGTATGAATCAATAGTACTTCATGCTATCATTTTTTTTTGTAAATTAGACAATCATACGGCTTTATATAATTAATGAGATAATTTTGATGTATTCTTACTCCAAAAGTATTAAACTCTCTAAAATATTGAAAAATCAGAATAATACACAAAATTAGATCATTGCCCCAAGTAAGTCAGAAATGTAATCCTGTTATTTTCAAAAAAAAGAAATGAGGAAAGTAAACAAAGAAAAATAAACTCCTGGTACACCAATGGGATAAGTCAGTGCAGGCAGAGAAACTCTAGTATCTGGAATATTCAAGTTCTGTTTCCTTCGTAAATAACAAGAAAATGAACTATCACACTTTGGAGTGTTAGGGTGCCTAAATGTCCATATTGTTTCTAAAAATCTTACTTAGAAATTGTAAATGTCATTTAGGTTTTATACTAAATCTCCCCATTTCTGATTTCCATTTCTTTGGTTAGTCACAAAACTTCTTGAGATTTCATGTCTAACACATATTTTAAAAATTCCTAAGGCACTGTATGGTTTAGATCTAGAAGGTCCTCTCAAAGTCTCAGGTTCCAAAGTGGGCTGTTGAAAGGTAATTGGATCATGGAGGTGCTATACTCATCAGTGAGTCAGTCCACTGATGAATTCATTCCTAAATGAACAGTTAAGAGTTGGAGCCCTGCTGGAAGAGGTGTGTCATGGGGGATGTGCCTTTGGAAGATGTATCTCCCTTTCCCATTCCCCCCACACTTGATCTCTCTGCTTCCTGGCTACTGTTGGATAAGCAGCTTTCCTTCTCCCATGCTGTCTCTATCTTGGAGCCAGCCAACAATGGACTGAATCCCATGAGACCATGAGTCAAATTAAACCTCACCTCCTTTAAATTATAGGTGCGGAGCACTTTGTCCCATTGAGGGGAATGCTGAATGATACAGGCACCTAGGATAGAAACTACTATCATCTTCCAATCAGTACAATGTATGAAACCCCTATTTGACCAGCAAATCCCAAATAAAAGACTTGCTACATTAGTAACAGAGTTCATCAAGGGGGGAACTCAGGTTTTCCATCCCAGACTCAGCTTATTCTGTTAACCTCATTTAATGCTTCCTAAAATTAGGACAAGTGTTTCACACTAGTGACATAAAGCATAATTCCTTCCCAAATGGAAAAGTGCATTTGAGTCTTTTAAAAAATTTTTATATGTAAAGAACCTAACAGAGAAACAATAAAATCTCAAAACCTTTCAGGTGAGTTCCCCAATCAAAATGTAAAAATATTAGCTAATCCATTATGAGCCTTGAAATTCTAGGCTGCATTAAAAACTTCCCCAATCCAGCCATGTATAAAAGCAACAAACATTTGTGCTTAAGAAAATTGTGAGTCTATTTTATAGCCTCAATAGGGACAAGCAGCTAAACCAATCTATACGCCCATTACCACTTAATAAACTTACATTTAAAAAGCACTAAACCTAATGCTGGAAAAACTGCCTCTTTCTATGAAGCAGTTTCTAAAAAATCACAACTGTAGAGCCCCATCAGCTAATTTGCCTACAATCACTTAAAGCAAGTCTTCCCCTGGATAAAAACCGAAAAGCCAACATGTACAGAAACATCCTCAAATTCTTTAAAGAAAAGTGGTAGTCACTGAAAACTGCTTGATTGGAGCAGCGATGTCAAAGTTCATGAAAGAGTTATTGTTGAAGAGTGTTGATGTTATGAGGGTCCTTGAAACCATATTGCAGCTCAACCTTCAGGCAAAAGTAGAGTGTACAAGAAGTATCAAAAGTATTTTAAACCTGTTCACTCAGATCATTGACTAGATATTTTACAGCATGTCCTCAAGGCAGAATAGTCCTAAATGTCTGTATATTGCATGATGACTTTCCATAGTTTCTGTGTCTTTTTTTTCTCTTACCTACACTCCTGCTTTAGAATACAGTGTTTCTATTTCCAGAAGCCTGCTAATGGGAACTCTGCCCATCAAGGGACAAAATGTTGGTAACCTGGGATCTTCAAAACACATTGTGTAATTTACTAGTGGTGTTAGAAATCCTTAGACCAATAAGAGAGGAAAAAGTTTCTAGACCAGAGAACATTCTCCCTTTGCCTAGTGCAAGGATTGTGGGACAGAAGTAATTGGACAGACAATAGTGCACATAAAATAATATCAAAGCTTAGAAAAATGTGGTGATTTCAATAAATACAGACACAAGCCATCTTCATGGAATGGAAATCTTAATATTGTTAGAACCTCAAAATATCTATAAATAAAAATATCAGGATTTTTAAAGAAGTAGACAAGATGATTCTAAAATTCACTGGACGTGCAAAAGATCTAATACTGCTAAGATTCTGTATTGGGGTTGTCCAGAGAAACAGTACATTTATGGTGGGAATTGGCTCACATCATAGGAAGGCCAAGAAGTCCCACCATTTCCTATCTGTTAAGTAAAGACCCAGGAGAGCTGGTGGTGTAACTGAGCACAAGCCCAAAGGACTAAGAACCAGGGAAATAAATTGTGTGACTACAGACCAGGTCTAGGGGCCTGACAACTGGAAAGGAGCCATTTTAGAAAGTCCAGAATTTGAAAGCCCAAGAACAAAGGACACTAATGTCTCAGGGCACAAGATGACATGCCAGATGAAGGAGAGAGAGCAAATTCGCTCTCATTCCAAATTTTTGTTCTATTCAGCCTCTGTATGGGTTGGATGATGCTCACCCACATTCCTGACAGTAGATCTTCTTTAATCATCCTACTCCTTCAAATGCTGAGCTCCCCTGAAACTCTCTCACACTCACACCCAGGAATGTTTTACCAGCTATCTGGGCATCCCTTAACCCAGTCAAGTCGACGTACAAAATGAACCATCATAGGTTCCTGTGGTACTAAAGTTTTGGGATTACTAGAAATCTCTCTTAAAATATTTGGTATATAATAGTGAAAAAAAGTTACCTAACTGTTCACCATTAACAGTGTTTAGACATACTATAGTATATACAACGGATTAAATATTACACAACAAATATTATGATGGTTTTCTATTACAGTATGATTTCAAGTAAAAAAATCTAGACATATAGTTCATGACTAGATTTAAATATATATATACATATATATATATATATATACATATATGAAAGTCTCTTTAATTGCATTGTCGTGGCTGCCTTGATGTACTGAATTCATTTGAAACACTTCATAGTCATTTTGACTTTAAGGAAAAGCCAGAAGTCCCATAGTGCCAGATTCAGCGAATAAGGTGGATGAAGACACACTGTAATGCTTTTATGAACCTGCTTTTCCAATGCATGGCACTCTGCAACAGCCTTCACCTATTCTTTAGTCACATCTCATAAAGACATGAAAGAGAACTTCCAGAACTGCTTCAGAAAGTGGCAAGGATGGTGGGATAAGTGTGTTCAAAGTGAGTGGGAATATCTTGAGGGGGATTAATGTCAATATGTCTTTTACTGTAATACATTTTAATTTAAATATTCCTCAGGTGTTTTGATCACACATTGTACAAAAAGAATAACAAATTATATTTGATGGAGAAATTATAAATTTGGGTTTTGGGTTTTGTTTTTGATATTTTGCTTTTCTTTGCATTAAATTTTTTCTAATAACATAAAGAACTTATATCTAAAATTTTAACACTAATTCTTGGCATTGGCCTTTAAATCTATGGCTGGAATATTTGGTTTAGGCCAAATTAACTCGATTTGCTATTCCTGCTCAGACTCCTCAGCCATACTGACAATTAGTAGGTGGGATGATACGTTGTTCTAAGGGGTTGCCCCAGGCACTGGGGGTGTTTGGTAGCATCCCTGGTCTCTAGCCACTATACGCTGGTAGGAAATACACACACACACACACACACACACACACATACTGCCACTTGTCTTTTGGGGAATGGAACCACCTGACTTCTGGTTAAGAACCACACTGCTGTCAGGCCGGGGATGTAGCTCAGAGGCTCCGTGTCTGCCTGGTAAGCACAAAGTCCCGAGTTCAATGCCCAGTACAGGAAAAAAAAAAAAAACCACTGCTGCAAATGCTTTCTGAAAATACAAATCATCTACTATCTTGAATATCTTAAAATAGTACTAATCCTAAGCAAGCATGCACTGAGAATAAGAAGCTATAGGAAAAAATATGAGCATAAATACGAGCAAGTAGTAATAATAATGATGAAGATGATCAGCATATTCCAAGTCATCAGTCATGAAAAGGTGGGAAGAATCAGCTCAAGCAAAGGTAAGGTTATTAAGCAGCCCTGACCACTACCTTATTGTTCAACCCTAAACTTCAAGAGATGGCACTTGAAAAACTAGGAGAATTTTGATGAGATTGGGCTCATTCAGGGTGGTATGGCCATAGACATACTGGGAGAATTTTGAGAAGCGTTCCCCATGACTGGGTTGGTATAGACAGGAAAGAGCAAAATGAGGGTTTTTGTGGAGAAAGGGGGACATTTTCCTGGCAGAGGTAAGGGTGTAATCACATACACAGGCATAGAAAATCTCAAAAAGAGGTCTGAGAAATAGCAAACAGGTTGAATTAGTTGAACCTAAGATTTTTTTTTCTCATGAACTATGGTGAGAAATAAAGTGAGAATAGGGTGGGACTTGATAGTTTAAGGCTTTAAGCATGCCAGGAATGGGCTCTTTTTCTAATCAGTGGTTCTTAACAATGTCTTCAACTACAATCATCTGAGGAGCTTCTGGGACATTCCCCTACCCAGGGCCCATCCAGGCTGTTAGAATCCCAGGGACCAAAAGACAAGACCAGGTAATTCTCATGCACAGCTGGGATAAAAGACCTCTCCTAAAAGCTGGCTATGGGAAGCCCAAACAATTAAATCCAGCCCTGATAACATCAACCCAACTCTTCCTATGATCTTATTCCAGAATGGCCACCCAATCCACACCACCCCCTCATCTCCCAACTGCAGATTTCAAGCTAACACCTGTAGGAGAGCTTCCATCCCCTCTAGAACAGCCCCTCTAGTGGTGGCCCCACCTCCGACATGATGCCACCTCTGCTAGCAAAGATCTCAGTCTCTTAAGATACCGTATCCCTGTTTTGAGAGCTGTACCTGTTAGAGGACTTTCAGGTATGCAGGTGAAGTCTACATGCCAGAAATCTCTGCTGTCTGATCCCAGCTTTCTCTTCTGAGGCCACACAAAGCAAAGTATAATGATTTTCCACATGAAGACTTCGAAGTACCTCAAAACAGCCAAAAAAAAACCTGTCCCCCTAACTCAATAGATTATAACATCGCTAACTCTTTCAGTGTTTCCCCTTGTGAACTGGTTTCAGTTCTTTTTATCATACTGGTCATGTTTTCCTGAATATTCACTGATTTTTCATTGTCCTTGAAAGGTGACACCCGAAAGTGGATAAAGCCACTGTATAGAACCCAGTATGTTAAGAAAGCACAGTCATGCTCTTTTGATCCACACATTATTTTAATACATCTGAGGCTGAGTTGGAGGTGCTGCTGGGCCACATACAGGATAGAAGACCAGGTGCTCTTCCCTACACATGTTAAGTCCCACATTCTCGATCTGCTTCCTTTCCAGAAGGTTCTGATTTAGCTGCTGTTGGGAAATATCACACCATGTCTGGGACTCTGTGGTCGGCTCTTCCCTGGGCTCACTCTCTTTCACTTGTTCTCTCTCATGCCCAGTTCTGCCTCTCTTCTCTACTCTCAAAACTTGCTATTTCCTGCTTCCTTTTTTATGTTTTCCTCAGTTATTCCCTTCACCTAGATAACATGCCAGAAAGTGAATAACTTCTTGATGAATATTTTTTACATTCTCCTCAATCCAAAAAGCCAAGGAGGTAAACACAGTTTAGCACACTTTCCTCATTGCCTCTTCCTCTTGGGATGAAGTTCTACAAATACTCTATTTATAATTACAGTCCTATTCTGTCTTCACATCTTCATTTTTCTTAGCACTCTCCATCTATATATTTTCCATATTGTTTACTGTCTGTGTTCCCTACTTTAATGTAAATTCTGGAAAGGTAAGTATTTTTCACTATGGTTTTTCACCAATATGTCCTTAGTATCTAAAAGAGTGTCTGGTACATTATAAGTACTTAGTATGTTCCCCAAAAGTTCATGTACTATAAACTTAATCCCCATGTATATCAGTAGTATTTGCTGGTGGGGCATTTCAGAGGTAATTAAGATTCGATGGGGCCATGAGGTTGGTTGATGGTATTAGCGATTTTATAAGAAGACAAGGAAGACACCCTAGTTAAAACATTCACTTTGCTTTGCCATGCGATGCCCTCTCCCACCTTATGATGGGGAAATAAGACCCTTATCAGATAATGGCAACATTTTCCAGAATTATAAAGCTAAATAAATCTCTATTCTTTAGAACTAAGCCAGTCTGTGGTAATCAGTTACAGCAGTAGAAAATGGACTAAGACAGTGAATAAATGGCAAAGTCTTTGACAGCTTTCACTGATGTCCTTGGGGCAAAATGCTTGTGTTTATTCCCTTCTGCTCAGACTTCATACTTTCCTACTTCACACTTATCGAACCAGGTAGGGTAGACTGCCAATTTCCAAACACGTCTATCATTTGCCACCAGTCTGACCATTCCTCCTAACAGCTCACAGCTAGCAACTTCCTCTGTCAAAGCATTCCATGAAGACTGAGAACTGTTTCCTTTTTTTCTACTTTTTTTTGTATTCAGCTTCTACAAGCTTTAGCTGCACCAGTTTACTTTGGGCTCGAACTCAAGCCATTGTTCCAGCACATGGTCTGCAGTAGTCTATAACCACTGTCAAGAGTCAAGACCCATGCCTTAAAGAATTAAGGCATTAATTCTTGTAAATGTATGACATGGACTTTTTTTCTTAAGTTGCATCTTAGACTACCATGGGTCTTCTGGGATTTCCTTTGGCTCTATTTCAGAATGCTTGAGCATAGTCTGATTTCCTTATTTTAACACTAGGTACATCTTGTGGGTGCCTGTTGTAAAGTGTACTGTTGGTATAAAAGGTACACTCAACCAAACGAGCTACATAAGACAGATCGAAAGCAATTCCCAGTCCTGTAGGTGTTGATAGTCCAATTTATCACCCTGATTCTTTACTCCAGAGAGCCAATTCAACATCCTCTTATCTACTCTGGCACATCCCAGTGACCCAACTTCTAGTCACCCGGAGAAACATGTTTGAAGGACACACAACAGTTCAAAAACACTTTTATAAACACAATGAAAGGGGTAAGTCAGGTAGATAGCATCAATTTTCTGTCCCTCATAAAATTCTGAAGATGTGCCTAATGCAGAGTGAGAGATAAAACTGACCAAGAAATGTAAAATAGAAAGAACCCCGATGGGAGATATGTACCTGCACTGTGGGTAGGAGTAGTCAAATACAATAAGAAAGAGGGGTGACATAATATAGTTTGACTGCTCTGCAGCCATATCTAAGATCTAAAATATAACCTGTAAGATAATAGAAAAATGTGGCTACTTTCTATTATCCGTAAGTTCCAGAAAGAAATTGTATTATGGTAAGCATTTCCCCTGACTTTCCATTGTCTTGACAGAGGAAAAAAATACTTCTATGAAATTATTTTCATGAAGAACATAGCTATGCTTGACCCAATTTTCCTAGCAGAGGTAGGGCATTTCGCAGGGAACACTTGAAAGGCTCAGAATTATACAGCCTTAACCACAGTGGTGATCAAAGAGTGGCCCTCTGGTAGAATTGGACCAAACACAAAAATCTAAACTGAGCTCTCCCATGGCTCAATATCCCTGGAGCGAATTCTGCCTGAAGCCCTTACTTCGGCCACTCCTCAAGTTCAGACACTGAGTCTTAGGCTGTCAAATAGCTTCTGACAATGCAGGAAAGAATAATGAAAACTAAAATGAACAGAAGTCCTGTTTCTCTATCTTTCAAAGGAGAACATGGCATGCTGTCATCTTTGCATGGAGCAGAAGACTAGCCAGCAACCCAGTGTTCTGCTTGTGCTCAAACCCAGCTCATTGTGTCATATCAGAACTCATTACTGCCCTTACTTCCTCCTCACCAAGTTATCAAAGCTTTCAACATGGTACAATTACATAGCCAACTCACCAGAGCCCTGCAAAACAGGCTTCTTAAATACCCATCCATTGCTCTTAGAGGCCAGCTGCCTGCTATTTGTCAGAGGTTTGAAGCTTCTGGAGAACAGTGATGAAAGTTAAAGAGGTAGCATGTTAAATCTATAGTAAATCGTAATTTAACTCCAACTACAAGCAGTAGTATTTACTGAACCATAGACATTAACTTTCTGTAATCATGTTCAGACTTATTAATATTAGATTTCCACTGCTAGAGTTTTAAAATTATCATTGAAATGTAATTTCACTGCTCATGATGATGTAATTGCTGAGAAGCCGTGTCGATGGTAATTACACAATGCAGCATGTGGAACTGAACTATTGCACTGAAATCTATTTATTGTTTGAATTGTTCTTCCTCTTCATTAATTCCACTATCTGATTTGCATTTTTAGTTTAAATAAAATAAGCTATAGTATCCATATTTCCTTGCTTAGCCTCAGAGAATGGAGAAGTGTGGGAATGGAGGTGAGAGGGTAGAACAGACTGGATTATTCTGAGTTGCAGGCAGAGCACACCCTAATAATACATCACTCCCTTTGTTATTTCCTCATTCCTGCTACAGAGAGCCCAAGCACTGAGGGCAACTGCTAGTTAACTGTATTAAATATGTAGATAGATGGATATGTAGATATAGATATATGAAAAGTAGAGTGGGTGTAACCACCTGTATTTGCCAAATTCTGCATAGACTCTCATTATAATGTATATAAAGCACAGCAGGAAAGGAAAAATTTTAAAAATATATTTAGAAGAAACTTGTAAGCCAGGCATGGTGGTGCACTCCTATAAGTCCAGCACTCTGGGATGCTGAGGTAGGCGGATCACAAGTTTTAACCCAGCCCCGGCAATTTAGCAAGATCCTGGCTCAAAATAAAGGAAAATAAGAGGGTTGGGAATATAGCTTAGTATGATGACCCTGAGTTCAGTTCCTGGTACTAAAGAAAAAAAGAAAGAAAGAGCAAAGGGATAAGAAAAGAAAACTTGTAATAAACAACTATTAATTACTCTATTGTTTTATTTGACATCATATGCAAATCGAGGCACATATCTGCACATTGGAAGAATTACAGCTTTAAGAAGTGACAAAACACCTCAGATTTCCCATGGCACTACCCACAAGTAGCAATTTAGACTGATATCTTTGTCTCAGTCAGCTGTTTCTGTTTGCAGCCATCAGAGGTGGTACAGAGAGCCCAGGTTGTAGCCAATCTGCCCGGGCTGGCACCCTGGTGTGGCTACTTAACTTTTCTCTCCTGTATCTCCCCATACAGAAAAGGAGGATTGTAATAGTACCTTCCTGCCCTGTTGTTCAAAGAATTAAATGAGTGAATTACATAGTTAGAATGGTACCTGGCATCGAATAAGCATGCTGATTCCAGCGCTGGTTATTACTGACTATAAGCAATGGGAATGGGAACTAGGTGGCAGACTGACAAGAAAGCTGGAGGAGGCACATAAAGTGGGCAGGAACAAGGCCCTGCACTTGGGACATCACAAGGCCATGGGGCAGTCTTACCTGAGCCGCCCTCTCCGTTGCCAGCTCTAGAGTCAAAGTCCCATGCAGGCCATTCGTGCAGTCAGGCCTCAGGCACCCGGCCAGGTGCCACCAACCAGGAGTGGGGAAAAGGAGTATCCAATCCACCCAGTTCCCTAAGTGGGAGATGGGGCTCTGCCTTCCCCAGGTCTCAGAACTGCGGAGGTGAACGAGGCTTGACTGCGGAGGTGAACGGGCCTTGAATGCAGAGCAGAAAAGACAAATCCAAGCCGGACAGAAGCCTATGACTGCGCTAAGCGGACTGGAAGGGAAGGTGCTGGGCCATCTGGCCCGTGCAGGCAGAAACAGCAGTCTATGAGATCCAGAAAGCAGGAATCAACGCGTGTCAAAGGAGCCCAGGTACAAAGCGCTGAAAAGTCAGAGAAGGAAAGCACTCTAGATGTTGGCTTCGGGGTAGGGACTCAGCATAGCAGACCGGAAACCCTCCCTAGAAGGCGGCAGCCAAAGGAACACAGCGACCCCCCCAGGCGGGGAGGAAAGGAGCCCCTTCTATACCACAGGCTCTCACGCCTGTCGGTCTTAGGACTCCTTTGCAATCCTAAAGAGTGTTGAACACTTCAAAGATCTTTTGTTTATGCAGGTTATATCTATGAACACTTACTCCATTGAAAACAAAAATGTTTTAATTTATATTCATTCATTCAAGGTCATTAAACCCCCTATACATTAATATAATTTTTTTATTTTTATTTTAAAAATTTTATTAAATTTTTATTTAAAATATATTTTCCTCACCCAAAATGTAGGGATTATGGTGTCTTTATTGTTTATGTTTGCAAATCTGGCTTATTGGAAGTCTCTTGTCTGACTCTGTTCAATCTGTTGTGAAGACAAAAATTACATCGCTTCTAGAAAATTCCTGTTGTGAGAGAATGAGTGGAAACAGCAAATAACATGTTGATATCATTATGAAAATCACTTGACCTTACAAATCCTCTGCAAACGTCTTGGGGATCCTAAAAAAGCAGACCGAGGATTCAAACAATTTAGAGCTAAAAAGCCAAATACAAGCTTCACAAGGAAGCACAAAAGATGAGCTATGATTATAATTATTGCAATATACTCTGACCTCATATTTATGTAACACCAGGTTATTGACAAAAAGCACATAAAACATTATTTTTGGTGCTCATAACAGTCCTGTGTGGCATTATTCCCGTTTTATAAACAAGGACTCCAAAGTTCTGAGAGGTTGGTTAGTATGCTCAATGTCATCTAAGCAGAAAAGCTGGAAACAACATTCCCATCACTATCACATACTGAAAATCAGTTTTATCTTCAAGGGTGTATGGAAACACTGATATAGATTTCTCCATCTGCTACATAGGAATATGAGACCTAGAGTTTGGAAAAGGATTTGTTTTGATCTGCAAGGAAGAGCAGACTTGGGTATGGATCCCAGATTTGTTGACTCTAGGTTGGTTTCAGTAACTAAGCAAGCATGTGCCAGTGGTGAAACCTTCCAAAGAATTTTTTATCAAGAGTTGAATTCTAAATTTACCCAGTAGATGAATGGCTGGTTAGACACAGACAGTGAATTAATTTGTCCTTTGTTCCTTAATCTTATTCAAACAGTAAGGACTTTTTTGAAGTCTTCAATAGCTGACCAGGAAGGAAGGAAGGAGGAGATGGAGGGAGGAGGAAAAAGAAGGAGGAGGTGGAGAGAGGGAGGAAGAGAAAGAAACAGAAACAAGAAGGAAGGAAGGAAGGAAAGAAAGAAAGAAAGAAAGAAAGAAAGAAAGAAAGAAAGAAAGAAAGAAAGAGAAAATCTGCCTGTCACATGTAGGTGTAACTTCAAAAACAAGGACTTTCTTCTGTGCTTCTTTAAAAGACATTTAAGCCCAAATAAATAAATAAATTTTATTCTATTTTTCCCAAAGTCCATGTGCAGACTTCATCTCACATCACACCGCCTTTGTCTGCACATTACTGACTAGAAAAGATGAGCAAAGACAACTCACACTTCCTTCTGTAGCTGGGGATAGCTCAGCTTTTACTGAGACAAGTTTGCAAGGGTCTGGCAGAAAGGGAGAAGGGTGAAAGGAGTAATAGAAGGTTACTACATTTCAGGGCTTTTTCACGTAAGAATCCATTCACTCAATTTTGGTGTTTTTTTTAGGAAATAGGTACTGGTATAAACACTGTTTCATGGAAACAAAGAGACCTGAACCCTAGTTTAAAAGCCATGCTTTTAAAATATAACATTAATTAATATAGGTGACTGGTTTTGATATAATGAAGCTAAGTAATTGTTAATTTACTAAATGTAACATGTTAATTTTTTCAGTGTCTCCCATATAAGAGTTGTCACTAGATAACACTCCAGAACCCCATTAAAATCACTGAATGCAAGAAAATTCAATTAGTGTTAGCTTTCGAGGCAGAGCATGCTATTCATATTAGGGCTGTGGATGTGGTAAGGCAAGCATTAAGGAGGGCCCAAAAGCAATTTGGAGAATAAATGACTGCGAATGGGGCCACTAAGAATGGAGAGGGAAGAAATAGATTAATTATTATGAAAGGAAAACCATCAAAACAAAGTTAATAGTGGCATTCTGTGCTCCAGCCCCTCAGAGGCCAGTAAGCCACTCTCAGATCCTTAAGTAGCTAAGTAACCATCAGTTTGACTATAAATCATCACCAGCTCTAAACATCTCTCAGTAAAAGCCTCTTTATTGGCTTTACAAAAAATATTAGCCAAGATGGCAGTGGATACATCTGAGGATATGTTTGTATATCAGTTCTTCTCAGTAACTGAGTGAGAAATACACTGCATGCTAGTATACCAAAGTCACTTTGATATAGCTCAAAAAAACACCTATTATCTTTCCTTTGAGAACATCTCAAAGGGATGGAAGCAGTCCAAGGCAGTTTTTAGTTCATTACAACTCTCTCACCCAACAAAACTGCTGAAGATAAACACAGCAATTGACAATAACAAAGTCAGATACTAAACCACAAAGTCTGAAGAGAGGCCACTTCCTCTGCCTCCCTACAGTAGTCTGCCCAGGTGACTGCTAATAGGAACTGTCTTGGAGATGCTTTCATGCTCCAATAGGGGTGACTTGCATTTCTCTGGATGACTCAGATATCCTGAGTAAATTTGGAAGGGAGACTTCAAGGTGGCATCATGGCCTTGCCCTTGTGAGGCCCTACTCCCTGAGTGTGTTCAGGACCTGTAACTCGCTTCTAACTAGATGGTGAGGGTCACAGAATGCCACTCCTGGAATTATGTCATGTCAGAGTCCACCTTGCTGTCTTGCATCCTTTACCTTGCTGACTATGAAGGTGCCAGCTGCCATGCTGTGATAGACCCTGTGGAGAAAAACACAGTAGCGAGGAACTAAGGACAGCCTCTGGGAGCTGTGTTCGGCCTCTGGATGCAAGGGCCCTGAGTCTCCTAGTGCCAAGGAATTATCATTTACCTGAGTAGGCTTGGAAGCTGATCCACTGGCCTGGCCAACATCCAGACTATATTCTTTCAGGAGACCCAGCCAGGTCTTACCTGTACACCTAACCTAAGGAACTGTGAGGTCATAAGTGCATGGTGTTTCAAGCCACAAAATTAGCAGCAATTTATTACGCCACAATAGGAAACTAAAACACTAACCAAACCTAGAAAAAACAGGACATTGTGTTGTAAAGAACCCCAAATTAGAATAGCATGACCAGTTCTGCACCAGGCACACCAGAAATTCATTGTCTTCTATCCTGGATTTTCTTGTCCTCAAGATCTTACTGACTCTTGAGGTGGTGGGTAAGTCTAGTCTGTGCAATTTATGATTTACTCTGCTAGCTTTTTTCCCCTCTCTGAGACACTGCCACTCTTTTCAGTTAATGGGAAACCATTTCATGCAATGAAACAAAATTTATTAAACTGTGTCCAAATGGCCTGATAGAATTTATGCACCACAAAAGTGAATCAATTTATTTCTCATTCAGACACATCATTTTCGTTGACTTACATCCATTAATATAGCATCCTTCACTGATGTTTCACTTGCTCTAAGCTGTATCATCTCTTTATGATATTTTATGATGAGAGAGAATTCTGAGAAAAGAATACAACAGATGACTTCTTATAAATTTTTTTCTGTCTTTTTCAGGTTTTTTTTTTTTAATATATGGCTACAGAACCATTAACAATACGTTCATTACAGATGTAGAGAAATGACATATTGTTGGCATTTATACTATATGTGCCTTTTACTCAAAGTGCCTTTGTAAGTGATAAATGAGGTTGACTTTTAGGCTCAAAAAAGATAAGAGGTAAAGATGGAAAAATATATGGATATCTGGTATCTTACCCTGCATGAAACTAGCATATGTGTGAGTTTTCAATTGGAAGGACAAAATAGAGCCAAGGATAGAATGAAGGGATAAAAATTTGTAGAAAGTAGAAAGTTAAATTTTGATAACCTATATATTTTGATTCTACACAATTTCCTATATAAAAAGGCTAAAGCAAAATTTACAACAAATCAATACATCTGCTTAATTGATCTATGACTGAAATTTACTTTCCTCATTAGCAAAGTCACAGCAGTTCATTTCATTAATGTAACTATATCACCAGGGCTCATGGATAAGCTAACAGAACCAAGAAAACCCAAGGACTCTGAAATAAGCAGTAATGTTTCAGACAACCTTTGCTGCAAATTCATCAATACCTACATGTTCCAGGGTAGGAGAGGGGAAAATTTAGCTTACAAAATAGATACAAAGAGAATATAATGAAAGATCAGATTACAGTGTCATTTCTTAAACAATAGAGACCAAAGTCAGATCTCTTTAGAAAATCGGTGGAGTTTTAGGAAATTTTTTATGAAAAGGATTTGGGAAAACTATCTGATTGGGAGGGAGGTTACAGATTTGTCTTCAACTGTGTTTGCCTAGACTGTAGACTTTACATAAGAATTAAAACCATCAATTATCCATTTCAAAGAATGGAAAGTTGGGAAGAAAGGTATAGCTAAACCTAATTCTTAGCATTACTGCTGATGAGAAAAGAAAGAAATTGCTCCTCTGATTCCCATGCTTTTGGTGCATAATAGGATGAAAAGAACCACTGAGTAAGTGGCCTGTCAAAGTCAAACAAAAATATAGGATCTCCAGGCAAAACGATTTCACTGAGGAATAAACAATTGAATTGTGGGCCAGGGAGGTAGCTCAGTGGCACCACGCCTGTCTGGCAAGAGTAATGTCCTGAGTTTAATCCCTGGTACCGAAAAAGAAAAAATCAAATTGCAGTCCAAGACACATTCACAGGCTGAGGTGGCATCTGGTGTGTCCAAGGAACAGAGAGGAAAGGGTGGAGTTCTGCTGCAGAAAGAGAAAAGCCACGTGGTGCCTTGGAAGAGAGATGGCTGGCACGAGTGGCAGTATGCGAGAGCTAGGAGGTCTCACTGGAGAGGGGTTGTCAAAGCAGTCTGTTTTGTTGAATTGCATTTGTAGTCAGCTGCAGTTTGGAAGACTTTCTTGTGATCATCCCTGCTATCGGGCAAATCCTGCGGGAGAGCCTTCCCAGCTCCATTTTGCCAGTTTGACACCGGTGTTTGTACTTGGAATCTGACAACTTTTCATGAGCCTTACACTATGTCTGGGGCAGTCAGCACCTGTACTGTTAAGGCATGGCAATCCTTGGTGTGTGAATGACTTAGTCTTGGCACTTTCTTAATTTGCCATGTCAGGTCATTATAACTTAACACATCCTCAAGGCTGTAAACACTTCCCCTGCACTCCCTTCATCAAACAGACATGACAAAAGAAGGACATCTTCTCTCACGGCCCTTCCCTAAAATCCTGGCAGAGAAATATCAGATTTTAAATCATGTACTACTGTCATAAAATATCCTCAGACAAAGTAAAAGTAAATTATGAAAATAAAAATAAACATCAATCTGTCTCCCTTGAAAAGATTTATTTTCCAGCAATGATAATTTTGATTTGTTTGTAGAAGCTCATACATCCAAGTTCTAAAGATAATGATAACCATAACAATTATAAAACCTTAGGCTTAGACTTAAATAAATCGTGTGATGGGTTAGTAAAAATGTTAGGGACAAAACCTCACATGAAAGTAATGCGGTAATTGTTTAGCATAATAATCCAAGAGAACCAAATGCAGGATAAAAGGAGACACACTTAGGGGTTTTAGAAACATACTGTGTTTGTTGGCATGGCAGCCCTGCTTGTGGGAAGACTGTGGGCTTTGGAAGCAGGAGTAGCACAATCCTTCTAACAGTCTCCTGGTATGGATGCATAGAAAATATTCTGATTCCCATGTTACAGTTGAGAACATCCACATGCTCCTGATGGAAGAGTCAGGATTTGAATCCTGGCAGTCAGGGTTCACTGCCTGCACTGCACCAGGCTTCCTCTCAAAGCTTCAGTCAGGACATTCGTAATGACTGACTTCTGTCAAGTACTTTCTTTACTGCATTAAGCATCTTGCTTGTACCATTTAGTCTTTAAAACAACCCACAAAGCAGGTTCAGCCAAATCACCAGCATGCTCTATCATATCACTCTTCATGCAGTGCCCCACACAATACAGCAGCTCAATGGAGGGTAGTTGTTGTTATTAGTCCCCATATGGACTAAAGTGTTTGCAAGGTCAAAGCAATGTGTGATCCTGACCAATACAATCAACATTAGAAACGAACTTTCTGAGGGGAATAATGTTTTCTCAGCATGTTGGAACACACAAAGACCATGCCCACATCTTCTCTAGCCTCTCTCTGGGACAGCCCTCTCTCCAGTGAGGCCAACTTTACTTTCTAGTTCCGTAAAATGAGTACGGCTGTTTGGGCAGGGCTGTTTTCTGCCACTGTTTGGAAAATGAAATCTCTCTGCTTCTCTTTAACGTATTGAATTCTCTAGCCACAGCATCAAGGCCTCACACACCTTTCCAATCTCCATCTTTTGTGTTCAAAATTAGGGAGAGATTGTGAGAAACTGCTGCAGTGGAAGTGAATAAAATGAAAAACTCTCTGCTTGGTTCATGGAGAAAATTCCATTTTTAACGTCTAGCCTGGTGGGACCGCACTCACAATGGAGCCAAAAATATACTTTGAAGGATAGATTTCGGGAAGGTGGTTTCCTGTTCCACACCTGAGCCAAGGTGAAGCAGATGAGGGTTGAGGGGAGGCTTCCGGGTCAGGGTCAGGGTGACAACACAGCAGTGACTACAAAAGAAGTCCCCAGGGGCACTAACCCTTACACTGCCTGTTGGGCAGACTGTCTGCCTTCTGGTGACCAGGAGAGAGAGTGATTCCTTTTTTGGTACCAGGGATTGAACTTAGGACCTTGTGCTTTCGAGGCAGGCATGGTGACATTGAGCTAAATCCCCGGCCCTAGTGGTTCCTCTTTAAAGCAGAGATCAATGGGCTGAGGATTTAGCTCAGTGGTTTCTCTGCTTGCTGTGCAAGAACAAGGACCCAAGTTTGATCCCTGGTACCAAGAAAAAAAGCAGAGATCAAGATTCTAATGACGATATCCCAATCTCCCAGGGAACAGAAGGAACTGTATATTCCAAATGCAACACAGGCTTCTGACACAGAATGAATTCCCATGCGTTTTTTAGTAGCATAATTGCTAAATTCTCTTAAACAATTTTAGAATTAGTTCCCATTTTTAAAGTACAAATGTCAATTAGTGGCAAGAAAAAGTATACTTAGCAGGTGGAAATGAGAGCAGGATTAACATGTGGCCATAGAGAGCTGACCTACTGTAGTTGCTTTTTCTGATGAAAAAAAGAAAAAAGTGTTTTTCAATGCTATGCACCTGAGAATCACTTGAGCAGTGTTTCATATGCAAAGATCCGAGTCCCACCCCTGATGATTCTGATTCCATTCGCTTGGCGACCTCTCCTGGGTTATTCCAAAAAAAATTCATCTGTGGACCAGTAGGGGCTACAAGCCTGCTGTGCCCCAAATGTAGTGAAGGATGCATGAGTTGGAGGAGCTGGCAGTGGAGGAAGCTTGCATCATGTACTTCCCTGGGCCTTGGTACCCCAAAACCTGTAGAGGACAACACTATAGCCCCCTCAAGGATTCCTTACTCCGTTCTACTCTGACTATGCCTTAAAAACTGAAATTTAGCTTTTCAATGTATCACCTAACATTATCTCACCAGAAAGCAAGGACACAGACTCAGAGAGGAGTTAGAATTTCTCTGTTTACATAAATGACCTAATACCAGAAGTCAAAGTCAAGGTCACTGTGGGCCTCCTCGTCTTCACCAGGACCATCTCCACAATTTGACCTAGAACAGCTGACAACTGCTTAAAGCTATCGAACCCCTTCATGAACCATGTGCTGAATGTACCGTATAGATTCCCATGCTTAATTCTAGAATTCTAATAAATGTTCATGAAAACAGGAGCCTAAAGTTTGTTGGGAAAAATACTTGAAAAAATTTTGTAAGAACTTTAATATGGCAAAGGAAAAAATTTTAAACAGAAAAAGGTATGCTTATTCTGGCCAAATGTTGATAGAATCAGGCCAACCAGAATTTTTCTTAGCCTTAGACTTGTTTTATGATATAACATTAAATTGCCATCAAACTATAGGCACCAAGCTTCTGTACTTACCTCCACCTCTCCTTCTAGGCTGAAGAAAAGGAGAATTCAAAACATAAGAAGGCTTGGAGGCAGATAACCAGAGAAAGAATCAAAGGCTCAATCCAAGACACTCAGAAGCAACATTTAGGATTTTTTAACGCTAGCATGACATGATGTTTTCAAGAATTTGTAAATCGAATATAATGGTAAGTAATATGTTATTCTTTAAATAGCTGTCTTTGTATCTTTTTTTTAATTACACTGACTTCTCAAAAGTTTCCTCTGACAAGTAGAGGAAATAATACGTCAAAGACTGTAGAACAATGCCTAGAAGCCCTCAGTCCAGTTCTGTTCTTGCTCATCATGACACAAGATACTAACAGCTGTGCCTAGGTTATATTAATAAAACTTCACCAATCGCCCAAAGGTGACTGCCACAAAGGAAGGTGATGAAAAAATAAAATATTCTGCTGACCCAGAAAACATCTTCACACATGTAGAAAAGAAACCAAAGTGTTATTATTGAATGAGCATTGGGCCACAATATGATGAGCATCACAGGCAATCTGCTAAGTGATTGCAAAGACAGAATAAAAGCTTCCCTTTTTTCTATAAACAAGCAACATACATGTTCTCAAAATACACAATAACTGCTGCTCAAGTGGAGGGCTTGACAGGACCAATTGTCACACAAGTTCATACCAAACACACTTGATAATTGGGGTGACTACTTGTGTTAGCTAGTCGGCTTTTTCCAAAGAACAACTCAGTTTCTTATACAGCAGGACGAATTTTGGAACCAAGCACCCCTAAGCTTCTTCCCTCCCACAGAGACTAGGAAATGGGAGCACTATCCCTCCTGGTGATCATTTTTCAAAGAAATGGTTCCCAGGCCCTTGAGAATGACGTTCTTGTACCATAAAACTGTGAAGTGGCTAACTTTGCTTTTAGAAAGGTTTACATGCATTTCAAAGAGACAGAGAAAGACCATAAAATTGCAAGTTTTCCAAAAACAAATCCTCTAAGAAAAGGAAGAGGGAGAATATCTGCCTGTATTTTCATCAGGGAGAATCAAGCCTCTTATTTTTAATTTGTATTTGCCCTCATAAAGGCTCATATTTGGGAAGAATTTAAAAATCTCTCTGGTAAACTTCCCTACCAACTATATCCTAATGAGGAAACAGCACAGATATACACAAAAGAAATACAGAAGTTAGAAATTTCCAAGGAACATATGGGTTGTGGAGGGGACATACAGCATCTATTTTTTTTCTTAAATCAGAAAACTGTTGCCTCTGAAATTAAAAATACTAGGTTGGCGTGATTTTTAAGAGTCGGTGGTAGTGTCCCACCAAGGACCATGTGAAAATGAAAACGCTGGCTTCATAGTCATCACAGACGTTCTGAGGACCTTTGAAGGACTTTCATATTGGTATGCTTGTCAAATTGGAGGAGTAGACTTTGTTGCTTTAAAATTAAGGCCCGGGGCCAGGGATTTAGCTCAATGGTTTTGCCACCTGCCTCGCAAGCACAAGATCCTGAGTTTCATCCCCCGTACCAAAAAATAAAATAAAATAAAGGCCTGAATGGCTGCCGCCATCACGCCTGTCCTTGGTGGGTGCGACCTTCTCTGGACATTCTCGCTCTCCTAAGCAATTCCTGTCCCACACAGAACAGTCATTCCTGTAGACATTTGCTCGAGGCCACTCTGGGATCCTTCATGACGAAAATGCCTTGTAAATGTGAGATATTGCCACCATTATGAGTGAGATCTAACCCCGGACGATGTCGTAAACTTAATAGAGGGAGTTAAACCGCCATCATCTTGAAGTATTCCAGCCAGTGTGCATTCTCGCATCACTCACACAGTTTAGGCTGTTGTTTCCAAGAGATCTGCCTATGGACCCCAAACTGGTTTTCAGATTATAAAAAACTCAGGACACTATAATCCTGGCTTATCCCCTCAAGTATGCTTTAACAGTGCCACTTAAAATAGGCAAATAAATAGTACTGATGCAGTAACATTTTTAACACAATACTTTGGTTTTTATTAACACCAAATATAATAAAATGAAATTCACTTTCCTTTAAAAAATAAATGAAATTTTAAACTTTCTTTATTTCTGATTTTTTTCACTTCAAAAGGTAAATATTTTAAGATTAGCAAGAAGCTGTTTCCAAAACAAAATTATGCCTAAAAAAGGAATGGTATATCATAAGATAATCTTCCTAATATTTAGAGTTCCCCATGATAAGGTGACAAGCAAGCTTCCAGTCTCCAGAAAACAAAACCTATAATAAACACAGGTGACCTAATAAAAGCGTACCTCAGGCAGAACTGTGAACCGACTCGATGACCTTTGACATCAGGTTCTGGATGCAGCACATTGCTGTCTCCCCAGCTTCCAAGTTCAACTGCTAGCCAACAGTACAGTGTTCAAAGCTCTTTTCATAATTCTCACAGCTATCAATGAGGTTCCAGTAAACAAGTGAATTCTTTGATGAGAATGGTGTGATTCCAGCAGGAATAGAAGAGCATTGATTTCATGGGGAGAAAGTTTGCTCTACAGGAACACAGGCTGGTGCTTCTAGGACTGGCAGCAAGCTCTCCAGTGAGGTTCTCTTCCAGACACACCTGCTCCACACTGCAGATGTGCTCTGCACCTCTGCACTCTTTCTTTACCTTTCCCTTTCCTCTCACTCTACATTTCCACTCCACACCAGCTGACAACAGCATTCACAATAGAGGCCGATGCTTCAAAAGTGTTCATCCACTCCATATTAACCCCAAGCAACATCAAAGACAGCTTCCTGCTTCCATGCATATGCTCTTCTTTAAAAAGTGGACAAAAGCAAGATGTCCCAAATAGATTAAGACTTTCTAATCAACAAAGATGCATTCAAGTTGCATACTGTATTGACTGGCCATTTGTACGTCCACTGAGAAGTGCCTGCTCACTTTATTGGCCCATTTTTTCATTGAATCTTTTACTTTGGGGAGTCCAATTCTTTTGAGTTCTTTATATATACAATATTCTAGATATGAGACTAATGCAAATTAAAACAACACTGTGGTTCCACCTTACTCCAGAAAGAATAGCTACCATCAAGAAATCAAATAATAACAAATACTGGTGAGGCTGTGAGATAAAAGGAACACTTATACATTGTTGATGGGAATGCAAAGTCATACAACCACTATGGAAATCAGTATGGAGACTCTTCAAAAAACTAAAACTAGATATTCCATTTGACCTAGTATTCCCCTTCTAGGTGCTTCTCCAAAGCATTAAAGTCATCATATTACAGTGATACATGCATACCTATGTTCATAGCAGCACAATTCATTATGCTAAATCTTTTTTTTTTCTTTTTTTATACCAGGGATCAAGCTCAGGGCCTTGTGCTTGTGAGGCAGGCACAGTGCCACTGGACTAAATCCACAGCCCTCGTTATAGCTAAATCTTGAAAGTAGCCTATATGTCCATCAACAAATGAAGGGATAAAGAAAATGTGGTATACTATACACAGTGGAGTACTATTTTGTGATAAAGAAGGATAAAGTCGAGTCATTTGAAGGAACATCAATGGAACTTGAGACCATAGTGTTAAGTGAACTAAATCAGACACACAGGGTTAAATATCACATCATTTCTCTTATGTGAAAAACCCAAACTACAAAGAGCAAAATAAAAGCTAGATAGTAGGAAGCAGGGAAATAGATCTTTTTCAAATGGGAAGGGGATCTAAAGGTGAAGGGAGGAGAAAGGGGGGAGAGGAAAGGGAAATTGAAAAAAAGAATCTAGATGTGTTATATACATGCACCTATTGCCCACAAGGAATGCAATCATTATGCACTGCAAACATGTATTAATAAAAAATGAAAGCTGAAAAAAATCTAAAAATATTAGCACCCTGGTATCTACCTGTAGAATAGAAAATGACAGCCTGAGTAACCATTCAAATTCAAAACCCCGCTCCACAGAATCCATGCCCTCCTGACATGGTGTGACATTCTCATTTAGAGGATGCACCTGGGAATCTTCCAGGTGTGGGTTTGAGACCCACTCCACAAACCCTTACCTATATGACTAAGAGCAGAACTCTTCCTCTCAGCCTTAATCCTCTCATTTGGGAGGACAGGGATAATGAACCACCTGTATTTCAGAGGATGTGAGGATTCAAGAAGAGCACTTAGCATGGGGCCCTACATAATTGTAAGTACTTTATAAATGCTAGATGCTAGTAGTATATTACCATCAAGTTCTCAAGTGACAACAGATAAGATGGATCATCTCTTGTGAGACTTAATTTATAAAATCTTAAAAGCCAGAGTCCTCGAGGAATACTTGACCATGATAGAGCTACACATATGAATTCATGACCTCCCCATGCAGCTTGCATCTCATCGCCTCCAGGGGCAGAAACAATGAACTGGCCCAGTTTTTCAGCCTCACTCGCGTTGGAGGAACCCAGTGTCAGATGTGAATAGTACCTCCCTAATTAAAGGCTTTCTCTACATATGCATCTTAAGCACTGTCAGGTAAACCCAAGAATCCTCACCCATTATGCCATTTCCTCTTACCCCCGTGGAGCAACAGGTCTATACAAGGTCCTGATACACTTCCAGTGACCTCAGATCCACTACAGTAAGCCATTTCCTTGATTTTA
Source organism: Heterocephalus glaber (assembly GCF_000247695.1). The sequence goes on along the minus strand of NW_004624731.1, from coordinate 19,628,581 downwards.
AAGGCCACCTTGCTTTAAGGTCACAGGTTCATTGTCAAACTCTTATCAAGAGGCACCCAGCCCCTTAGAGGGTGTTTGATGCAATGGAACCCCCTGCACAGCATATTACTCAATCAAAAGTAATTCAATTACCAGGGTTAAACAGACAGAGACAAAGAGCAAAGGAAACTCTACAACCAGCCTCACACCAAATTGGTTCAGAGAAACCGAACCAACTGCCATCCAAGTGACTGCCAGCCCCAAAAAGCCTAGACAACAGGATGGAGATTATGAGGATCAAAGGTAGAATACCCCCATTGTCACTGACATGACTCACAGAGCCCTTAGTGAACTGATCTCACTGGCTTCAACACTCCTGGCCTCTCTCCTGTAGCCAGAGAGCCAGCCCTAATGAACTGAGATCGCCTCTCATGCCTTTATGACTCCCTATGCCCAAACAACCTTCCCCTATTAAAATTCACCAAATTCATATTTTTCCTTTAAAACTCAGCTGGAGTATCCCCATCCTACATGTTACCTCTATCCCAGCATACAACATACAGTATTGTGATTACAGGTTCGCATATTATTCTCACCTACTAGCACTGACACCTGGAGAGCAAGGAGATCATAGATCAATGCAAGTACACAGTAGTCTCAAAAGATACATCTGTGTGTGTGATAGATTGCTATTTTTATGGCAACTTTATGGTACTTTACTGCACTTTTTATCTATTGTATTTTAATTAATTGGTTGTCTATAAGAAAACCATTAGTTTTTCCAGGTAAGGTGGCACACACCTGCAATCCCAGCACTCTGGGAGGCTAAGGCAGGAGGCTCACAAGTTGAAGCCCAGCCAGAGTAACTTGGTGACTTAGTGAGATTCTATCTCAAAAATAAAAATTAAAAATTTTTAAAATATAAGAAAAGGGTTGGAGAGGTAACTCAGTGCAAAGGCCTCAGTTCAATCCCCAGAACTGAAAAAAACCAAAAGAAAGAAAGAAAAAGAAAACTATTAGCTTTATATTTTTTCTCATCACATTTTAACTAGTTTAAATTTTTTTACCAGTCATAATGGTTTTAACTAGTTGTCAACTGGTTTTGTAAGCCAAAAATGTATATCATCCAGATGTGATGATACTTTATTTCTTTAAATATGATATTTCTTATTTTTATTTTATAATTCACTGTCTTGTTCACAAATTCATGAATATGATCAAATAAGAATGGTAACTTCAGGGTCAGGGACTTAGCTCAGTGGTTTTGCCACCTGCTGTGCAGACTCAAGGACCCGAGTTCGATCCCCGGTACCAAAATAAAAAAAAAGAATGGTAACTTCAAGGTTCTGAGGGCTTTTTTCTTCTGATTTTATGTCAGCCACTCATATTTTCCCATTAATTCTGACAAGGCCAGGGAAGGCAGAGTCTATAGTAATATTACTAGATTCTCTCTTCTCTTGCCCCTCATTATATCTTGCACCCAAGAAAGAGGAGATAGATGGAAGAAAAAGACAGTCTGGCTATATCTACAATTGCTACACATTACTACTTCAGTATTCAACATTAATTCTGTCCTACTGTAACTCCCAACTTCTGAGTCTAAATTTTGATTCATTTCTTCATTATTTCAAGTCTGTTTTCAAGTAATTTTATTAGGAAGGATACATAGCTGGCAAAGGTATGTATTTATACTGAAAGTATTTAAGCAAGAGTATACAAGGGCACATAAAATAATATGAAATATTGAAATAGGAATAGAAAAAGAAAATCAGTGATGAAATTGGAGCTAGGACAAAGACATCTAAATGCTATATGTGTATATATATATATTTTTAACCTATATTACCTGAAATTCAACTGACATGACAGAATAAAATAACAATGAGTAAAAGCTAAAACATCACTTCTCTGACACAAAAAATTTCAAGCAAGTAAAGTGGGTCTATTCTACAGTCTTTAGAAAACCACCATACTACTTTTTTCTATTTCTATTTCTCTCATACCACAGGCAGAGTGGACACATGGTTCAGGGTGTGTCCTCGTTACATTTGCATTACAATTTTACACATAAGTTCTACGCTGTCTCATTGACTGTAATGTATTCACCTGACCACGCCTAGCAAGGAAGATTGAGTAACATAATCTTTGGCTGGGCATCCAATTAAATATGGAAGAGAAAAAAGATATAGTGGAAACTAGCAGTACTTATCACAGTAGACCTCAAATATATGGTATTGTTAATATTGTTACAATCAACATAAAAAGAAAAGCTACTAATGACATTTTTAAATGTAGAATTATAATGATGTTAGTAAAAACAAAGCTATCAAAATAATTTCTAAATCCATTGTAGTTGTGCAATTCATGGTAAATATAAGATAGACAATGGATACTTTTCTTAGAAGAGTTTGGTAGGAAGACTACACTAGAAATTCTCCAAAGTACTAAATATCCTAAAACTTTGCATGTCGGAAAAATGTGTTCCTGGTTTTTTTATCCATTAACTTCAACTTGGAGAGACACAGAATTCTGAGACTGTACGCTTCCTCAAATACTCTTTATATACCATCATGTATTTGGTGTTCTGAAAAATAAATTTGATGCTAAATTCATTTTTACTCCTTTGGGTTTTGTGCTTGAATATATGGAGAAATTTGATTATTTTTTTTACTGGACTAAGTCTAAATATAGCTTTCTTTTCTTTAATACACAGAGATTATAGCAAAGCTTCATTCCCACACTCAGATCTTTTTCTCCTTCACAAAAGTATCTTCTATTCTTTCGTACCCCACATTAATTGTTTGTCTTAATCTTCAGGAATACTTTGACACATTCATGGCCTGAATTTCCACACCTCTTTTCTTATCTTTTATCATGTTTATTGCTTTTTTTTTCTTTTTCATTGTGGTGGTATTTCTCTAGTTTGTCCTCTATCTCCAGGTCTTCACTATATGGAAACATTCCTGCTACCTAGTGTAGGGTTATTCAGAATTGTAGTATGTCCCTTGTGATTTCCAACATTAACATTTTTAAAAAATACTAGTTTAATTTCATATAATACTACTTGATCTGAATTCCACTTTGTCTGTTTGGAAATTCGCAGTTCATATCTTTAGAGACACTCAACCAACTCACCAACCATGTAGTGTACAGAATCTGGCTTTGGGAATAGACAGGATAATATCCTGGAAACAGTTATCCCAGGTGGCCAGAGCTTGAAGTTTGAAGGATCAAGAACAACAAATTCTATCTGTGGGTAACCTATGCCTGCCTTCTAAAGGGGGCTGGGCAGAGAGAGGCAACATAATTTCAGAATGAATCAGTGTTTTTTTCAGTCCTCTGATACTGACATTCTAACACACAAGCTTACCTTAGCTAACTTATCCATTACCAATGGAGGAAGCAGAATTATACCCTATAATTTGCCAAAGGTAAAGGCAATTTCTGAGACAAAGATATCACAATAGTTACCTGAGAAAATCAGTGGCCAAAAATCATGTAACATAAATAATATTCAATAAATATTTGGTGCTTTGTTAGTTGATTGCCCTCAAATATATAGACATAAAAAATCAGCAATTAAAATATACCATGGGTTAAATATTAATTTAATTTCTAGACTCGTCTGAGTCCTTTAACCCTAATATGAAAATGAAACTTGGTTATTACCATAATACATGCATATTTTGACAAAGAATTAAGAGAAGCTGTGGTCTTCAATAATCACAATAGTTTATCTTCAATGGCTCATAAGAATCATTAAGGGGAATAAAAAGATGTTGGGCAAATGTCAATGCTTCCCTTCCAAATATGAATTCAGGGTGCAACAGCACGATTCATTACAACTAAAATCAAAGACTCTGTGAAGTGAATACATCACAGGAATCTCAGACTAATCCGCTTGTGCCAAAGACTTACTGTGGGGTGCTGATGACCACACTTAACCCCACTTCTCTCCATTCCCCAATCTGTAAGACAGGGTTAATAATTATAACCTACTTCTCAGAGATAGTAAGTGGCTTAACTATACTAACAATAAACTGATTTTTTAAAAACACAAATCATGAGAGTGTTTTCAGCAAAAGTTATAATTTTTTTATAGTAAGAAATGTGAATTTCTTCTCTAGGAGAGTTCCAAATGTTTCAGCTAATGACTTATTAGAAAAAAACTACGCAGTGACCTTTCCTTTCAGTGACTGAAGATATTCTTTGGACTGTCTTTTTTAAAAAAATAAAACTCAACTTTCTTAGGTGTAAAAAATGACTTTGATCCTATCTCTGCCCAGTGATTCAGTAGACAGCAACTCAGCCAGAAAGATTTAAAAGCACTGTCCCCATCTTACAAGACTCCACTAAAAAACACTCATTTAGCAGTTTGAGGGTTACCTTGACCTAGAATTTATGCTAGAAACAACAAGGGCATAAAGATAAAACCACCTCCGCCTGCTAATCAAAAGAAACTTATCCTAGACAGATTTACTGAGTAAGTGCAGGGTAAGACAACTCCATTGTCTCCCAAGATTTATAGTTATAAGAGCATAAATACCGCCCACTTAAATATTGTTCCTAAAATAATTAAATGTATTGTTTCTCCAGAGGTTGGAATAACAGGGAAACACTGAAGTTCACTAAAAACACTGAAGTGTTCTTAATGACCGCTATGAAAGAGTCAACCTGCATTTGTCCTTTGCAGAAATATTCATATTCCGACAGGACCCAGAATGATGAAATTCTGAGCAGAGAACAGGCTAAATAAACATTAAATGAATGTAAGACTGCACAATAGATAGCATTAAACCCTGCCAGGCTACAATTTATTAACTTCCACAAATAGACTACTTCTGTTGAAATCAAACAGCCTGAAAAAATATAGACTTTCTATAATCCAGCTACCCAGTTTCCTTTCAATTTTCCAGAGATTATAACTTCTAGTTTATGACATGACCACATTTTTCTCCACCAGGGGGCAAAAGATAAATCAAGTTGTGTATGATGGGGGTAAGATCTCAGGACAGGGGATCATAAATCCCACTTCTAAAACCATTGTAAACCCTCCTATTCCATAACAGGGGCAAGTATGTAGAATAAGACTTCCACTTAGCTATGTGGTCATGTGACACATGCAAAGTAGGTCAGGAAGTTCCCAAATATTGCAGTTAAACAATGTTTCCAAAGCCACGGAATAACATTACTTTCTGTTGCCTACCTTCCAGTTCAGAGAGAAAGAACTACCCAATTATAATAATGTAGTGCTTCCCCCTGGAGATATTCCAGCCTATTTTGGTGAAGGATTTTCCAGTAAGAACTTAAATTTGGAGAGAGAAATAGAAAATGAACTAAAAAACACAAAGTAAAATTACTGGATTATTTTCAAGTTGTTTCTCAAAAGTGTAACATTTATTATATTTAAAGTTTTTATGCATAAAATAGGTTAAAATCAGGCTTTTAAGTTTTAAAGGGGGGATAGAGTATATTACTATAAAATGTTGGATTATCCTACTAAACTATGATCATTGTTTCTAGAGTTAAATTGAGGAACATCTTGAATTAGAGTAACATTAATCATGAAATAAAATTATATTCTTGCTATTCAGACTACATATCTAAGAATAATGAAAGCTTGAAGAGAAGAGAAAATGTTTAGATTAGTTTGAACTACTCATAAAATTTAAGAAAGTAAAGATAAGTCTTTTTAATAAAAATAGAGCAACTTTTCTATTAGTACTCAAATAATACCAGATGGTCTAACATTGGTATGAACCTATCTTCTACATACATTACAGAGAGGAATTTTTCATTCACTGGGCCAATTTAAATAAAATAAGTGGATATAGGTAGAGAAAGTAGATCTGAAAAACTTCCAGGACCAATATTAAAGATGAAATTAGCATAATGTTAGGCTTTCTCTACGCTTCAGACTTTCTGTTCTGTCCTCAGAATGCCTAACCAATGTTGCATCTGAGGTTCCTGCTACAAGATTTATCAGAAAAGTGAATCCAGAATGAAGAACCTTTTAACTTTCCTAAGGGAATTTTTGACTGTAGTTTCCTACTGTGTAAGTTAAGTGTGAAAGTGTGTTAGCAAATATGATGGAAATGCTAATAAGACCATTAAGGCAATTTTTTCAATGCAAAATGAACATAAAAATAAACATTACAAGCATGGGAACACTGTAAGTTCTTAAATCAGACTGCACATTTGGAGAGAAATGCAAATTGTTATTTCCTTTATTTCTAGCTATGCTAAGTGCATAATTGATTGGGATAGAAAAATAAATCATAACCAAAAACCTTAGAAATACTAAACAAGCAGTCCCATAGTAAAATAGTTTTTAATTTCTAATTTTAATTTTAAACATGTAATAAGAAGAAATGTTACCCATTAAAATCAGAATCTGAGTCTTCCTCTGTCCTGTTCAATGTAAAAGACCAAATCTCCAAGTTCATTTGTCAGTGTACTAGAAACTGGTAAGCCAGTCTCCTCCTTCCCATTAACCTTATACAGATTCAGTAGAATTTAAAAATTAAACTTTCAGGACTGGGGATGTAGCTCAGTGGTAGACGGCTTGCCTAGCATATGCAAGGCCCTGGATTTGACCCCCAGCACTGTAAGCAACTAAAAAACAAACCAAAAGCTTTACATTAGACTTTCAAAAGAAAAAAAGAACTTTTTTCTTTATACATTAAGCTGAAAAATAAATGATTCCAGAGGAAGGAATAATAAATTTTTAAATTTTTGTCCTGGCAAGTTTATTATAGATATTCCCTCTATCACTGTTTCAACTAAAGGATTTTTTTTTTAAGTTTAAAGATCTTAACTATGAACAGTCATACTGAATAACTGTGGGTTTAATGTGATTATTATAGAGATTTTAATTTTTATTTCAGATATACTCAAAAGTTTCAGTAAGCCATTGTTTACGGATATAGTAAATTTAATCATGTATTTTGGTCAATAAAAACCAAAAAAAATTTACTCTTTTCCTTCTATCCTTTGAATAAATTCACACCTTTGTACAGTACAGAATTTATCACACCCATCAAATTCTTTCTAAATATCCATGTACTTTCTAGTATCTAAATATCAATGTACTTCAAAGTACTAATATAAGTTTTAACATTTAGTTTTCTTCCGTTAGCACAGTTATGGAAAAAGTTTCTATTTATTATGAATTTTGATAATCTCATCATTACATTGCCAATTGCTACAAATATATGTTAATCATCTTCTCTATGAAAGGAAATGTGCCAGAGGTAGCCCATTATTACAGTTCTACTCACTCACACACAAAAAGAATAACCCTTTCTTATATCATGACCCACCCATCATAAATTATAATATTGACAGGACAACCTTCGTCCCTTGACTTATATGTTCATGGGATCTCTTAGTGATAACTTCTATTCCTTGAGCAGTATGAGGGTTATTTGTCACCTTTGGTCACTTAACTGCCTTCTCTGTGTTCCTGGGCCCTAGGAGACTGACCTTTATCGACTGCATGATCCAGGTTCTGAGCCTTTGGGTTTTGTTTTGGTTCAGTTAGACCCATGAGAGGCATCATGCTTTGTACCCTCCACCACATGCTGCCTCTGTCTTGAAAAAGAAAGAAGCTCCATGTGGTCTCTGGGTTTTTTTCTTTTTCTTCTTTTGTCCTGTTCTGTTTTTCTATAAGCTTCAGTGGTGTGTGCCATGCATGTGGAGAGAAACTAACTTAGCTATCCTGCTGAAAAATATGAAGATCGCAGGGCTCAAGCCAAAGGTTGGACATGAGGGCATCAAAGTGACATTTAGGGGTTTCCATCTAATAGAAGTATTCCATCTGAGCAGTAACAAACAGTCCAGTAGAACTTCCTTGGACAGTGTGTAAGCCAGGGGAGCAAAGAAAAGATGGGCTGTAAACCTTGGAATTCAATCTCCATTAAATAAAATAAATTCTCCTCCTTACCAGTTTAGTGACTATATGCCCTTAATTAGCAGCCATGCCAAAAGCTGTTCTAAGGTTTACATACATTAACACGGAACATATTTCTACAAACATCAAGTTTTCTGAACTATGTGTATCAAACCTGAAGAGACTAAATACATGCACACTTACTGCTCATTTGCTCCAGAGTGTCACAATCCTTGTCACGAATAAATCTTTTGTGAGATAGTGTCTGATCCCTATGGCTTCATGGGAGTTTTCTTCAGACCATACTTGGAACCAGTCAACAGGACTTAAATTCCCTTTCAACTTACCAAACTTCTTAAATTTCTTTTCAACTTACCGACCATTTAACTCTCCTTTCTTTCCCGAGGCAAACAATAAACATTGCTGCTGAGGGTCTGTATCAGTATCTGGACACCTTCAGAAGCAGAGGATGAAGGAAGCACATGCTTTCCCTGGGAACCATTCACTCCACACTCAGTTTACAGGGTCTTAACCTCAGCATTCTCTAAGACTTGGCCAAAATTTTCTTACTTAGTAATTGACATATTAGTAACATAGTGCTAAACTATTTTGGACTATTCAGAACCTTTCTTTGAGGTGATAGTTCTTTGAGTAGTGTGGGACTTTGAATTAGAAATTAGATGATAGTTCATAAATGTTAGGACAAGAAAGGATGAATCCTCAAATGTCACTATTTTGTCTGACGTACTAATTTGATGAGAGTAGAAAATATAAACCCCTTGGGCCGGGGATTTAGCTCACCGATGCCGCTGCTTGCTTTGCAAGCACAAGGTCCCAAGTTTGGTCCCCGGAACAAAAAAAAGAAAATATAAACCCCTCATGCCCATATATTCAACCTAGACCTATCAGAGTCCCTGTTTCCAAGTAAAATCATATTCGTGCCTATCAATACTAATCACAGATATAACCTTGTATATTTAAAATTCACATTCCAAGGCATCGTGACTCCTCTCTGAGCTCTTTTGATGTGTGTGATCAAATATATCACCTTTACAATTATGTGATATCAAATCACCCAAACGTGTTCACTGTATGGGGATCATGTCTGGTACTTTGAAATGCAAGGATCAAGAGCAGACCTTATTTTTTTTCTCATAGTCTAGGACCTTGTGAAAATTTTTTAAAGTGAAAATCAGTTTCCTCCAGCTATGATGCTTCATTCTGGAGTAAAATCTATTTTTGTACTGTCTGTTTTAAAAGTTTGTTAAGCAAACTGTTTATAGGGTAAAACTGCAGAGGACCTGTTTAAAGGGAATCAAATGTGTAAAGAATTTAGCACTTCGGGGGTTTTTTTCCTATGCAACTAATTGTGCAAATAATTTAATATACCAGTTTATTAAATGGAGAGGCTAATGCTTTGTTTTAATAGTCATAGAAACTTCGTATACTTAAAAGAAATCCAACTGTTTTTACCTTATTCTATGTTTTTTTACCTAATTTTACCTTAGCTAACCTGCCAGCTGTCCATATTTTCCTATAGTTCAAAAACCCCTTAAAAGATAGCAACCTCTTAAATTTTGTCTGCATTAGTGAGTTTACATTGTCTTGAACACTGATTTCTTAACTTCATTTGAATGAATTATGGCTCCAAATATTAAAAAAACTTTGTCTTCCTGAGGCATCTCGATAACTTGCAAGTTGTACAATTCTGGTTCAATATCCTTTTTTCTTTCCTCCAGTTCCTATCACTATTTCAAAATTAGGTGAACGGCTGGCTAGCTCCTTTCATAAATCAAATCACATTCTTCCTGCAGTTTCAATGGAGTAAGTCAAGCTTCAGAAACTAGCACAGATACTTACAGTAGCACTGTTCTGGGGACCCCGCAGAATGAAAGACTCGATGAAATTGGTCTATATAAGTCACATCCCTACTCAGCATAATCACAAGCTCTGCTGAAGGTGCAAACAATGAAAGCTTTGAATTCTAAATCAGTCCTTCAATTATCAGAGTTGTCACTCCTTCTCCTTGACATTTTTTCTGCCCAGCAAAATCCCAGTTGCTATCGCTGCAAAGTTCTCAAATTTTTACTCTCAGAATTTTCCCGGAGAGTAAAAAGTTTTAGGAAACTATGATTCTAGGTAAATGCTGAGGTAAGGAAAAGCCTGCGCCTCCCTCCCTTTCTCTCTCTCTCTCTCATATATATTCTAATACATTCAACTCTTCTCTTTCGGACCTTCCATCTTTCTCCCTAGAGACTCAAACATCCTCAGGTGGTTCCAATTTTTTTTTTAATTAAAATATACATATATACTCCTTTACCTCATTTTAATTTTTGGTAAAATGGATAATCCCAAATTTCTGGAATTATCCATATTTATTTCCTCTCTCCCCTCTTCTTTGTTTTTGTTTTCGTTTGTTCGGTTTGGGATTTTTGTGATGCTGGGGATCAAGCCCTCATGCCTGTGAAGCACATACTAACACTGAGCTACATCCACAGCCTTCTGCTTTTTGTCTTGACTCATTAATTTGGGCTCCTTCCTCCATCCTCAGCTGAGTCTACATTGCTAAGGTTATCAATGATCTCCACACCCTGAAATCCAACAGATGTTTCTCGGTCTTCATTTTATTTACTACATCCAAAACATTCCTCTTGAAATCTATCTGGCTCTGGTTTCTGGATCACACTTTCCTCGCTTCCTTCCTCCTCTTCCAGCTGCTTCAAGTCATATTTATGTGTAGATTGGTTCTAATCTACTGGCCATTCGATGTTGACAAAGAAAGAAGTCCTAGGGATAATGCTTGAGAATCATATTTGGACTCTCCCTCTTCAAATCTTATTACCTTTGCTTCCTATTTTTCCAACCCACATTTTTCTCCCCATCTTTATGATCACCACCTATCATCCAACCTATAATGATCTTTCCCGGTATTGCTACAATTATTTGGTCCCCTCATGCATCTCCTGTCCCCTCCCTAGTAATACATTCTCATAATGAAACCAGAAAGGTCCTTAAAGTATGCAAATCTGACCCTGGCATCCTGCCCCCCTTTGCAGAAGCCTTTCCAGTGCTTATATTGTTTTTAAAATAATGATCTCCGAGGTCATTAAATGATCCGGATATTTTGCCTGCTGCCTATCACTCTGAATCTGCACCATTCTCTCTCTCCTCCTCCTTTGTGCTCCTGCAGTTCTTTGAGCAACCAAGGAACTCTATGGTCTTGGTAACAACTGGGTTCTCCATAAGGAAATGTTCACCCCTCAACTCATTCAGTAATTACTTCCTCAGGGAAGCCTTCTTTAAACACTTATCTGGGTCACATCCTTTAGTTTCATCTTTTACAATTATATACATTGTCTTTACATTAATTAGCATAATTATCTTAGTGTGATCTTTTGATTATTTACTTAAAATTTGCCTCTCCTGGTAGACAGTAAGTTCCCTAAGATAAGGAGCTGGCCTCTTTTTGTTTATAATTGTAAGATCTGCTCTTAGGACAGTACCTGAAAGATTCTTTAAGAAAGGGGCTCATCAAACTCCTGAATAAATGAAAGAAAAATATTAAATCCATACAAGGAAAACTGGCAGAGTTTGACCCTACCTTTCTGCTCTTCCCATTTTAAGGAAACTATAAAAACTTATATGGGAATTTCAGTAAAAATAAGGAACTACTTCCTCAATTAGACCCAAACATGTTTTTCACAAAGATATATAGCAAAGATTATGTGAAACTTAATTAACAGAACAAAATGGCAGGTCAAGATGCTTATGTAGAACTCAAAATGGCTCCATAGTCTCCAATGAATAATACCACACTTACATCACTCAAGTGAGGCTTTTCATTGGGGCAGGTTCCTGTCCTTAGCAGACACAGCTCTCCACACAGGCTGAACAGGTCCTGAGGCCAAGGGATGAGCCTACCTTGAGCTACGAGTTCCCTGCTAGACCTTCCCCCAGATGCCCAAACAGCCGTGAGCTGGAGCCTACACAGGCTTCTTTCTGGATTCCTTCTCCTGAGAACAGATGGCACCACAGGTGAGCATGCCCATAATTCTAACTCCTGGCCTCCATGTGGCTGCTTGGGAGTTGGCAGAGCTGGGATGTGCACATCGGGAAGTTCACATGCAGAGGCCAGAGACCCCTCCAGGGTCCAGCACTGAGCTCAGGATAAGGAGACAGTGGAGTCAGGAACCTCCATGTATGTGAAATAAGGGAAAGAGACGGGAGATTGAAGCTATGCAAATGTTGGGACTGGCCAACTAATTATGGATCTACCCTTGCAACCAAACTGACTTATGTCTCTCCTACTTTCTCCAACCATTAGCCACTCCACGCTCCTCTCACCCTCCAACAGTTTACACCATGACTTTTTGCCAGTCCCTCAAACTTCTCTTGCAAGCCCTCAAAGTTCTCCATTCTCCATGTTTGCTGGAAACTCTCATCTTTGTTATAATTATTAACACATACTACAATATTACAAATCAATATTTGCAACAATAATTTGTAATAAACATTACAAGTTAATGAGTTTCATGGTGGCATTTCTGTGCATGCATATATGGAACTTGGACCATATCCTCTTCCTCCCTTCTCTCCCTCCGTCAGCCCCTCTCTTATTTCCTTTTGCAGGCCCAAACAGCCCTGCTTCTACTGCAAACCCTCTCTTTCTATGACACTCAATTGCCTGTACCTGTACACACACATGCACACACACTAACTCTGAATTTTCATCTCTGTTCCTCTCTCTCTCTACACACACACACACACACACACACACACACACACACCAAGTCTTCTGCATCCTCTCAGTCTACCCCAGAAAAGTGCCCAAATTTCAGAGGCTTGCTCATGTCTATGAGATTACCCAAAGCCCACACTCAATGCTATCCCTGTACTTCCACAGCAGAGATATCATACAATTCCACTTGTGAGCCACATAATCAGAAATCCCACTGTGTAGGCAGTGTCAATTTTCTTATAACAATGGAAAGCAACTTATTAGGTACTGAGAAATGCATATCTAAAAGGCAGTCCCACAAAAGGTCAACTTTATTTCAACGGTTTAGCATTAGTCAGTAATGATCTTTTACCAAGCGAATGAGAACTCAGGTATTTAGTAAACTGAACAATTCTTCAAAACTATGACAACTCCAGATTTTCATTGCCCAGGGATGCTTCTTGGTTTCTCTTTCAATAGTAACACAAAAGAGAAAGGACTTGCACAAAGTTTTGCACAGACAAAAACATCATCCAAGGATTCACCACATAGCAAAGATTTTCAGAAGAATCCTAAGATCGATATTCTCACCTCCAAAACTCCAGGAAGACTTTTACCTGGACATAGTTTGCTTTCAACTCATTTGGTTCTTTTCAAGACTAAGTAAACTTCATCTCTCGAGTCCACCTGAGTAAGGTTTTATAAACTGAGCATGCAAAGCTCAATAAATACCTGTTCCTCAAATCAGACATTTATGAGACTACGGTATTTCAATGCTGCCCATAATTCCAATCAAGTGCAAACAAATGAGCAGCTGAAATGCTCACCTCTCAATACACTCACAGACAGGTAAAGGCAAACCATTAAAAATCTTTGGACTCTTCTTTAAAAAAGAACAGCACTAATAGACTCAAACATTTTTTTTGTTGTTGTTTTTCTGGTACCAGGAATTGAACTCAGGACCTTGTGCTTGCCAGCCAGTCACAATACCACTGAGCTAAACCCCTGGTCCTTTGAATATTCTTTAAATAAATGATTCCTGATCTACTCTTTGGTATATTTTTCAGTCATAAACATATATATCACAAGTCACTTACTGACAAGTGCACCTAAGAATTTACTGTATAATGTCCAATAAAGAAAATCTAATAACTCACAAAACCATCAGAGAAAAATAAATACAATTAATTCTGTTGTGGAAGGAAAATCTTCTTTTTAAATTTCATCTATCACTATTAGCCTGGCATATTATACATATCACAATCTCTGAACTTGTACTTTAATATTTTTGATTGGGTGAGTCACAAAGAAAGAAATACTAAGCAATGAAAAATTCCCCAATGAAATTGGCACAAAAATTATTTTTGTATTTTTCATTTATTATGAAATAGATAAGAGCATTGGGGAGCTATTTACTTTTTTATGCATTATTTTGATAAACAGCTGCTTGCATACCTTATTGAGGCTAACCCTATTCATCAACAGGTAAGAAAATAGACTTCATTTTTTTCTACTTCCACTCTGACAAAGTATTTTACTACATTATATTAAGGAGCCTTGTTCAGCTTCTATGCTTTAATGTTTAAAAAAATTACACACACACACACACACACACACACACACACACACACTTCCTGTACTATAGCCCAAATAGCCAGAAATTGTAAGCTGGTGAGATCTTGCTGTCATTAACTGAGGAAAAAAAAAAAGGCTCAGAGAGAGAAAGGATGGAAGCTCAATAACTTAACATCTTTCCTGTATATGCCATGTTTTAAAGATATTATCAGTTTCTCAGCAATAAAAATTTTCTTTTGTTAGACAAGTTCCTCTTTGGATTGTTTTCTTTTTTCGAGTCTTTCAGGTATGCTTACACACTGACAAGGATAAGAGAAGCAAGGCCATGGTGTCAGGCCTAATTAAATGTTTTCAAGTGTACGAAGGTTATGAGATGGCTCACAGAGAAGTCTGTATTCCAGAAGGCAGGCAGAGAGTCACACTGTAAATTATTGAAGGAGGAAGAGAGGGATATGAAAAAGTGCTGGCCTAATTGTTGGAGCAGATGGAAGGAGGCTGAAATCAGTTTTGCTCTAAGGATAGACACCCATCTCCAGAAGAATCAAACAAGATTAGGGCATTTCCATCACTCTATGGATACTTCATTGACCACATTTCAGAAAAGAGAACCAGCTCTTTTTTTATAAATGCAAATCTGAGGGAAGGGGAAAAAAAATAAGAACCAAGAGACTCATGTAATGGTACAAGATCCCAATGGTGAATGTAACTGTATTTTATACCTAAAATGTATCAATAAAGTTAATAGGGGCAAAAAATAAATAAATAAATAAATAAATAAATAAATAAATAAATAAAATGCAAATCTGTATGTTTAATGTAAAAAATGTTTTGTCCTTTTGAACAATTCAATCCTTGGCTTACCTTAAAGTACCTACCTAGAAGCACTTTCTCTATGCATCTGTCATTAGTAAATCTTATTACAGAACCCCTGCACAAATATGTGATTTTTCATTAAAAATATTAGAGACAGTCTGCTGCAATTGAATATAAGATTTCAAATAAAAAATGACCCCGGATATGAAAGAAGGACCAGAAAATTTTTATTCTCTGAAGTGAGAGAGGAAAAAAAAGCAAGCTTCAAAGGAATATTTAAATGAGACTTGGATATTTCTCAAATTTAATTAGATGGTCAGGATTAACATCAAGCAAACAGCTGAAATGTAACTCATGAAACAGTCACTGAAGGATTATTTATGTGGACTTCACCTCAACAGTGTGAGACAGAGCTTTGTCAAACGGAGTAGATGTAGAGGAAGGACCCAAGAAGAGAGGTCCACACAGAGAGGAGGAAGAGAGATCTTGAAGTAAGAATTTGTAATAGTTTTTACCAATGCCCAGAACAGAGAACACTCTTTTAATAAGCTGAACTATCCCTACTACTGAAAAGAGCCAACCAACATCCTGGTCTATGCCAGTATTAATTTGTCTTGCAATCATCAGAAGCCCTTGCTGTAGAAACATTCATTTCTTCCTTCAAGAGTGCTCAATTAAGAGTGGACTCCGTGGCAGGCCCTGCAATGTAGAAGGAGATACCCGAAACAAAGTGCTCAAAAAGGGTACACTAGTGAAAGAAACAGAGTAGTAGTCAAACAATTACAAAACACTGACAACTCTTCATTAACTGAGTCACTCATTTACATAAGTCCACCTTCCTGCAGACCCACCCATATGGTCCTGGCTCTTCCATCAGGCACAATTTCCACATAAATTAATAAAGCATTACCCTAGTTTATCTATAAGTCTCTTGTGAGTTTATAACCATGCCAGGTTCCCTGTAGGCAAAAACATCCAATTTAATGTCTGCACATGCACAGTTGAGATCCAAAACCACAAAGATGTCATCCCATGAGGCACTGCCTGAAGCAGCCAACTGATGTCTTTTGACAACTTTTAATATGCAAGAAAAGTCAATTCTCAGCAACACTCATCTCTTACAAGTCAAGGTGCCAGTTATATGAAAACACTTTCCTCATTTTCATCAAAAATCTGCACAAATGTTACCTAGTGATTCCCATACTATAGCGAGTTTAAAGACCCCTTGGGAAGGCTATTTAAAATGCAGACTCCCAGGCTACACCTTCAGAGGTTCATATCCAGAAAAGTCTGCGAGAAGGCTCAGAAATACGCATTTTTAAAGTATCCCAGATGAAATGTGGGATCCAAATGTGGTTGTATCCAAGACTGTGCTTTGAAAAACTTTCCTCAATATAACACTAGCAATGGTGTCTATAAATTTAAGGTATGTACATCAGTGTGAGGGAATGAGTGGCTTCCAAAATCTTATTTTTAACAAGTATCGCAGATTCAGTTCTATTATGGTTTTAAAATTCAACTAAGCACTGAGGAGAAGCCAGCTTAGTCATTATTCTGCTCCTGCATCCTCTTTCCTTCACCCTCACCACAGCCATGAAGATCCAGCCTGTTCTGCCACTTAGCACCCTAAATCATTTAACTGAACTCTCCCAGGAAGCCTCTCTCCAATGATCCAAACTCACATAATGTTTTCTTATCCTGTTCATCTTTAGTCTTTAATTGCATGGATTATTCCACATAAAACTTCCACATAAATATCATTTTACTTCTGATTTATTTATTGTACCCAATGCAGATGTTAGGAAAAGCACAGAAAAAAACATACAATGATTTTTATGCTCTGATGTTCATGCTCTGAGAAAATATCCCACAGGACTGGGCCCTCCTTAACCATCTATCTTCCTTCTAATCTATGTAAACTTCTTCAGGGCCTATCTTATGTAAAATACAGTAAAAATTTATTGTACAGAGTTTCTACTAAATGTTAAAGAAAACATGGAAAAAAAAGAAGATAAAGAAATAGGAAGTAGGGAGAAATTCTAATAATTCCCCAAATTATATATTCCATGGCTTCAAAAATATTTCAATATATATGCTAATTTGTTTCATTTACACCACTAGGTCATCTTATTTTATTGAAAAGAAAGGTTTGTGCTATTATCTATTTGTTTCTTTCTTGTAAGAGTCTTTTTTGTCTATAACTTGTACCCTAACATTTTGGCCATTCTTTCAAGATTATGGTACACAGTGTATTAACTAATATTATTCTTTAATTAATTTGTTAGGAAATTTTGCTTTATTTTTTTCACAGAAGTAAGAAGACTATTTTAAAAAATATTTTCATTATTAATATCTACTTGTATTACCTTGAAATAAAAAGAAAAGAAAAGGCACACAAAACCATATAATGATTTTTAAATCCATCTCACAGTGCAGAGTGAATCTACTGTTGCATTCTAATGCTGGAGCAGAATGCACTCCCCATGGTGTCCTCACCAAGGTTTCTCCTTCTTCTAAATTAAATTGATCTCATTCACATCGATTATGTATTTGGTCTGCATATGAGTACTGTTAAAATCATAAAGGAATTATATGTGACTACAGGAAGCAAAGGGACATGAAAAGCCATCAGGTCTGGAACCTGTTGCTCTGATATTAGTATTCTCAGTGGAAATTACAGGAAATCTCAGGGTCTCTGGATAAGATATGTGGATATAACAAAATAAGGAAAAACAACCTGTTGGCTCAGAAATGGTGGCATGAGTCAAAGCCGATGACAAAAATAGAAAATACTCCAACTTCTAAAGAAAGCTGCAGAATATTTAAAATACCCCCTCCATGGCTTATTAAAAATAATCAAAAGTCAATCCTGTGGCTCCTTCTTAATCACTCCAATCCATAGGCCTTCTCCCCTACCGAACCCTAAAAGCAGCATACAAAATAGAGGAGGAGAGGTCAAGGATAGAAGGCACTATGCCTACTGAGGAAAGACTCCAACTTTCCAACAACTCACTTTGTTGTTGACTTCTTTTGTGAGTGTGGGTTTTTTAAATTAATTTTATTGGTACATTTTAGGTATACAATAAAATGACATTCATCATTGGAAATTTGTACCATTATGTAGTCTCTCTTGGTTCTTATGTTTTTCCCCCTTCCCCTGCCCTCCCTTCAACCCCTCCATCCCTTTCTTATTTACAAAGACTTTGTTCCCTTCTTTCCTTTCCCCTACCCCTCCCACTTCCACTTATCCTTTGCCCCTTTTCTTCCTATTTCACCTTATTTTTTTTACCTTTTAGTCTTTCTTTACATTTGCAGATTCTCACACCACAGAAACTATTTGGTATTTACACATTTGTGTCCTATTGATTTCACTTAAGAGTATCGCCTTGGAGCCAGGGATTTAGCTCAGTGGTTCCCTGCCTGCCTCCCAAGCACAAGGTCCCGAGATTGATCCCCAATACTAAAAGAAAAAAATTATTAAAGAAGTAGCAGAGACCCCCATTCCTACACTCTCTAAGCTGGACCGGCTAGGTGAGAGGAGCAGCTTGAAGCTACACGGCCGTCCCGGGCCCCGCCCAGGCCACGGTGAGGTCCACTTAGCCAAGCGGGCGCCTTTCAAGGCCTAATCCCCACCCCCAACCACCTTGCGCCTCTGGCCTTCTGGCTTTTCTGCTACCTGGTCCCACACTACAGAGGCACTGGAGATTATAAAGACCCTTGTCCTGAGCGCCACAAGATAGAGCAGAAGTTAGAATCAACAAAATTGACAAACCCTTAGCCAACCTTATCAGAAAAAGGAAAGAAAAGGCCCAAATCCATGCAATTAGGAATGAAAAGGGTGAAATTACAACAGACCCAGCAGAAATCCAGAGGATCATCAATACCTACTTCCAGAACCTATACGCCAGTAAGATGGAAAACATAAAATTAATGGACAGATTCCTAGATACATATGAATTACCAAACTTGAACAAAGCAGACCTAAAAATTCTAAACAACCCAATATCAATCAATGAAATTAAAACTGTAATTATAAACTTACCAACTAAGTAAAGCCCAGGTCCTGATGACTTCACTACTGAATTCTACAAGACATTTAGAAAGGAACTACTGCCACTAATGTTTAAATTCTTCAATGAAATTGAAAGGGAAGCAATACTCCCAAATTCATTCCTGGAAGCAAGCATCACCTTGATCCCCAAAGCAGAGAAAGACCCAACTAAAAAAGAGAACTATAGGCCAATTTCACTAATGAGCATAGACACAAAAATCCTTAATAAGATACTGGCAAATAGAATGAAGAAGATCATACACCTTGACCAAGTGAGATGCATCCCAGGGATGCAGGGATGGTTCAACATAAGCAAATCAATAAATGTAATACAATATATCAATAGAGCTAATTACAAAAACTATATGATCATCTCAATAGATGAAGAAAAAGCATTTGACAAAATTCAATACGCATTTATGATTTTAAAAAACCTACAAATAAATGGAATAGACAGTCTCTACCTCAATCTGATAAAAGCCATCTATGAAAAACCAACAGCCAATATCATATATCACTAAATGGTCAAGAACTGAAATCCTTTCACACTAAAATCAGGAACCAGACAAGGATGTTCACTATCACCACTCCTGTTCAACATAATTTTAGAAACATTACCCACAGCCATTAGACAAGAGAAAGAAATAAAAGGATAAAGATAGGAAAGGAAGAAGTCTAATTGCCATTATTTATAGGTGACATGATACTCTATATAGAAGACCCCAAGAACTAAATCGAAAGTCTTCTAGGCTTAATAACCAAATTCAGTAAAGTAGCTGGATACAAAGTCAACACACAAAAATCAATAGCTTTCCTCTACACGAACAACAGACTCATTGAGAAATAGGGCAAATAATTCCTTTCACAATAGCATCCAAAAAAATGAAATACATAGGAATCAACCTAACGAAATAAATCAAAGACCTCTTCTCTGAAAATTATACCACTCTGAAAAGAGAGATTGAAGACGATACCAGAAAGTGGAAAGACATCTCTTGCTTCTCTCGTAGGGAGAATCAACATAGTGAAAATGGCCATACTTTCAAAACTGCTACATAGGTTCAATGAAATCCCAATTGTTATCCCAGCAGCATACTTCACAGACCTGGAGAAAAAAATCCAAAAATTCATTTGGAACAAGAAGAGACCCAGAACAGCAAAAACAATTCTAGGCAACAGAGACATGGCTGGGGGTATCACAACCCAAAACTTGCAACTATACTGCAAAGCTACTGTGACAAAAACAGCATGGAAGTGGCAAGGAAACAGACCTGGGGACCAGTGGAACAGATTAAAAGATGCAGAAACAACTCCAGACACACTTAGCCATCTCATCTT
>NW_004624731.1:19546744-19573445 GCF_000247695.1 Heterocephalus glaber | reverse complement strand
TGATTTCATTTTTCCCAGATCCTCTTTTGTTGCCAGTTCAGAGAGTCCAGGTGGTTGAGTATCAGATTTTTCCATCTCATTTCCCTTTGGGGTGGCTGTAGGTGATCTGTAAGTCTGTTCAGTCTTGTTTACATATCTTCTCATTTCCATGGGGGGGTGGGTTGCTTCTGGAGCCTGTATGGCTCACCTTCTCTGCCCTAGGAGTGTGGAATGGCAGCGGGGGAGCCTCCTTCTGGGTGCTGGGACTGGCTCACCTTCTCTACCCTAAGAGCATGGAAATATCTGTTATGGCTTGTGTCTAGGAGTTCCCCCAAAGCCTCATGTGCTCATAAGTGGGGCTTTTCAGAGGTGGCTGAATCTAGGGTGTGTGATGCTGGGAGTACATGTGTGATACTCTGTCTTACATGTTCTATATGTTCTTTGGCCTATTAGTCTGGTTTTCAATCTTTACATATGATAATTAACTTTATAAGGTCTTATAAGATAAATAAATGAATCTGATGCTGGAAAAATAAAAGAGAGTGAAGGGAGGGGAGAAAAAGAAGGGAATTGAAATGTGTTATGTACATGTATCAATCTCTTACAGTGAATCTAATTATTATGTACTGCAAACACCTACTAATAAAAGTTAAAAAACAAGTATCCAGGCCCTTAAAATCAGATCTCTTCAGATGAAAAACTAGGGAACTAAAACTCTTGTCAAAAGTAAGAAGGAAAACTCTCCTCTTCCCCTCACTCTGATGGTAACAAGAAGCTGTTTTCCACTGCAGTCATATTTTCCCTGCCTTCCTGGCTTTTTCACTTCATCAAAATAGATTTCCAGATCAGGCAAAGATATGGATTCTCCTTGTTACCCTAGCTCATCACTCACGGGTCCCCTTGTTCCCAGGCTGCCAGCTTTCTATGAGATAAGAGTCACACGATGGCCCCTGATCCTCTCTTTTCAGCCACAGGTCACCAGACACGCCATGGAAATTGATTATTCTACTCAATTTGGCTGGGAGGCAATAACTGTCCATCAAATGGCTACTGCCAGTGGCAATCACTTTTTAAAGGGACTAAAGCACTTCTGAACAATTTTAACTTGAACATAACATATTTTCAACAGTTAAATAGTAGCTTGCTCCATAAGAGTACTTCTTTTTAGAAGTGCTTTCAAATCTATTATCTCCTTTTATTATCTTAACATTTCTGTGAAGCAGGTAAAGCAGCCGAAGGAACAGAATACCAGGGAGACTGAAGGACTGGACCATGGCCACTTTACAAAGTATCCTTTGTATTAGGCTAAATCTCAGGCTACAGGGCTCTGATAACCTTTCCAGAGCACCATGCAAATCCTGACCCCTTATCTGCCTTCTGAATCTTTGCCTCCCCACTCAGACATCCTCAATTTCTTCCACCATAACCAGAGGACTTTAATATCTCTTCTCTTTGGGTATGTCACGTGGGTGTTACTTACCATAGAATAAATGTAAGGCACTACATATTTCCCAGTGAACTCCGCATCTCTTCATTCATTCATCTGATGATCATTGAGTGCTTATTCTGCTCTAGGCACCATGCCAGGGGAATATGAAATAATCAGCATCCCTGCTGTCATGAGCTTATTCTAGGGGAGGGGAGCAGTCAGTAAAGTAGAGTGCCCACAAGGCAATCAAACCCAGTGAACCCTGTCTCTGCCACACTCAATGAGATTTACACCTTCGAGTGGCCTTGAGTGTGCCAGTCCAGTAGCTCCTTCCTCTAGCACCTGGGACTCTCTACTTGGGGATTTCTCTGGTTTGCTTGGTCCTCATGCAGGACAAGCTTGAAATTATGGGTACTTACAGCTCCAGCCCCAGCCCCAGCCCTCAACCAATAACAGATGAGAGGTGGGATCTATACCACAGCTTCCCCCCTCTCCGGTGAGACAATGTTATAGCAACACCTTTTACACCATCACTCAATGTTGCTCAGTGGCAATGAGCCCCACTTTCCCATACTGATCACCCTTCTTTGGCTTCCCTCACTTCCCATACATACTTCCATGCTGTCCCACTGTGCTTCCTAGGACCACCTCCAAGAAAATCATTCAAACTTCAGGACTTGTGTTGGAGCATTTCAGACAGTGATAAATGCTGCTGAGGCAATAAATCAGTATAATTTGAAATTGACTGTGAGAGGAGGGGGCAGTATTATATTGGGGTTTGAGAAGGCTACAAATGAACCATGCTTCAGGGATACTTGAGCTGAGATTTGAATGATAAAGAGGAACCCCCTGGTGAAACATAGGGGTCTAAGAAGCCACCATTCCCAAGAGACAGAGCAGCATGGGGGAGGACCCTGTGGCTGGAGAACCTTGGGAGTCTGAGAATAGCAAGTAGTCTCATGTGACTAAGACAATAGATGCCAGAGCAGCAAAAAGGAGCTGCTCCCAGAGCATCTGCAGGCCCACAGTAAGGATTTCTGGGTTCTATATCAAGCCCAGTGGAAAAGTGCTGCATAGCCCAAGCCACAGAATGACATGATACAATTCACTTTTTTGAAAGGATATTTGGGCTTCTGTTAGATCCAGTATGCTCTATTCCAAAACCACACACTATACAAAGCCACAAACCCAAACCCTTGGATGGCTGGGTAAAGAGCACATGGAGTGCAATTAGAGTGAATTTCAGCACCCCCAAAAAGATAGTGATTCCAGAGTTTTCCTAATGTTAACAGAGAACTTCCCAAGTCTCTCGGCCAATACTCCTACATCAAATATGTGTCATTAAGCCCATTGTGAAGAAAGTCATGGGAAACAGAGCTGGCACATTATCACTCCTACAACTGTCTCAAGTAGCCATGTGCTAAAAAGCCCTACCTCACATACAGAAATTTAGAGAATCCAGTCACTTTCCAGATAACTCATTTTAAATTAAAAAGAAAAGTTTATTTTACTAATAAGAGAGAAATGAAGGTCAATATATCTGACCATCTGCCCCCTGATCTCAGAAGATCACTACATTTAAGTATTCGTAGCTATTAATGGTGCTGTACTAATGCATATTCCTCTGTATGGAATCTGCTTTGCCATTTTGTTATTTAATGCAGATGCTGTGGAAGCAAAGGTCAGAATCTTACACTTTTTAGGGCAAAAAGATGAGGCTAGTTAGGCTGATGCCTGACAGGCAGTCAGAATAAATGAGCTTCCCCTCTCTGAAATGTTCCTTTGTCAGCTTCTGGGGGTCAATCACTATCTTAGCTCAGCTAATGCTGCCAAGAGCAGAATATCAGATGAGATGCAGAGCAGTTTACTTCAAAATCACTGCTCTGAGCTAAAGCATCCTGATGCCAGTTCACACAGACCCTATTAGTCCTTTACCCTGCCCTCCGGGATCATTCTAATGCTACAGGAGTTCTTAACTGGGAGGCTGCCAATCCTGTGGAAGAACAAGTTACTAAATTCCTTAACCTGTGTGCTCTCTGAAAGAATTACAGGAGCAAAGCCAGGCATGGTGGCACAGCCCTGTAGTCCCAGCCATGTGGGAGGCTGAGCTGAGGCAAGAGGATCACTTGAACCCACAGACATCAAGACCAGTCTGGGTGACACATGGAGATGTGGTTTTTAAAAAAAAGGAGATGAATTATACAGAGAAAAGCAGAAAACTTCTCACACAAAAAAGGTGAAAGAAAGGAATCTTACATTTTTAGAAAGAAGACTGTTTAAATGATTTTTATAATAGTCACTTTATTCACTTTTAATTCTAGGTATTTTCAGGAAAATTTATATCCCCCAAAATCACTTCCTGTTTTGGACTAGATTCTTTATTAGTATTTGTTTGCAATACATAATAGTAACATTCATTTTGGTTCCTGTACCCTCCTCCCTCACTTCCTCCTTCCCTGATCCCCTTCCCCATCTTCAGAAAGCCTGCTTCCCAGTTTCCTACCATCTCCTCTTTATTTTACTCTTTATTTATATTTTGGGTTTCTCACATAAGAGAAATGATGTGATAATTAATTATTTTCTGTCTGACGTATTTCACTTAACATTATGGTTTTAAGATCCATCCATTTTTCCTGCAGATGACACGCTCTCATGCTTCTTGCAACTGAATAAGGAAGTCACATCTTGACTGAAAACAGTGTTTTTGCAATTTTAGTTCCTACAGCATTATCCTCTCCATGTGAGCATGGTCTTGCTAGGTAGTGATGGAAAGGAACATATACCTAAAATCCAAGAAGCACCTATATTTTGCTGAAGAGTGAAGATGCTGTCTCTGTTCCATGTTCAGGTATGAAGATTATAACCAGTGCAGTAACAAGCAGTCTATTGTGAGCCCTAACTACATCCAAAGTTATTGCTGGGTGATTACTATAGCTTTGTAATACATTTTGAAATCAAAATCTTTGTATCCAGCTTTGTTTTTTCTCAAGATTATTTTGGCAATTTAGTGTCTTTTATGGTTCTACCCACATTGTATCATTGCTTTTTCTCAAAACAGCATTGGAGTTTTGATAGGAATTACATTGAATCCGTAGACTGATTGGGATTTAATGACTGTTTCAACAATACTAATTTTTCTAATCCATAGGCACAAGACATCCTTCCACTTACTGTGTCTTCTTCAGTTTCTTTCTTCAATGTTTTATAGTTTCCAGTCTATAGATCTTTCATGTTTTAGATTTATTTCTACATGTTCTTTTTTTGATGCTATTATAAATGAGATTATTTTCTGGATTTCCTTTTGGAGTAGATTATTACTAATGTAAAGAAATGCAATTGATTTTTATATCAATTTTCTATCCTGAACCCTATTGAATTTCTTCATAGTTTCAATAACTTTTTGGTAGAGTCTTTAGGGCTTTCTACAATAGACTATGTCATCTATAGACAAAGAAAATTTTACTTTTTCATCTGGATGCCTTTTTCTTGTTTGATTGCTCTTTATTGGTCCTTCACATATGATGCTGAATAGAAGTGAGAGTGAGCATTCTTGCTTTGTAATACCAGATCAAACCTATAATAATCAAAATAGTATGGTGTTAGCATAAAAACAGAAACATAGACCAATGGAATAAAATAAAATACCAAGAAAAAGCTCAAGCATATATCAACTAATTTTTTATAAGGTCAGCATGAATACACAATGTGGAAAATAGTCTCTCCGATAAATAGTATTGGGAAAACTAGATACCCACATGAAAAAGAATAAAATTGGACCCTTATCTTATACCAAACATAAAAATCAACTAAAAATGAGTCAAATGCCTAAACATAAGACTTGAGACTGTAAAACTTCTAGAAGAAAGCAAAGGGGGAAATTTCCATGTTGACAGTTTATTGTATATCATACCAAAAATCTAAACAGCAGAAGTAAACAAATGAAACAAAAAATTTCTACATGGCAAAGTAAACAGTCAACAAAATAAAAAGGCATTCTACAGATTAGGAAAAAGTATTTGCAAACTATATACCTGATAAGGGTTTAGCAAGCAAAATATACAAGGAAATCACAGAACTCAATTGCAAAATTTGTTTTTCTAAATTGACAAAAGACCTGAATAGACATGTCTCAAAAAATGATATACAAATGGATATGAAAACTTTCAAACATCACTCATCATCATGGAAAGGCAAATCAAAACCAGAATGAGATTTCATTTTATATATGTTAGGATGGTTATTATCAAAAAGATATAAAGCAACTGTTGGGTAAAATATGAAGAAAAAGAAACTCCTATACATTGTTGATGGGAATGTAAGTTGGTACAGCCATTATGGAAACAGTATGGAAGTCCCTCAGAAGTTAAAAACACAACCACCATTGGCCTAACAATACTTCTGGGTATTCAACCAACAAGAATAAACGTGACACTTCATAGAAATATCTATGTTCCCATGTTCACTGAAGCATTGGTTGTGATAACAAAAATAACCTAAGTATCCAGAGATAGATAAATGGAAAAAGAAACTGTGATAGATAGACAATTTCTACTATATATACATACTAGATGACATGTTCAACAACATCAAGTTTCCTGAAGGAAATAATGCAAATTGAAATAAGCCAAACACAAAAATGAAAATAATTTTACAATCCCACTTAATATGTGGAATCTAAAAGAAAGATGAATACATAGAGAATAGAATGGCAGTTACTGGGAAAGGAAGTATGGGATTGGGAGACATAAGTCAAAAAGTATAAAGTTACAATTGTGTAGGATGAATAAATCATCTAGAGGTCTAATCTACAACAGAGTGACTACAGATAATAATATATTGTATTACATAATGGAAATTTGCAAAGAGAGTCAATTTCAGACACTCCCACTACGTACACACACAAAATAACCATGTGAGGTGATTATGTTAATTTACTTGTATGTACTAATCATTTCAGTAGGTATTTGTGCATCAAAACATCAAGTTATACATTCTAAATATATCAAATTGTGAAATTAAGAAAAAGGTAAAATTTCTAAAAATCAAAAGTATTACTGGGGACATGCTTTTTAATTAATTCTGGCATTGCACAAGCTAAATAAGAAGTTAACTTTTATACTAAAGCTAAAAGTTATTTACACACCATCATGGCAGTATTGTAAAATTCTAAATTTGACTATAAATTTACCTTTACCAGTGAGTTTCACACTTTCATATGTTTCCACTTTGTTAGTTAGCATCTTTTCATCTCAACTCAAAGAAGTCCCTTAGCATTTCTTGTAAGGCAGGCCTTATTATGATGAAACTCCTGTTGTCTGGGAACATCTTTATTTCTCCTTTCATGAAGAATAGCTTTGCTGAGTATGACCTCAGCTGGCAATTTTCTTCTTTCTGCACTCCCTCCTAACTGCTCAGAAATCACCTGGTAAATTTATGATGCTTCACTAGCATGTGACAAATCTCTTTCCTCTAGCTGCATTGAAGATTCTCTATCTCAGACTATTTGACAAGTTGATAATATTGAGCATTCTTGCACTGATCTTGCTTGGAATTTTTAGCATCATGTTTCTGGAAACACATAACCCTTATAGAATTAGGAAAGATTTTGGTCAGTATTTCTTTAAATTTCTCTGTGTCTCTGACTCTGACTGTCTCTCTCTGTCCTTCTCTCTGCCTATCTCTCTCTATCTATCTCTCTCCCTGTCTCCCTCTCCTTCTTTCCCTCCCTTTTTCCCTTCCTCCCTCCCAAAATTTATATATTGTTTCTCTAATTATCTTAATACAAATGATCTGTCTTTAAATTTTCAAATTTCTTAAACTCTTCTGTTGAAGCTCTCTTTTGAATTTTTCATTTCTGTCATGTAGCTTTTGGCTCTAGTATTCTAGTTTTTGTGATTACTATTTCTTTATTAAACATCCCATTTTGTCCATGCATTGTTTCCTGATTTTATTTTGCCATCTCTGTTCTCTTGCATCCTATAGAACTTCTTTAATATGACTGTTTTGAATTATTTTTCAGGTAATTTATAGATCTCCATTTATGGGGTAGGTTACTCAAGCTTTATTAATCACCTTTGGTAGTGTCATGTTTTCTGATTCTTCACAGTCTGTGTAGCCTTCCCTTGATGCCTATGCATCTGAAGAAGCAAACAAATCTCCCAGGCTTTATAAAATGGTTTTTTATTTGAAGTAGCAAATATATTTTCCAGTTTTTATAAACTGGCTTAAATAAGTAAAGACCTTCTCCTGCTGGGTCCCAGAACTGACAATCACAATACAGTGGAGTTGGATCTAGATCATGTTACTACTGCTGAATCCATGCCACTGTCCACAATCAGTGGTCTTTTACTGGCAGTTCAAGTAAACATCAATTCCATGTGGTTCTTAGGTGGTTTATGCTGTTTCCAGAACCTTAGTTAGTAGGTCACGGATGTGGATATGCTATATGATCTGTATATAGCAGACATGTTACCAGGTATACAGATGGGTGTGGCTTCTTCCAGGTCCCTGGAAGACCACCCACTGCATCATTGGATAGGTCCCTTAGCAGGTAACACTGCCCCAGACAATAACTCACGGGGATTAGAACTGAGACACAAGACAGATTTGAGGTCCACAACTGAAATCAAGCTCTACAGACCTGAATCAAGGAACATGTGTCTAGGTCCATGAAAGGGAGAATTCCTGTAAGACTGCAGCTGAGGGATTAGAGATGAATTAGAGAGCTATTTCGGGATCCCCTGTGGGACTCAAGTCAAATGGCATGCCTACAGGGGCACAGACAGGTGTGTTTCCCTCTAGGATCCTGGGTGGGCAGGAATGGTTGCAGACTAAAGCTAAGAGACCCTTCCTGCAAGTCACAGGGCCATTTCAGTGTTCACAGATACTAAGTCATTGGATCTGTCACCCAGAGTAGGGATGGACATGACTTTTCTCAGGTATCTTAGTAGAAGATTTCAAAGGCAGAACGAAGGCAAAATGTGACTGTTGCTGGTTCCACAGGGAGTCAAGATTATTTCTAGGTATGGAAAAGACCTACAAACTAGGTCTATCTTCCCAAAATGGCTCTCTCAGATTTTAGGTTCCACCAAGTTTTTATAACCTCCTACCTGAATCCCAAGCTCCCACCTGGCCAATATTTTTTTAAAAAAAATCTTTGAATTGCTGTTGCTGTGGGAGAATATGAGCAAGAGGTCCCATAACATTACTCTCTCTGATGTTTTGGTGACAGTTGGCACAACAGTCAAAGAGTGACCCTCTATTCACCATCTACTATCTAAATGGGCCACCTAAAGAAGGGAAGTTAGCAAACAACCTGTATTGCTAGCTCTCCAGGGCCTTGTTTGTGATTCTCTGGTTACACAGACCTAATGGACATCACAGTCCCCCCAGGGCTTCACTGTGAGATCTACAACTAACTCTTAATCACTCAAGCCTTCCATAACTCTCATCTATCCCCAACACACACACACACACACACACACACACACACACACACACATGTTTAGGACCCTCTTGACATCCATTAGGCATTATCCAATAACTTATCTCTCAGTCTTACGGCTTTTTTTTACAGTCATTTATCACATAATGATGTTCTGATCAGTGATAGATTGTATATATGTCAGTGATTGCAGATTATAATGGATTTGAAAAATTCCTATCATCTAATGATATGATAGCTATTGTATCATTAAAAATACTTTATGTGTGTTTATGGTGATGTGCTATACCACATTTTTATCATTATTTTAGAGATACTCTACTTAAAAAATACTTCACTATAGAACAGCAGTCTCTTACATCTTGTTTTAATTCTCTTGATTGAATCATTTTCTCTTGTGCTTCACTTTTATCTCTAGTTAGTCTGTTCATCATAGACCTTAAATATACAAAAATCTTCTGATGTTGCCAATAAAATGGCACACTGAGTGAGTGACTTGGAAACAAAATTAAAAGTGTCTGATTACTACCATCTGAAAGTGTAAAAATTGGTGATGATCATTGTTCACCAGCCAGGCATGTCTCATTCCACCAGAACAAGAACAATGTGACAGAAACTGTTACAAGAGACGCTTCACTGAAGACATGGCAAAAATTCAAGGAGGGCCTATGTCAGATATAGAAAAACTACTACTGGCCTGGATTAGAGACCAAACACAGAAGCGTATGCCCCCTAGTACTGTGACAATCACAGCCAAAGCAAATGGTTAGTTTGTGATGCTGGAAAAAGGGCTGGACTCAATTAAAAAGTTAAGTTTACTGCTAAATCTAGGTACTTTAAATGATTTGATAATTGTAGTTTATTACACAGAGAAAGTGAGTAGTAAGTCTGTGAGTGTTATATCAAGGCAGCTGGAGAAATTTGAGGAACTCTAGGTAAGCTGATCATGTGGGGAAATAATTTTCCAGAGAAAGCTTTCAGTATGGATGGAACCTCCTTATTACAGAAACAGATGCCTGAAGAAACTTTCATCCATAAAGAGGCCAACTCATTTCCAGGTTTCAAGGTTTTTAAGTACAGGATAGCAGTCTTGCTTGGGAAACAGCATTGCAGGCTATGAATTAAAATCCTTTGAGATCTGAAACAGTGAAAAACCCCAAGACCTTCAAACATATCAGTAAGCACACACTCCAGTGTACTATAGAAGCAATAGAAAGTCATGGGTGACTCAGCTCCTCTTCTAAGCTGCCTCCTGAATTGCTATGGAAGCAAAATGGAGAAATATTGCTTGGAGAATAACCTATCTTTCAAGATTTTGCTTGTTGCTAATAGTACTCCTGCATATCCTCCTTTTCTCTTCAACCCAATATCAAAGCAGTGTTTCTCCCTCTAAATACCATCCCTTTGCTTGTTCATTAAATCAAGGAGTTATAATAAGTTTTAAGATCTTCAGGGAACAACTTTATCCAGGCTATTGCAGCAAATGAGGATGACATTGATGTAGTTCTGGAAGGGTTCAAGCGGTGGTGCCAAATCTATGCCACACATGTTATTGGGTTTTTCCTTAAGACAAAAGATGTTAATGTATGATTTGTCTTTTCTAAACTAAAACATCAATATTCAGACATCAGTAGTCAGGTTTAATTGCATTGCTGGAACTTTGTAATAAATAGGTGGATTTTGGGTTACAGTTTGACACTCAGTCTTTAAAAGGTTTTCCATCACTGGAAAACACCAATGGCTGAATAATCCATAACCTTTCTTGGGCTTGGGGTGATGTCATCAATGAATAGATTATTGGACTCTGGAGGAAGACACTCAAAAGGTTCATGCAAGTCTTCAAATGACTTGCCAAAGATGAGGAGGTCAAGATGGCAAACAGCTTTAACCTGGGTGTGGAAGGGGATGACTGAGGCACTCCCAGAGGTGGTCCCTGAGGAATAGATAGAGAGGAGTTGTCAGACCTAAAACAGAAATGCATACCTGAAGAAGAGGCAAGCAACAAGGAAACTTCAAGAAAAGAAAAAGAATTTCAAAGAAAATTTACAGGACAAGGTTTACCAGAAGTTTTTGTAGATCTCAACAAGCTCCTTCAAAGCTAAGAAACATGGATCCCAATATCAAAAAGTTTTCATTTAATAGAGGAGAATGCTCACTGTGCACTATCTGCTACAAACAAATGTATGATAAAATAAACAAATGAAGCAAACCACCCTAAATATATTTCTGAAAAGAGTGACATGTCCTCAAGAAGATCCCCAGGCAGGTCCTTGAGGAAGGGCCCCAGAAGGAGGCATTGTTATTATAAGAGACAGCTCCATGAGTGCTATCGCCCCTAAAGACCTTCCAGTGGGACAAGGTGTGGACAGTGATTTGATGATCCTGACTTTCTGTAGGTATATGTTAATGTATGTGTTTGCATTTCAGATTTTAAGCAAAAAAGTTTAAAAAGTAAAAATAAATATATAAACCAATTTAAATTTTTTAAAAAGCCTATAGGATACAGATACAAGGGAAGTATTTTTGTATGGCTGCAGAATGTGTTTGAGTTTTAGCCTATTATTACAAAAAAATCCAAAAATAATTTAAATTTATGAAATAAAAAAGCTACAATAAGCTAAGGTTAATTTATGGTTGAGGAAAGAAAAATAGTTTTTTAAAAAATAGTGTATACTAGTGTGTACTAAATAGAAAGTGTTTAGTGTCACCTAAGTCTGCAATTATGTGCAGTGATCTTCTGAGCCTTCACATTCACCCACCATTCACTCACTGTGGTACACAGAGCAACCATTCATTGTAAATGCCTTATATGAATGTATAATTTTATTTTTTATGTCATCGGACTGCACTTGATCTATATTTAGGTACACAAATACAACTGTGTAATGATTGCTGTGTAGGTTTGTACCCTCGAGCAGTAGCTGGACCATACAATGTAGTAAGCTGCCCCATTTAGCTTTGTGTCAGGACACTCTCTGATCCCACAAGAATGAAACTGCCTCACAAGGTATTTCTCAGAATGTATGTGCAACATTGAGCCACACGTGCCTACATTTCCTGTGAGGACATTTATTCCATAAGCTTCCTGAGTTCATGCCCTGCTGTTTCATCTTTCTCCATTTCTGACTCTAAGGCAAAAAGCTACTAACTGAGAAATGAAAGTGCAGAAGGGCAGGAATAAGGTTGAGGTGAGGCCATTCATCACCATTCCCAAGAACACCAAAGCATTCCCAGCCTGTCCATCTCCTTTCTAGACTCAGTGACTTCATCTGTGCACAATGACAGAGGTTAACTAATTAACTGGTTCTGGCCTGGTTGTCCCTAGCAAGCAATATTTCTTGGAGATTTTAACTTATTCTAAAAGAGGAATTTGAACAGAATTTAGAGCAGAAAATTAACTAATTGTAAGAGAAACTTTTTCCATTGATCAAAATCTCTGAATCTCCATCTTTTACCAGTGGTCATGTCCTCACTACCCATAGCCACGGTGGGCGATTTCCTGGTTACATTATGTTTTATCAAATTAAATAAATAAACATCCCATGAGTTCTAAACTGGGAAGCACCTCCTTGCAGGGCCCTACAACACCAATATGAACTAAACCAAAAGATCTGGTGTAGGGATGACAGATTAATCCTAAAATCTGCTGGCTGAGCTCAGCCTCTGCAGTTAGCGTGCTGATGTACACCCCATCCAGCTGGCCCCAACCCTTTCCTTTATGGAAATCACTCCATGCCAGTATGGAAGCTGTTTGTGCCTTTTCCAGCCCATTAATTTCTCTGTATTTAAGAGGAACTGCATTTCCATCTCTTAGATTAGATTTTGTTCATTAAATCCTCATCTCACTTCCCAACCTGCCAAATTTTCATCAGTAGAGATCTGGGATTCAGACACCACAACCCATTAAGCACAACATCTTGGAATTTACAATTTTGTTTCACAAAACCCTCTACAGACAATCCATCTTACATATATTAGCCTAGTAAAAGATTACATATAAATGGTGCTTTCTAAAGCAATTTGAATGTATTTCTAATGGCTTAATACTTCACATATAAACTATTTCCATTTTGCAGAATACTCTTAATCATACATAATATGCAAAGGCTGGGAAGTACAAGTTTTTATTTGTTTGTTTTTAATATCTGTTTGAGGTAATCATTTGTTGACTTTTAAAACGTTTTTCTCTTTTAATTAGCAAAGGCTGGTGGGGGAATTATATAACGGTTTGGGAGCATGTTGTTTAAAATATTTAAAGCAGAAATTTTCAGTGATCATATTATATTATGCCAGAAAGGACTTAAATGGAAATACCTGTAACCCTTGGGGACTCCCTGTTCATTTCATTTGCTTGGGTGTGACCTCCATGCCCAAAGGAGAGCTGGACATAGAGGGTATATTAAATAATTTCAGAGGACAGCTCAACAACATTAAGCCTTATTATTCATCCCTCAGACTTCTGTCTTCTAAATAATGGAACATCACCTACCAAGGAACCAGGCCAGTGAGACCATGGAAGGCTGGACATGCTATGTCCTACCAAAGTGGAAGGAGCAGTAAAAACCTAAAAATGGAGAGCTCTGCCCCAGGAACTAGCAAGACAGCCCCAGGGAAGGGAGCTGAGGGAAACACAGCCCACACTTAAGACACCTCGACCCAAGTAAGGAAGAGTTAAACCATGAGGTGAAGCAACTTTAGGAGTTTCACAAACACTCTTTCAGCCTCAGGAAATTAAAGCAGGCTGTCCTCTGGGGAAACTCATATGCTGGTTTAAATATTTGGTCTTACATTCTAGTGTACAAGTTAATTATATCAGTGATTTTAAAAATCATATATAATTTCTCAAGTTTCCTGATCAGGCTATTCTACAACATGATTAACACTGTGATCACAATAAAAAATGTTTTATTTAGTGGATAATTGTATGTACTGGTATCTACCATTTCTAAATGTCTCCTTTTATTACCCTTATTCAAGAAAGTCTTAATATTTAAGTGATTTACTGATCACTTAAGATGCCAGACTCACCATTAGGAGGTACATTCACTATACATAGCTTAACTTTAGAGTACATTATTTCTTTATAAACAGACATATTACTGTAGAACATTAATTAAACCTTTTCCTCATCAGCCACTACACTTGCAAGACAACAGTGTTACCAAGTGCTACCCTAACAGATGTGCCTGTGACTCCATTTCTTGGCTCAAAAAGGAAGCAGATTCCCCAAGAAGTGGTGCCACTGGGATTCTAGGATTAAGTAACAGACAGCTATGATTTGTGAACGATGTACTTGTACTTAATGAATAATGCATGGCAGATGCGCTTCAACAACCCAATTTGCTGAACTGTTTAGCATCAATAACCTAGCTATAATGGAAACAGAAGGCCTTTTAGGGTAGATTATGAGAGGAGTTTTAATAAAATGGTATCACTCCAATCATGTGCATCACATTTGCATTTAGTAGAACCTGGTATTTAGACTGATATAAAAAGAAAACTTTTGCAGTCACCTTTTTGCAGAGCCTTCACTCAGAAATATGCTGGCATATGGTGCTGTGTGGGGATCAGCCATCAGGGAAGGATTTGAGGAAGCACTGGGCAAGTTCTTCTCCATGCAATTTATACAGACTAACAAGCTCAAACTCTGATTTCAGAAAAAACATTCTAGTTGAAAAATAATCCAAATAAGGAGCACAAAGCCACAGGCAATCTTCTATTTGCTCTGAATCTGAATAGGCATTACAGAAAGATTTCTATGAGCTAACATAATTTTAACATTAATAGAAAAGGGCAAGAGTGATGTTAAGAAACCAATCTTCAGTAAATCATTTGTTGAACACATTAGAATTACTTATTTCCCATATTGCTGCTGACCTCCTACTTTCTAAAATCAAGGTGCAATAATAAATCCCATGGCCTGTACCTGAGAAGTCATGAAAATTTTATATACAAGGTATCAGATTAGTATTATTTAAATGAAATTTCACAATTTTCTTCTTTCTCGGTGATAAGAATGAGAAAGATACATTCATGTCAATTTTCCTAGCACTAATAACAAATGAAGAAAAAAACTAAATTTGACAAGAACAGGATTTTACTGTTGCATCAGTAGCATTTATTGAGTGATCAGAGGTGATTTCAATATTAGTAGCTACATAAAGACAGAAGTAGTTACATAGGACAGAAAAAACTAATCTGGACCCCATACTCCAAAATGGATAGTCAAAGCCAATCTTTCAAGGAGGCCACAAAAAAATTCCTCCCAAGTCCATCCTTATTTTATCTCTTGAAACTTTGAAATCTCAGTACATCTCCAATGCCTTGGAGTGACTTGTTTTAGGGATCCTAACTCCTAAGCAGGATCTTGCCATGGTTCAAAATCTTCTGCAATTTGAAAAACATCTCACATAAATCAGACCAAATGTGGGGGAAAAGCGGAGCACTTCAAGGTGACATAACACCCTGTTCAAATGTGAGCAATTGGGACCTCAAAGAAAGACATTGTAAGTGTAAGACATTGGGCTTCTGCTGAGAGGGAAACTGATGGTATCAAATAGTTTCTATGTGCTGGGCATTCTGGAGGTGATCCATGCATCATCAGTAACAACCTGAGAAATGAATATTGGAATTGACAAAATAAAATAAAAGTACAGTGGATGGAAGAATCAAATCATATGCTTTTGAAATGCAACCATGGAAGAAAGACTGACTAAAGCAAAATAACTTAGAGAGGGATCTTACTGGGACAACACGCTTATGTGTCCTGGAGAAAGCATTTGAGTGAGCAGATGAGATGGGCACAGAATTCGACACAGCATGGAATTTGCCCATGTGGTGAAAAGTAACCTACCCTGGTGTGCTGAGAAAGCAGATGAAGAAACAGCCCACCAGTATGTTCCTCCTTGGGAACGCTGGGCTACGTGGGTTTATAATGATGCCTCAAACTTCTCCTAAACCAACAATTCAAATCCTTTTCTGGAGGCAGGTCTCATCTACAATAGTTAATATATTTTATCTCGGTGAGTTTTTCACTTCCTAAGAGAGAAAAACAAATTAGGATAGAGATCAGATCCTTAACATAACCTCACATGAACTGAGCCTCTGATTAGCTGTCCAGACTCATGCCAAATTGTTCTCCTCTCTTATAGCATTATTTGCAGTTCTTGAAAAGTGACCTGCTTCTTTCCACCATAACACGCTTACAGGAAGAAAGAAGTCATGAAAATATCTGTCCCTGTTCCCAATCAAGTCATAACTCCTGTCTATCCTTCAAGCCTCAAATCAAATACTGTATCCTCATAAAAGCATTCCCTGAACCCCCAAATTCAGGTGTGCCCTCTTGTCAAACTCTTGCATAGCATCTAGTACCTTCCTTTCATGGCACTTTTCAAGATTTCTAATTATACAGAAATGTATATGAGTCTCTTTCACTCACTTGTAAGCTTCAGAGACTGCAGCTCTATTCATCGCCTCTGGATCCCTAATACCAAAAATAATTCCTGGTGCATACTAGATGCTTAGTAAATATTTGTAAACAACAAAAGGAAAGAATAAAAGAAGGGATAGAGGCAGAAGGGAAGGCACATGGCAAAGACTATCAATTTACATTCTAAATTTTAGGATTGGCTCAGGACCTGGGTAGGGTTAGCCAACCCAGCTGATGAGAGCAGGAAAAGATAAGCTGGTTTTATGGAAGGTTGATGTCACATCTCCAGTTTCCCTAAATGCCATGTGTGTGGCCACCTTTGAGGGTGCTCTATGTAAGCCCGAAACTCTCTGATGGGATTTCTTCTAACACTTGTCCTATTTTTACTTGAGGTATAATGAGAAAGAAGATAGGATCTAAGAAAACATTAAAAACTTGCACTGACATAAAACTCTGACCACTATTATGTAAGCTTTATCTGTCCAAGCAAGATTACTTCAAAGTTCTTGGTCAACTTCATGTGCTGTCGCTCTTCCCCTGTCAGTTGTCCGGTGCTGACATTTTCTGTGTTTGTGTGTCACCAGACTCAGTACACCAGGGTTGCTCTACCACAGAATATCTCCCTTTTCTCTTCTGTATTTCCCTGGAGCCTTCTGTGAGATAAACTCATCAAACTCCACTCCTCACTCCCCAAGTGGCTTCCTACTTCGCACCTCTTCCTCTGTGGTGTTGGCATCTGCTGCTGGGAGAAGGTGGTGATTTCAGATCTGCTGACTCTCGTGCAGGGCATAACAAGCCTCGGAGCTGCCATGCCTGCACCATGTCCATCCTGCTATGTGCTCAAAGGATTGCTATAGCAAGTTCATTAGTGCCCCAAAGCTGAAATCCTGTGTTTATAAGAGACAGTAAGGAACATCCTCATCCCACTTTGGCACCAGCTGCCCCTGAGCCCTTTCTTCTGCCCAGTTTAGAGAGCCACTTGAAAAGCTCCTGCCAGTGGCTTTCCTGCTGGGATGGCTAAATAGGACCACATTTTAGATATGCAAAAAAGCTCATGCCACTGGCACTAAGACAATCTTTCTGGGAAACAAGGAGCAAGAGGCTGCATGCTACCGGCAGCGGGCACCTATGGCCACTCACTTACCTACTGATTCCAGAACAAATAAGGGCTTAAAAGAGAAGAATGTGTGCTGGAAAGTCTATTTGACCTACCTTTCCACATGAAAATTAAACCTCTTCCTGTGGAGCTGACTGAGCACTGACCTCATAAGATTACAGCACCGAACTCCCTGCTCCCCTCAATTCAACCAGTGAGTCGCTCAGTAGAAATTAAGAGACCATCTTCAAATTGAACTCCCATTCCAGAGTCATCAGCTCAAGTGGACAGAAAGGGGAGCTGCAGAGGCAGCAATTAAAAAGGGTACATTTTCACCTGTACCAGAGGCGTGGGTGTTTTCATCAGAAAGAGTACTGGGTGGGAGAACTTGGGTATGATTTGGGTGGTGCTGGGTAACACTGGACTCTGCACTGCAGACAAAGATGCCAGGAGAATGTGCAGACTGAAGAAATGTGCCCTACTCTCTATTGTACCTGTAGTTTGGTGTTTGCTCCATGCAGTTCCAAGAGGTCAGACTAGCACAGAAAGGCAGAAGGTACAAAAGGACAGATTTAGGTTCAATCTAAGCAGAAACTAAAGAGCAGCCTAAAGATGCTGCCCTTGTCTTCCAGTAGCAATGAGTCCTCTGTCTGTTGATGTCTAATGACTTTCTAGGTGAAGGAAGAATCTCAAGGATCTTGCCATGCACTGAATATTTATTTTGCTCCCCCATCTCACCCCAATTCATGCATTAAAGACCTATTCCCCAAGGAAATAGTATTTGGAGGTATGGCTTTTGGGAGATCATGAGCCTGGGGCCCCCATGATGGGATTAATGTCCTTCAAAGAAGAAAAAGAGACCAGAGTTTCCTCTCCCTCTCATATGACAATACAGCAAGTAGCCACCCACCTACAAGCCAGGAAGAGAGCCCTCACTGGAATCTGCCCACACTGGTACTCTGAGCTCAGATTTTCTAGCCTCCAGAACAGACAGAAATAAATGTGTTTTTTGAGCAACCTAGTCTATGATATTTTGGTATGGTGACCTGAACTTATGCCAGCTCTTGCGGTGACCAGCAGCCGAAGGTGGAAATTTCACCTAGGATTTAAAGGAGTGAAGTTGGGCATCCCCTGGACAATTTAAATCTAGACCTTTCTTGCTAAAGTAATATAGAATAGCTTCAGGCTTGGCATTCGTGATCAGATCGTATCAGGGATTGGACTTCTCTGGGATAATAAGTCCCCCCTCAGTTATATATCAAGGTTTATGAATACATATGTACCCATGTATTTTTACTGAGAGTGTGGACAGGGCTTTTATCTTATTCAAATTGTTCACACATCATTGTTTTAGAGAAACTTCAAAGAATCTTCTGATTCAAACCACATGTTTAATGTCAAATATTTGGCTATTTGGAAATGATTCACTTTTTTACTTGCTATGTTAAAATTGAAGGTTTAAAGTGGTAAACAGTGCTAATCTTTGCTCTCCTGGGTTCTGGGAGTAAAGAATGGATAAATGTCATTCCCACTATATGATTATACTTCAGGTGGTATTTGGGTTTGGGAGTTTTATACAACCCACCAGCAATATAGAGTGAGCATTTGCCCTTTGCGCTTTCAACTTTCTTTCCCCCTCCTGGCACCTGCTTCATTTTAGTTTGGTTATCTGTCCCCTCCCACTCTCAAATAAAGTGGCCTATGGCCACGGGGCTCCATCAGGCAGTCTCATCTTCCCTAGGTCCAATAATTGGTATAGGGCAGGCAGGTAACCTGATGACTCTCAGGACATTTCCTGAGATCTCTGGGAAAGGAGCTTCATTTTTTGTTCTGGATTTAAATCTCTGAGTTGCTGACAGGCGTTTAGTAACTTTGCAAGGTCCCCAAATAGAGCCAACACTAGAGAAGCAAATCCAAAAAGAGGATGACCAACGCCCACCTCTTGGTAATGTGGTTCACAGCACATTTGAGGCTATTTCACATATTAACCATAAATGACAATAAACCCTCTTTGAAAAAACCCAAAACAGGGTTTTCTGTAACTTGCAACCAAAACAATTCTGACTAAAATCGTAGTTGAAAAATGCAACGCTACTATTTGACAGTTACCATCTAGAATCACCATAAACTCTAGCAATTAATATGGCTTTTCCTATGCACACCTAAATATGCACCTTTTCTAGCTGAAAAGTTCTTTTTATCTTCTTTCTCCTCACTTGTGCCTTTGCTTCCTCTTCCTTCTCCTAAAGTACCTCCAAGATAGCAGGAATTCCCTGGAGGACTCATATTTCCATTTAAAACATGCTCTGAAATGCAATCAGCTCTTGAAATCATTTCATAGAAACCTTAACAAGATAAAGCAGCAAGAAGAATGTAAAATGTAATATGGCCATGGTTTTTGAATAGGGAGCATTAGGGTATAATGAGGAAACAGACCTCCTTCCAGGCTCATTGATCCCAAGAAGCTGATAGCAGTGTGAAAGGTAATGTCACCTTTTCTACAGAAATAAATTATTTTTTCCTTGGGGGGAAAAAAAGAGGGCTTCAGACCCTGAAACCGAGTTTTCCACTTATAATTTGTAAAACTATAATGTGAATGGCAATAAGCAAGTGACCAAAAACCAAACCTTGATCCCCAAAGACTCAAAGGTTATTTATAGTGGAGACAGAAATTAATGCAGGCAAATTAGCAACTCTTGGCTTGACATGTACAATGAGCTCATGGGTACTTGATGAACTGCTATTTAACAGTCTTTTCAGTAATTCTTTACACCAAATGTAATGTTATGGTAGCAAGTCAGACACACATAGCCACACCTAACTTGAAATTAGACGATCAGTCAATCAAACTGTCTGCCTAAATGGAAACGGTTTTATTGTAAACCATTGATACCACACCAAAAGAAGCTCAGAACTGACACGCAGAATTCTACATCTTGTGAAACTAAAAGTAGGATGAGTGATTATTTGATAAAGTGGCTGTAAACAGCAAAAGAAATTTGAGCAATCTTTCTAAGCTGTCTTTAGCCCAAACACAATAGTTCAAAAGAAAATAAATGCACATAAATCTCTAATTACCTAAGAATTTGCCTCTGTTGGAATACTTTGCCAGGCCGATCCAGGAACTATCATTCTAAATGCAAATGGAAAGATGTCATTTAAATGGGTGCTCAGGTTCATCTAGAGGCACTTACACAGATGAAGTAAAGAGTTCATTCATCTGAGTGAGTTAAATGGAAATTTACATGGTTCTCTACATTTATTCTATTCTAAAGGTTTTCTTTTGTGCTACACTCAGTTACAGAACTTTTGCCTCATACATCTCATAGTCCTTTAAAAGCATTACCTTGGAGAAAGATTGGGAAGTCTCAACAGCTCAATGCTCAAAGATCTGGCAAGTTATGATTTAGATTTCGTTATAGTCTCCCCTCTCACCACATCTTGTGGACTCCAAAGTGCTCAAATTGAGTTCAAACCATTTAGTTTTTAAACCTTTTCATGACAGCTTCTGGGATACCTGGACAACCATGCCTTCTGATGAGGAGATCAACATGGACACAGCCCACTCAGAGCCACTCCAACTGTTCTTCCTTAACCATGTGTTGAACTATCTTGTCCTTGGGCCACAGTCCACCTGTCCAAAGGCTCAGTGCCCTTTCAGTCAGAAAAAGTCAAAATATGATGGGTGTAATAATGACTGCAAGTCTTTTAAAGATACTTAATTGTGGTCAGACTAAGTGTGAAAGTTTATAAAATAGTAGACAAAATCATACTTACAAATTTGCAGGCCATCAAAAAATATAAAACTAACTACTTGAGTTTGATAAAGCAATGGACTTAGACTATTTGGAAAAGGCAATGCAAATACTTTCCAAAGTACTGGGAGCATTTTAGGTGCAAAAATATGCTAATCATATCTTATAAATATGCTTTCATACCTAAAATAAAATGATATGCAATAAAGAATAAATTTGGAGCCTGAAACACAGTTCAAATAAAGTTATTGCATTTTTAAATGTATCTATCCCCTGAACAGTTTGTTCCACATAATAACAGTTGTAAATGAAACTATCTTTTCTGGAAAATAGTAATAGCTAATTAAAGCTACCAATTCACACAGCTGGAGCATGAATTATTAGTGAGCTTAAGCGTTGGTAATAAGATAGCATAAGAGGCAGATTAGAACTGTAAAATACCATAGAAGTAGGAGAATCAAGGGAGGAAAAACAAGCTCTCTAAAGGGAGAGAAATAAAGTAGTCTCTACAATTGCATTTCAAATATTCATAAACCAAGAAAACTAGGCACTCCGGTAAAACTAACAATAAAATAGAATTTCTATTAATGAACATTATTGGTGGAGATAACTTGCTGGTAAGAGAAATTATTCTACAGGTTAGAACAGCAGACATAGAATGATCTTTAAATCAGTGTGGCCCCCTACTCAAAAGAAATGTATGTTTGAAGTACTGATTTTTAAAGCATCACATAAAGCTAAATAAGAAGTTAACCAAAAATATTGGCCAGCTCTAAGTCATAATTCATAACCTCCAGATTCCCATTTTGCATCCTTTTAGATGTCAATATTCCCTCAGAAGAAATCTACCTTTAGGTGACAAACAGGGAAAGAGTGTAGTAAAACAGAACAATTTGGAACCAATAGGCAAAAACACTGCTGTCTTTCATCACTGCCCATCTTCCAGAAAGTTCTCATTTGTATGGATTTGTCAGCAGCTCCCATTCATCAACTCAGCAGCTCAGAAGCAGACAAATTCATCATCCAGGTTCTGACATCTACTCTGTCTCCAAGTGTTCAACCATAGTGTGATTCTGTGACTCTTTTGAAGAAATTTAAATGAGAAAAATCAGCACAGTTAACCACAGTTAGAAATTTCAAGCAGGTGATTCACAAAGGTTCCAGCAGGAAAAAAAAAACAAAGTCTAATACAAACCCACTCCTGTGCTGCAATTCAGTCTTGCTTGAGATCCTTAACTCATTAAGTAGCTACCCACTGTAACCCTATCTTTCCCTCCACCACACATCCTATGGGTGGTAACATAAAGGATGTCACTTTTCCTTTCATGTGTATAATAGTGAAGGTCTTTGGGTTCTATAAGAAATTGAAAAATCCATGTATCCTGAAAAACCACAGCAGTTATTATCTATCTATCTGGAAGAAATAGTTTTTAACTCAATTGTAAATTGGTTTAACATTTAATTAGTGCTTACTTGACATCAGACACTGGGTTAATAGGAGACATATTTTTTTTAAAGGACAAAAAGCACTAATCACAGAACAAAAAGCTGTAATCACAAAAAGCTCTAATTCCAAAACTTCATTTTGGCTGAAGCTGCACCTAATCACCAAGGAACTTTCTTTTCCAGATGTGTCAGTACTGGTGCAAGTCCTCATCGCCCCTTTCCTTGTCCATTTCCAGTGCAGTTTCTCATAGGCTGTTATCATAATTCAAAGTCAGACAAAAGAAGGGAAACAATGCTATAAAATTCCACAGATCATCACCCATCATTTCTCCCTGGAAAAATCTTATCTTGAACTTCATTGCTTGGTGATAAATATTGTATTCAAGAAGGCCAAGCTAAACCTGACAAAACTCCCAGGGTAATGAGTTTAATTTTAGAGCTTTATACACTTCTCCTTTCAGCACTTCTTTACCCACAGTAGGAGTTGGCTCCACCCCAGCACATAGCACAATATCTGTTCCAGAGAAGGAGCTAAATGAGTACTGATGGCATCAACTAATTAATTCATTGGTTGATTATATTCCTGGATACCTTGGCTACCACCAGCCAAGCTCTATACCACGAATGCAAGATGGCCCCATCCTTTACCTTCTCTTATCCTGAAAAAGCAATCTTAGGTTTCTATCTAAATGCTCAAAGCAGGGAGAAAGCATTGAAATTTAAATATTCTAGTATAAACAAATCATATTAACAACTGCTTATGTGAGCACACCTATAAATACAATGAATTCTCAAGGCGAAAAGTTCAGAT
Organism: Heterocephalus glaber; assembly: GCF_000247695.1. The sequence continues at coordinate 19,550,056 of NW_004624731.1, read as the reverse complement.
TTTATAAAAGAAAACAAGGCTAAGAGAATCCCTCAGATCACATAATAGCTGCCCTGGTCAACATGCCCATGGTTAGAGTCAAGTCCTGTGACCTCTGCTGGAGAAAGGGAAGAGGGAAGCAATGGTCCCCATCCCTGTGACCCTATCTTTATTTCTGCATATTTTTATTATGCTCTTAATTACTATCAAATGAATCTGAAGTAGAGTATGCCACAATCATTTTATAATATATCGTAAGTCCAACTCAAAAGCAGAGAAAATAATCCCTTTTTATTGGTATATATGCTATTTACATAGAGGCACACTAGTATGCTGGTTAGCCACACGGACTCTGCAAGTCTTACTAGTTATAATCTTGAACCAAATTGCACAACCATTTATGTTTTTTCACCTTTCAGAAAACAGCAAAACATCTTTTTCAAAAAGTCATCATGAGGAAAAAGAGTGCCTGGAACAAAATGAACACTTGATAAGTAACAACTTCTATAATTTAAATTCAAGAAAACTCGACGATAATCAGTCAGGCCAAGGGCCATTTTGGTCTTAAAACATAATCGCAAACCTGGGAATGAAGACAGGCACTGGACTCTCAAACACAGGAGTAGAGAAAGAACAGATGTGCCCTCAAAATAGTAACAGAAAGATTCATGCTCACTTTAAGGCATCATGATGAGTTGTTGGGAATATAAATTCAGATAGTAACTCAAAATTTTTGAATTTTGAGAAGCAATGTCTCTCCCAGCACCTCTGTTATATGCTGTAGGAATAAGTCAACTGCTCCACCAAGTTATGATAATTAAGTATTTTAATGCTTTCCTAGAAATTGGTATATAGCCTTGTACACTTAGCTCTCGCTTGCTCTAAACCTCTAAGAGCTCCTCAGACCTCTCCACAATTCTGGTTCAAAGGACTAATTCCTGGCACAGTCTCAACTAGGCCTCTCTGACCTCATCAGTCTACAGCCAGGGGTGTGCCACACCTCCACATACCCTTGTTATGGATGGGAAGTAGGTTCTCAAAAAACAATGCCAAAGCTTTAATACCTAGTGCTTCTGAGTGGCACCTTATTTGGAAATAGAATCTCTACAGAGATAATTGTTAAAAGAGATGATTAAGGTTAAATCTAATTTGATCTGACTGTCATCCTTTTAAGAGGAAATTTGGACACAAAGACAAGTATGTACACAGAAGAGCACTATGTGCAGACGAAAGTAGAGGTCAGGATGATATGTCTTCAACCCAAGAGTTGCCAATTATTGCCAGCAATTACTTCGAGACAAGAGGCATGGAAGAGATTCTTTCTCACAGCCCTCAGAAGGAACCTACATTGCCAACACCTTGACTGAAATTTCTAGCCTCAAGAACTATGAGACAAAAGATTTCTGGTTTTTCAGGCACTCCGTTTATGTATTTTGTTATAGCAAATTAAACACTAGTTCTGACTATACCTCTCTGTGAGGTGGTATCTACCTCCTAACCTTTCATAAAACATAAGCACAGTTCCCTCACATTTGGAAACAAAAGCAAAATTGACCTTGAGGATTGAGGCTCAATTCAGTTAAGAGTTCAGAGTCTTTAGAAACTAGGGTTTAAGAAATACAGAAAGAAAGAGGGAGGGAACTAGAGGCCAGGAGTCAGTAGAGGTGCCTAAGACTAGACTAACTAGATTCCACCAAACCAAGGAATCCATTCAAGGCTTATTAAATAGCAAATGTTCAGTAAGGATATTTATTTAGAGCAATAAACAGAGTGAAAAATGGGGATATGGACCCTTAAAAGAATTACAGAGCGTTAATGTGGTGAAACACTTGTAGTGTCAGTAGGAGGGAGAAAAGGCACAGAGGAGATGTCCTTTGAGTTGGACCTTTGAAAATGTCACTGTTCCTAATTCAACATGGAATTTAAGAAAGCAGAGAAAGAAAGGTAATTCAAATCAGAACTAGCAGAAAAATCACTAAGCACAGAGTGAGATAGCCCCAAAGAAATATCCAGGAGGGCAGATTGGGCCTTAGGTGTCAGGAGTTTAGGCCTTACTTTTTGGTAGCACTGTGAGCTACCAAAGGGTTTATGCAGGATATGTGTATCTGTGTGTTTCCAAAGGATCATTTAGGGACAATAATTAAAATAAACTAGGACTGGGATAGGCTGGACACAGGAAGATTTGACAAAAGTTTATTTCAGGAGTTCAGGAAAAATATGAGGTAGAAGATGATGAGTCATTTCAGAGGAGAACAGACAAATCGATTTGGTGGTCAGTTGAACAAAGGAATGGATAGCAAAGATGACTATAGAGCTCAAAGGTTAAAGACAACAGGCGGTGATGTTATTAACTGAGAAAATAAACCCAGGGAGAGTCAGAATCCTTGGGGACCTTGCAGATTGTCTCTCATAGCTTCTCTCTGACACTATCAGGATCATAAAGTTGTGTGGGATGGACATAAAACTTGTGATAAAAAAAATAAAAACATGTCCACTACCTTAAGGCAAAATAGAAACTTTTTTAGGTGTTCAGCATCAACAATACATTTCAAATACTTCCCTGGAAAACATCTGAATTTTTTTTTGCTTAAATTCTTTTATTGGTACATTTTAGGTATGCAATACATTTACATTTATCTTTGGGTGCTTGTACCTGTACATGATGTATCTTGGTTCTTATATTTTCCCCATTACCTGTGCACCATTCACCCCTCCATCCTTCCCTATTTACATACTTCGTTTAATTTTTTTTTCTCTTTTCTCATAATTTTTCCTTTCCATGCTTTCCTTTCTCCATCTCCTCCCACCAACCCTACCCCTTTGGACCATTTCCTATTTCAAAGTATGGATTAATAGTTACTAATCCTTTTACTCCTTGTTTATACTCTCACTTTCTCACACTAAAGAAACCATTCAGGATTTACACATGTGTGTCTTATTTATTTCACTTAAGAGTATGGCATCAATATGCCTTCATTTAGCTATAAATACCTCTAGTTTCTCATTCTTTATGGCTGAGTAGTATTCCATTTTATAAAAAAACACCAAATTTTCTTTTATTTTTAATTCTTTTATTGGTACATTTTAGGTATACAACACATTTACATTTCTCATTGGGAACTTGTACCTTTACATGATGCATCATGGTTCACATTTTTTCCCCATTTCTAGCCCTCCTTTCACCCTCTCCACCCTTGCCTATTTACAAAGACTTTATTTCCATTTCTCATCATTTTTCCTATTTCTCATCATTTTTCCTTTACCTTCTTTCCTTTCCCCTCCCCCTCCCACTACCCCTACCCCTTTGGAACTTTTCTTCCTATTTTGCATTAT
>NW_004624731.1:19498069-19508336 GCF_000247695.1 Heterocephalus glaber | reverse complement strand
AAGAAAAAAACAAATTTGAGTTAGGACAGGAAAAGAAACAAAAAGGGAGAGAAATGAAGGACATGTTGGGAGAGAGAGGGAGGGAGAAAGAGAAAGAAAAGAAGAGGAAAAAGGAAAAAAATTGAAAAGAGAAAAAAATAGATAAAAATTAGAACAATTACTAAAAATAAGAGAAAAAATTACTTTGAAAATAAAAATAAAGGGCCTCCTTCAGTATATGTCTCTGCTGTCACAATAGACAGCATGGACAAGAGTGTGCAGATCTGAGTCAATTAGTCTCAGCAAACCAGAAACTGTCCCCTGAGGTTCAGACAGATTTCTGCCTGCAAGTCCCGAGTTGAGCTCCCTGCCCTCCTGCAGGGTTGAACTCTGCAAGATTCTACTGTAGGTTCCAGCTGCCCTTCCCCTTAAGATAGTCCAGGTTCCAGTGGGAGGTGATGATCCCTCCAACTTACCAACTATGGGGATCTGGTATGCCTTTATTGTAGAGATTCTCTTCATTTTTCCAGTGGGCTTCAATTTTCATCAAGGAGCTGAGACAGGCTCTCTTTCTGTTGTTCACTCCTGCTCTGTCTTTTGGAGCTCAGGACAATGGCCTTTATGACCTCCCTGTGCCTCTGCAGTGTGAATCCAGGTAAAAATGCAGCCAGGAGGCCAGAGGCAGGGGAGGGAGCCCCAGCTCCACGCGGCTGAAGTCCTCACCCATCCACTCGCTTGTCTTCCTTACTTGCTAATAGATTTTTTTAATTGAAATTTATAGCCCACACTCATGTACACACACACACACACACACACATTTATTCATACATCATCAAGAATTTGAAGGATCTGTGGTTTTAACATACTTGCAAGCTAACAGGTTAGCCTGCTTCAGCTTCATGGATGCTGATAGAAAAGACAAAACTTCTAGGTTACATACAAAGGACTTTCATAAAACAGCAAAAAAATCTTCACATTTACATTGCTGCCAAGCTCCAGGGCATAATACCAAGGATCCCAGGGGGATGCCAGGTACACAGCGGGTTTCCACATAGCCAAGGAACATCAAGAGGAAGAAAACCCAATCTCTTTATAATAGACAGCAAACAAACTTGTCAATTTTTATTATTATCTTTATTAGGCTAGAAAAAAATATTACTAGAGAGAAATATTATCTTTATGATGCTAGATGGTAAATAAACTTGTCTCTGCTTCAGAGGATACAGGAATCTCTGTCTGTCTTCCAAAGCTCTTCACTGAACAAACATCTTCAAAAGATCATCTACAATAAATGCTGTCAGTATTTTCGATCACAAGAGTGCAGAAGTACAAGTGGCACATGGAGAATTATCTCTCAATAGGTTGATGCTACTTGTAAGCTATCTATATCATTTGTGACCTGTAAGTCCCATTTTGCTTGGAAAAATTCCTCTTTACGTATTCTATTTCAATAGGACTCCAAGGCCCTATCTCTTTATTGTGCAATCACCTTTGTTTTCCTAGGACCCAGTCTTCCTTAGTAATTCTGAAAATGTGATGGGTTCAATCAATGCAAAAGCCAATCCTGTTTGCTCTCACATTTATTCTGTATCTGGGAGCTCAGATTCACCCTATTAATACTAGGTGATCTCTTTCTCTCTCCTAGATGTTACATGCTCTAGATTACCTTGTGCACTCATTTTCTATTGCTGCTGTAATAAATTACTTCAAATTTAACAGTTTAAATCAATATCATTTATCACTTCATAGTTCATGTGGGTTAAAAATCTGGATACCAAATAAATCACATGAATCTTCTTGGTCTCAGGAGGCGAAAATCAAAGTACAAGCAGGGCTGCATCCCTTAGTGGATGTTCTGGCAAAGAATCTACATCCAAGATCATTCAAGATTTGGGCAGAACTTAGTTTCACCTCACACTTTCCACAAGACCCTTCCACCTTTGAGCCAGTAGTGGTATATCAAGTCCTTCCTTCAATAAATCACAGGATTCCTCTCCTCCTCTTCTCTGTGTTGAGGATTCATGGAATTCCAGTGGACCCATTCAGATAATCCAGGAGAACCTCCTTATATATTTTTTTAAATTAATTTTATGGGTACATTTTAGGTATACAGTATAATGACATTCATCATTGGAAATTTGCCCCTTTACATAATCTCTCTTGGTTCTTATTTTTCACCCTTCCACTGACCTCCCTTCAACACTTTCATTCCTCCCTATTTACAAAGATTTGGTTTCCATTCTTTTCTTTTCTCATATTAATTCAATTCTCTTCTTTCCTTTCCTCTACCCCTCCCACTTCCCATTCCCCTTTGCCCCTTTTCTTCCTATTTCACATTATCTATTATACCTTTTAGTCCTTATTTACACTTTCAGTTTCTCACACTAGACAAACTATTCAGTATTTACACATGTGTGTCCTATTTATTTCTCTTAAGAGTATAACCTCAATGGGCATCCATTTAGCTATAAATGTCTCTAGTTTCTCATTCTTTATGGCTAATACTCCATTTTATTAAAAAAAAACTCACACTTTCTTTATCCCATCTCCAGTTGATGGGCAATTGGGCTGCTTCCAAGTTTTAGCTTTCACAAATTGTGCTGTTATGCACATGGATGCACATATATCACTGTGGTATGATTCTTTTAATTCTTTGGGGAAGATCCCCAGCAGTGGAATAGCGGGGTCAAATGGGACTTCCAGTCCTAGTTCTTTGAGACATCTTCATACTGATTTACACATGGTTGTACCAGGCTACACTCCCACCAGCAGTGGAGTAGGGTTCCTTTTACCCCACAGCCCTGCCAGCATTTGTTATTGGTTGATTTCATGATGGTAGCCATTCTTTCTGGGGTGAGGTGGAATCTCAGCATTGTTTTCATTTGCATCTCTGGAATGACCAGTGATGTTGAACAATTTTTCATGTTTATATGCTATTTCTCCTTCTTCGTCTGATAAATGTCTGCTCATTTCAGATGCCCATTTTTGGATTGGGTCTTTAAATTTGGGAGGTCCACTTTTTTTAAGTCCTTTATGGATTCTAGATAGTAAACCTTTGTCTGAGGAACAGCAGGTGAAAATTTTTTTTCACATTATGGGTTGTCTCTTCACACTGTTGGTGGTTTCTCTTGCTGTGCAGAAGCTTTTTAATAAGAGATCACACTTGTTGATTGTGTTAGTTCAAGAACCTCCTTATATTAAAGTGAGTGGATTAGTAAACTTAATTACATCTTCAATGTCCCTTTTTCTGGGTGTTTTAGCCAGCTTTCCCATCACTGCAACACAGTACTCACAACCACAAATTAACGGAGGAGAGGCTTAATTTGGCTCATGGTTTCAGGTGATTCACCCCATGGTCAGTTGGATCCAAGGTAGAAATATCATGATGGAATTAGCATGGCAGAGCCAAGCTGCTCAGTTCATGGCAGCTGGGAAGCTAAGCAGGAACACAGCACCAGAGAGGAAAGGGTCTTGAAACCATATATAGTACCCAAGGTCATGCTTCCATGACCCCCTCAGGTGCATCCAGAAGTGTGCTTTACTAATCCACTGGGCATTCCTTAAGCCGATCAAGTTGACACCACAATTAACAGTCATACTATGTAAGGTAACATACTAATAGTCCTTAGGATCATGGCCTGGGATCTTCTTGGGGAACATAAATATGTCTACCAAACCTCACTGCACAAAGTGTGGTTCTTGGGTCAGCAACAGTAACATCCCCTGAGAATTTGTTAGAAATGTAGAATCTCAACCCATACACAATGAATCAAAACCATCATTATAACAAGATCTCAAGATGATATGTCACATACATATCACACATCAATATCTGAGAAGCACTGGCCATCTATAAGACTAGAACACACTGCTAGATGCTGTTGCTACCTACTACTCAACAAGTTAGAGACAGTCCAAATTTGAATAGGAAGAAAAGATCCCTCCATTTCTCTTTGCTAATGCCAATTGTGCTAGAGTCTTTACTTGACAAAAACTAGAGAGCTGGAGTTCAGCTGGGGTTCAGATTTTTGCCTTTTTCATTATCACATGCCTCTGGTCTAGACCTTGCCCAAGTAGATAGTGTTCTTAGGATGCAATAGTAGACTATTCTTTCCTTGAATGTTTTCTTTTATTGAAAACAGACACAGTCAGTTTTCTCAGGGCATGTTCAAGGTAGTGGATTGGTATTTTTTAGAAAAAAAAAAAAGCTTTATATTCTTAGCCTCATGTGACACCTGAAACCTTTCTTTCTCTTCGGTCTCCAAAGACCTAGTGAAAATTCCAAGTAACTAGTCCGGAATTGCCTTTAGACTGTAGTGAGTTTTTCCTTAGGAGCTGGCACCTTCTTAGAGCTGATCTTACTTAGTTGGGCCTACTTCCACCCTTCAAATATATTTTAACAATTTGAATATCAAAAGTAATGTCCATACTCCTTATGCAATTTTGCAAGAAGAGATCTGATTCCACTAAATCCAGGGCTCTTTCATTGTGTGTAATGTCACATCATTCACTATTAAGTAATGGGAACGAAAACTAGAGTTTAGAGTCAAGACCCCATGCTACATTCAAATGGAACACAAATTACTTTTTAAAGTAATAATATTATAATGTTATTAATTCTTTAAAATACAGAGACCTAGGAGATAATAACACCATTAATTTGGTTGTTCCTAAATTTTACAAAGCACCAACAAAATCTTTGTAAATAGGGAGGAATGGAGGGGTTGAAGGGAGGCCTGGGCAAGGGTGAAAAATAAGAACCAAGAGAGATTATGTAAAGGTGCAAATTTCCAATGATGAATGTCATTATATTGTATGCCTAAAATGTACCAATGATTAGAATGAATAATCAATAATGCAAAATAGGAAGAAAAGGTCCAAATGGGTCGGGGTAGTGGGAGGGGCAGGGGAAAGGAAAGAAGGGAAAAGAAAAATGATGAGAAATGGGAAAAATGGAAATAAAGTCTTTGTAAATAGGGAAGGGTGAAGGGGGTGAAGGGAGGGCTAGGAATGGGGAAAAAATAAGAACCAAGATGCATTATGTAAAGGTACAATTCCCAATGAGAAATGTAATTGTGTTGTATACTTAAAATGTACCAATAAAAGAATTTAACAAAAAAAAATTTTACAAAGCATTTCCAAATAATTTATAATGTGGTCCTCATATTAGCTATGTAAGGTAAACAAGAAAATATGTCATTATCACCATTGTGTACATTAGAAAACTGAGGCATAAAGAAAACTGCTAATTTTCTTTGGTTAAGGCAACTAATGTGTAATAGGAGCAAGATCAGAAGGGTCATGATTCCAAGATTTACATCATGTAATTTATGATGAATTCTTTGAAAAGCACTAATTTATGCATTTAGATTTTTGGGGGGTTTTGGTACTGGGGATCGAACTCGGGTCCTTGCGCTTGCAGGGCAGGTGGCGGAACCACTGAGCTAAATCCCCAGCCCGCATTTAGATTTTTAACAATAATTTTATAAGACAGAATATGTTTTCCAAGCTTCAAGCTATAGTGTAAGAGGAAGGAAGCTGTATTGGGAGTTAAAAATATATTTAAGAAACAAAGTGGGTGGGGGTGATGGCTCAGGCTTGTAATCCCAGCACTCGGGAGGCAGAGGCAGGAGGATTGCCTCAAATTTGAGGCCAGCCTGAGCTACATAGTGAGTTCAGGGCCAGACTGAACTACAAAGTCTCAAAAAAAAAAAAGTAGTGGGCTGGGGATTTAGCTCAGTGGTTCTGTCACCTGCCTCGAAAGCACAAGGACCCGAATTCAATCCCCAGTACCAAAAAAAGAAAAGAAAAGAAACAAAGTAGTTAACCTTCCACATATTCTGAATGCTAGGGAAATGCATACCCTTTCTTGAATAATATAAAATACTCTCCAGAGTAAATGCATCTTTAAAATGTTCTGTAGTTTAAAATATGTTGCAGTTAAAGAAAAAAACTATTAACCTGATATGTTTCTTCTGTGAGACATATAAAATTATATTGTTGGTGTAGACATAATCTGTAGAGAGAACCTTTACTGGAAAGCCAGTGAAATACCATTAACCTCTTAGTGAAAAGTGGTTGATATAGACAAATAAAACAAATGTTGAGCCTTTGTCAAAGGGATGCTGCTTTATACATCCTTTCAGGTGAATGTGATTTATTAATCATTAAAGTACATTAGATGCTTTGAAAATAAGCACTCTACAAAAATATTGCAAAATGTCTCCCAGACAGTTCAAATTGTATATCATAACATTCCTCAGATTTACTCAGTGATTACACTTTGGAATGAGAGGAAATCAAACATTTCTAGTGATCTGATAGGATGGAGGGAGAGATGAAAAAAAAATAAATCATTAATATTGGAGCTTTCTACAAATGAACCACCAGCTATTAAAAGTTATCCCATAAAATGTCATTTAAGCAACCACCTCTCAACCACATCTTGCTGCTTTTCTGGAAAAATGGACATTATCTTGTCTCTTTCCATCCTTACAATGCCATTTCATTCAGTTATGTGTGGTTCAATTGTCAGGCAACATATTTACTCACAGTTTAACTCCATGACTCCAAATATAAGATAAAAGTCACCAAAACAATAATTATGCCCTGTTCTTTGAAATTGGTTTGTGTGGCTCACGTGAAATGCTACTTCAAATCATGATGGACCATAAAAGACTATTTGGACTGTCTCCAGAGAAGTAAGGAAATCTAAAACTACCCAAATCACCAATTATTTATTTTCTTTTTGAATAGTTCCAGGGAGATATTCTCAAGAATCTTCAGTTAAATACCAGTTACAATTTATAGCCAGATATAAAGTACAAACACAGTACTAGTCACTAAATTAGGTGATTGCTTATATCATCTTGAGTTTATAATAATCCTTTAAGAAGAGATATCCCACATTTTGAAGATGAGAAAGCTGAGAAATAAAAATACATGGCCACAAAGAAAGTAAATAGAAGATCAGAACTGTAGCTAGCACAATGTACTTCCAAAGTCAACTATCTAACCACAGTCCATACTTTTATTCAATAAATTCAATCTCTAAGTATTTGTTATGAAAATACCGTATTATTGTGCTCTTAGAATTTTTTAATCTGCCCCTCCTAAAATCTAAGTCACTTACTTCATTAGTTATGTTTTTTCTTCCCTCCTACATCAAACACTGTGCCTAGATGGGCCCTTTATTATTCATTTTACACATATTTAGCTTATACCTACTATAAGGCCATCTCTGTTTGGTCAGTACTGTGCCAAAGTATTAATTTCATTCAGATTTGAATAAACAGAGTAAGGTTCTGCAATTGCAATTTATAAAGGAAAAGAATCATCCGTATGCACATTAAGTATACCCCACAAACTATTACCCCACAACCTCCCCAGAAACATAGGCCTTCCTCCTCACCTGCTATTCATGGAGTTAATGATATGTTTATGTACTTTTCTGGCAGTTTTGCAGTTTAGTTTATAGTCCCTCCCCCATACCTACAATAAATCAATATGGCATTGTCTTAATTCCACTCCTACTATACTTCACCTTCCTATTCTTAGTAAAATAGGTTTGAGAGAAGAGTCTGAATATAAAGGTGAAATTCAAGCTTTTGTTACTAATTCTCCTAAGTAGAGAAGTGATAGTGATCATTCAGTCTTTGGACTATATTTGTCAAAGTCCCCTTCCCAGAGATAAAAACTCTAGAACAAATGTAACTAGAAGTTACATAACTAATCATGTGCCATGAAGTTCTTGCTATACAGAGGTATGAATGGGAAACTAATGTATACAGCAATGGACATGTAAATTGGCTCTAAAATGTAGAAGAACTTGAATAACAAGCTAAGAGAGCTAGACTAACTTTTTTCTTACTAAAAATTTTTGAGAAGTTTATCATTACTGTTGTTTTAAAAAGAAGGGAACAGAATGGTGCAAATGATACTTGAACAAGATACTCTAGCACTGTCTCCCCCAAAAAATGTCAATTTAGATGGCCATTCATACACTAAACCACATTCACACAAGTTAACAATGCCAGGTGAGAGATCATAGTATCTTTCCTCAGTATAATAATAAGAAAATATGTACTGAATATGGCAGGAAAAAGAATTGATTGCATCATCCTTTTCCCAAATCAAAACACCTCAGTGTTGAGAAAAATAGCTCTTGCTTGGGGGAGAGAGAGGAATTAAATCCAGACCTTAGACTTGAAACTCAGTACCAGGCCAGCCACCATGAAACCCTGCAGAGCCCTCATGATCCTGACCCCAAGGCCAATACCCATAGACAGAGCTTCTGCAATTGCATTAGCCAGACATCCAAGGGAGTACCTCCACCATCCTTCCCAAAGTCAGGGAGCAGGCATGGAGCAAGACTCTCTGCCCACTGTGGAGAAGGGCATGCACAAACTTTTCTTTGAAGCTCAGTGACAGCCTGAAAATAGGTAGAAACCAAAGGCTAGATCTCACAGACAGAGCATCTAGACCTGCCCTGGCATCAGACAAAGACCTGTTCTCCACTGGGACAGACTTGAATTTTGACCTGCATTACCTGCTTGCACTTGGTCTAGGGCTAGCTAATGTTCCCTGCCAGAAGACTGTGCTGGTCCCTGCAGCTGTGAAACTCAGCTTAGTTTCAGCCTTGGTAACAAGGGGGCTGGCTCACTACCCATCCTCCAACATCAGGAATCACAGCAATCACCAAGCCAGTACTACTGGATGAAGACTCCAGACCTGCTATGGCAATAGGTCAACACTTACACCCTGGTGGGACAGATTTGTGTTTCTTCATGAATCATCAACACCTGTAGTATGGGTCTATGTCCAATTTTGAGACTAGGTCCTTATGACCCTGAGACTTATGTATGACACAGCTCAGTATCAACCTTGGTAGCCAAGGGACTGGATACACTAACCCTATCCCAACCTTGGTTAACATAGCATAGAGCAAGACTCCATTCACTAGGATGTGGAACATAAGAGTAAACACAGCACTTTCCCTTGGAAATCAGTGTCAAGCTGGTAAAATTTAACCCTAGGGTCATCTAATGATCCCTATCCTCAGGCCACTGACAATGATCAGAGCCTCTGGAACAGCTCCCATACAAGCTGTGGATGCAATTCATTCTAGCCAAGATTACCTGTGGCTGGTTGCAGCCATCTTGGGCAAGGAGTCCAACCTCAGAAGTAGGCAGCCCATAGTAGTGTGGCCCTTGATCTTATCCTAATGCTATGCCAGACTTAGTTACCTGTAGACTCAGGGTGTGACACAGTGTTGCAGCATTAATGGCCACAAGATTTCCTGCCTCATTCTTCCTCCAACTCAAAACAGCACAACCACAACACAGAGACAGTAACTGCTTAGGTGGGGTAGAAAGGTAGGTGAGCACCCAGTCATAGCTAGAAGACTAGGACTGGTCCCTTCATAGTAATTCTACCCAGATCTGGGAAGAATCCTACAGTCTGACCCCAGGTAACGGCAGAGGGCAAGGGCCATTTGGATTTACTCTGACTCCTGGGAGACGCTTGTGGCAATGGACTACTCTTTTGGGGTACCCCCCTAGTCCATAACTGGGCTTGGATTGCCCTGTAGTGCTGAGAAAGCAACAATACACCAGCATCTGACTTGAATCAAACCTACACTTAGGGCACAATCTAGTGCTGAAGTAGCAGGAGCAACTACAGTCCCATAGAAAATAACTAACCCGAATAGAATTCCTGGAGACAAACAAAGCCAGATTACAAAGACAGTAATAAATATCTAATTCTCCAATACACAGACAATGTTGAACACCAAAAAAAAAAAACCTCAAGAACTTTCAGGGAACTATGATCTCATCTAATTGGCAAAATAAGTCACTTGAAACCAGTCACAGAAAAATTAGTATGATAGACTCTCAGAGAATTTCAAACAGCTGTTTTAAAGAAACTCACTGAGCTTCAAGAGAAAATACAGAAATCATTCAACATTCTAACAAAGAAACTTAGAAAGATGAAAGCAATTTTTAAAAAATCAAGCAGAAATCCTTGAGCTGAAAAACACATCAAGTGAGACTAAAAACAATATAGAAGGCTTCAGCAACAGAATGGATCAAACAAAAGAATTCATGAGCTCATAGACTATTTTAACATATGCAGTCAGAGGAAAAAAATAATTATTAAGAAAGCCCATGGATTTTAGTGTGAAAGTTTTCAGGTTTTGATCATTTAGTAGGATGTTGGCTGTTGGTTTTTCATAGATAGCCTTAATCAGGTTGAGATAAAGACCTTCTATTCCAATTTTCTGTAGGAC
>NW_004624731.1:19404880-19423223 GCF_000247695.1 Heterocephalus glaber | reverse complement strand
AACAACACTGAGATTCCACCTCACCCCAGAAAGAATGGCTGCTATCAAGAAATCAACCAATAACAAATGCTGGTGGGGGTGTGGAGAGAAAGGAACCCTTCTCCATTGTTGGCGGGAGTGCACACTGGTGCAGCCACTATAGAAATCAGTGTGGAGATACCTCAAAGAACTAGGACTAGAAGTCCCATTTGACCCAGCTATTTCCCTGCTGGGTATTTTCCTAAAGAATTAAAAGAATCATACCACAGAGATATATGTGTACCCAGGTTTATTGCGGCACAGTTTGTAATAGCTAAAGCTTGGAAACAGCCCAAGTGCCCAACAACTGGAACCTGGATAAAGAAGACGTGGGTTTTTTATAAAATGGAGTACTACTCAGCCATAAAAAATGAGAAACTAGAGTCATTTGTAGCTAAGTGGATGCATATTAAGGCCATACTCTTAAGTGAAATAAATAAGACACACGTGTAAATACCAAATAGTTTCTCTAGTGTGAGAAACTGAGAGTGTAAATAATGATTAAAAAGATTAATAACTAATAATTGATACTTTGAAATAGGAAAAGTTCCAAAGGTGTAGGGGTGGTGGAAGGAGAAGGGGAAAGGAAAGAATGGAAAGGAAAAATTATGAGAAAAGAAAAAAAAATGGAAATGAATTCTATGTAAATAGGGAAGGGTTTAGGGGTGAAGGGCGCACAGGTATTGGGATAAAAATAAGAAACAAGATACATCATGTACAGGTACAAGTACCCAAAGATAAATCTAAATGTATTGTATACTTAAAATGTACCAATAAAATAATTTAAGAAAAAAAAAACATAATAATGGTCCGCGATAGTGTCATCAGTTACATCTCAATACTTCTTATCTACCTTCATTACTTTCTATCCTTTCCATTAGTTTCATCTTCTTCTCAATTAATATTTACAAAACCTATTTCTGAACAACCAGAATCCATCTTCGTACACTGTGGGACACTGTCCAAGTTCTTTCTAACAGACCCTCATTCAACACACTCCATCACCCTACTCACTAGGTCCTTGGTCATCTGCTCTCAATCAAGGACCCTGTCCAGAGTGATCACGGATTACCACTACATTTAGATCCATCAAACTCCTCTGAATTTTCCTCAGTCCTTCAAACTTCAGTCTACAAGACAGCTCAGACATGATGACTCATTTGCTTAAACAGATTCAGAAAGACACAGAAAGCCACTCAGCCTTACCTTCACATCCCTCTCCAGTGCCCTGAGGGCACCACCACATGCCACTGGCCTTAGAAAGAATCGGTTATTGTGCATCACTGTCTGCACACATTATGCAGTCTGAGTGCTGTCAGCACCTTCAGTCCTTAACTTGGAGCAGCTAGACCCACACTGCAGTCACCATCATTTCTGGTATGAGCTCTGAAACCTCACCTTAGAAGCCCCTCATTGTCACACTCCAGTCAAGCCTTCTGGAAACTTCTGAAACACAAAACCCAAAAAAATACGTATTAAGGATAAATACAGCACAACTCTATCAAAAAGCATAATTGGTTCCTAATGAGTTTTTTAATGTTCATTTTATATGGCTGAAAACACCAGTTTAAAGCAAAAAAAAAATACTAAAAACAAATGCTGCTCACTGCTTTATTTTGTGAGAAACAAACCCCCCAAAAAGGTTGGTTTTTTAAGCCCATATAATATGTTATACAAAGTAATTAAGCCATGACTTGAGGGTATTGCCATTTGGAGAAGCCTCCCAGTTGCTTTATAAAACTCAGAGTGGGGTGCAAAGTGGAACAAATCCATTTCCTGCCCAGACCCGAGAAAGGAAATGACTCTTCTCACCAATGAAGATCTGTAATTGTCTTTCTCAGTCCCTCAGCACAGAAAACTCTGATTTTCCACAAAGAGAACAAATACCCCAGAGAGAAAGCAGGCAACACACTGAACCTCAGGTTAACTTCATTAACACGTAAAGCAGTCAGGGATTTTCATGGCCTACTTGTGAGAAGTAAAAATTGTCCATAGGAATCAATTAATTAATACATGACTACTTAATATTCAAGGAAAGTCTACCATACCAGAGAAGTTCAGGACCCCTAGTGCTAAGGCCCTGAAGCCAGAGGTAAACAACAGAGCAGATGACCGGGGATATAGTGACTAGAACAAACAAAAGAATATGGACAACATAATAAAAACTGCCTTTTTAGCTATATTGTTTTGGCTTGTCATCACTTTGTAGAAGATGAGCTGGAAGTTTCTTTCAACTCCCTAACCTTATTATGTCATATATAAATGCAGTAAAGTGTTACGGGTCACGTTCACTCAGTCCAATCTCTATAAATGTTTTATCATTCAATTTAAAGAATCTTTCCAGTGATCATGATCCTCAGACCCCTGTCTATTATCGCTCAACCTAGGAGAACTTTTAACAAGCATTATTTAAGGCTAAAATTTTTTCTGAATATGAAACAAAAAAAACCTTTCAGAAAATACAGTGTAGGTATAAATAAAAAGTACAGAAATTTTGTTATTTCATAACATTAATAACATTTTAAAAATCTTGACACTGGTTTAATGTGTTGGCAATAAATAACAGAACTATGTATTGTGTTTATACTCACTTTCTGGAAGGATCTGAAAGCTAATAAAATATATTCTATCTTTGAACAGTAACTCTCCTTCACCCCAGGAAGTTGCAGCAAAAATAAAATGCTCCAGATGTTATAAATCATATATTACTCATCTTGATTTCAGTCCAACTTATAATATTTGCTTCACTAGAAACGAAGACATCTTTTTAAATTTGGGGTCAGAGCCACTTTCTTTCAGAAGGAATAAAATCAAGAAGCAAACGAGACATTAGTTCTCCCCTAGCTACTTCAGGCCCTTGTGGATCTAAATCACAAGTTCCCCTATTAGGAGAGCAGAATCAGCCCAAGGTTCTTGGATCCAGATGTGCAGTCTCCTCTGGGATTCTCTTCAGACCTCTCTCTCCACCACTGCACTAAGCTATAGCAGTGCTAGAGTATTCTTTATCCTACCTACACCAAGAAAACACAGATATTCTGCTTCAGAAGACACAAATATTCTCATTTTAATAGAGTGAAGCCAATCTGAGCTCATCTAAAGTATTAAATCCAGTCACAAAATTATGCTTTCTATGAAACACATTTTCCTTCTGCCCAAGTTGACAGAGATCCTAAACACCATTCCAGAACATACACAAGAGATTCTTTTTTATAACCTACTACGTTAAAGTGAGACACAAAAGTATCAGAAATTATTCCCAAAGAAGGTTAAATTAGCAAGCCTTTTATTCTGATATTTAAACAATTTGAAATATATCTTCAAATCTTTGCTGTCTTCTGAAAATAATTTTAGAGTCTGTTCATTACTCAGGCCTCTCTCGGTAACAAGAGAAAAACGATTCAAATTAGGTCAAGTAAATCAGCTCATGAAATTCAGAAATCCACACAGTCATCTGACCAAAGAGTTGGGTATGCAGGGCTATAACCAACCAGAAAGTTTGATCTCTCCCTCCAATCAGTAAGTTTCTCTTCTGTCTCTGTCTATCTCTATCCCCCACCCCTTCTCATTGCCAACTCTTGATCTCTCCAATGGCAAGTTCTGAAGAACAATCATGATTTACACGTTACCACTTCTACCACCAGACAGCTCACCAGCTCTCAGTTTGCAAATTTAAAAATCCCAGGAAGGTCGGAATGGCCAAGCTTGAATCATAAGGATGACACTAGCCAGGGATTTTGAAAGCACCTCACATCTAGCACATGATTTTGGTTTGAGAAAAGAGGAGTTCCCAGGAGGAAGGAAGGCTGACGAGAAAACTAAACACCACACCTTTCGCTTCCATCTCATTCCGTTGTGCAATGGAGATCAAAAGACCATTTGGGAGCAAGCTGTGATTATTTTTCTCAACTTTATGCTGTTTTTTAATTGCTTTGTTTTAATTTTCTCAGCCCTGATTCCAAATCATTGACACTCTTCATCCTGAGTTTTATGGGTTTAATCAAATTAATGATTGAATTTTTCTTAAATAGAGATTAATATATTTTGACCTACTTGAAATCACAATAGCTGCTTTCCTTGGGATGTTAGAAAAATTGCTTTTTCAAAGGGAAAAAAGGAATCAAACAAATATATTTCCAGAAACTGACATATTTTATGCTTTTAAATAAAGGATCAGAAGGAAAAAAAAGCACAATTAAAATGCATGCTAAAAAAGTCAGTATCTCTCTACATGGAATGTTGTGGTAAAACAAAACTGAGTCAGCAGATGCTCTAAAATCTAGTCAACTGGCCCACAAATCAATGGGCTTATATGCTTGCTCAAGTTATTCTCGGTCACACTTGCTCCTCACAGTCCCTCTGAGGCAAACTAAATTCACATAAAAGAAAAACCTCTACAATGGCAAACCCTTGGTACACTCTTTATTACAATAATAACAACACTTGGAGAATGCATGAGGATAGATCAAATCTCTCTTCGTTCACTTGTTAAACAGACCTGTATTGATTTTCTATACTTCTGTTTTTAATAATTCATTACATACCTCTCCATATATATTTTATACAAAATTGATTCTACATCACTGATGATAACTCAGTGGTGGTTCAGACACTCTCTCCAAATGCATTTAACATTTCCAGATCTCCAAAGAGGACACACACTTCCAAGCTTCAAAATGTACACATGCATACCTGTGTGTGACTCAGAATACTTCGTCTCTGAAGTAGTCATTTTCAAAGTTTGTAGCAAGCCAGAAATTTTTACTTTTAGTGAAGGAAATTCTTTCTCTGAACTCATTCTTAATTTTCCATGATCTGAATTCTACTTACCAATGCCATGGTTTGAATATCCAACCAAAACTCATTCAAATTCAATTCCATTGTGAGGTATTAGGAGGTGGAATCAGGTAGGGTTTTTTAAAAGGTAACTGTTCATGAAAGATCTGCTCTTACAAATGAATTAATCTATTTGTAGATTCATGACTCAGTGGATCAATGGGTAACCTTGAAAGTGAGTCTGTTATAAAAGCCAGTTTGGCTCTGTCTTTGACTGTGCCCCCCTCACCACCTGATGCCATGGAAACTGTGCAGTCACCACCACCAAGAAGGTCCTTCAACCTTGGACCTCCCAGCCTCCAGAACTATGAGCTGGTAAAGCTTTATTCTTTATAAATTAGCTAGTTTGTGGTATTCGGTTATAGCAACAGAAAACGATCTAAGACACATATCAATATCTCAACCCACAAAAAGCTGCTACAGGGTTCCCTTTCCATCCAGTTATAAAGGGCACAAAGGCCTGTAAGTCCTGACAAATGTCACTAGACTATGAGGTATTTAGTCTCTTGAAACCCCAGTGACAAATGGATGTGAGGTGAGGGGCTGCAAGAGTCCTCTTTAGTTGGCTTTTCACATTGTGACAAAATAGGTAGGCTGGGAAGTCCAATAGCCCTGTGGCCCTGGCCCGTGCCTCATCCGACACCACTTAGAAGAAAAGGACAGTAAGAGTCCTCAAGTAAATAGCCCACCAGGCAGGAACAGTACTCACAAAGTTCAAAGCCTTTCACATGAGTTTTCATGAAGATACTGCAAGAGACCAAGGAGACCTGTGAAGAAGTCTCTGTTACCCTATTTGGGGCTCTGAAGCCACACTAGCCAGGGTGCTTTCTGATAGCCTCATATACTTACAATAGCCACAGAAAAGAGACAATGATTATCCCCTGGACTTTGAGCTCCCGGAGACTGAAAATTCTTATAATAGAAGGCAATTAATAAGGAACAAGGATGGCTTTTTCTGGACATGGTCACAATGAAAATGCCAACATTAATGATAAACCTAATCGGGGTTACTAGACACAAACACAAACCAATGAAACTCAGATACTCACTGCCTGATTTGTTTCTCTCATCCTAAGCAAAGCCAGTCCAGGATTGTATGCAGTGTCAAAGACTGACAGGTGACAAATCTGAGTACAGGTTCCTTGAAAAAAGAAGCCAAAGCATTTCTTTTTAATTTAAGAATGATACACAGTATCCACAGTGTCTGAATATATACAATACAATGCCAAGGCAACAGGCAACTAAAAATTGTGGTTTCCCCTGAATTGTTAAATTAAGTCAATTCCCTGCACTATTTCATTAAGAAAAAAATATATGGCAACTATGCTCAAAATAGATCCAAATTCCAAAACAAGGGAATCTGTTGAATAAATTTAAAGCACCCCGATAGAGATTTCATTTTTAAGAGAAAGTGAAACCAATAGCCCCAAATAACTCTCTTTAAATGTCTAAGCAATGGGGTGTGAGTGTGAGGGGCCGTGTTTATTATCAGATGCTGAAAACATTCCTACATGGCTTATTGGAGAAGCATATCATCAGACTTGCAGGAAGAAATATTTCAAGGACAACTGCTGACTCTTAGTTCTCACTCACATACCAATTACATAGTTTTTAGACTTGTAAGTACAAAGATCCCTTGACAACTGGGCACTATCACTGCACCAAGGGCAAATTTTCCCCACAGTGAGTGCTAAGGGGACTGCCAATTACAGATCTTTCTCAAGCACCTCTGCGACCCCAGAGGAATTAGCAACTGAGCAGGGAGGTGCAAGACAGAAGACTGATGACCCTGGAAGCCTTCTAGCTGCATGCTCTGGAAAGGGAAAGGGTGAGATGCAATGCAGACAATACAAAAAGTTTTTCACATTCTAATAGAAGGGAATTTAAAAGCTTTGGTGTTCAATTTCAGTTCCAAGTGATACTCTCTAATAGGACTAACAGAAATAGAATGCAAGCCAATATGAAATTTAAATGTTCTAGAAGCCACATGTGAAAAAAGGCACCAGGTGAAATTAATTTTAATATTACATTTTATTACCCAACTATCCAACATAATCATTCCAACATCCAATAAATAGAAAAATTTATTCATCTGATATTTTGCATTTTTAATACTGTCTGAAATCTAGCATGTATATTATGCTTACAGTACAGTTTGGTTTGACTAGTTACAGGTCCAGTGCTCAGCAGCTACTTTATTAGACATGACAGCTGCATAGGCACCTCAAGAACACCAATCCACTCATTCAGTTAATCTATACCAAGTGCCCACTCTGTGCCAGACACTGTGTAAGGCACTAAGGATACATATCTCTTCTCTGAGTGTGAAGTTTGTCATTTTGGCCGGGACACAGATATTTAGGAAATAATTGTCTTAATGTTTATGACAAATTATGTTAGAGAAAATAATAAAAGTGCTCCAAGAGGATACAATAAGGCATGGAGAGATCATGAAAGAAGGGACATCTAGGCTGAAGGTAGAAGGATGGATAGAATTTGCTCACCCTGGGGGGCTGGGAGAGAGGTGGAGTCAGGGAGAAAAGTCATCCAGCAGCCCTTGTGGAGAGCAGCCAGATGAGGACAAAGGACTGAAAGGAAACCCATGAGCTGAAAGCATAAAAGAAGGTAAGGGAAGAGTAGCAAAACATGAAGATCAAAGAGGTAGGCAAGAATTAAGAGTCCATCAAGAGTTCGGACTTTCATCATAAGAGTAAATGGCAGCTTGAGGGGAATGTTAGAGCAAGATTGAGATGATCTGTTTGCATAGGAAGATCAGTCTTGCTGCTGAATGGGAAATGTGTTATACAGAGGTTATATAGAATGAAATTTTGATGACCAACTAGGCAATGACAGTGGAAGTTCCGGGGGAAATGGTGATTCTTTCTCACCATGGAATCCCAAAATAGGGGATGAAGAGAGATGCAAGAAATGTCTGGAGGCAGACTTAATAAGACATTGAGTCCACACCAACTATTCAGTTCAATATGAGTAAAGAGGCTAGATTTATGATATTGGCAACTAGGTAAATGGTGGAGCCACATGATGACCTCAAGATACAATGGAAGAGCAAGAACATGAGATCCATTGTGCGTGCATTTATTTTAAGATGCCCATAATCATCCAAGAAGGAATTCCATTAGACAGAGACATGTCCCTGGAGCTAAGAGAGGATGAAGTTAAATTTTAAATTCATGGGTCAATGGCAGAAAGAAGTTATCAGAATCCACAGGAACAGATGGAATCACTTAGGGTCCAAATGTCAAATGAAAAGAATAGAGGCCATAGAGCTGAGTCTTGTGAATCTTCATCATGGAAAGCTTGAACAGTAAAGAACCACAAAGTAGCTGACAAGTGGCCAGGGAGTCTGGAGACAGAGAGATGAGACATGAAATCCAAGAAAAGAATTTTTTTCTAGTTATGGAAAGTGAGTGGTGAATGTGAGGAAAATAAGAAATAAGAATTATCTATTGGACTTATAAAGAGAACTCAGACAACTCAATAAGAGCAGTTTTGATGGAGTGGGCAGGGAGCAAATGAATCAGAAAGTGGAGCTAACACATGTAGGTCATTGTGAAAATCTAGTTATGACAGGCCGGTAAGAAGAGTCAGGGAAGCAATCTCACCTTCATTCTGCATTCTCCAGGGTCCTGCTTCTATCTATCAGTGTCTGGCGCGCGGTACAATGAGCACTGACGTGCACATCGTTATAACCACCATGCATAAAAAGTCTTCCTACAGCTGAACCCAAGCAAACAAAACACCATAACATGAATGGAGAGTAATTGTTTGTCATCAAAAGATGCTTCCTTTTTTGAGTAACTCCCAAGAGAAAACGGAATTGGCTCTGAGGTCAGGAGATTTTCCTAAGACATCTTCCTGTTGCTAAGGAATTTCCAGTCTACTCAACTACAGCCTATGGTGATCTGTATTTTCCCCTATTTTCCTACATTTGGAATAACTGGAGAGAAAACTATTCAGGAGCAGGCCAGAAAGTTGTAAAAATGAAGAAATAGAGATGGAATAAAGCTGAATTGCTGGATTCATGAACCAAAAGCCAAACTGTCAACTCATTTCCAAGGTTCTTAGCAGACTGTGATCAAAAAAGATACTATTTTCATTTAAAAACTCAAAGTTGGCATGGTGAGAAAAAAAAGTAGCTAAAGTAGCTGGATCTCAAACCTACCCAAACTTAAAACCTAGTGTGCTTTCTGCTGCTTGTCTTTGGGCAAGTACCTTCCACAGGCTGAACATCAGTTTTGTTTTGTTTTGTTTTCTTGTCCAAAAACAAAAGAACCTAATAACATCTCCTTTATAGTTTTGTGGTAGAGACTAAATGAGACAATGCTTAAGATGGAAAGTTCTCATTGGGCTGTTTGACATTTAATAAATGTTCAGTTTTTCCCACAAGAGGCTCTGATCCTTCTGACTCTTTGGTCAAAATGCCCTTTAAATGTCCAGTAAATAGCTTGAATAAGAGGTGTTCACTAGCACTAAATACATCGGCAAAAAGAATGCATGCGATAATAGAAAACAGAGAGGGAGAAGTTTTTGCAAATAGGAAGAGGTCCAAGAGGTGGAGGGACACAGGAGAGGGTATAAAAAGAATTGAGATGTGTTATGTACATGTCCCACTTCCCATGATGAGTGTAATCATTATGCGCTACAAACATGTGCTAATAAAAATTGCATTTTAAAAAATACATGTAAAAATTAAAAGAAATGTAGCAACCAGGTGAGTTGAAGGAGTTAGAAGAATCCTGAAATCACCTCAGTGATTATTATCTAACAGATTAGTGAATAAAATACACTGCCCATGACATTATTGTTTCAGTTTTTCAGAAGAAAATGCAATACAGTACCCTGTAGGTACTGTAGGACCCACCACACACAAAAAGATTTTGTTGTCAATATCCTTCTTAATACAGGAAGAACAAAGGGATTTTCCCCCTTCTGTAGGCCCAATTTCAGGACTACAGTTTAAATGACTGGGGGGGGGGGGGGGCGTAGGAAACATTTTTCAAATTTTCATTTGGTTTGATGATTTGGAGATTAGTAGGCTTATGTTCTGCTTTTTTATCCATTATTCTAGTTTTAGAGCTGCAGATCATTGCTCTAACTCTCAGGGTCAGCTGAAATGCTCTGAAATAAACCTCTAGGATACGTATGGGAGGCATTTCCTGGGGCAGGATGCAGCTTCATTTCTCACACAGCACCCATAACCAGGGATGTTCACTGTACTTATTAAAGATTTTGAAAACTTCATTCCCTCCCCTCCAGGAAGTACCTAAAACATTTTGGGAGGGCTATTATTCCAAGGTTTAAAAAAAACCCTAATGTGCTTTTTTAAAGTAAATTACTTGGTACTTCAATTCTTTCCCAGTTACTTTCATGCCCCTCATGACCACATTGGTCTCAGTACTAAGGACAAGTAGAGATTTGCCCTTTCAAAGGGCGATTTTTATAAAGATCCATATCAGTTAGAAACTGGGGTGATGGCTCCTCACTTAAGAACACAATTTACCAGTTGAAATAAAGGTTTCTCACAATCTAGCTCACCCTGTCTTCTGCATCCCCCATGTAAACTTTAACCTCTAATTGATGTAGCTACTGGCCATTTCCCAACAATACTACCCGCTCCTCGTCTTGCACTTTGCTAACAGGATGTCACTATTGTCTGGGCTGACTCCCTTCCATCGCCACCTGCTCACATCTGCTCTCTTTCACAGCCCGATTCAAATGGCCCGAGTCAAACTCCCAGACCAAACAGCCAGAAATGTTCCTTCTCCTCTGAATGGCCACAGCACTTAGGCTATTCTCACCCTCTGAGGATCTGTACCTCCTACATTTAATTATATTTCTAAAGAGGTACGATTCATCCAGCCCACTGACCTGTAAGTGTCTTTGTGGCAAAGATCACACTTAACTATTGTAATAATTCTTCACAAATAATAAGCATTTTACAAAGAAGTGTTCAACAAACAATAGCCTTGTTTTTTAAAGTCTTTGATGTTCTACATAACTGATCACATATTTCTGTTTACAATTCCCTAGCATTCAAGGGCTGTGAGAAATAATGGGCAAAGCCGAGGTCTTTTTAATTAGTTTCCAAACTTCTCTGCACCACTCGCCACATTCCAGTTTTCCTTCCACTTGTCTTCATTATTCATTTTGGCTTTCACTCTAAACCCACATGAGACTCTCAGAGAAGTCACTCCTCCTTGGAAACTACACTTCGTAATCAGGATTCAAAGCTGGGGTGGAAATTTGTTTTTCAAATTTAGGTCCTTTAGGTTTTGAACTTTCTATTACAACACCCTGGTAAACATTTTCATCAAGAGAAAATGCCCTGCCTCCTACATAATGGATAGGGAAGTCACAGAGAACATGGCCTGCCGCCCTCCATTTCATCTGATAGTTTTTTATTCAGATAGTGGGTACTTTGGGTGACCCTACATAAAGCAGGGAGCCTTGAAAAGCCACCTGCTGAGAAGGGGAAAATTTTTACTGTGCCAAGACTAACACAATATGTAATCCTTTCTCAGTCATGCTCACCCTGTACAAGATTTTTCTTCCTGTTTGAGACACATTTTGCTCCATTACTTTTTTGAAAGTTACTAAAGCTAAACACTCTCCTCCTGTTTCTTTCTTTTTTTTTTTTTTTTTAGTTTTGGTTTTGATGATTTTTAAGAACAGAGAAGACCCAGTATCCCTCTGAAAGAATTAAAGCCAGTCAGATCATCTGGGAGATTTTTCTGACAACTTAACCTGTGTCCCATCAGAAGCAGAGCCTCAGCTGCCTTATGTAAAGACATACGACAGACAGAGGGCGACATCTTAGACCTCTGCTGAAGAGCTTTTCTACAGAGGAAAATAACGGCTACTGGACAGATTCTAGGGAAAGGGTGCCAGCTTTGGAGAGGTCAAAGTTCAGAAACAATTGGTTGATTTTCAACTAAATCCTACAATTTGGGAAATCTGTGTTTCAAATTTTAAAAAATAAATAGATGACAAATTGAAAAGATTGGTCCTTAAAAGGACATAAAATACTGACAAAGTATAAGTAGCTTTCAGGTTCAGATTTTAATTGCATCCTGAATCTGAGATAATGGTGTTTATGCTAACGCATCATCCACACAGTTGGCTGTGTTAGTAACTGTCCTGCATACCAGGGCCAAAGCAGCAGAACCACGCTGGGTGGAAAATGGGCCACTGAAGAGACAACCGTGCCCCTTCTTCCCTGTCATTATGCATGAAGAGATCCTCAAAAAGTACAATGTATAGTGCTACAAAGCACCACTACCTGCTTTCAATGTTGAGCTGTCCCATTATTCTTTACAAAATTGAAAGAGGGAAGAGTTAGACAGGATTTTATGCCCCACACTTCCAGAAGAATTCAGAGAGCTTGACCAGAAAGCAATGTTTCTGCCTAACTGAAAAAGGGATAATTCTAATTTAATTTAAAAGGGTAAGCCACTGGGGCTTTGAATACCTCTGAGCTTATCCATAGGAGCAGATTTCTTTTATGACTAGATTTTTACATCCCCATACCACCCAGATCAAAAGTGAGGGAAAGTCATTTCCACATAATGACTCTGGTAGCTTATGGATAATAAGTTTGTGATCTCCATCCATCTCACTAGGAAGGGACTGTCCCTTCATAAACACAGCACAGAGTAGCTAAACTTTATATGAAGCTTTTATTAAAAGGAGCTGGGTACAATATCCCAGAGCACCTGGGGAAACAGATTCTGACTTGATTGGCAGTGGCTAGGTTTAGCAAATTTAACTTATCTTTTTGTAGATGTAAAACAGA
Source organism: Heterocephalus glaber (assembly GCF_000247695.1). Next base: position 19,410,559 of record NW_004624731.1, on the reverse strand, counting down.
AACACCCTCAGCAACAACCCATCTTCAGCAGAGAGTATTTGCCAAGATTAATGGCATCAATGTGCATTACAAGAAAAAATGTCCAAATAGAATATGAAGCTGTACTTTTCTGTTGCTCTAACTGTGGCCATGGCCTTGCCTGGTAGGGATTGACTCAGTGAGAAAAAGAATGCAAAAGTTTGTTACTGGGGATTAGGTCATATGTGTAGCAGATCAAGATGCCTCCCAAGAGGAGCACATGGACAGCTAGAGAACTATGTCCACTTAACTTGAAGTAGAGGATAGCTTTTGACTGCTTGCTTTCTAATTCAGCAGTAAAGGACAGCAAAAGTAAAAGGATGCTTTAACATAGTCCAAATTATCATTCTCACCCATCTTCAAAGCCAAACCAAACAGCGTCATTAAATCTAGCTCAACAACAGTGCATTCTATACATTGCCAAAGCCATGAGAACAACTTTGTCCTCCACGTTGCCTGGCAATAGTAGTTCTGTTTTGGCTACACATTATGATGATCACCTGGAGAACATTTAAAATATGATGCTTAGCATCTTGACTAAGTCCTAAGTCAGACTTGGGGGTTGTGTCACTGTTTTTCAGGTGATTCCACAGTGTACCCAAAGTTGAAAATCACTACTGCAGTGTATCTTCTCATCCTATAATACAACTTCAGTACTAGGATGACCAGCTCATCCCAGTTTGTCCAGGACTTTCTCAGTTTTGGCATGAGTCCCACATCCCAGAAATCCCTTCAGGCCAAACCAACCAGGACAATTGGCTATTCTTGTGCTGAACAATAATTTTTCAAAACCTAAGTTTTAACTCTATCAACAGAGAAGCTGTTACTAATCTTCTTACACTTTCCATTGACAAACTATTTCAAATCAAAATCTATTTTTCTCACCTACCATAACTTTTATTTCTTTATTCTGCATCTCATTTCTCATCCAAGGGATTCAGCAGTAAAATGTCTAAGACTTGGGGGAAATTGATTCATAAACAAAGGAATCCTGAATATAACTTTAAAATAGATTTCAATGAACATTTATTAAAAGCCTACTATTTGCCAAACATAGTTTCAAATGCTGTGAATCAAGTAGGACTAAGAAAACAAGCTTACATTCCAGGTTTTCACAATCTGCCAGCACTATATGACCCCAGGGAGGAAAAGAAAAGGACCTAGGAAAACAAGAAGAAAATGAAGGAGTGCATTAAAAAGTAGGCCAGGAGAATATATTTGCAGATTTTATACCATAACCTCTAACCTTTATCAGAAAATATGTTAATGGTAAAACAACAAAGAAGTCTGTACTTCCATACATGAGTTTTGAAAGCCTATTTCTGCATGTGTCACTTCAGAAAATGTTTTATTTCAAAAATTTAAAAACCAGGGCAGATAAGGTAATTCAGACTCGCTTAAAGCTCCTAGAAAATCCAAGGTCAATGAAAATTATAAAGCCAGGAGTGCATCTCAGCTAAAGGAAACTATTTCTTTGGTAATTGGCCTCCATTTTGGAATTTGTGCTCATTATACTATCATAACCTTTTCTTGGGTAACTCAAAAAGAAAACAAAAAATTAGAATAGCACATGTGGTAGACTATTAGGTTGAGGCACATTATATAAGACATGAATACAAACAGTAAAGAGAAAAAATAATCTGAGAAATTTAAAAGAAAATAAAATACGGTCCAATCTTTTAGTAAATTCAAACTTCAGGGGGTAGGGGGACTGAAAGTGTCAGCATTCATTCTAGAACATTCTCAGCCAACAGATTTAACATGGTCAGTTTGGAGTAGGTTTCAATTTGTAATTTTTATACTTCTCCAGAAAAGGTTCATTTCACAATTTTTAACCATAATCAAAAAGTTGTCTAGAACAGTTCTCCTTTCCCCCATTTTCATTTCATTCCAGGAAAAAAAAACAGTACAGCAAGTCACCATATCAACCATCAAAATATCTTGGAAGTATATTTAAATTCAATTCTTTTTCTTTTTTTTCTGAGAAAACAAAGGAAAGGTCTTACCTCTTCATATTACAATGCTAAATGATTGATCATAAAGGTTGTAGTTCTTTCATGGTTGGTTCATTCTAAAACAAGCTCAGTTTAAATAGGAAGCATTTCTGGGTAAGGGTTCAAGGGTGTGGTTAGTTGTTGAGTTGTGTGAGCTGGTTATATCAAGTTGGTAGCCTGAAACCAGCCATGAGAATTGAGAAGAGCTAGTAGAAAGCAGGCTTTTGTTAAATTGACAAATAATAATTGTATATATGCGTAGGGTACAATATGATGCTTTGATAAATGTATACCTTGCAGAATGATTAAGCTAATTAACACGGCCATCACCTCACATATTTATTATTTGTCCAACACAGCTCAGAAACTCCTGCCTAGCTCCTCACAAAAATTTTATACACTTGGAGCAACATCTCTGCATTCCTCACCAATCTCCAGCCTGTGGTAACCACCATTCTACTCTATTTAGATGAGTTTGACATTTTAGATTTTACATATAAGTAACATCATGGATTGTTTGTCTTTCTGTGTCTAGTTTATTCATTTATCACAATATCCTTCGGATCTGTCCATGTTGTCACAAATGACAAGCTCTTTCTTTTTTCTTTTTGTTTTTGCTTAAATTCTTTTATTGGTACATTTTAGGTATATAATACGTTTACATTTATCATTGGGTGCTTGTACCTGTACATGATGTATCTTGGTTCTTATTTTTTCCCCATAACCTGTGCACCCTTTCCCCCCTCCACCCTTCCCTATTTACATAGACTTTGTTTCCATTTTTTTCTTTTCTCATAATTTTTCCTTTCCTTTCTTGCCTTTCCCCTTCCCCTCCCACTTCCCCTACCCCTTTGGACCTTTTCTTCCTATTTCAAATTATCAATTATTCATTTTAATCCTTATTTACACTTTCAGTTTCTCACACTAGAGAAACTATTTGGTATTTACACATGTGTGTCCTATATCTCTTTCTTTTTTAAGGCTCATTGTTCATATATACAACTTTTTCTTTGGCCTTTCATCTTTTGATAGACTCTTAAGTTACTTTCATATCTTGGCTATAATAAATAAATTTGTAATAGAATTGGGGATGCAGATATCTCTTCAACACACTGATTTCAGTTCCTCTGAATATATGCCCAGAAGTGGGGTTAGTGAATTATATGGTAATTCTGTTTTTATAGTTTTGAGGGGAACCTTCAGACTATTTTCCACAATGGCTATACTAATTTGTATTCCTACCAACAGTGTACAAGTATTCTTTCCATCCTCACCAGCACTTGTGGCCTTCCATCTTTCTGACAGAAGCATTCTAGCTGGTGTGAAATGATATCTCACTGTGGTTTTGATTTATATTTTGCTGATGGTTAGTGATGTTAAGCTTTTTTATGTACTTATTGGTTATTTGTATGTCTTCTTTGGAGAAATGTCTGTTCAGATCTCTTGCCCATTTTTAATCAGTTATTTCTTTTCTTGCCATTCTATGGTTTGAGTTTCTCATATACAGAATCTGCCAAAAAAATGTACACACACTTCAGGAAAATATTTTAGCTGTTAACCACTTATAGGATGGATGCACAGTTTGCAAATTTTTTATCAAATCTGTGAGTTGTCATTTTATTCTTAACTCTTTTCTTTGTTGTACAGAAGCTGGTTGTTAAACAGTTACCAGCATGCCACCTGTTCAAGCTCACTACCCATCTTGAATGTGTTAAAAGAATCAAACATGATTTTAAAAAAAAGAAAGTGAAATCTGGAACTGAAAAATAGGTGTCTCAACAATAATTATCAGTGAAAAGAACATAGAAAATGCACTTTTTCCTGCAACAGTGATAGAGTCAGAAGGAAAAACACTGCTCTGAAACTCATCTCAAAATAGATCCAGCTTTAAAGGGAATAGCACCCAGAAAAAGCTACTGTGGGGTAAGAGGCTGCCCTGGAGGCTCCCAGAGAAACGGGTGAGGGAGCCACAGACCCCTCAGGCAGGGCAAGGGCATCACCAACCCTATGGCCCAGATAGGTGGGTAAATCGGGAAGGCATCTGTGAGCTCCTAAGAGGGACTCCCTTCATTTATTCAGTTTCTTAGGCCAGAAGTCTCTTCCTTTCTACATCCCCATTATAATGTCCTTCATGAATACAAAATTTCAAAATTTGATTCCAAAGCCCATCTTCTCTGTCATGCCGAAGTCATGCTGATGAGGGGGAAAGGCACCTTCTTATTTCCCATTCTGAAGGTGATGTTCAAGGTGAGACATATTCTATTCTTGTTCCTGCTTTATGAGCATAAACACGGAATCACTGTGAGTCCTCACTGGTGGGATCCTGTTTATGTTTTTATTCAAACACATTGAAACGCAGCTTCCTGTTCCTGCTGCAGGAAGATGCTCTATGTGCCCAGTGCCTCCTTCCTAATCTCTTGCATGCCTTTGTGTGACAGTTGAAAGTGGAGGTGCAGAAGGTCAAACTTTCATTGATTTAGAAATGCTCCCATTGGCTTAGAGATAGGGAGAAATGTGTCCTATGGCTTACCAGGCCAAAGGGTAGAAAATTCATTTTTTTAATGGCAGTCACACTCCCTTCAAGTGAATAATTCCCTTATCCTGCCTGGAATCTGACACCCTGCACTGACTGCTCACACAGAACACCCTGCATGCCCCAGCTGGGCTCTGACACGCATAACAGGCTGCAGTCCTATACCTGCATGGATGCCTCCCTAAACCTTCTCAGGCACTGGTGTTCCACACTGGCCTACCCTGCTGTGGACTCACCCTTCTCACCCCACTTAAGCTCAGAATCTCTGGGGTTCTTGAGTTCCTTTAAACACCTCTGGATTTGTTTTCTACTCTCTTTCCCCCCACCCCCACAGAATTTTCTATAAATGTTTCTATGTTCCATAGAAAGAAAATAAGGAAAGAAAGGAAGGATGGAAGGAAGAAAGGAAAAAAGGAAGGGAGGGAGGAAGGGAATGTCCAGGGACACTTTATAACCACACACCTCTCCATGCTCATAAAATTAAACCTTTTTTTTTCTACTGCCTTTCTATGCCCCCTCTGTTCCCAACATTATTCAGCTGTGGCGACACCCATAACCACACATCATTTGCCACCCCTCCACATTCTAACAGTTTACTCTTCTCCCAAAGGTATTTTGCACAAAAGGGGAAAAAATTAAAGGTTAAGAAAAATTGTTGCTCTGCAACAGCCCTGAGAATATTTAAACTGAAATGTACATTCTCACCATTAAACCAGCAAATAAACACAAAGGGGGGTTTTTCCCAAAGACTATTTTTAAAAATTTTTTTTAAATTCTTTTATTGGTATATTTTAGGTATAAAATACATTTACATTTATCATTGAGTGCTTGTACCTGTACATGATGTATCTTGGTTCTTATTTTTCTCCCCATTACCTGTGCACCCTTCAGCCCCTCCACCCTTGCCTGTTTACATACATTTCATTTCCATTTTTTGTCTTTTCTCATAATTTTTCCTTTCCCTTCTTTCTTTTCCCCTTCACCTCCCACCACCCATACATCTTTGGACCTTTTAATATTTCAAATTATCAATTATTCATTTTAATCATTTTCATCTTTATTTACATTTTCAGTTTCTCACACTAGAGATACTATTCGATGTTTACACATGTGTGTCCTATTTATTTCACTTAA
>NW_004624731.1:19340528-19390881 GCF_000247695.1 Heterocephalus glaber | reverse complement strand
TTTACAAGGATGTAGTGTCCTTCTTTGTCTCTCTTAATCAGTGTTGGTTTGAAATCTACTTGATCTGCAAAGAGGATAGCTATTCCTGCTTTTTGTGTTTGATTAATTTTAACACCAATGCTTTCTTTCCACCAATGCCACATTCTTGGCTGGTTTATGTATCTTCTTATGCCATTTACCATTTAAAGAGGATAACAAAAAAAAATGAATGTCTCCTCAATCTCCGTTAATCTTTACCTCAAACATCACCTTGAGGATTGGTACATCAGATGGGACATCTTTCAGATTTTCCCCCGGAATACTCAAGTCCTTTAAGGCCAAATGGGAAGAAGAAGTAGGAACCCAGGATGACTAGATTTATATTCACTAGCATATATATACATACATATATCTGTAATCATAGCACCTACTTGTTCAGAAGCACCAAAAGAGCAGGTTCAAGAGCTCTGTAACTATTTAGTTGCTGGACTAATGTAGGTAACTAGAAGAGGAGACTTCTGTTTCTAAAGGTAGAGCAAAAATATCCACACTATTAGAAATGCATAACCTTTCAACAACAGGGTGGAAGTCAGCCAGTGTGAATGGTCTGGCCACTCACAGGCACCTTGAGCTTTTCAGTGAAGTGGGTACTTCATTGCAGATGGATAAAACCAAAAGGAGAGTCCAAGGAAAGACTTCCCAGGAGCACTAACAGGGTCATTTTCTTTATAATAGTATAAGCACTTGTCTGATGGGAGTGCGTTCTAAGAATAGAGAACACCAGCATTATCTCCATACTGACTGAAGAGATAAGGATGAATATTTTACTCCCCCCCACAAAGATTTTATTTATAAATAAAAGTTTGAATGCAAAACAGTCAAAGTAGAAAACTCTTCCCATTATAAACATGCACAGTTTTTAATCAAGTATGAAGTACTATCTCCTGCTTGAATGATTTTCTTAAGAAATTAAAATATGCAAATCAATGAAGAAAAATGTCTTGTGGTAATGCTTTGATTATATGACAAGGATCTTTATCAGCAGTCATGAATATCACTTATCTACAAATATTCTTCAGAAGAAAAGGCAGGGACACCTGCTATAAAGATCACCACACAGCTCAAAAGAAATTAATTTGGTTTGCCAACAACCTTTTTGTAATCAGACCCATGTTTGTAACTTCTTCTTGATTCAGAATCAGTAAAGAATTTATTGCTAGGTTCAGGATGTACTTTTGGACAAATTCTGATTTCCAGAACCAAGGAGTTAATTCTTCCATATTTTACATGACATAGAAGAGGTTAATTACTACACAGGGAGTGTGCATTTCATTTCCAGGAGGAGATAGACATCTCTCCAACAGTTGACAGGAAAGCAGAAGAAAGATCTGATCTTCCTTTCACTGGTGATGAGGTAAATATCCTGAATGGTTATTCTGTTGTACTGTAATGAGGCCACACAGCACACAGCAGAAATTTGAAATGTTCTGAAACAATATAGAGGAGAAGACTCAAACCCACTTTTATTTTCCCATTTCTGAGAGCTTTTACCATTTACCAAAATATGACAGTGGTCCTTGTCACTCCCCTACCAACCCCCCTTTGACTATGAATGTTACTCAGTGCATAACAGTAATTCCAAGCAGGATCAGTCATTGTAGCCCCAAACAACTCTTGCCAACTCATAAAAATGGCTCTGACACACCCCAAGGCACAGAGGACACAAACTGCAGTGGCTACACCCAAGTGAGTTGCTCTGTATCTCCTGTATAATTCATTCCACTCTCAAGGCAGACTTCAGCCACAGATTAGAATCAAATGTGCAACACAGTAGCTCTTACAGAAGTAAAGTCTGTAGCCCAAGGATATACTGTGGTCAATTTTTATTAAAATATTTTATTCGCTAGAGTCTAGCTTTTTTTAGGTTTACAGTAATGTCTTTCAAGTTCTATGGTCTATGAAACTTTACCAGTATTAATGAGCTATCCGTTCCATAAATACACAAAATTTTCCAACCTTCAAAATTGTCCACCAAAAAATTTTCATCGAAAGCCCTCAGAAACTTTTTGGGACTCTCAAAGCATACCTGAATGACAATGCAATTCTGATTATTTCTGATTTCTCTAACTTGTTTTGATGCAAATTCTTCCTTCTCATCACCCTGTCCCACTCCCCTTTCTATACCCAAAAGTCAAAAGCTTGCTCACATTAAATTTTAAGATCTGCGAGAGAAGACAATACCCAATAAATTTCTTTTGGTTAAGCAAAAATAGCACCAAATACTCTTCCATAAGTGAAGTTACAGGACGAGAAAGAAAGGAAATGAATTAGTCCACCCTGTGCTGAATCAAGGTTTCTCACTTTCACGAGTTCTTTTCAGTTTCAATCCTATATATTTTCCTTACAGTGTGAGCCCTGATGACCAGAGAGAAGAATTAGCTATGAATAGCAAATAAATATGACTTTACAAACTTTAGAGCCTCAGGGGGACCATGATTTTACCAATGTGCTGGCTCTTTAACCAGGATAGATGCGTACATGGGCACATTAGAGGTGTGATCCTATGCCATTACCTGTCTGTGCATCTCTCTTGAGACACCAAGTAGCAAAATAAACCGCCTCCATGTGAGATGCGGCCCTACATAATGAAAATCAGTTTTGAATGCCACCATGCACAAAGTCCTGTTTTGTCCCACACCTGAAGATCAATAACTCTCCTTTCCTTTTCCTTCTGAGGAACTCTTCTCTGAGAGCCTGCCTCTCCTTTCTGTCTCTCTCTGTAAAGCAAAGAGCTTGGGGGATGAATTTTATCTTCTGCCTTCTGCCTGCTTCCCCTTTGTAGTCTCTCTCCCTCAACAACTTTTCCTCCAGTCCATCTCTGTCTCTCTCTCTTCCTCCCCCGTCTCCCTTTCTCACTTTGGTATTTCAATTTAGTTTTCTTGTTTTGCAAGAAACAGTACTGATTTTACACTCTGGGAAATGAAAGAATATAGCTGGGCAAGAACTTCTCTGGGAGTGAATCACTATTGTTCCCAGTGGTTTTATTTGTCTTCTTTACAAGTCTCCCTGCTGCCCACAAAAGTGCCAAGCTCCTGATAAATGGGACAGCAAGGTGCCACATTTTTCCCCTCTAAATGCAGAGTAAACTTGCACAGCCCCACTCCACTGCACTGAAAAATGAAACTATAACTACCTGCTGGAAGGTCCTTAAAGAATTCCTTTCGAGGCATGGCCCCTGAGTGGCTTCTACGTAGCTAAACAAGTGCTTCAAAGAAAGAATATTTGTCCTTATAAAATGATTTCCCATAAGAAAACTTTGGCTCTGCGACTACTTTTTCCATGAATCCCAGTTACACTGTGGACATTACAACACACACTTGTCATAAGAAGTATATCTAGAGAAAAAGATAAGGAGCCCTTCTTGGGGAGAACTGAACCCTGCGGACCTTGCTACACCTCATGGGTAGCACAGTCTTAGCAATAAACACATATTGATGAGGCCTATGTTTTATAACCTAATGCCCTGCAAAAACTAGAATCCTGATCCAGCCTTCCTCTTCCTTGAATTTTATTAGTTCTGAAATAATAGTTTTCTTATAGTTTTCAATAAGCCACCACTTTCAAGAATAAAAGACTCCCTCTGCAGCTCTATTAATTCACACTTCTAAATCCTGTTGCTCTAAGTCAGATGCTGACAAACTATAAAGCATGGGCCTTATCCAGCCTGCCTACCAACTGTTTCTGTAAAAGTTGTATTGTGCCACAACCACACCCATTTGCTTGCACATGGTTCACACTACAATAGCAGCAGTGAGTAGTTGCCATAGAAACTAAATGACCCTTTATAGAAACAATGCATACCCTTGCTCTAAGGGTCAGAAATGCCTGATGATTATACCAAACTTGCTATCACTCACTGAGTATTTACAATAAGAAAATGCTAGATGTTTTTACATAGATTACTAATTGTGATAATTATTTACTAATTGTCATTATTCATCATCATCAAATGATTCATTGGCACAGAAACTGATGAGCATTTTTATTATTACTGAAAGTTTGTGCACCTTAAAATTCATATATTAAAATCCTAACCATCAAGAGGCGGTGTTGGGAGCTGGGTCCTTTGGGAGCTGACTGGTTAGAGCCCTCAAGGACAGGATTAGTGCCTGACAAAAGAGAGCTCCCTCCATCCTGCTGCCACATGAAAACACAGCAGCAGAAAAGCCATCTATAGGGCAGGAAGTGGCCTCAACAGACGCCAGCTTTCTTGGTAACTTGATCTTGGACTTACCAGCCTTAAGAATTTTTAGAAATAAATTTTTGTTGCTTGTAAGCCACTTAGTCTATGGTATTCTGTTATAACCACCAAAAGGTCTAAAAGAATTGCCATTTTAGAAAAGAAATTAGTTATCATATAAGAAGAGCCAGAGTAAACCCCGTCTGGCTTGAGAGGTTTTGCTGGCAATCACTTCCAAACTGGCTCTAGATTTGGAGAAGTTAATACTATAGCAGGAAAAAAACTGAGTAACTGTAGGGCAAAATGCAAAACCAAACAGCAAATGTCGTTTTTTAAAACTGAAGAAAGTGAGACCAAAGAATAAAAAAGAATTTGACATTATCAATACAACAGGTTTAACAGCAGGTTATAAAATTTTACCCAAGTCAATGTTTTAAAACATGTTTTATAAAATCCTTACATAAAATCCAAGAAAGAGAGATCAACTAGCTAGGTATTGAATAAATGTTTGATGAATGAATGATGGATTGGTAGTTGGATGGATGGATGATTTAATGCATGGTTTAATGGATGGATGGGTGGATGGGTGGATGGATGGGTGGGTGGGTGGACAGACCGAATGTATCTCACAGAATTAAATAGGACACAGAATGATCAAGAAGTGGAAAAAGTTGGGACCAAGATAAATCCAGAGATGTCAGCAAGAGAACTAAGAGGTCGTATTTATATCATCAGCATGATTCAAACCCAATTTCTAGGTATTTCCATTCAAGATTTCAAATCCCAAAAAGATAAAATATTACTTGGCCATTGTGGTCTAAGTACATCTCTTCGGAGCAGTGATTCTAAGGCCTGGATGCACATTCAAATACCCTAGGGAATTTTTAAAGAACACCAGCTCTTGACTCTTACCTTTGATCAAGTGAAACTGAATTGCTGGTGGTGAAGACTTGATTGTACTTGGAATTATTCAGTGATTGAGGTTGGAGGCCTTCTTATAAAACCAACTGGAAGCAAAGCAGAGAGAAGCACAGAGCTAGAACCCTTGACAAACTTTTCAGGTACAAGAGCAATAAAACTCTCATTATTCTCTAAGCTATCTTGCTTTGTCTTTTCTTTCTTAATAATTACAGCACTCTAACAAATAGAGTCCTCCTAGAATGAGGTACTCTATTATGATTCAGATCTAAAATGTCTCCCCAAAGTCTCATGTGTTAAGAGTGGGTCTTTTGAAAGGTGATTGGACCATGGGAACATTACATGCATCAGTGCATTAGCAGAATGTGCTGTTAGGAGGTAGAGTCTGCTTGGAGGCAGTTCACCATGTGCATGACCTGAAAGAGTGAACTCTTGTCCTTGTTTCCTCCTTTTCTCCTCTCTCCCTGCTTCCTGGCTGCCACAGGGTAAGTAATTTTCCTCTGCTATGCCCTTGCCATCCTGTTTCTGCGTTGGAGGCAGCCAACCAAAGACTGAACCCACTAGAATTATGAGCCAAAATAAACTTGTTCTTAACCTTTAAATTAGAGTGTCAGGAATTTTGTCCCATCAATTGGAAGCTGAGTAATACATACTTCCACTAATCTGAATCATTGCTATAAAATGATATTTAATTAATCAACAAATTCTAAGAATTTATTCTATATTCACATCTGTTCTAAGTACTATTGGGGATAGTAACAACTGTTATACAACTTGTGTTCTCAAGAAACTTGTAAAATATTTCACAAAACTCTGACCTATAGAAGCTATAAAAGATAGCATGAGAGATTTAGGCTGAGTTAATATGCCAACAAAGTACTTCCTTTTGTCTGTTTTCTTTTTATAAAAAGGGGAAATTTCAAAGCTATAGAAACTGTGCTTTGGGGGAAGTTTTTAAGAATGGTTATCTTGGGCTTTGGCTTAGATTTTAGCCTCATACAGGAAGAAAACTAATAATGTTTCTGCAACTATTTGCAGAGCTGACCAAAGAGCAATCAAAGAAACTAACTCTGATAAGATTCTCTACAGCTGCAGTCATGATTTTTGAAGCAATTAAAATTTCCACACAAAATAGCATCTCCTCAAGGAAAATAGTGCAACCCACAGGTGGGGAGCAGGAGGACAAAACACTGATTTCAAAAGGAACCTGCTTAAAATACATCCAGAGTTTTGATGGCCTCTTGATTCTGAATAAACTATCTGATCTTTGTGAAGAGAAATAATTCACCTCAGTTATTTGACTCTTAGTCCCACAGAGATTGCTTCCAAGGTGCAGAAAGAAGGAAATTTAAATAATTAAGAGATAAGCAACTTCAGCCTCTTCACCTTCAGCCTTGAGGACTCAGGTTATTAAAAGATTTTCAACCTCCCTGATTCTGAAGCAGCCGGGTTGTACACACTAAAATTGCAACCGTGTAGAGCCAGCCCCACGCTCTTCAGACCTTGTACAGACCACAGTATATATGAACAGGGAGCTGTGGGAATTGGAAGGAGGGTTTAGCACAATAATGACACTTAAAGAGTCCTCTCCAACATGTTAAGTGAGCCTAAAAGTAAAAGCAAAATCTGATAAAATTTATAAAAATAGGGGCCAGGGATTTACCTCAGTGGTTTCACCTCCTGCTGTGCAAGCACAAGGACCCAAGTTCAATCCCCAGTACCAAAAAAAAAAATTTATAAACATAAAGGTTGTGATGCTCATAGTAGTAAGAAGTTCAAACTAAAATGTAATGATGTTTTATTTTCCTTTGTACTTCAGAAATGATTCACTTTATAGGTTTCACATTTTCAACTATTTCAGAGGCTAGCCATGGACCACTAGGGTGCTGTAGAATATAGTATCTGCTTTGGTTGCAAAATAGACATTCTTTTAGTCTCAAAGAGCATGACTGTTCAAGTCAACAAAAAGAGAAAGTTTTCAAAGTAGGAATAGCATTTTTTAAATGTGATTTTCCTAAAACATGAATATTAGCACTTTCATTGTGATGCCCTTATCAAAGAGACAGACAACTGGTGGACTAACTCCCCACTGTTCCAAAGGGGAAGAGCCTGTAAGACATCAGCAGCCACCTGTTCAGCAAAGCAGAGAGCCATTATTTCAAAACCCTTTTTGTGTTTATAGCTGTATGGGCCATGCCTTAACACATTTCTTATATAACCTACAAGAGGATTTCTGCAGCTTGGAAGCCAGAAATAAAATTAATATATTAGTTGATACCCACAACAGCCTCTCAGGTGTCATCATTGAGAATTATTATTTTCAGCAGTTCATGGCTCATTTCTTTAAAATTAAAATTAGTGTTGTGGCACCCAAGGATAATTTTCCAGCTGTCTCTACAGAGAATAATATAAGCTTGGTGAGTTTAATGAATGGTAGTTTACTGCCATTCAGTGTCAATGCAGTGCATGAGTTTGGATTTAACAGGAACTAGAATCCCAGCTTTACCACTGTATCTTCATTAATATCAAATTCTAATATAGCCATGTTAGCTAATAAATTATGCCCACCATCTCAATTTTCTTATCAAAGAAAATGATTCCTAATGACCAAGGAGGGGATAAGGAAGTGCAGAGAGAAATCAGGGCCAAATTAGTTAAGATGAAATGGAACCGTCTGTGGATTGGCAGACCAGATCTGAGCTAGTTAGTAGGAAATGTATATCCAAAATTAGCAGGAAGATGTGGAGCCAGTGTGGAAAACAACAGCAAACAGGAACCAAGCATGAAAGTCACAGAAGATGACCAAGACAGTGACGGGCTCTGTAACTTCTCTAAACAGGCAACGAAGAAGACCACACACAGCCATTTATGGTGTTTGCCAAATACACAGGTGAGCATACACATGGTCCAGAGAGCTGGAACTGCTCAGGGACTTGGGGAGACACAACTGAGAGGCCCACATTGGCACTGTGCACTGGATTCCTTTGCTCCTAAATTCTGCCCAGCCTTCCCCTGTAATGCGGACAGATCAAGTCCTGCAAACTATTTCCCATGCTCCTTTATCAGCTGGCTTCTAGATGGATTTAGCCAAACCCAGTTAGTGCTCTTGTTAGGCAGACAAACAAGAAGACAGAAAAGAGACATCCCAGTGTATCTGCCTCACTCACTCTGCATTAGGAAGCACCTGTAGCAGAGAATATGCCTCCTCCTGTGCCCCAACTCCCACCGAATAGACAGCTACAGTGGCCCCAACACATGGGCACCAATAGCATCGCTTTCTCCCTTTGTCTCTCCAAATATGAATGGCAGCAGCTTTGTTTCCATAGTACTTGACATTTTCTATTTGACTACTCTGCTCTCCCTTGCCCAGAATGACCATTCTTTATATTAAATTTACTTTGTTTTAAATTGGTCTTTCTTTTCCTTGTTGGACTTCATGTGTCATCTGTTTTTCTGCCAACAACAGAGAGGAATCTGAGAAATCTGTGTGATGGCCCCCATTTATTTTATCACTTCAGGGAAGGGGGAAATTCATGATGAGATAAGTCTACAGAACCCAGCTTTACATGAATATGCTACATTAGCCTTCATCAAGTAACGTTGGAGTTAAAGAAAACAAGGAGTAAAACCCTTATGCGGCAAGAGCTAAGGAAAGAAAATAGTAAAATCAAAGGCCTTGCTTTTTTCTCTCCCCTTTTGGGGGAACTTAAGAAAACAAGGGGTGTGTGTGTGTGTGTGTGTGTGTGTGTGTGTGTGTGTGTGTGAGAGAGAGAGAGAGAGAGAGAGAGAACTGACAGAAAGTTAGAAAGATATTTGGGCAGCAGAACATTTCCTCCCAATTCAAGGCATCACCAGGATCTTCCCCATCCTAAAGGAAATGAATACAACTCAATGTCTGTCTTCAAAGTCAAACTGGTGGGCAAGCCCGGGCCAGGATTGTCCCACAGGCAAAGGCCACATCTTGGCATCTTTGCAAGAATTCAGGAACTGCTCATGGAGGAAGGCTTCCCAGTTCCTTCCTCAGATAAATCCCCTGAGATAGGTCACCGGGAAGTGAAATAATTCCATCTTCCTCATGGAGCAAATGAGGCAATGGGTTGAGATCAAGACTGCACAACCTACTGGTGAAAGAAGAGAGACAAATAATATGATTTAAATTTAAGCAAGAGTCACTGGCATTACAAATGAGTCCACTGGCCTGCTGCTGCCTCTCAGGGATCATTACCATATTGCTTTCCATAATCTCCTTAAAGTGAAATTAAAAGTCACCCTGCTCTTCATCTCCTTGCCTATTTGCTCAATGGAATGAAATCGCTCCTCCTAATGCCGCAAATGAGCTGCCTACTTCAAAAATCCCTCGAACACTCATGGCATTTCCATGAAGACAGTCCTCCTCCCGCCACCTTAATTAAGCCAAAGGTGACAGGAGAAGCTCCCCCACCACCCCTTCAGCCTGTGCAGCAGTGCTGCTCTGCTCCCTCCCCTGTATTAGTTGGGTTAGGCTCCCAGAACCCAGCCAACTGTGAGACAACCCCAGCCAGGAAGAAATCACTGGAGCTGACACATTCAGAGGCCCTTTCCCTGGGGTCTTGGAAAACATCTGCATCAGCATTCTATGCCCTGGGGAATGGGCCTGGAAGCTGGGTCTGAGCACCAGCAAGAAGGGCGGGTGAGGGAGCCTTCCTCTCCCAACTACTTCCCCTGGGAGCCTCCAAGGCCTGAAGCCCCATCCTTTCTGCCCACATCAGCTGCCACAAGCATCTGACCCCACGCAGCCACAGTGCAAAGAGGTTCCAGAAACAACTGCATCAGTGTCACCTCAGCCTTGAATGATATTCTGTCTCAGAGACTTTTGTGAATATTTAATTTGGAACAATACCTCCTGAAATTAAGCCATTTAAGAGAAAGGCAGTAAAATTCAAGGCTGGTTTTATGTATTAGCACTGTGTATGTTAGGCATTCTAGGAGAGGTCCCTAGAAGCCACCACCCTCCAAAGGGTGATAGAAAATAGTGGCTAAAAATCACTTAGGGCCAGACTACCTGACATCATTCCGGGTTCTACCACATAGTGGGTGACTACAGCAAATTGTCCCTCTGTGTTTACTTTCTCATCTGTAAAATGGAAGTGGTGATTATAAAACTGCACACCTCAAGGGTACTGGGAGGATTGAGTGGGTCAGCCTTTGTAAAGCGCCTATGAGCCAGGTATGGTGGCACTCAGGGGGCTGCAGCAGAAAGATTGCCATAAATTTGAGGCCAATCTGGGCTATGTAGCCAGCCTGAGCTATACAGCAAGACCCTGTCTCAAAATAACAAAACAAAAGAAAAGTTTAAGGTCTAGGCACATGAAAGCCTTGCTATATTAGAATTCTGTTTCTTAATACCTAAACACTGGTTTCCTGCTGGTCGCAAATTTCAAGAATGAGAACTTTGTTGTTACTTGTTATGGTTTCTCTCTAGAGGTCTCCCCAAAGCTTCATGCTCTCTGTTGGTGGGGTTCTGGGGAGGTGGTTGGATAATAGGTGTGAATAGGTGTGTAATACTGGATTAAAGGTGTGATAACTGGATTAGACTGCTGACTGGCTTAGCATAGTTCTGGGTGTGGATAATGGGAAGACCCACCTGGATGTGGGTGGCACCAACCAATAGGCTTGTAGCTTGGATGGGGTAAAGAGAGAAGAAAGAATGCTGCTTCAGATCAATGCTTCCTGCCACCATGCCATGAGCTGTTTCTCCTCTGTCATGCCCCTCTGCCATGTCGGTGTGCCTTGGAGCCAGCCAACTATGGACTGAAACCTCTACAAATTGTGAGCCAAAATAAACCTTTCCTCCTTTAACTTGTAGGTGTTGGGTATTTTGTTTCAGCAACAAGAAAAGTAACTAAGACATTACTGTCACTGTTTTTAAGGCATCAACCCCTCTTCTAACACCTCCAGGAGGAGGTTCACACTGAGCATATTTCTTACCTATACAAAAAAGTTCACAGGAGTTTCTCAAAGTTTGAAGTACTCTAAACCTTGCCCTGTAACTACTGCCAGCACCCCACCCACAGCACTTCTCAAGCCCCAGTGTGTTTCAAATGTAACCTGCAGGATCCAGTCATGTTCTATTTAGGATTCTGTAACTCTAGGATCCAGCTGTCCCCAGTGGTGGTGAAGCAGTTATCAGTATACCAAAGCACCAGGCCTTTTTTTTATTAGCAATGTATATTTGCAGTACATAATGTTTAGATTCCTTGGGTGGAGTTGGTACATGTACGTAACACATCTTAATTCCTTTTTTCCATCACCTTTCCCTTCCCTTCTCCCTCCTTCCATCTATTGATCTTCCACCTTCCTAAGGTCTATCTGCCCACCTTTCATTATCTATCTTTTATCTTGCTCTTTATTTATATGAGAAACGTAAATAAATTTGAGGAACCATGTTATAGTTAAGCTTGTGCGTCTGATTTATTTCATGTAACATAATAGTTTCAAGGTGCATCCATTTTCCTACAAATGATGCAAGTGTATCTTTCTTTAGGGCACAGTAGTACTGCATTTTTCATGAATACCAAATTTTCTCTACCCATTCTTCTGCCAATGGATACAGGCTTCTTCCAAGATTTAGCTATTATGAATTGTGCTGCTACAAACATGAGTGTGCATATTTCACAATCATATGACGTCTTTAACTCTTTTGGGAAAATATCTAAAAGGGGAATAGCAAGATAGAGTGGAATTGCTAGTTTTAACTTTTTTACTAATACCTAGAGTATATAAAGAACACAAACAAATTAGATCCTCAAAAACTAAAAGACTCAGTCAAAAAATGAGCAAGTAAAATGAATACACTTCACAGAAGTACAAATGGCCAATGAATACATGAAGAAATGCTCAACTTCAGTAGCCATTAAAGAAATGCAAATTAAAACAACACTGAGTTTCCATCTTACCCCAGAAAAAATGACCATCACAAAGAAAGCACACAGAGCCATAGCACACTTTTATTCCCCACAGCCAGTGCCTTGGTTCCTTCCCAGCAGTACTCTTGGGCTATGGGAGCAACTCTGCCACCACAAATGGAGAGCTGGAGCACAAGAGAATTTATGCCCCTGGGGGCAGCTCTTAATCAATGCCAGATGGTGCCAGGTATAAATACCTCAGCAACATCACTCCCACTCTGGACAGCTCTGAGGTGTGATCAATATTGTCTCCAGACTACTCCGTGTGGCTGAGCCAAAGACAGCCACTGTGGGACCTAGCTTGCTTTTGTACATTTGCACAGCTTCCTTTCTTCCCTATCCAACTCCCCCACTATTCTTTTACGGGTCTTTTTTTCCTAAGAACACTTCTCAATAAATCCCAATGAGTGATGTTTGCCATTAATTATTGATTCATTCACTCAACAAATATTTACTCTCCTCTCTGCCTCCTAGATGTGTCTGACAACGCCTCAAACACTGTGGATACAGAAACACATCTCAGGCCCTACCCTGATACTCCTACAGCCACAAAGACCAAAGCCCATGGATGTTAGCACTTGAAGAGAATGAAAACTCATAGTGAAGTATTGAAACCATCCCCTTGGGAAAACACAAACACCCTAGACATGTCCATCCCCTATTGACCGTTTCCAAGCAATATCCTAATCAGAGAAATGACAAGACCAGAATTGGTTAGGACATTGGTTGCTCTCTGTGTCCCTCCTTTCCTCTCATGATCTCTGATGACAGGATACTGGTGGCAGTGGAGAGCCGGTGGCAGTGGAGCCAGACTGGCTGAGTCCACTCTGTCTGCCCAACCTCACCCATCAATCGCCTTGCCCATCAATAGCTGCAAGTGCAAGCTGGCTTTCCATGGCACCAGCCCAAAGAGGAAGCCACAGTGTGAGTGAGGAGAGAGCAGCTGTAGGGAAAGTCACAGCTAGTCATGGGATGACACAGGTTGGACTTCCCTGCACCTCCAGGGGAATGACTGCTGTTTGTGAAGCTGTCTTTCTCTGGAAGCTGCTCAGAGCCTCTGCCAAGTGGAGGCTGCCAGCGTCTGGTGACTCCTCTCCCTGGAATCAAAATGAGGAACAACACAGGAATCTGAAACCTACATCATAATGAGAGGAAATCAGGGAAGTGCCCAGGAAGAGTTGATAGGTAAGAAGACCCGGTCTTTGAGTGTGACATCTCAAGGCAAAAACAGGAAAGAGAGAAAAGCATCCTTTGGAAAATTGATCAAGTTAAGGAAGGGAAATCTCTCCAGGACACTTCCCACTAATCAGCAGATCATAGACTAAAAATTATAGGTCATAAAGCAGAGCCTTTAAATCAGGTCAGAATTACAGTTCTGAACTAATTGTCCTAGCAGTTATTAACCTCTCCTTATATCCCAGTTACCCCAGGTGTGAACTGGAGCAATGATACCTGTCCATCACAGATGCTGTGGGGATAAAGGTGGCCTGGTGTGGAATGCTTAGCACACACTCACACTCAGTCCTCCCTGAGTCTCACTGCCGCCTCCTCCTCCCCACCATGGTTCTCCTTCTCTTCTCCTTTCAAAGCAAGCATGCACCATGTTTTCCCTCATTTGTCTTCATTTCAGCACCCACTCCAACCCTTGGTCTTCTCCACAGCTTCACCTAAACTGGCATGAGCTCACCTTTGTGTTCCCCAAAAGCCTCCAGAAGCCTTTCTGTCCCATATCACCGAAAACCGGGTCAGCTCCTGGCATCGCATTCTCCAGGTGATTGGATCTTTTGACCCAAAGAGAGTAGAAACTAGACTAGGCCAAATATTGCAAGTACATGAACTCCTGCACAGCCAAAGCTTTGAGGGCAGCTGTCATTCATTGAGTTGGAGCCTCAGCTGAAGGGACCCAGCAATTTCTCAAGAGCGAATAACCCAGCTGCTACTCACAGAATAAGGAGAGCAACAGATTTTCATTGATTTCTTGGGGTAGGCTAAAGCCTGATAATTTCCATTGGCTGGGGGCATGTTTTCATAAAATATTTCTTCTTGTGATGGACTTGAATCACCAGATGGTCACAGTGCACTTGTCCCTATTGAATTTTCATGTGTCTGGCAACATCATCTTGCACAAAGCATTCTGGCTGTGTACTCAGTGGATTAGCAGGTGGTCAACTTCACTCAGGAACTGAGTTACTCTTATAGCTGGTGTCGCCATCCTGTATAAATGTCCTAGATTATGATAGGGCCAAAGGATTTTCAGGGCTTGTGCTGCTGCAAAAAGGACAAAGTAGGAGAAAAGGATAGGAAAAATATATATTAGCTCCAAAGGGCAAGAGACCAAATTAACCCTTGGACAAAATATTTTTTAAATGATCAGCATGTCTATACACAGAGCTGAGTAGAAATGATTTAAGACTTGAGACAGCAAAAGGGAGAGATATGATACAAAGACAAAGATACCAAGTCTTTTATCCCATTTTAATCACCTATTGGACATCTGCAGGCCCAAGTGAAGAGTCAGAATTTTCTGCACAAGTGGCCTTCATGTGCCTGGGAAATAACCCAGGCAACTGTTTTTACAGCCCACACATCAGAGGTGTCATATGCAGCAAAGCAAGCGGGAACCTAGTGTCTCGTGATGGATCTGTTGAAATATGACATACTACAAAGGGCAGTGGTTTGTTGTACCCAGAAGTTTGCTTTGTTGTCCTAGCCTTCCATCCCTCACTGGTGGTCCCTAACTATCTCATCAACCTCTGGACTTCTGGATCGCCCCATTCTTTCAGAAGTTTTTAAAACACAGTTTAATGTGTTGTAACTAATCTGGACAAATACATCCCTAAAATTCTTTCTCATTGATAGAATGCCTTTTAATATGAATAATACAAATGTTCCATTTCACTTCTGTTGTATAGCCATGGTTTGTGCCCATATGAGATCATTTCTAAGACCATTAGATGTGGTTTCTGAACAATGTGACTCAGAACAAGGTACAATCAGGGGCTGTCTATTCCACTAGCATCTTCCTAATTCACAGCAAGGCCCTATGCACACTGCTTTGCCTCTTGAGATATATTCCTGGGATTTAATGAGAAATCACTATACATATCCTGTATATGGACAATTATGAAGAATATATAACATGAAACACATCACAATTGTTTTTTAGGAGGAAGAGTTGCTTTAATATAAATGTCTTTAGAAGTTGTACATTTTAATCACAATCGCATGCTCAATATTTTATTGGAACTCATCAGTTAATCGGGAATAAAAATTACAATCCCAGGGAAGACATTTAGCATTTCTAAATGCTAAGCATGTGAAAAATAGTGCTGAGGGACTGAAATAGGAATGAAATGTACCCAAGAGGAAAATTCAGAAACTTCAAAACATCTTTTTGGAAAATAAATAAATAATAAAATAATAAAGAGCATTGCAGCTTAGAAGATAGGGGACAGGGTAAAGATTTTAAAAATTAATGGACTGAGATTTTTTTCTGCAGAAACATCATTTCTGAATCATTTAATCAGACTTGAGCGTTCTTAAACTGCCTTTGAAACAAGTTAATAAACAATATGTATCTACCCTATTACAGCATTTTTTGGAAATAAAATGTACTCCATAATTTGTCCTTCAATAAGCAAAAGAACACAAGTGTTCCCTGAAGGCCTTATTCAAGACCAGCACTGAAGGATAGGTGGAGGTAAAGCTTATCCTCAAAATTGTCAAAGACATAAGAATTATCTGCCTTTTCCTGTGCAACTGGACTATGTGCTACCAGGACCAAGGTCATTCCTAGACCTTAATTCCTTGCTTTCAAAGGATGGTTAAAAATGAACATGTGGGCTGGGCCAGGGTATTGCTTAAACCTTTAGCATTCATCGACAGGTAACTGAGCCCCAGAAAGTGAGTATAGAAAAGACTGAGATGGTAGTTCCCAGGGCAGAGAAGATGGAGCGAGGTATTTGAAAAACAAGAGGCTATGTTGAAGTAGTGGTCATTTGGTTACAGGGACCATCAGGAATGGAGGGCAAGAAAAACACAAGGGAGGGAAACACCTCAAAAGCATCATCCTTGTCTATTTTATAACCTTTCTAAAGGTGGAAATGCCTCTACCAGTGATCTGGAAATGCCTTAACATACCAAGCAGAAATAAGATGACAAGGGGGTAATTTTTAAGCTAGGGATTCATATCTCAAAGGCCAACCCTCTCCCTTAGCATTCAGGTACATGGGAAGTGACCAATTACACAGGAGAGAGCTAAATGTAAGTCTTAAAGACATTGGATAAAACAGAAATCAAAATATTTCATGGCCAAAGAAAACCTGACAAACTGGCCCACACTGTGATTCTCAGGTGCTGTGTAAAAAATTCTGTATTACTTGTGCTTGACATATTACATCACATTTTCAGAAGAATATATAATTATCCAGCATTTGGGGAAATGGAGTTTGTTTTTTGCCCAAACATTTTCTGTTTCTGGAAGAACAGAAAAGCAAGGGGAAATTGAGGTATGAAACTGAGATTGGATCACCGAGGAGTGGTTGAACTCTAAGCCTAGTTAAATGTGGGCTGGAAATGTGCACAAAATATTCAAACACAGTAAAAGGGAGGGCCAGAGATGTCCCAGAGGGAGAGTGATGAGGAAACCTGCTGCCTGTTTGTCAGAGAGTTCCTCTCAGAAGCAGAGCCCTTGACTGAAATTTCATTCCCCAGAAATTTCAGATTCTTCTATATTAAGCAGGCACCAAACCATTCCAAACCAAGTGCTAAGATATGTGAAATGTTCTAACAATTTTAAATTGCCCTTCTCCACTCATGAAATGACTCCCAATCAACCTCCAATTCCAGAGCATATTAAAATGGTGAGAATTTTGTGAATATTAAATCAGTGTGAATCATGCATCGTAATTTAAAACTATTCCACACTAATGTTTGGTTGAGAACAGTATTCTAATTGGAAACATGATAGAAAAGTTAGTCTAGTTCAATGTTGCAGGACATATTGAAAGAAATTGTGCCTAAAATGCATTACCCAATCACACAATCAATCTTGCCTCTGTGTCTACCTCCTTGCTGAGAGAACTGGACCCACTCTTGGCCCTTTCCACGGAGCATTCTAGAAGGAATATTGCTGGAAGGAAGCCATGCTGAGGGTGAGCATGCTAGAGGCAGGGATGAAATGCCCAGGTGGCCAAGAAAGACTAGAAGGACAAAGTTTGAGAAGCAGGTCTAAACCAGGAGGGAAGATAGAGGCAAAGATCTAAGCAGCCAGATAAACTATTCAACAAAAGCCAGCAGCAATAAGAGAAAGTCAATACGTACAGTTGGCTATGAGCCAGAGTAAATTATTTTAAATGGACCACACATGCTACTTCCATATGGTCCAGCTGTGGATGAGGAGGCGGGCTGGTTAGCTCACAGCAGATACGCAGGTGGGCAGTCCACCCAGTGACCATGGGATGCAGCCCAGGACTGACCTGGGAATACGCTTGCAAAATTTTGTTTATGTACCTAGTACATTAACAATGTACGAAACTCCACAATAACCGTGGCACCTGAAGTGCCAATTGTCCCAGATGAGCAAATGAAATACTATTTTCATTTTAAACAATCCCAGACACACTATGCATCTGAATCCAAGATTCTCATTAACTTCTAATAAAATAAGAAGGTTTTAAAACTGTGGCACCATCAGAGGACAAGTCTGTATGGGGCTCTGTTCCAAATGTTCCAGGGACACTGATTCTCTACTGATGAGGGAAAATCACAGAAAGGACAAATGTGTAAATGCAGTTGAGTGGGGGGGGTCACCTTTTCTCAGACAAATAAGGCACAAGGAAACAACCCCTCCTGTCCCATGATCTATTTTCTGCCTTGTGGAAGATGCATATGCTCTTTCATTTTAATATTAATGTCAAACCAAAGTTTGGAAAGCAGGTTCTGGAGCCACAGAACCTCAGGCTCATGAGGTTCTTTCAAAGACTGTGTTTGCATTGAACCCCCCCCCCATGTGAAACTAGGAGGGAAGGTAGGCCAAAGGAATGATGGAGGGGTGAAAACGATCAAAATATGGTACATGCATATACACATCTGCCATGATGAAACCCATTAAGAAGTGTGACCAATAAACAAGGGGTGGGGGGAGACAGTTTGTAAGGATGATTTCTGTGCCCCACCAATAATTCTTAGCTTTTATGGCCTTTAGAAGTTGAACAGTGGCATTATCTCAGGGCAAATGCTATACATACAGCTCCCTGTTCACGTGAGATTTACAAAGTGTAATTATATAGGGATCTGCAGCCAACACTGGGTGAGACTCCAATTTTCAACTGGTAGAGTTACATAGTTAAGTAGTTCTTGACATAAAATGGTTAAGTTCATGAAATAGTTACCTACTATTGGCTAAGTTGGTTCTAGAAATATTGTGTAAGAAAATAGTGACAACATAAAAATTGATTTCTTCAGCTAAATTAAGATAGAAAAAGGAGGTCCTTCCTAGGAATGAAGGAGTGGGTGAATAAAAAGGATGCTTCAGAAAAATCCCTAAGAAAAGACCATCTCTTTCAAATCTTTGAGCTGACAGGAAGGAGGAGGAGGGGGAAGATATAGGAGGAAAATCCAGAGCTGTGGCAAAAGAAATTCAATTCCTGTTCTTGTGCTCTAAGTCAGTGAGAGAAGACACCTTAGAAGTCACACACCAAGAATCACAAAGTGACCACTTCCATCTACCGAACCCATGGACCCTAAGGAAGATTAGTTCTAGGTACCCCTCAGAGAAATAAATCCATGACCCCTAAAGCTGCTTCTGGATTTCATGAGCCATTGAGGATATATATGAAGAGTTCAGCCGCTGCCCGGAGGAAATTACAGGCACTTTATGGTAATCCATAAGGATCATGTGAGCTCAGTCTGAGCTTAAAGACCTATGCTTCAGGGGTTCGAAACTCCAGAGGAAACCTGAGTGGATCTGTTCCCCAGGCTCAATTCCCTTTGGAACCCATTTTCCCTCACAGAGCAGCCCTTGATAAATTTATTGAGGAAGTTGCTGTGAGCTGTCCTCTGCTGGTGCTGCTGAAACCTGAACACTGCCAGCCAAGACACCAAGGGAGTATGGAAGGAAATGGGAGACAGGGGAGTCGCTGTTGTGATACTCCACAGTCTTTCCAAAAGGAGGTATGATCAAAAACACCCACCACCACTCACCTCTGAGCTGCTGCTGCTGCTGCTGACAACAAGCAACGCTGAATCATCAAGCAGGACCCTCAGCTGACAGCTCCCACAGGCAGAACTGTCTCTGAAAGCAACTGTTTCTGGCTAAGCAGGTGTATTAGTTACTTTCCTGTTGCTGGGACAAAATACCAGACACCTGCAACTTACAGTAAGAGACATTTGTTTGCGTTACGGTTTCAGTGTATTCAGTCTATGGTTGGCTACTTCAAGGCAGAAAGGGCATGGTGGAAGGGGATGGGTGAGGGTCAGCTGCTCACCCTATGGCAGCCAGGAGGCAGAGAGAGAGGGGAAAACGGAAACTTGGGGACAAGAATGTACCTTCCAGGTCATGCCTTCAGTAACCGCCTTCAGCCAGCCCCTCCTCCAATCAGTTCATTCAGCTGTGGGCTCATCACAATGTAATCACCTTCCAGAAGCCCCACCTCTGATCATATGACATGTTTGAGAGAAATTTTAGACCAAAAATATAACAGCAGGAAAACGTATTCCGGAGGGATTTATTCAGCCTTCCTGGCCACAGCAAATGCAATGACATCCTTGAAATAACAAAAGGAAAAGAGAAACCACTGGCCTTCTGATATGTATATTGAAGATCTTCTGAAAAGTTCTCTGAAAAGAAAGGACAACTTCCCATTACACAGTTTCACTGAGCTTAGAGATTGGAAAACTTTGGGCAGATCCTGCTATATCTTGAGTGCATTAACTCAAGTCTTTGACTCTCTAGGTCCCAGTGTGTGACACTGGGAAAGAAAACAAGATGTGGGCAATGAGCCATTGCTTTTGTAACTGCTAAACCTCACCTGTAAACTATTAGATGATAATCCTCTCGTAGTTGGTTGTAAGGATTAAATTAGTTTTAAAATGTGCTTTTAAAATCTCCAGCATATTATTAGGAAGAGAGTTGATGCCTATTAAATAGAGGAGAGCATATGAGGAACCCAAGGGTCAGGGCAATGAGTAATGTCTATTATGCTACTTTTAATATTTTACAGTTGTGTTAGAATTTTCTATTTGTGTGTCTCCTCCATGAAGCAAATCCATGTTTACTCAAATCACTGTGCCCTACTTCTAACATTGTTTACTGAGTCCTAAGCAACTACGGGTTGAAGTGAGTTTATTTGGATTTCCTACCATGAGACTTGAAGCATGACGAATGGCCAACAACACAATTGTCAAGGTGGTGGCCAGTCTTCTTGCCTGATTCTGGACACTTCAGTGTGGTGGAACAGCAGCCACTCCTCATTATTGCCATCTCCTTAGACAGCCTCTTGCCATTTGCCAACAGCCCAATGTAGCTTGCCACCACACCCTGATATTACCACAGTTCACTCAGCATGCTACAAGGTAGAAAAATGCTGCATACTTTAGATGTTTTTTCTGTGTCATTTTTTTCATGAACAGCTATTTTACAATTCAGCCTATTGCTGCTAAAGTGACCATCTCTAGACAAGTCTTCCTTTTCATCCTGTTTCCTATGCATAATTCCAACTTGACAGAAAAGCCTGTAGACGAAGTACTAAGTGGATTATCCATATCAGGATGAACTCTTTTGCTATCTGCATATTTATGATCAAATACATTTGTAGTTTTTTAAGTTCCACACTTAAAATTGCAGTGTGCAAAAGGTGTGGAGCAAGATATAACACAAGAGCCAGGTCATTAATATGCATGACTAGAATTGAGATCAAAGGATGCAATAGCAAAATAGTAAAAGGTAGCTTAATAGACATAGCTTAATAGTAAAAGGTAGGTATTTAGGGTCTTTGATGAAGATAATAAAAGGTGGTGGAGACACCTTTGGTCTTTGATCAGATCATTGTGGCTATTCCATTAAACATCTTGGGGGAAAACATGTAACCTACATTTGATGCTAATTTCAGACACTGTTGAAAGTATCTGTACTAAGTTATGACTAAGCCACTGTAGAAAAGGATAAAAAAGAACTGAGTCTTGGCCTTTGTAAAAGCTGAGCAAATATTGAGAAAGAGCTCCACCTACTGGAATCTGTTTCCCTACATCCAGCTAAAAATAGAAAAAATATTCATGAGTCAGACTAAAGAACACAAAGTTACTCTCAAACTCTTCTGAACTAAAACTTCCATAGGAGCATAGGTAAAACAACAGGTGATAGTTTTTAAAGTCAGTTGACCTTATGACTTCAGGTCACCCTATGAGGCAGGCAATTTTTCAGCAAAGTCAAAGGAATTTTTTTTAATTCACTGACTTCTTTTAGCCACTGGTTCATAGAGTAGTATCATAGCAACCAGAATCAGAATTATATAGAAAAACAGGAAATTCTTTACCATATTTCTACAAGACCAAGTAATAATGTGTAATATTTGTGTAAATCTTTAGTTCACAAGGCCCTTCCACGGATACAATAACCTAACAGCAACAACCATGTCCACGGTTAATACCCAGACAGAACACACCTGTGTTACATATTTAAGGCCTTCATTCTAACTGGCAAGTGCCTGTGTGGTACCAGCTGTTAGATATTTTTAATATTGCCCTTGACTTTATTACAACCTGATTTAAATAAAACTGGATTGAAAAGAGAATATTTGGATAACTTTTGATCAATAGATAAGCAATTTCTTAAACCTATCCTCTTGCCACACACACACCATGAGTCATAGACACACACCATGAGTCAATGCTGGGGCTAGGTTGGAAGCAGCAATTCTGCCCAACACTTACAACCACACCTCTTCTCTTCAGGAAAAGGGAAAGCCCTTCACAGGATTTATACATACATTTATCTTCCCTAATTCTGTAGAAGTCTCAATGTCTTCATCCAGTTGACAACTGAACACTAATTACTAAGTTCCAGAAATACTAAGAAAATAATAAGGAAAAAAAATAAAACTAGAATCCTTCCCAGTCACGCAAGCAAAGCTCTATATGGACTCTAATTAGATAAATTATCTAAATACAAAAGGCAAAGCAATAAAACTAATTTAAAAATGTAGAATACTTATGTGGCATAAGGATGGGAAAAGACTTCATCAACAAACTTTAAAAGCACAAACAAAAAAAGGTAAAATGCTTACTAATTAATGTTCATTGAAATGAAGGTTTTCAGTTCAACAAAGGATACCATAGGGAAAATTAATAGTACACCAACATAATGCAAGAAGATATTTACCATGCCCCATCTATTCTAGATACTGATCTAAGAAACTTCTAGATCCAAAATAAAAAGACAGCAATCTCCAAGGAAAAACAGGAAAAGGATTACCAGATGCAATTTTCGGTGAAGAAAATCCAGGAAACTAATAAATATGTGAATAGACCTTCAAATCTATGGTTTCAGTGTGTGGTTAGCTGGCTCCAAGGCAGCAGAGGCCTGGAAAAGGAAAGCTGCTCATCTCATGGTGCCTGGAGGCAGACAGAGCGGAAGAGACAAAGACAGAGACACCCTCCAAAGCCCGGCTCCCAGGAACCCACTTCCTCCAAGAGGACCCCACTGCCTAACAGAACATTCAGCACCCAGGGATCCATTCATCTTCCAAAAGCCCCACCTCTAAACACATGTGACTTCTGAGGGGCATTTTAGACCTAATCCATACCAACCTTTAAATAAAATTTAAATTTGAGCACCTACTCTGAGCCTTAATATGTGTTATCTTCCTTAATCTTTATAACAACAGTTTCCTATGCTCATTTTACAACCAACCTAAGGACACAAAAGCTCAGGCCACTACGAACATGCCGACAGTCACACAGCTGCAAACAGTCAAACAGGCATGGAAGCCAAAGTTTTCAGACTCAGAGACCAAGATCTTTCCTATCATACAACAGAATCCTCTCCCATTTCTCCCACACCTCACCACATTCCTCTAGTGGGCCCAGGAAAGAAAATTCACTTTTAAAAATAAATTATAATTGCTCCTGATATAGATGCATAAAAGAACAATAAAACCAACCCCTTTGTTTGGAAAACCACATCAATATTTTCTGGTTATGTAGGACCAGATGTAGGACCCTCAGCTAGAGACCAGGTTGAGAGGAATTTTATGCTTTTCACAGGCAAGCTCAAAAGGGTGAGAGGAAGTGAAGTGAACAGATTTCAAGGATAACAGCAGAGAACAGTAGCCTGGGATGACAAAGAGGGACAGGACCATGGCAGAGCCTGTGAAAGGATTTGCCAGGGAGAGTAGCTGTAGTGGGGAGTGATGGCAACGTATTTAAGACAAAGACTTAGAAACCATTCCATTCTGCACTGGGCCCCAGTACCCCAGTTCTCCAGAACCGTCCACTGTGTGTCACAGCTGGGTCTGACAGGTGTTGCTGACCAAGTGGACCTTTCTCGACAGATTCCCCACCAGGCAGGGTATATGAGGCAGCCCTGACACACACATACTCGGTTTATTGTCTACACTGACCACAATTCAGTCTGGCAAGATCATTCTACCCCAAGTCAAATTTCCCTTGTGACTTCACATGTCACTCATCTGCAGCTCAAATCACCCCCCGCCAAGACGGTTCCCCAGTCCGTATCTCAGGACAGAGTTAACTAAGTGCTATGGTTTGACTATCCCCAAAGCTTCATGTGTAGGGACTTAATGCCCACTGTGAGAAATTCAGAGAGTGGAAACTCAATCCAACTGCTATGGTTAAAGGTGAGACCTTTGGAAAGTAATTAGGATTAGATAAGACTGCTGGCATGGAGCCCCCACTATGAAATTCTGATAGCTTTCGAGAAGGGAGAAAGACCACATAGAGACCACAGCACTTCCTGTAACTTGCCACATAATGCCTGTGCCACTTCTAGATTGCCATTGCACTTCCAGAACCATGAGCCAGAGTAAAACTCTTCGTCTTTAGAAAATAACCTGGCTTGAGTATTTTCTCAAAGTAATGAAAGCGAACTAATCCACTAAACCATTGGTTGATCCTTCTGTAATACTATGTACTTATTTGCTGTTTTTCTTACCATGATTTCATGGTAGGGGAGAGGAGGAGACTACACAGCCAAGGCAACCCAGCAGAGCATATCTCAATTCAGTCTCATTGGATGTCCTGATCCATTTGGTCCACATGGCCTGGAGAAATAAGGAAACCAGGAAGTCTTCCCAGAGTAGAAGATCCCTGAACCTAATATTGAAACAGGAAGAGAAAAGAGAGGAAAGCATCCAGAAAGAGAGCAGCAGAGGTGCAGAAAGAGGAATGACAATTGTGAACCAGAAGCAGAGAGAACATGGAGCGACTGCCCATAAAGAACTGGCCAGGGCTTGCTGGGACCTAGGGCTGCAGACAACACTGAGCAGTGTGCACTGCATCCTGAGAGCGACAGGAAGCCACTGAGGGGCATTCAAATAAAGAATGGCCAGGTCTGATACAGGTTTTACTCATCTCAACAAACGATTGACTGTTGGAAAGCCTGAGGAGGGATTTTATCCTAACTTTTTTTAATCAATCAATATATAAATACAAAGACTTTTAAAAATAAGTCATATTTGATCATTTTTTTCTCACATGATTGAGGATATCCCAGGAAATCTATGATGCAGGTAACATTAATTTCTGGAAGATGACAATAAAAAAGATACTTTTTCTAGGGCTCATACATCTGATATTTAAAAGAGCATAGAAGCAAAACAACACATCAAGAAAATAAGGTCATAGTCAAACCAAAATCCAGGATACTAGGTAGCAGAAGGAAGTCCCATGGGGTGGGTGGGGGAGTGGCATGAAGGGGGTCCAGGGAGGAGTGGCAGATGGGTATCCAGTAGTTGTGGCTTCTGGTGCCATGGGAACAACATGAAGAACCAAGCAGAGATGTGGATATCTCAGGAAAGTATGGTTTCCCTCTAGTCTGTATTTATAGGGAAAAATGGAGGATCAAGGAACCTGGGTGCAAAAACTAGGTGTGGTAGGACTCTTGCCACACCTGAAAGAGTCCCTTCAAATGGTTTATATCTGTGTTCCTCATCTGGCATTGCCCACCCTGTCCTCTTTCTCCTACCCTCTCATAAACTTGGTCCACTTTTCAGTGGCACATAAACTGGTTGTTTGCTAATTTCTAAATGCACAGAAATAACACACACACACACACACACACTTACCTGAGCATCTGTCAAGCATGTTGTCACCATCTCCACATTTCAAGTTCCTAGAGTATACTTGGCTCCCAACTACCCAACTATCCCATTATAACCAATCAGAAGCTGATGAATGTTGAATGATGAACTAACTTTCAACCTTTCACCAACATCAACTGAAACACAATCTCAGATAGTGGAACATGAGATTAAAAACAAAAAACAACACTACCATGACATCCTCCCTCTCTTATTCTGACTTATCCAATAACCCTTTCACCAAAAAAATAGTGCTTTCTCCTTCCCCATTCCATATCTTAACAACATGTGGACAGGTGACATCTAGCTATGGTAGGGATATAAAGTGAAGATATAGGGAGATTAAAATAAATGGTCTGTCCAGCCTCCAGGCAGCCTGACAATAGGTTTTCAAGGGCCAACACTATTGGAGATGTGAAGCAGGGCCATAGCTCTTGGAGGTAGGCTACAAGCAATCTAGAACCAAAATGTCCTTTGTGCTCCTACATAACTTTTAAATTTCAATATCCAGTTCTTCATTTATAGCAAGTATACACAGACCTGAATTTTTATATATACCTTGTGTTTTCTAATCCTGCTAAATTCAAGTACAAGTTCTAGAGGCTCCTAGAGATTTCTTAGTATTTTCTCTGTAGATGATCATTTCATCTACATGTAAAGATTTTGCTTCTACTTTGCCAATCCTATCCTAGTTGTGTCATTTTATTGCCAGACTATTTTGGTGGGGACTAGGTTTCAAAGTTTAATGGACAGATAAAGAGTAAGCATATCTGCCCTTGTTCCCCACCTTAAAGAGAAGGCATTGTATCTTCTCCATTCATATAAGGTGTTCTCGCTGGAAGTATGGAGTACATGTCTTTAATTTGTTGAGAAGTTTCTGTTCTACTTCTAGTCTCCTGATAGCTTTTACCATCAACAGCTGTAGAATTTGGTCCAATACTTTTTCTCCAACTAGTGACAGGATCATATGGCTTTTTCCTTTCCTCTGTTAAAACGATGACTTTTGGGAGTGGATCCTCCAATGCTGAACCAACACTGCCATCCGTATAACAAAACCACTTTCTACATACTGCCAGATCTGATTTCTAATAGTATTTTTTGTTAAACAAATTTCTATCTATGTTCATACTTTTTCCTTCTATTATCTTTATCCAATTTTAGGATTAGCACAATGTTGAGTTCCTAAAATGAGGGGAGAAGTGTTCCTTCTTTTTTCTGCTTTAATTGTTTGATATAATTTATCAGTTAAAATGTCTATGAGCCTGCTGTTGTCATATAGGTAGGTAAGCTAGGAATATACTTTCTTTAATAGGTGCTATTCAAATTTTATATTTCCTCCAGAGTTAGTTTCATTAATTTGTCTTCTAAGTTACTTCTTAGAAGTTGTCAAATTTATTTCAAAAAAGATTTTTGTAATATACTTTCTATATCCTTTTAAATTCTGTAAAATCTGTGGTAATGTCTCCTAGATCTTAATATTGTAATTTAAAAAATGTATAACTGATATTGTGTAACAGGAAGAAAAGGTCTAAAAGAGCAGGGGAATTGGGAGGGGTAGGGGAAGGGAAAAAAGAGAAAGGAAAAAACATGAGAAGAGGAAAAAAATGGAAACAAGGTCTTTGCAAATAGGGAAGGGTGGAGGGGGTGAAAGGAGGGCAAGGGAAGGGGAAAAAAAAAAAATAAGAACCAAGAGACTCATGTAATGGGACAAGATCCCAATGATGAATGTAACTGTACTGTATACCTAAAATGTACCAATAAAGTTAATGGGGAAAATAATTAATTAATTAATTTTAAAAAAAACTAGAACCAAAATAATTGATGAATTAAGGTGCTAGACTGGTTACTAAAGCAAAAAATCAAGTCCGAGGAAATGAGAAAGTAGGCAGGAAATGAGACACTGGGACACCAGATCAGAGCAAGACTGCCATCAAACCTGACTTGATGTTGCATGTCAGAATCGCCTTAAACACCCAGGACACAGTGCCAGAGTCAGCATATCAACTCTCTGTAAGGAAAGATCAAGGGCACCAGCTGGGAGGGTCAGAGACTTCAGAAGCACAGAAACAGACAAGGACTCACGAGGAGAAGGGCTGGTTAAACCACACAAACTCCAACTTCAGACTGAGACAAACTAGGCCCCAAGCTACTGAACACACTTTCAGTCACCAGCACAAACCACCATCATAAATCTGGAAGGTTCACAGTGAATACTTCAGGGACCAGAGGAGGTGGGCAAATGTGGCTATGCATTTTAGAGGGGGATGGGGGGTGAAATCCTATCTCCTTCCACTTGTGCATTAATCTCTGGCAAAATGGTAGAACAATAAGATGCACCCAGTCACAAACACTTGGAAACCTCCTGGGTTCACTAAGTCTCACCTTGCCCTGTTTCTACAGCTTCGCTTTCCTTCTTGGAACAATATTCTATTTCAAGACCTGTGAGTTTCAATTGCCATCACAATATGAATCAATAATAAGATGAAAGTGATTTAAATGTGAATTTGGTGAAAGCGCAGTGTTAACAGCTCTACTAGTGGTTGACAGGATTGTGCTCTTTAGAACATGGGAAGGAGAGTGCACTGCTCACAACGCTAGTCAAGCCACATCTATCCTTCCCTCCCGTCTGGATTCCAAGTACCAAGAGTGACACGGAGAAACTAAAGCTCTCAGAGATGTGTTCCCAGGAAAGTGGAAAGCCAAGTAATCCGTTGTTGTGAGGGAGCTAATGAAAGGAAATGTTTGTGCCTGATACCAGACACCCTGGGGCTGTAGGAGAGTTGGTGTCAATTGCAAAGAGGACTCACGTGTGGGAAAAAGATTTGCATCCTTCTACATAGCTTTGGAAGACCAGTGGGCCAAAAGTTAAATAAGTCAGATTTTCACTCACCACAAAAGGAGAAAGGAGAGAAAAGTAGAGAAGGAGGAAAACAGGGAAAGGACCTTTAACAACTCAAACTGTTTGAAAACTGAGTAGACCAAAGTGGTGAATTAATGCATCATTGAGACTGTGAAATGCACATTCAGGTCTATCTGTCAGAAACAGTATGGTGGGGCTTCTTGTATGAGAGACAGTTCCTAATGTTCTTTTCAGCTCTAGGGTGTTATAAACATCCACTCACCCTCTTGCATCCTCCAACATACAGTCTACAAAACAGATGACAGGAAATAAATGAAATGCTTAGGTTCAATAGCCCATGGAAATAAGGATAAATTAATTCCCTAGAGTGCAACATGACTCATTCAGAGCATTCACATTTCACCACTTTTTTCCGTGGAGTTTGGAGAAATTGTTATGAAAATGTGAAGTGTGTAAGAGGTGAATGTCACTTAAAGTTAGAATTGCCTCATGCTTCCCCACTGCAGCAGTAAAAGCTTCTTGTCTGTATTCCAGGCCTGGTTTATCAAAGTGAAAGTTGTTTGAGGACTTGGATAACCACATGATCCTTCAACCTAGAAGACTCATAGCTATGATTCTTTCTTAAGGAATTTCTCTCACATGAAACGTGAGCTCAGTACTAGGAATCTGTTTCATCTGTTAAAAATGAATGGAATACTCACCTATCGCACACAAATGTAAAGCTGAATAAAGCTAATGAATTATATGACGTATATACACTATAATAAAGTACATTTAGTTGGTATAACAAATTAAATAGGAAATAGGAAATAACATAAAATAAGACATATCTGTTCACAGAAAAATTTGCCCTTATTTGGC
Organism: Heterocephalus glaber; assembly: GCF_000247695.1. The sequence goes on along the minus strand of NW_004624731.1, from coordinate 19,361,763 downwards.
CATCTGGTTGATTTCTTGTGCTGCTGAAATTGTTATGTGATTAACATGAAACATCCCCACATGTCAGCACACTCTAGAACAGTGGAACATGGTCCTAGAGAATTTTCCAGATTCCCTTGTTCTTCTGAGCAAGGTTGGGAGGACAAGCAGGTGGGTGGCTCAGATCAGAGTCCCACTGTCCCATCAGACAGGGGCACCAGCCTAGAAAGATGCATGCTCAGTGAGGGAGAAATAGTTGATTCTGGGGTGTTGATCCTAAAGAGGCAACAAAAGGTGATGTCAAAGTGAGAAGCAGAGCTGATCATCAGAAAACTATAACCCAGAACAAGAACAGTAAGTTAGGAAGCTCTTTATGGTTTTACCCAGGAAGTCTGGAATCAAAGCTTGGACTCTGACAAGGAAGCCCAAAGGCAAGATGCCTACAACTCTTCAGGTAAGACTGGAGTATTAGTCCAAATCTTACTATTTGCTATTTATTGGATGTTTGCCATGCCAGATGTTGTGAAAGTCTTTATGTATTCATTGAGTCCTCATAATTCCATCAGATAAAAACTACTATTCTCCCATTTTACAAATGGCATGACTGATAGTTCAGTAATTTTCACAAGATCAGGAAGCTAGCTCAGGTCTTTCTGATACCAAACTCTATACCAAATATGTCACTAAAAAGCGAATTGGCCAGTGAAAAAACTAATTCAGACCTGATTATACTTTGGATTAGGACATTAGAAATATATAAATTTGTTCTATTGTTTCCAGTCAGATTCCTTAGGCTCAGCCAGTTCCCTGAATGCTTCTGACAGATGACATATTTTCAACTGTTTAAAAAAATTGAGTTATTTACAAACATGAATTGAGAATTTCCTAAACACAAGCTGCTCTGCTGAGACTCTAAGATGCTTACATAAGAGCCAGACATGCACCATGCCTGAAAAATGATCATAAAACTCAGTAGGGATGGTAAGATATGCACCTGAATAAAAATAAAAAGATACAAATAGCAAAAGAGAAGCAGGAAAAGCGAGACTGTCTCCAAACCCAGGAGAAAGGAAATGAAGAGAAAGACAAAAGAGGATACAAACAGGCAAGAGAAATAGCATGATCCCAGGCATATGGTTTTGGTTAAAGTGAAAAGTACATGTCAAAAGTTATAGGAATAAGTTTCTAAAGATAGATTTGGAACCAATCTTAAAGAACCCACATTTTTTAAAAAAGGAAAGGAATTGGGCCATCATTCAATGGGCCATGGCTAAGGAATTTAACATTGTGACAAGAGGAGGTCACCTATGATAATAAAAAGCAATGGTGGGGAAGATGGTAGCCAAAGGTTTCAAAGTTCCACTCAGACAAGAGATATGAATTCTGGAGATCCCTTGTACTGCATGGTGACGATAATCACTAATATGTATTGTGTATTCTTTAAAATTGTTTTTAAAAGTGGGCCTGAAATGTTCTCAACATACATGTGTAAATGAGAATGTATATGTTAATTTCTTTGATTTGATCATTTCATGGTATATACATATATCAAAATATGGCAAATAGGGGAAGTGAGAAGGGAAGGGGAAAGGAAAGAAGGGAAAAGAAAAAATATGAGAAAAGGAAAAACATGGAAACAAAGTCTTTGTAAATAGGAAAGGGTGGAGGGGGTGAAGGGAGGGCAGGGGAATGGGGAAAAAATAAGAACCAAGATACATCATGTAAAGGTACAAGATCCCAATGATGAATGTAACTGTATTGTATACCTAAAATGTACCAATAAACTAAATGGAAAAAAATTATGGCACACGATACCACAGCTACATACTATTTTGTCAATTATACATTAATAAAACTATGGAAAAAGAAAGAAAATGATAAGACAAAATGAAAAGAATGAGCCTAATGCAAAGTAATAAAATTTAGTCAAGTCTACTTGAATAGCCAGCTGCTGAGCCCTTTGAGATCCTTGGAGGATTTTTTCCAAGTTTTTCTTTTATTTGTTTGTTTGGTTGGTGGGTTGGTTGGTTATTTTGATATTTCAATATTCACTCTTAGCAAACAATGTTTTAAGATAAATCAATACATAAATATTATATATATAAAGATTTTGTTGATCAAAGAAAAAAATCCCCAAAGACTTTCCAAACTTTGATAAACTGAATACAAATACATGATAAATGGCCTTCAACGTGCACATAGGAGATGGGGATAATACCAGAGTCTTATAGAGTTCATCAAATTAGATGTTTTAGAAATAGTTTGCCTATATTGGCTCAGGTAACTTGAGTACAAAGTTTCAGTTAGACAAAAGAAATAAGTTGACCTCAGGAAAATAACCAGGAATACATAGACTTGACTCTGTCAGAAGGCCATCCTATTTGGTTTTCTTAGAAGGCAGCTCACTGTGATAGTAGACCCCGCCCATATTCAGAACATGCACAGTGCTTTGTACACCAGATCCATACTCCCAGGGCAATGGGGAGGTTTGCACTGCAAGGTCGCTTCCAAGACAGGGATGATAGAGTCTCGGCATAGGGAGATTGAACACAAGAGCCTAAAAGGATATCAGGGTAAAAACAATTTCCCAGTCTCAACCATGTCCTATATGATGATGCCTTTTCTTCTCTGTAGAAAAGTTCTATGCAAATAGTAGAGTCATAGCTGATTGTCTTAATTGTTCAACAGAGCTAGGAATCTAGTTTCTCTGCAAAACAAAACCAGCCATTAATACGCATTTAACATTCACTAGTTTGGGGCTTCTAGTGGTCTTAGTAAGTCTTTTAAATAGTATTGATGATAATCAGTAAATCAGTTGATTAACCAAAGAAATTAATTGATTCATTTATTTATTCAGATTGCTTAGGAAGCATTTACCTTGGCCCAGGCAGTAGCCACTGCCATATAAAGATGAATAAGACAATTCCTCCTCTTGAGGGTAGAGCTTAGCAGGGGGGATGGCACTGAGGACCTGTCCTGTACTATAAGCTAAAAGCTGTGGGTGTGAGTTAGTAGAGGAGATGCACAGAGAAAGGGATGGAGGGAGGAAGGAAAAGAGGGAAGGGAGAAAGGAAGAGAGGAGAGAGTAAGGGACAGAAGGAGGGAGGGAGGGGGGAAGCCCAGGAAGGAGGCCAAAACCTATACCATGATATTCTCAAGACATTTTCAATCTAGTTTTAGACACAGTTCATAAAATCAGCAAAAGTGACAGTTTATAAACCTGGGAATGAAAATTTGGGCTTCAAAAGATGTCAAAAGGAATACACATGAGGTTTGAACTTCAGTATCATCTGAGTAATGTGTCAGCTATTTTGCCTGTCAGTGAGGAAGTTTGTGTGAAAAAGTCCTAATTAATGAGTCTTCCTCTGAAATCTGACTTGAAATGCTAAAAGGGCTCTCCATGCTTGAACAAAGCAATTTGTACACATTTGAGAAATGATTCTGTAAGGAAAAGCTTCAAGAACATCATTACATTTGGAGTGCACCTGCTGGGGAACCAATTGTTGGACATTATTAGATGATACCTCAGCAGCCGATGAGGTTTGAATATGTAATTACTGTGTTTAGATTCTTAGGCTCTACTAAAGTTCTACATTGTAAAATAGACTCATTTTCTATATGGAAAAATGGAAACAACGTCTTTGTAAATAGGGAGGATGGGGGGGTTGAAGGTAGGGCTGGGCAAGGATGAAAAATAAGAACCAAGAGAGGTTATGTAAAGGTGCAAATTTCCAATGATGAATGTCATTATATTGTATACCTAAAATGTAACAATGATTAGAATGAATAATTGATAATGCAAAATAGGAAGAAAAGGTCCAAAGGGGTAGGGGTAGTGGAAGGGGCAGGGGAAAGGAAAGAAGGGAAAGGAAAAATGATGAGAAATGGAGAAAATGGAAACAAAGTTTTTGTAAATAGGGAAGGGTGGAGGGGGTGAAGGGAGGGCTAGGAATGGGGAAATAAAAAGAACCAAGATGCATCATGTAAAGGTACAATTCCCAATGAGAAATGTAAATGTGTTGTATACCTAAAATGTACCAATAAAAGAATTTAAGTAATAAAATAAATAAATAAAAATAAAAGTAAATAAAATAGACTCATTTTCTTCATGATTTTTGCCCTGCTCTTTAGGCTGAGGTCCGTTTGTTTAACTGGTGTCATAGTGAAATTAAAATGGGGATTGTGAAGCATTTGGTCAAAATTTTCCCTGGCAGATAAAGAAAAGATAAGCAAGCCTCTGAAAAATGCAGAAGCCAACAACATGAACTATTACGGTATATGCATAACAAGTGGAAACACAGAGAAATGATATGGAGAGGTGTTACTGCTTGACATCATAGTTTGGGCTAAAACAGGGCTTTTTTCACAATACAAAATTTTAACTCATAGCACAAATTCACATGTGAAGGAATATGCCAATTCTTTCTCATTTTAAAATGAATTCACTGGGAAGGTGGATGAAAAAAGAATTAAGATGTGTTATGTACATATACCAACTCCCGACGAGGAATGAAATCATTATGTACTGCAAACATGTAATTAAAATGTAATAAAATGAATATACTTGAACTGGGCTGGAGATTCAAGCCCAGCCATTATTGGAACTTGCTCCACTTGGAGTCATGGACGGACTTGAGGTTTCGTGACAAAAGAATGAACGAGTACATTTGGGGGAAATCCTCTCTCTCCACAGTCCTCAGCAGTTCTGTGCCCGCCTAGCTTGAAGTCAGCAGCAGCTCTCTGCTTCCGTGCTTTGCTTGGGCTGCAGGGGACTTTGTGGGAGGCTGAGAGTTGCAGGCCTGTGTCAGGTTCGTGCAGCTCTGTGGGAGACTTTTCCCTGAGGTCTGGCCACCTCCACCACATGCAGCTAAGCACAGTGATCCGTGGTGCTCTCTGATCCATCTTCCTTTCCTTTCTCCCCTGACCCTTGACAAGCAAACCCCCCTCAGGGAGCCCAGGCTTCTGAGGGAGGAACCCAGAAAGACAAATGGTTCTATTTTTTTCAACCAAACATCAATAACACTGCTCTATAGCAAGTGAACACCAAGCCCAGCTACCTGAAAAGAAAAGGGGAGCAAAAAGTACAGGAAGAACAAAAATACGATCAATATTTCAATATATTATCCTGCCACAATGAATCAACATCATTCTGCTTTGTGGGAACTGGAAATGGATAAGATCCAGGATCTGGGAAATATTTCTCATATTTCTTTCCTTTAGCCAGTGCAAAGTGGAACATATACATAGGGAATATGAGAGCAGATTTTGTCTTCATGAAAAACAAAAAGACCTAACTCTCTTCCCTCATTCGCACAGGACAGTGTTGCAATCAATGCAGACCACAACAGGCCTGGAGCTGTCCTTTCTACACAGCCAAGCCACACATTCCCATTTCATTAAGATCCCCATGCTCATTGGTGATGGGGTGACACAAAGAGCAGGGATACTTTGCCTCTGAAGCAGCACTCCAATTCAATCACAGAGAGAAGGGCGCTCAGGAACACCCATTCATGACTAGCCTAAAATCTTGGAGAAGGGTGAAATGGACACAGGACCAACACTTCTAAACTCAGATCCAGAGGTATGCTTCTCAGGTATAACAGAGAAAAAACTTAATGACCATTTTAATATGAAAAATTATGGGTATGTGACCTATGATCACATTGGGAGTAGCTACATTTCACTCTGAAACTTCTTTTGGGTGAAAAAATGAAATAAAACAAAAAATGATAATCAAAAATTATGCGAAGCAAGATGAGTGGTAATAGCCAACAACCCCTCATTCTCTCCACTCCCCATTCAGCAACTCCGGGGAAATTTTGTCTTGGTCCAGAAAGAAGAGATAGAGAATGTCTTGCTGGATTCTTCAAGAGGAAGTCATTGTTGACTATGACAAGCAATTCTAGCAGATACCGTTGAAACAGAAGAGGCAGTGATAAAATAAAGACTATACTGTAGCCCACTCTTTTAGTATCTATATTTAGATCTTCATTAGTTCCATAAATTCTGTCCTCTGCTTCATTAAAAAAAAAAACACCCAAAACCCACTTTCATGTTTGCCATATATTCAGCCATTGAAAAGAATAAGGTAGATGTATAAATACTGGCATGGAAAAGTGAGCAAAGTATATAGTTATATGGGAAAAAAGTCGAGGGTCAGATAAAGATAAAACAAAGAAAAGAAACATATATGTTGAAATGCAATATATTGAGGGAATAGATAAAAATAAGTTATAAAGAAATATGTAACAAATTGATAATAATAGTGACTAATTCCGAGCATGGGATTATGAAGCATTTTCACTTCATGCATTATGTCTTCATGCAATATAAATTTTACAAAGGCATGAATTATTTTCATAATTAGAAAAAAATAAGTTTGTTTTATTTTTAGTGAATACAAGAACTATTAAAAAAACACTGTATCAAACAAAGGGCTTTTAACCTAATTATGACAGAAACCCAGATTTAAATGGTTTATAAAGTGTGGCCTAAAAGCACTTAAAACTGGAACAGCTCTGCAGAGGAAAAGATTCTCCATCTTTGCCAGAGAGTTAGGGCTCATCATAAAACATCCTGTGCAGGGAAACCTTCCAAAAGTTAATCATAAACTCCAAACTTCCACCCAAGAAATACTCCTCAGTGCAAAATAGAATCTGACTCAAGAAGAGCCACAGATGGAAGACTGTCTTTAAATGTAAGTTTAAATTATCTCCCTTCTATACCTGCTTTTATGGTGAGCATTTGATTACTTTCTTAATTCTAATAAATTACCAGTAAGTAATTAAAGGAATCCAGTGTTTTCAAAGCAGGGTCAGACAATTTGGGGCAGTCCTGCAACAACTAATAAATTAAAGATCTGAAACTACAATATGTCAAAGTCAATATTAGCCATGTTTATACATCTAACATGTGCATCGAGCCAGTTGAACAATTTCAGCTCAGGGAAATTTTTCTTTCCTAACCTCCAGGGCAACAGCTGACTTCTAAAGAGAAAATTTCATTATCTTGTGGTATGTGTTCAACTACAGATCCTGCTTTGCTCGTAAGTAAACTTGTCATTTCGAGTCTGGGTTCTATATCTGTGGCTGAAATACAGGGGCAGTGAATCGGCACACTAGAACCCAGAGTGGAAAGGGCTTCCTCTCATTTGTTCTGACTCACCACCCAATCAGCACCAGTGACCTCCTGAGCTGATCTGAGGGACACAACACACGAAGGACCATGATCAATTAGCTCTGCGCCCTTCGCAGTCTTAAATTTTCACTCAGGTCACCCTCCAATTCATATCTATTCATGGATAAGTAATTATTCTGTTCCAGAACATATTGTCATTTTATCTTTTCAATCCATAATAGAATTGCCTGGGTTTTGTTTTATCGATTTGCAAAATGTCTCTAATTCGCTGCTATCCATTTTCACTTTTCTCCTGCCTACCAAACAGCTGTGCACTTTGCATTTCTCCATAATTCTGTTCTCATATCCCTATTACTTCTTGGCACTCTCAAAAACAAACAAAAGTCTTTTGGGAGTCATTCATTCAGTTGTTCACATACAAAGCTATCACAACTGAGTCTGAGAAAAACATAAAATAGTTTTGTTAATGATTAGAGGTGACTTAGAACTCAAAAAGTCCAACCCCTTAGTTTGACAAATTGGAGACAATTAAGCCCAGTAATACATGGTGACCTGATGGAACATGCTAAAGATGACTGAAACCTAGGACTATTACCTGAAGAAGAATATAGGTCAGTAATGATGGCACTAAAAGAAGCATCACATTGGCCTTGTATTATAATTTCTTGCTACCATTTTTCTTCCCCCGATAGATTGCATTCTGCAGAGCAAGGACTGTGGTATGTTCATTTTACTTACATACCTCGTCTTGCTTAATCAAGATTTGCCATCCTCACTGTGTCTTCTGGCTGATAGCTGACCTTGTGGTAACAAACGGTTGCTGAGTAATTACCATCACTTACAAAGGTAACAATATCCAACAGAAGAACTGGATCTTGTAGGTCACCCACATACCTCTGGACAAATCACGATTAAAGGATTTGGAGTTACCATGCCTGATTTTATCAAGTCACCAACAATATCTCTATAGCACCATGCAACAACATGTGAGCTTGTTTACATAGAAATGTACAAAAGAATGTAAATTGCACTTCACAATTCAACTTTGTAAAATGCTTCATATATGTCCAGAAAAAAAGCAGAAGTATATACTTATTAAAAAAGGATCTCCTTGATGAGACAAAGCTTTTTTCTTCTGTTGTCAATTTCTTTCTTAATATTGTCAGACAGTTTTAGAATTGTTTTAAATCAAGTAAACATTAATATTCACATAGGTAGCCCAGTTTAGACAAAAGACTTTGGCTGCTAGGAGTCACCAGAGGCAGCCTTCCCAGACAGTGAGCATGGACAACATTTGCTTTTCCCATGTCCAGTGAGATAGTAAACTGAGAATTGCTGAGATGACCAGGGACCGACTGCTTGTGGAAAGTTGGGAAGGAAAACAGGGTTAGGGAGAGGGCTCAGTCCTTCTTCTGACCCTTCTGGAGGCTTCCAAAGGAGAGTGGATGCACTCTGGAAGATGCTGTGGGAACCCATACCCACGGTGATGTGGTACAATTGACAGAGAAAAGTTTTAAAGTAAGTTTAGTAAATTAGCTATTAAAGTACTTGTGGAAGCAAAATATGTAGTGTATCACTTTAAAACCTTGCCTTAGCCCATTGTTTTTGTTGTTTAAAGTGAAAATTGTATTGCCCCTTCGATCTGTAGCTCCACTATAGATAACATCTTAGCTCTGAAGAACAAAGTGACAATCCCTGAACAAACTTGTGATACATGTGCCTTAACTGTCATGTGTTTAGGACTGTAATCAGTGACAGAAACCACCTGTGTTTAACCATTAAGCAGAAATTGGAACTTTATTTACTTAAGAAAGACCACTAGGGATGAGATAATGACTAACAAAAGTATAGAAGGTGAATAACAAAGAACGCAGGGCACGGGACACTAACCAGACCAGTTTCTGGCGGTCCTGCCTACTTGAAAGTAAAATTTTTATTATTTTACCCAAATTCTGTGTCTCCATGCATTTCTTTCTGCAGTTTTCTGGAACACAATGAGAAGAGCAGGAACCTGAACACTAGGCGGAGCAGGTTAGATCTGCAGGGAAACCATGCCTGCTGGGAAACATTCAGGTGAGCAAAGGAAAAGAAACAGAGCAATGAAACTTGAGAATATTTGCTGTTGATGATTTTTCAGGGGCCGAAGTTTGTAGTTTATGTGCTTATTTTGTTAAACTTCCTTCTTATAAGTTGTGACAAGGGAATTTCTAAATGAGAATAAGATGCCCACAGGCAAGTAAGTACAGCAGAAGACAACTTTCCTAAGGCTTATGCATTGGACTTACTCCAGGTGAGCATTCATTCCCAAAAACAGAACCATCCTTTGCCATTTCTTAATGCCTTTCAGTAGGCGCAGGGCACAGTAAGTACTGAATCCACCAAGCTAGTTTATTTGGTAATAAATATTTCATTTTGGCTTTGTAAAGGTAAGAAATATTTATATTGTATATCAAAAATAATAAATCATGAGCATTAAATACATAATTGTGTGTTTAAACACAAAGATGCCCAGAAGTTTCAGAGTGAGTTGATTTAAATTCCTTTAGGTTCTCCTGTCTACTGACACAACTCCAGGCATGGAGCAAAAGGGCTGTTTCTTCCAGTGTCCTCCAAAGAGCAAGGAAACACCTCCCACCTTCTCATCTGATTGACCAGGCCAAAGCTGGACCCTAAAGTTGCAGATGAGGTCACCCTCCCCTGAATTTTACTGGATGAAATCAGGGTTCTATTAGCAAAGAACACTGGTGAAATAGATGCAGAGTGAGGATCCCAGAGGCCTCTGGCCTTCTGGTTTGAGACTTGACATTGATTCTATAACCTCATGCTCTTCTATGCCTCAAAAAATTTAGATGCAAAAGTTGACTATTAAAGAAACAAAAGTATGTTAAACATTCTAAAATTATAATTCATTTACATGCTTATAATAGTATGTTGAATGACAAAAGGCCAGCTGAAAAATATGCATTGACCACAAATAAAATTATGTTTTAAGATACACCTTAATACAAAAATAATAATAGTAATTGTGATTTGGTCTTGGGATTGTTGATTTTTCCACTAATTTCCAAGTGTTTTACAATATGAATGAATGTCTTTATGTAATTTTTTAATTATAAAAATTCCAAGTCCTATTGTTTTACAAGTTCTTTTATTTATTTATTTTACAAGTTCTTTTAAATTCTCATCATCATCACCCTCTGACATTTTTTATTTTAATACCCTATGAAAGGAAATTTCCTTACAGCCTCCCTGTATTCATCTTACATTGAGACACAAATATTCTCCATGAGCAAGATAATTAAACAAAAATACCCTTCTATCATAAAAGCATACTCACTGTATCAAAATCTCCCTTTAACTACACTCCTTCATTAAGCCTGAAGAGGTTATTTCTACTATTTTTCCCATAACCAATGTAAAATTCTAATGGGCTTTGTAATTATTTCCTATTTTTCAAGGCAATTTCTAATTTGTACATTAGTGACACTGAAACACTTAAGCTACTATTTTTGAGATAATATTCACCCCTACAGCACCTTTAAAGGGAACTCATAATTCCACTCTCCTTTTATCTCCTAATTTTCCTAAGCTCAAGAGTCAACCTAGCTTGTAGAGTAGTTAATATTTTGTCTGAAATTTTTAGAGGTTTCTGCCATTATGCCAACTCCTATTTAAGCAAAAGCTGATTCTGAATTAATGTGCTCACCTTCCCTTCTCCCTACTGCCCAGCCTGCTGGCTTCCCTGCTGTTGTGTTACTGTGTGGTTTTTCCCTGCAGATTTTGGAGCACTGTCAAATCAACCTGTCATTTGCTTTCTTCGACCATATCCGCCTCTGTAATCTGTCACAGAATGTAGTGAACTGAATGTGACTAATATACCTTCCTTATTCTCTAAGTCCATTCAGGCTGCACAAACCAGATGGCTTATAAAAAACATACATTCATTTCTCTCAGTTCTGGAGGCTGAGAAGTTCAAGGTCAAGATGCCAACAGAATTGGTGCCTGCTCTCTGCCTTACAGACAGAACCATCTAGCTGTTTTTCATGTGGTGAAAAGGCAAGGCAGCTGCCTGGGGCCTCGTTCATGAGGGCATTCATCCTAATGATGAGAACTCTGCTCTGATGGCCTAGCTCAGCTCCTAATACCCAAAGCTTCAGCTCCTAATACCATCACACTGGTGATTAGTTTCAGTGTATGAATATGGAGGAAACACAGTCATCCAGAACACAGCCATTCTCATCTTCCTCTCTGCAATTCTGGAGTAGAAGAGCCTTGGATGAGAAGGAAGCAAATACTTTCTCTACAATAGTATTTGCTACTTTCTCCATTAAAAGACTTCTTCATCGTAAACTGAAATTTCTTTCAATGCTATTTCATTTCCCTTTTAATTAACCTTCTAGCCTAAGGCTGATTTTTAATAGCACTTTTGATTTACCACCTTCTCACCAAACTATATTTTTTGCAAAACTCTGTTTATTGCTTCCCATATTTCTCTTGCTCTTCTGCTTCTTTTTCTTCATTTAGACATGACCACTATGAGTTTCTCCTTTAAAATTCTTAATTGAGTTCTGTCAATATAATAGTTGGAAGTACTTAGATGTTTTAAATAATCAGAGCTATTATTGCTAATGCCATAAAACAGTAGATGTAAAAACATCTTTAACAGTTTTTCTTTGATTCCTAGATTTTGTATATGTGTCTATGATGTTAACTATTTTCAAAGAATTAAAAACATATTTTGTTGAAAAGGATCAAAAATATGCACAATTCTTTGCCCAAAATAATGAAGAAAGAAACATTCTTTTAAGCACACAATGTTTATTTCCTCATTTGTACAGGTAAGAAGTCTGCCCTGGGCCGGGGATTTAGCTGAGCGGTTTTGCTGCCTGCTGCGCAAGCGCAAGGACCCGAGTTTGATCCCCGGTACCAAAAAAAAAAAGTCTCCCCTTATAGTTCATGATTATTTCACATGCATATTAATTTGAAATACTAGAAAATATAGATACAAAACATTGCATGCTACTTCTTTGCAAGGTCTCTCTGTGGAATGGAACAAATACTAAACAGAAATAAAATTCCTAAAAGAGATACTACAAAGGTAGTAGCTTGTTTGCAAAGTCCCCTTCCCCTCCCCATGCCTTCAGACAGTTCTGTCCCACAACTCTGGGCCTCATTTTGACAAGTGAGACAACACAAGAAGAAACACAAAAAGTGCTCAACTTTTTTGCAGTTAGGAATCTGCCATCACCACAACATGAGCAGCTCGAGCCATCTCCCAAATGATGGCAGACACTTAACCAAGTCATCTCTATCCCCTTGAAGCACTGAAGCAATGCCAGACCTGTGAAGGCGACAATCCTATACATTCCAGCCCAGTCTAGGAATCTAAATCAGAAAACCTACCCAACTTACCAACAGACTGTGAAAAAATGATGTGTGCTGTTTTAGATCACCAGGTTTAGGGGTGGTTTGTGACAAGCAGAATCTAACTAAGAGATAAACTGTTTCCAGAATTAGAGTGCTGATATGATAAAATCTAAAATATGTAGCACTGGCTCTAAGATCAAGTAACAATCAGAACCTGGAAAAGAAGCAAAGAAAATGTTAGTCAACTCTTATAACAAGGACATAGTAGAGACTGGAAAAGAAATGAAGAGCCTGCTCTAGAAGGCTAGAAAGATAATACTCCATATTATGTCATAAAGAAACAATTGGAACCAGACATGGAGGTGCATGCCTGTAATTCCAGCACTCTGAGAGGGCAGGGTGGGAAAACTGAAAGTTCAAGTCCAGCGTGGGTAACTTAGTGAGACCCTATCTGAAATTTCAAAAAACAAAATTTAATTGAAAGATACAATGAATATTCAAAATTTTTAGTGTAATACAGTAAAAGACTCATTGCCATCAATCCCCCTCAAAATATTTCCCTTAGCTTCAAACACACTTATCCCATCATTCTTCCACTTTCTGAAGCAGTTCTGGAGTCCTCTTTCCTGAGTGTCTTTAGTTGTGCTGTCATGGCTACCTTGATGTCCTGAACTGATTCAAACATTTACCTTTTGTGATCATTTTGAATCTGAGGAAGAGCCAGAAGTCACACAGTACCAGATCCTGTGAATGTGTAGATTAAAGCCTACCATTAATGTGTTTATGAGTCTGCCTTTCCATTGGATGGCACTTGGCAGCTGGACTCACCGTATTTTTTTATCATACCTCCTACAGACATTCAGGAAGAGGCCTTTCAGAGCTACTTCAGAAAGTGGCAAGGGCCAGGGATTTAGCTCAGTGGCACTATGCCTGCCTTGCAAGTGCAAGGTCCTCAGTTCGATCCCTAGTACCAAAAAAAAAGAAAGAAAGAAAGTGGCAAGAATTAGGATTAGTATGTTTGAAGAGAGGGAGAACTTTTCAGAGGGATAATGATAATGTGTCTTTTACTGTAATTAATCCTTTATTAAATATTCACCATATATTTTGATCACATCACATTTTTTTTAAAGCTGGGGATGTAACTCAGTGTAAAGGTGCAAGTTCAACCCCTAGTACTGGGAAAGAAAAGACAAAACTATCATTTACAGCAAATTTAAAAGATAGACTATAACCTAATGAAATTGTGGGCCTTGTGACAAGATGATTTCCAGGTAGAATGTTGAAAGTGTCAATTGGCTTATTTAGCTGATTATAATAAGATGAGCTGGTGGAAGAACTGTATGATTTGCAGGTGGAATTAAAGGATACATAGAAGATCCAGAGTTTGCTCATTATAATAAAATTGTTTCTCATTTCCAATCTCTCAAGCTAGTAGTTAAGAAACAGCCTCAGAATAAAGATCAAATCAAGATGCCCTGCAAGCCCATTTGTCAACACCCTGAAAGACTGAAGCCAGTCACTAAAGCCCTCCCAGATACACCAGGTGTTTCCAATAAGATTACTGTCCCACTATCTCCTGGCACGTCTCCCATAGGAAAGAGGACCCTTCTCAGAATCGTACATAGAACTGTTATTGAGTAGAGTAAGTCTGAATACAATTTTTCAAGATTTTAAGAGACTGGTGCTGATAAAATGATGCCAACTTGGACCAAAATGGACTAATGCAGATAAAAATGAAGAAAAGCCTCTGGACTCCCACGTGAGAAAGAAACAAGCTGGGAAAGTTACTCAGCTACAAACATCAGCCATTCTTACAGAAATCAAAGCTATCTTAGAAAGGGAGCTAAAGCCAGGAGGTACAATAGACTAGGTATCCACTGCCTGGGAGCAGAATCAAGCCAGGATCCCACAGAGAATGCTCCCCAGTGGCATGTGTTTGGTCGTATTTCAGCATGGCTGTGGGCTACTGAGTGCTATACAATTCCTATTATTTTTTCTTCCCTTTTTGAACCAAAATATTCACTGTGGTTATCCAAGGGAGCCCTGTAACTTGTCTTTTTAATTCACAGCTCTTTGGTCAAGAGCATTCCTTCTAAAGAAGCCCCAAGTGGACCTGACAGAGATCACAAGATCCTAGACTTTAAGCCTGATGCCATAATTAGGATGAGACTTTTGGGTTCCTGGGGTGGGAATACTTTGCCTGTGGGAGGAATGCAAATAAGTGACTGTCAAAGGCAGGCTCTAGTTGATGGCAATAATGGCCACAATCCTTTCTTTCACAGAATGCGTGCTTCTTTGCAATGTGTCTTTGCAACTACTCTCATTAACAGGTAGAACCTACTCCTCCACCTGTCCCATCTGGGCTTGGCCATCTGACTTCTTTTGGCAAATAGATTATTAACAAATGTAGTATAGTAAGAACTTTAAAAGCACTTGTCATTGGGCTTTCCCTCTTTCTTGCTGTATTTGTATGAAAATCCTGAAACCACCATGGGTTGTCTGAACAAACCCAAGCTATCCTTCTGGAGGAAAAGAATCCATAAGGAGCCAGGGATTTAGCTAAGTAGCACTGCACCTGCCTTGCAAGCCCAAGTTCCTGAGTTCAACCCTTGGTACCGGGGGGAAGAAAAAGAAACCATAAGGAGGAGAACCACAGTCAGAAATCTCCAGCGATGGCCTGCCAAACAGCAGACATGTTTGAAGCCATCTGAGAACACCTGGCCACCACCATACCAGCTGGCACCACCAGAAGGGCTTCCTGGCTGGCTTTACTCCACATGTCAATCTAGCCTGTGAGCTAATACATGTGGAGTTGAAAACCACTAATTTTAGAGAGTGTTTATGCAAGGCTCATCTATACACCAAACAAGAAATGCTTAGTGACCATTTACTACATGGAGGCCACTATTTTTACAGAAGGAAAATGTAAAATAAATCTCTGTTCCTTGAAAGTTTGCATCTTAGATTTAGAAGAAAATAAAGACAACTGATAGAAGGGTCTTCACAGCTGAAGAGGTATCAGATGCTTTAAGAAAATAGAAGAGCAAAAAAAGAAAGAAAATAGAAGGGCAGAAGGGAAGTCAGGGGACACTTCATAGAAGAAATGAGATTTTAGCTATTTGAATGGTGAATTGTGGAAGTGAGGTGAGGAAGGAGGAATGTGCAGAGAACTATCTGGCTTTTTAGAGGAACTAACCTCTGCTTCAACACTCGGCAAAACCCTGCCCCTTTGTGAGGTATACTAAACACAGGTGACTTTATCTGAGAGTCCCTGGCATCCACAGTCTTGCATTTCCTAGATGCATCTGAATGGTGCTGCTGAATGAAACCACCTATTAACCCAACATAGATCCTGAAACCCCTTCTCGGGCCTTCTCTCTGAACTCCACTGCTATCCATTTCCTGGCCCCCAGCCTCAGTCCTGACTCTTACTTCTGCCTGATGCCCCCTGCTCTCCATAAAACTCAGAGGGTGTGACCTCAACACATTCCCAGTATGGCTTAGGCCTCCAGCTTCTGAACCTAGTGTTAGTCCCCTGCTGTAGTCTGATGTCCAGATACCATTACCATGTGAGAAGGCTCAGGCTAGACTGCTAGAGGATAAGCCACATGCAGCAGAGATAAGCCATTTCAACTGATATCTTCAGCTCTGCATGAGTCCCCCAAGCAAGTGTAGCAGAAGGCCACCTGTCTGATGCCAGCCCAATTGCTGACACACAGAATTATGAGCCAATAAAATAATTGGGCCACTACATTTTGGGTGGTTTGTTACATAGCAAGAGGTAACTAATGCAGAAACATGGAAGAAGAAGAGAGTAATCCTACCTGTATGTTTTTATCAGGTGTTTGTCTACCCAAATGAGTTTCTGACTGGTAGAATTTCAGGCTGAGCTAAAGAGTGAGATAATATCAGGTCTCAGAGGCTCAACATTGAAGAGACCAATCTGACCTATTCCACTCATTCCTTTACTTTCCAAATAAAGGGTTTTATTTCTTTTATCTGCTGAAACTTTGTTTTCTATCCTAAGCACACACAAGGGAGAATATCTGCCATTTCCATCAAATAAATACAAAATTAACATTTTAAAGTTCATGAAGCAAGAAAAGTCATTATCCCAATCTATTCTTATACCAAAGTTTCAAACAATAAGCCATTCTCCTCAAAAATGACAGAAGAACTACTATTGCAGATAATTAGCACTAGAAATAGTCTTTGAAGGATGTACAGGGTAAGATAAAAGCCAAAAGAGGAGTCATACCCTGAAATCAAGGAAAGAACCAACTCTTTACAACCAAAGCTAATTGTATCTCTGCCTCCCAGGAAAGGCTAGCTATGATCTGGGGACCATAATTTGGCAGGAGCTACCTATAATTTCCCAAGAGCAAGAAAGGATGAGAGGCCATAGAGTAAATTCTAGGCAAAGGACAAATAAACTACTAACTACAGGCAATTCCTCTTACATTCTAAGGGCACTTTCTTTGACTTTTCTGAGAAAGCTGTATGAGATGGTCAGGGGCTGAAGTGGTCAGGGTAATGAAAAGACTAGATATGGAGTGGAAATAAGAGGTGAGCTGAAACAGGACAGGGCTGAGAACAGAGATGGCATGTGAGGAATTTTAAGACCTCTTCTTTGTCACTCCTTAAAGCTTTCACCAAACCACCTTACTATCTGAAGCCCTGAGTATTGAATTTGGAGTTTAAGGTTGAAACACCTCAAAAAGGCTATGGGACAAGGACGCAGGCTGTCCAAAGTGACTTTATTAAATTTGGATTGTACTAATCAGGGTTGCACCTGTAAATCACTCTTTAGACTCCTCTAACTAAATTATTGACAAGAGTAGAAAGAAGTCCCACTCACT
Organism: Heterocephalus glaber; assembly: GCF_000247695.1. Next base: position 19,344,421 of record NW_004624731.1, on the reverse strand, counting down.
GAACACTGCCTCCTTTCCCTCATTTCTTTCCACCTGGCTTCCTAAGGTGGGAAGTGGAAAGAGACTCCTCCTCCACTGCATGGGCCCAAGCACAATGGAGAACAGCTCAAATACAATGTGGACAGAAGAAAAAAAGGGAGGAAGAAGAAGGGAGGAAAACCTTTAAACTTCACACTCTCCTTTCCTCCATTTGTTGTGATGCCAACTTTATCAAAAGTCTAGTCACAATATCCACCTGGGTCTTCTTGGAATTCTCTATCCTGTTCTATTAGGTCTACTTCTCTGTTCTGGTACCAGAATCTTATTGTTTTGACTATTATGGCATTGTAATATGCTTTAACTTAATGGGGCAAGCCCCCCTTCAATCTTGCTTTCTTTCTTCAAAGTTGATTTAGCTTTTCTTTGACTTTTATTCCTACTTCCATATAAATTTATTCTCAAATTGAGTGTACATTCTACTCTGTTCCCATGTTTATTAAGCATGTGGTCTCCCAAGTGAACCTTTTGTACCAAAAGGATTCCCCTAGACTCAACCGTGTAAACCAGCTATTCAGGTGGGTGAGTCAGAACCAAGGAAGCTTGGCTATCACCCAATAACGGAAAAATAAAGTGACCTGCTGAGCCTGAAAATCCAACTCTAGTGTATGGTGAGACTGCTGAGATACAGCTGTCCCAGAATATCCTTCCAATACAACTTCTTTCTTGCCTGATTGTACTGTAGTTCCCAGTATTATGAACCATAAATTCCTCAGGCCAGTGAGATATGAAGGAGGCCTACAGACCAGGCACCACCAGGCCAGTTCCTAGGTGGTGGCACTATTAATGGAAATTATTTGAGCACACAATTTGGACTGCATTACTCACCGTCATGGCAAGGAGGGCCTGATGGGCTTAATCCACATTTGATTTGTCTTACATGCATTGTAACTTCTTTCAGAGCAAAATTTCCTTCCTACTTCTGCTTTACCTAGAGCAATTTCAAGTGTGTTTCCTTTTCTGAACACACATCACCAGGTCCTTGGGGAAGTGTAACATGGATTCAAACATACCTAAGGCTAAACTTTTCCTTCAGACTTTTAGAGTCAAAATGGAGTCTTGAGTCCATGGATTGACCTTACTCTTTAAGTCTCATTGAAATCTAAAATGTATAACCCCGGGGGCAGAGCTGGAATACAGGAGAAGGTATCAAGACAGAGCTAAAATGCAATTTCTGAAATATGCAGGAGAACAAGGACATATTAAAATAAAAGCCCATCAACATGGAAGAGCTAACTCCTTACACAGCAAAGAAAACCCCCCTGAGGAAAAATGAGTCAATTTCTCCAACAAACCCTGATAGGGATTGGGAATGAAGCTGAACTCCCACCTGTTGGATGCTCTGGTAGAATATTTTCCTCCTCTCTTCTTTGGTCTCTCTTAACCTCTCCCAACCACTATTATCATTTATTCATTTGTTTATATGATAAATATATGTGGAGCACTTCTTCTGAGCCAGGAACCAGCCTAAACCCTGGGGACCCAGCTATGAATGGGAGAAACAAGGTCCAGGCTTTCATTGAACAAATATTCTAATAAGGAGGCAAACTATAAAAATACTAGATAATGATAAATGCTCCAGAAAAAAATAGTGATTTGGTCAAGACTGTCTCTGAGACTTCCTTGGAGTGGCTGATCAGGAAAGACCTCTCAGAGGAGGCAATCATCAAACTAAACCCTGAGAAGTCAGCAGTGCAGAAGTCAGAGGGAACAACACTCCAGGCAGAAGGAGCAGGTGGGAGAAAGATCCTGTGGCACAAGCCAGTTTGAAGTATTTGCAGTTTCAACTTAGAGTTTGCTTCCTTCAGTGCACATTCCCAAATGCCACCACCACCACTCCCCACCCCACCACACACACACACACACACACACCTGGATTCTGTGTTCTCAAAGCACCCCGTTCTTCATTTACTACAGCATTAACATGCTCTGTCAAAATTAATTTCCATCTCACCTGTAACCTCCTCTAGAGTTATTCCCTATGGAAAAGATCATGTTGTACTCTGAGCACCAAATAATGCCTAGATGTGGAATATAACTAATCAATTAGTATTTTGTGAATGAACAATCATTACTCAAATGCATTCCTTCTGATTCTAAGCTGTGACTATTAATTATAAAACTTCCATTTGACTGGATTTTTAAAATGACCCGGGGAATTACAAAGCACACTTTTAGGTGTGTCTGGATAGAGCTTAGAGGTGTGACTTTGGTTCTGTGTGTGGTTCCTGACCCCTTCCTCTCTGGCACTGTTCTGCTCTGCTTCCCAGGCATCATGAACTAAATATGTTTGCTCTACCATGCCTTTCTGCCATGATATTTCTACCCTGGTACCAGCCAACCATGGACTGACCCCCTGAAACCAAGAAGCAAATTAAACCTTTCTTGCTCTAAGTTATGGGTGTCAGGTATTGTGTCCAAGCACTGAAAAGCTAATATAAAATTCCAGTGCTCTTTCCACTATAAAACATTATCTCTCCAATAAATGAAAATTATTATAAAAATAAAAACCTTTTTATTACTCTTTTATGTGTATTTCTTCCATCTTAGCATTTCCACCAGTTCATATCTGGCTAAAAGTTAAATTTCTGTTCTCCTTACTAAGTTCTTATATATTATTAGGAACAATAAAGAAAAAGATGTTACTTAATTCACTTCCATTTTTTTAATTTTCAAGAAATTCCCTCCCTAGTTTTCTTAATATAATTTTCCCCTATCATTATCCCTATAAACAACAGCCAAAAATATCACCATATACGTTTTTCTACCAACTAAGTAACATCTTTCCCTAATGCCTCCTTCTGTTTTTCCCTCTTTTGATAAAGCTCAATTTCTGACTTTATTATCACATTTAGTCTGGTTTTTAAATCCCCAATCACTTTCCTCAGATAATCATGCCTTTATCATTCCACTCTGCTAACAACTGCCTATATGTTGAGTTTACCCTTGGCACACTAAATTCAAACTCATTCACTCTTCAGTCCCCAGACCCAGTAATACCACATTCAAACATAGAGGCCAGAGTGCTCCCAGGTGCCTGCTGCAATAAACAGTGTAATCAAGTCATTTGATTTTACTTTCCCAGGTTCCTAAGCTCATAACTCTCTTCTGCATATACAAGAGTCTAAATAAAGAGGGAAATTTACAATGCCTACAGCACAGATATTCAGAAATGAGGAAAGAAACTTGTCCCAACAATCTCAGAGGTTGCACTGTCCAGGGCTCTCTAAGCTCTCACACATCTCTTTGGCATTCAGAGCTCTTTATAGTGCATCTCAATGGTATCACTTGAGCCCCATTTCAAAATAAGAAATACAGGTAGCATTCAGTGGCACTTATTCAACAAACATTCATTAGCACCTACTGTATGAAAGATCCTGGTCAGGGGATCTCTGGAGAGAATCACATTTAACAAAGCAAACAACATCCGCACCCTCATGAAACTTATACTCTAGTGGAGTGACACAGATTACAAAAAGGAGTCAATAGTTTAATAAGATATTTACACAAAATACTAAGTGCTACTATTAAATGTGTAAAATATGGATGGAGTGTCCAGACAGGAACTGAGGAAATTGTGCTATTTGAGACTGGGTGGTCAGGGAGGACATTCTGGGGAAGTAAGCTGAGACTTGGATGAAGAGGACCCAGCCATGCACAGATACAGGGTAAGAATTTCAGGCAGGAGAAAACAAATGCATAGACTTGGCCTAGAGGTTGGAAAGAGTTAGTGTTTTCATCAGCATGTCTCAAATGACCAGTGATGTTGAACATTTTTTCATATTTTTCTTTGCTATTTCTACTTCTTTGTCTGAGAAATGTCTGTTCATTTCAGATGCCCATTTTTGGATTGGGTC
>NW_004624731.1:19321486-19332651 GCF_000247695.1 Heterocephalus glaber | reverse complement strand
ACATGTGTAAATACCAAATAGTTTCTCTAGTGTGAGAAACTGAAAGTGTAAATAAGGACTAAATGGTATAACAGATAATGTGAAATAGGAAGAAAAGGGGCAAAGGGGAAGGGGAAGTGGGAGGAGTCAGGGAAAGGAAAGAAGGGAATGGAATTAATTTGAGAAAATGAAAATATGGAAGCAAAGTCTTTGTAAATAGGGAGGGATTGAGGGGTTGAAGGGAGGGCAGGGGAAGAGGGAAAAATAAGAACCAAGAGAGATTATGTAAAGTTGCAAATTTCTAATGATGAATGTCATTATATTGTTTACCTAAATTGTACCAATAAAATAAAATTTTAAAAATAAAAGATATCAACCAATAATAAATGCTGGTGGGGCTGCGGGGAAAGAGGAACCCTGATCCACTGCTGGTGGGAGTGTAGACTGGTGCAACCACTGTGGAAATCAGTATGGAGATACCTCAAAGAACTAGAAGTAGAGGTCCCATTTGACCCAGCTGTTTCCCTACTGGGTATCTTTCCAAAAAAATTAAAAGAGTTATATCACAGCGATATATGTGCACCCATGTTCATACCAGCACAGTTTATAATAGTTAAAACTTGGAAACAGCCCAATTGCCCTTCAACTGGATACTAGATACTACTACTCAGTAGTACTATTCAGCCATAAAAAAATGAGAAACTAGAGACATTTATAGTTAAATGGATGCACATTGAGGCCTTACTCTTAAGTGAAATAAATGGGACCCACATGTGTAAATACTGAATAGTTTATAAGGATCAAAAAGTGTACTAGATAACATGAAATAGGAAGAAAACATCCAAAGGGGAAGGGGAAGTGGGAGGGATTGGGGAAAAGAAAGAAGGGAAAGGAAAAAATATGAGAAAATGAAAAAATGGAAACAAAGTCTTTGTAAATAGGGAGGGGTGGAGGGGTTGAAGGGAGGGCAGGGGAATAGGGAAAAAATAAGAACCAAGATATATTGTGTAAAGGTACAAATTCCCAATGATGAATGTCATTATATTGTATACCTAAAATGTACTGATAAAATTAATTTTAAAATAAAATAAATTAAGGGGAAAAAAAGAGTGTTTAAGGAACAGAAATCAGACTCCTGTTCAGATGCCCAGTAATTTTATAGTCAATGTCACTGTGATTTTTTTGGGGGGGGGTCTTTTCTTCATGGTCACAAGATGGTTACAATGATCCCAGACATTCTGACTATATTCATGGCAGAAAAACTGGAAAGGGGGCAGTGTAAGCTATATAATCTCAAGAGAAAATGAAAACAATTTTTTATAAACCCTCTACCAAATTTCTATTTGGTATTATTGGCCTCAAGTACTTCATAAACAGACAGCCATCCAGCAGTGAAGAAAGCAGGTATTTGTCACAATTGGCTTATATTTTTATGTTAAATCACCTGGGAATATAGTGCTGAAACAAATGAAATAACAATTAAGTAGAATAATAGCAGCTTTTATGGTAAAGGGGAAAAGTAAAGATGAAGTCAGAGAAAAAAGGAAGAACAGAATAAACCACACTGAAGAGTTTATTATTTATTTTTCTGAGTGCAACGTAAAGTCATGATGGATGTAGGTAAAAATCTTATGTGATCTAATTTACATCCTTATGAGATCATTATAATTGCCATGTGAAAAATAAATTGTAGGAAGCAAAACTAGAAGCAAGAATTTAAATTAGAAGGCAATATTGTCAAGAGATGATAGTAACTTGACTCCAGTAACATCAGTAGAGATGTAGAGGAAAGGGTAAACTCAAAATAATTGGATGGGAAAAGTTGCTAATGTATCAGATGTGGAGAGGGGCAAGCAGCAAAGAAATAAACCAAAATCTATGGTCTGAATCTCATAGATCCATTATAATGCATTTACAAAGAAAAGACTGAAAATAGGCTCAAAGAGAAAAAAATAAGGCTATGCTTTGGAGGTGTTAAGCTCATGATGCTTATTAGATTCAGACCACAGCTGTGGTGGATGTTGTGGCAGATAGCCCTGCTCCCTCTTCAAGACCAAGGTGGTAATTTTCTTGGCTTCTCATGGCTCGGAGCTGAGTTCTTTACCTAGACACTGCCTTTGGGCCAAGTAAACTGTCCTGTCCAACAGCACACCTTCTCCTTCAGGGTTACACCCAACAATTGGTTGATGCAGGGGTACAAGGGCCTTACTTCTTTGCCCCAGTTTGGAACTATTCTGAAGGGACATTGAGGAGCAGTTCCCCAAGGGGTTGGCTGCTGTGACTGTATTGTCTTTTATATTCTCCCCCTGCCCCAACCAGCTTCCCTAACTTCCTCACAAGTGTTATTCCCAAGATCACTTCCCAGTGAACTTTGTGTCTAGAACACCTCTGCCAGAAACTACTGAGAGCGCTGAATTTAAAATAGGATCTTGAAGCTGGTCTACCTGCTGGCTTACTGACTGGTGATAAAGACTTCATCACTGGTGGTACATGTAGTCCTAAAGTCCCTGACATTTAGTAAGAGTGTGATGGTTAAAATCTTCACCAGCAGTGAATCAAGATGGGACACTGGCAGAAAGGAATGCACTGATGGGTATATTGTCTTGGGCATTTGAGAAGTAGTTATTGTAAGGATGACAGAATCAGATCGCTATTGCTGGGTGTATCAATGTTCTGGAGGAAGACTGAGAAAAACTGAGGGTGACTGATCATTAATTCAATGTGTATTAGGAAAATAAAGGGGTCTAGTTGATAATATTTTAAAACAATGTCATATCTTACACCCCAAAAATCAAAAGAGCCAAAAACCAGGTTCAGAATGTAATTGCAAAGAGAGCAGAGCTAAAGGAAAGGTTGAATATTCCACCCTGCTAAGTCTACTTTGCCAAGATCAGAGATCTTCCTGGGAAGAGTCCTAAGATTTGGAATGTATAAAGACCCCTAGGTTGACACATTTTAAAATTTTGAAGCTCCTGGTTCCCCTAAGAAGTGTTCCACTCCTGTGTTGAAGGCCAGAATTCTCCCTTGCTTGCAAACAATGTAGAGGCCTGAATCTTACAGGAAAATATGAGCTCCCACTCAGGGTTGCACCTGCCACCTGGCACCTCTCTTCCTAGTTAGTAGCTAAAATCAATCATCAAATTAAAATATAACCCAACCAAAAAGCACAAGGCCCGTTAGAAGAAAGTCATCCTACCTTGAAGGAGCTTCCAGACGAAAACATAGGATCCTGATCTGCAAGGGAAAATGGAAATGGCTAATAGAACATGCAGTCCATAGGCACAAGATGGATAAGCAACTAATGAGTATTTCTTAATCTATGAAATCAAGCATCAGGGATGTAAGGAATGGATAGCCGAGACAGAGAGAGAAATTTCTATGATACCTTGTCCAGTTTCTGGATCTGAGCCTGATTTTCAAACCTGAACCCATTGGCTGAAGGAAAGACCAGGTTCCTAGGAGGAAAGACCCTGAAACACCAAATTAAGTGTATATGGCAGTGAAGATCCCAGTTCTTTGCCAAATGGACCTAAGATCATATACCTGGGTAACTATACACTGGGGAAAGGCATTCTGAGCACTGTTTGACACAGGCTCCAAGTTAACACTGATGTCCAAAATGTCATAGTGGCCCCTCTATTAAAGAGGAATATAAATAGTTCTATTCTAAGTTTACTTCACAATGAGTACATTAGGAATCAGGGCCCATGTCCAGTGGTCATTTCCTTGTTTCCACCAAAATATAAACAACAATTAAGTAGACAGAATCCCCACATTGGCCCCTTGGCCTCTGGGATAAGAGGTGCTATGATGTGGAAGACCAATTGGCAACCTCTGGACACCCCAATCCAAACTCCCAGAATTTTCTCCCATTCAGGAGAGACTGGTCTTTTGTTCTTTTCAGGCTTTGACTGATTGGTGAGGCCCACCCACATTACACAGGGCAAATAGCCTTACCAAAATCCACAGATTTAAATGCTAATCTCACCCCAAAATATGCTTCCAGAAATATCTAGAATAATGTTTGATCATATATCTGGGTACCATGGTTCAGGCAAATGGACACATGAAGTTAACCATCATGTCACTTATAAAATATTCCTGTTCCTGGAACTCTGAGTCCCACGGGTATAGAAGAAAAATACTTCCCTCAGGGGATACAGAAAAAATTACATCAATCCTTAGCTATAGCTGCCACTGTATTTCTTCAGGTGCCTCATGCCAAAAGACCATCATTGGACAAAGAGAAGAATTATATACCGCCAAGGGGTGGTTGACCCCCTCATTAGCAGCATGAGGTATGGCATGCTGTTAGACAGTAGGGACAGGGAAGAAATGTCCAACACTTAAGTGGCCCAGGGGTTTGCTTTGGTGCTCTAGCTTAATTGTATTGGTAAATAGACAAGTATTGATACTACATGTAATCTGAGAAAGGCATGGTGGCCAGGAATCCTTAGGAAGAGAGGACTGGTCACCCCAGTGGCAACCCACCTAGACCAGGAGGACTGCTGCATGCAAGGGGAGACTAGAGGAGGGAGATGATGAGCATCAGTATAGCCCTGGAACCACCCACAGCAGTGGAAGATGTAGTTCATGTCAACGACCTTTATCTTTCTCCAAGAAAGGGGACCAAAGGAAATAATGGAGGAGCTATTACCAGGAGTAAATTGGTATGAGGCAAGTAGACCCAATTGAGACATGAGGTGGAATTTGACCTGTGTTCTGATGCATTGCCTCCATCTTCTCTCCCCAGCCAAGGTGCTTGCTTTTCTGGGTGATAACGCATTTTGGCTGCTCATAGCAGATTCCCAGGAATTGCCCTCAGCTGGAGGGAGCTCTAACGTCTAACCACTCAACTTCATTCCCCAGGAGGCCACAGGTCACCCCCTCTGGGGCCACCATCACCTCCTTTGCCTTCCTCTGCAACTTCACCCTCAACACTCCCTAAGCACAGAACTCCCACGGGCCACGCTGCCAAACCAGCCACTCCTCCAAGGTTTGCAAGTAAGTCTATTGATGTGCTCATCTGTTTAAAGTTTGTGTTCTACAAAGAATTTACTGTAGGCATTTTTTTCCACACATAATCAAAAAATAATCAGGAGGGCCGAGGACTTAGCTCAGTGGTGCCATGCCTGCCTCCAAAGCACAAGGTCCTGAGTTTGATCCCCAGTACAATTAATTAATTAATCAGGATTTTATCAGGCAGCATGAATGAGGAAGAAGGAAGAAGGAGATAGTAAGGGAGACCCATGAGAGCCAGAATGGCTCACAGGCTTTTCAAGGAGAGAACTGTCAGAGGAGGAATTTATAACTTAATCTAATTAAGCATAGTACTCAGCTGTCAGCTGAACAGAACTGTGGTGTCAATGTAGCTGACTTTGAATGTGCTTCACCTTTTAGCACTTTTTCACAACCTATTTAGAGGGAAATTTTCGGACTCTCCTCCACAGAAGAGGACTGTGTCATGAGCCATTGGGAAGTTTGTCAGAAAAGAGTTCTGTGTCAAAATGTGGGAAATACTACCTACCAACACCAGGCTCCTAGAAAGACCATTAGTCTATTAAAAGCACTGAAGAAATTACTGTATTCCATTGTCAAGTATGCAAATGTAGAGTTGAGTATACTTAGCAATAGTCTTACTAATTATGTATCTTCTTTGACCAACAATTTCAAGTATAAGACTTTATCTTTTAAAGACACTCATGAGCATGTGCATGAGTTTTGCTACAAGGATTTCATTTCCGTTTTGTATATTTAATAGACTAAATAAGAAATTGCATATCAGCCTAATAGTAGATGATTGGTTATATAAATTATTGCATAACTATATAATACAATATTATGCAGGCAAAAACAATGACATGGGAAAATGTTTTCAAAATAGCAAGAGGGATTCCGCCGCCTGTTCACAAGCACAAGGTCCTGAGTTCGATCCTCAGTTCCAAAAAAAAACAATAGAAAGAGGGAAAAGCTGCATAACTGAATGCAAAAAAACTAACTCCATTTTTTAAACTAAATTTTATTAAATATCATCCAAGAAGTAAAAGCCCAGGACTTATAACTGAGGTTTCAAACCCATGGACCTCAGGACAGGGCCAGAAAAACCAGGACAAAGGAGTGACTTTCCTAATGAGAGCACCTGAGACCTAGGCCTGAGACTGGTCATGCTGGAACACACGCCACACGCTGCTGCCCTTCAGTATTTCAGAAAAAGTTTGAAATGGGTGTGTCTGTAAGAAATAATTCAGTTTTTAAATGTTGGCATTCCAACTCAAAAATGTAAATATTGCACAGCCAAATAAAACACATCTGTAAACTGCTAGCACTCTGAACTGTTACACAGACCATCAATAGGGGCTCTCGCTGGGCTCAGGATTTCAGGTGATTCTTATTTCTTTCATTTTTGTTTTTATGCTTTTCTGTATTTTCTATAATAAAAATGAATCATTTTAATAAAATGCTTGAATCTTCAGTTCAATGCTCTTTGTGAATGTATGAGTCCTCACTTCAGCAACACATACACTAAAATATATGCCTGTATGATTCTGCCAAAATGAAACACATTAATCTGTATAACAAATATGCACTGATAAAACAAGATGGGAACCTGATATGCACAATTTTTTTAAAAAATGTGTCACCACTGCCACTGATAATAGGAAGGGAAAGTTGGATTTTAAAAATTGAGCCTAGAAATTAAGAAAGTATAAATTAACCTATATATTATGGTAGGGATATCAAGCATTTACAGGAAGTATTAGAAAATTAGTGTACTTCTTTCTCATTTTTAGAGCTATCTGACATTTTTATAAATGTTGCTTTATTCAAAACATCAACAATATCACATATATAAATAGGCTAAAGTTGTAGAAAAATTGCAGTGAAGTAATTTTTATGTAAAAAAAAAAACCCTCCCATAAGGAAAATAGACCCAACTGTACTGTTTCAAAAGCTGGATTCCCTAGATCAATGTCAAATCAGTCTGGAAAGCACTGCTTACCACCTTACCCAAGGCATACTGACGAGAGACTGACAAGACTCTGAAATGCCCTGTGTTTTAAGTACACACACACACACACCACAGGCATGCACACACATGCTCACACACACACACCAGTGACTCTGTTACTTCCTCAGAGTCTCAGGTTTATCTGTCAACAGAACACTTTCTAAGAAGCACAAATAACCTCTCTGCCACACTAGTAATTTTTAGAACACAAATCAGAAAATATTGAGTCAGCAATAGGGGGAAAGGTGTTTTTCCTTAGAAATCTATTCTCTGTGTGGTAGTAAAAATTATTTATTTGTCTAAAGTTCATATTTACCTGGGCATCCTGTTATTTGCTTTTGTTTTGCTGAATGTGGCAATGCTAGTGATAGGACAATATACTAAATGAACCTCAATTTTTTTTCAGTTTTTATTTTTTATTAGTACATGTTTGCAATATATAATGATTACATTCCTTGTGGGAAGTTGGCAAGCATGCATAACACATCTTCATTCCTTTTTTCATCCCCTTCCCTCCCCTGTTTTCCCCTCCCTCCACCTTCTGATCTCCTTCCCCTTTGAGAAAGATCTCTCTACTTCCTATTATCTATGTTTTATTTTGCATTTTATTTTTCTTTGAGGTTTCTCATATATGAGAAACCATCTGATATTTAAGCGTGTGTCTGAGTTCACGTAACATTATGGTTTTGAGGTGCATCCATTTCCCTATAAATGACTCGAGTTTATCCTTCTACATGACAGAATAGTCTCCACTGTGTATAAACACCACATTCTCTGTATCCACTCACCTGTTGATGGACAGTTAGGCTGCTTCCCAGATTTAGCTATTATGAATTGTGCCACTATAAACACAGAGTTGCACAGCATTAAAGTAGTGGGCCCTGGTCAGGTCTCAGCAGCCTTCACAACTCCCACAAGTGGTGCTGAGTTCTCCAAGCTCCAAAGTTTGGTCATTAATTCCAGGTGACAGTTCCCCCCTTCAAAGAACTGAGTTCCTCTTTCTTCTAGGGGCTTTGGTACAAAAACAGAAAATAGGTATTTTATTCATGCTGGTGTGATGGGCAAGCCAAAGCAATAGGCAATAGCTCAGAGGTTTCAAACAGCGTGTTGCAACTCCTAATAAGCTGTGATCCAAGTCATGCCAGTCTTTAGGGTAGGGTAGGATAGAACAGCACAGGCAGCAGCATGGGGTGGAACCAGAGCACATTGCCTGTATTTTGTCCCTTCAAACTTCTGTTTGTCTGAGAGTGACTGTGTGTAGACATTGGCTAGTGATATTTCTTACTGTAGTCATGGCCCAAAATATTTGATAGCCATTGATATGACAATGACACTTGGAGGTATTGTTGTGGAAACTGTGTTGGATCAATGTAAGGATGAGTTACTTTCACACTCACAAGTAAGAATAAGCTGTGTCTTTTTCTGGACAAATCACCCTTCTGGTCACCTTCTCATGGACTCCACAATCCCTGAAGATGGATAGCAATCCTTCATTTAAATCAGAGTTCCCAGTTTGTTGCATTCTGCTGTAATCACTTTCTAAAAGCTTACACTGGACTCTAACATTGTTGTATCCAAGATTGGGCAATAAAAGTGGAACTGGAAAAATAAAGAAATCTATTCTGTATCATTGATCATCTGTAGTGAATTTACAAATTATGTTTTTGAAAGAAGAAGACAGATTTCTGGTATTGAGAAACTCAAGGAGCAAGGAACTGGCCCTCACAGTTTAGCAGATTAACCCGGCCATTCACAGTCAGGTATATCTCCAAAAACCACACATTAAGGGGTGCTTAAGGTCAGACTTTTGAGTCTAATAACAAAATGATATTGAACTAAAAATCTGTGGAGGTCAGCCTTAGGGCAAAAATAAAAGACTGGCTGAAAATGGCTTTCCCTTTTTAACACTTTTACTTAGACCTCAGTTTACAGGACTGCTACTCAATGTCATGGGTAAATATAAACCACAGCATTTTACTTGAATAGGAAACAACTACTGAAGCTCTATGCCAGTCCCAGGCACCGCAGCTCAACTTGCAAACAATATTCCCTGAGTCAACTGCTTTAAAATAGACTCTCCCTGACCGGGGATTTAGCTCAGTGGTTCCGCCACCTGCCTCGCAAGTGCTAGGTCCCAAGTTCGATCCCTGCTACCAAAAATAAACATAAAAATAGACTCTCCTTTCTGAACACACCCAATACTTGGCTGTGAGTTTTTTCACACGCCCTCTCTGCGTTAGAGAGAAACACCTCTCCACAGCCCCTCTTCCTGGAGCTCTGCCTCTTGTTTTCCCATAGAGAGAAAGAGGTTTGTGTGGGCAGGTGTGAGCTTGCATCATGGGATCTTAACACTGATTGCAGGTTATTTTTACAGTACTGCTTTGTCTGCAAAGCATAATATATCGTGTTGCTAGCATCCTTCCAGCAGAGTCCCAGCCATGGGCACACAGCCCAGCCTTCTTTCCTTCTCAGCTAGGCTCCAGCTGTTACTCCCTTCTCACTGAAAACCCACAGCACCCTCCACACAGCAGAATTTTTTCAATCATTTGGGGGTTTTTACCCTCTTTTTACCTTTTCCAGGAGTTATACCATTCCGCAGCTGATTCATCTGTGGTTTACAAAATTCAGAAGATAGCTCCAGAGAAGAACTCTACCTCTTTGTGTTTGTTTGTTCACTAACTCTAAAGAAAATGAACTTCTGGTCAATAATCACTTGCTCCAGAAAGGGCACAACCACTCAAATACACCAAACATCCAAAGATAGTAAAATTGTTTCAGGGCCAGGGGAAAAAAAACTACCATTTTCAAGGATGCCAGAACATATCAGGGGGAAGATAAGAACCCTTCAGTCTTTGTCTGATAATAAGCTTAAATAAAATAAAAGCTATTATTGCAGGAAGGATAAAATGGAAGCTCTTGGAGAAATAACCACAGGATGAGTTCAAGGCCCCAATGAGCCAACTGTAAAGCAGCCTATAATAAAAACTGAATTGATTACCGGGGGGGAAAGGCATAAGTGAAAGCAATTTCTGACCCAGAGCTCTCTTTCGTGATTTACCTCAGAAAAAGCCTGTAGTGTGATTGTTTTCCTTTGAATCATGTTCTCCTTCATATACAGCTGGGGAAAAAAAAGTCTTTTTTGAGAGCCATTTGATGTTCAAAGGACTCTTCAAATTGCATATGTATGGCCACTGGAGAATCTTGGAACACCAATCTAAATGTGAGTCTTAACAGGAAACTCTTATTTGTTGTAGACAAACTGTGCTTGCTTCAGCAGCTCATATACTAAAATTGTTGTAGACAAACTCCAATGTCAAATTCCAAGTAGTAAGAACTGATGTCATTGGCCCATGAAGTCAAGGACACATTGACCATGAAAGCATTTCAATCCCTCACCATTTCAATGTCAGGAACAGCTAGTAGTGGACAAAAGATACTGTCAGGCCATCACAGCTAAATCCAATTCTCTTCTGCTGTTGCTGCTGCTGCCACTGCCAGTCATAACACAAAGGTGCAGAAATATCCTACAATTAAGTCACTGCTCTGGGATCCCCACAGGCATGCACGGCACCATAGGCACACCAGGGAAGACTTCAGCAGACTGACATCCTGTACCTTTTCCTCGCTTGCTTCTTCAAATGTTTTTCTAGCAAAGAAACAGACCTAAAATCCTTAGGAAAAGTAAAGGGTAGCCATGGAAAAGGAAACAATTTGTACTCGTCCAGCATTTAGTGCCGATTTGAAAACAAATCTTTATTGGTTTGGGCCTTATTTGGGGTTTTCTTTTCTTCTGACTTTTCAGGGAGATTTCTTATCTTCACTTGATCCTAGCATAGTCATGCAGAAATTCAGAAGGTGAAGTCTAAAGAACTCTACCTCTTGACTTTTTTGGTTGGTTTGTTTTTGGTTTTTGGTTTTTGTGGGGTTTTTTCCTTAAATCCTTTTATTGGTACATTTTAGGTATACAATACTTTTACATTTATCATCGGGTGCTCGTACCTGTACATGATGTATCTTGGTTCTAATTTTTCCCCCATTACCTGTGCGCCCTTCACCCGCTCCGCCCTTCCCTATTTACATAGACTTTGTTTCCATTTCTTTTTTTTCTAATAATTTTTCCTTTCCCTTCTTTCCTTTCCCCTTCCCCTCCCACCACCCATACACCTTTGGACCTTTT
>NW_004624731.1:19262294-19293009 GCF_000247695.1 Heterocephalus glaber | reverse complement strand
AGGAATGGGAAAAAAATAAGAACCAAGATGCATTATGTAAAGGTACAATTCCCAATGAGAAATGTAATTGTGTCGTATACCTACAATGTACCAATAAAAGAATTTAATACAAAAAAAAAAAAACAATGACTCTCAGCTGGGTATAAGATTCAATTGTAAGTAAGCACAGTAATTCTTTTCCCTCCTTCAAGTGACCCTTGAGAACAACTGTCAGGTGACCTTGTTCAGGTTCACTAGGACCAAGGTCTCTTACACAGTCACATATCAAATTATCTGTGGATCACTGTAAAAATTCACAAACCTGGAACACTGTTCTATGAATTATGATTCTAAACCAAGTGGGACCTGGGCATTTTATTTCAGAAGCTCCACAGATAATAAGAACAATCAGTTTATTACATGCCAAGCACTCTTCTCAATGTTTGATTATGATTCTTGGGATCACTTCTACTAAAGAGCTACTTACTTTAACCATAAGTCCTAAATTACATTCATAGTAAATAATATGAGTCTCTGAGTCCATAGTCGGGCATATGTCTTCCTTTTGTAGGCAACACTGTGTGTTTATATGTGTAGGAGTGCACACACTCACGTGTGCAAGGGTGAAAATCTTTCCTGGAAATAGGATGCCTCATAACTTCCATTATTTCCTTTAAAAGCTCTCTGAGACAAAAACAAATTAAGAAAAGAATGCTTAGAATAAAATTCTCCTAGCAGCAGATATTCCTCCAACAATATTTATTCACATTTATTCATTCATTCACCAAATATTTATTGAGCACCTATTACATACAAGCACACATTCAAGGTTTGAGAATATCAGTAAACAAAAGCAAGCCTGAATCCTCATGGAAACTTCATCAGGTAGGAAGTGAGCAAACTCTTCCTCTTCTCATCTCCCATATCACATCTGTCCATCAAAACCCCAAATCCATCCTGTGTTTTCTTTCACTCAACCCTACACCTAATCCAACAAGTTTTATTTATCCTGTCTCCAAAATATATCTCCCAAGCCTTTTCTCTCTCCTTCCCTCCTTCTGGTACCCCAAGCTAACCAATCACCATCTTGCATTTGGGGTCTTCAGAGTCCTAAGAAAGCTGGCTGGAACAGGAAGCATTTGTTCCTACACCATGTGCCCATGATGTCTGAGTGAATTTTCTGAAAGTTTGGATACATAAATCAGGAACTTCAGTAGCATCTATGTATACAGTCTCTTCCCCCAGTCAGCCTCTCTAATATAATTCACACCTAAAATCCACTTTGTCATGTTGTCCTGTCTTCCTCTTCAGAGAGCAGAAACTAAATATCAAAACTCAGTGCGAAAGGAAAAAATTGTCAGCTAGAGTTAATGTTGTAGTTAAAATTATACAGAACTTACAGTACCAAATAGCCTGTCAAACTGTAAACTTCAAGTTTCCTTTGAAAATTTCTTTTTTTAAGAAATATGATCTGGTATAAATTCAGATTTCCTCTAATGAGATTGTTATAACATCTTATGCGATTCTCAAACCCTTTTCTAAGTTCCTGAATCAAATCTTTCACTCCTTTGGATATGGCCGTTCCTGCTATGTGCCTGTGGACCTTACCAAGATAGCCACAGACATCTGATCCATTTGGTTGTGTCTTTGCTCCAATGCCAAATGGTCATAGTGCTTCTGGGACCAACCTTTTTTAGTACAACCCTTCTCCACAGGGGCATGTGAAATTTTATCTTGGTCCCATGAACATCACCAACCACACACTGCAAAAAGCAATGCTCATAACTACAATGAATTTTCTCAGGGAAAGGAGTCAGATGTTAATAAAATAACAGGTTTGTTTGTTTGTTTTCTTTTTCTTTTTCTGTCTGAAGTTGTCCAGGATTTGTCATGTGTGATGTATAGTGACCAAATGAACTCAGGGTAGATGAACTCAGGGTGGAAGATCTGCTCAGAACCTTGACTTGGGCTTCCAATCCCACCTCACTTCAACTATCATCCTTGACCTGGAAACGAAGTAAGTGCTGAGGACAGTGAGGGTGAAGAGGCGAAGCGGGGGAAATCAGGAGGGAAGGGAAGGGAAAGGAAGGAGGAAGGAAGGCTGTAACAGTACACGCATCCATTCAGAGGTCAGAGGTTAGAAACTGAGAAACACCTCTGACATTTATGGTCAGGTCATTACTGTTCTTTGAAAAAAAAAGATTCAATAGAAGGGATAAAAGGCAGAGCCCACAAAATATCCTCCCCTTCAATAATCCAAACACAAAAGACTGACTTGCTTAAACCACTTTCAAAATGGAGATCCCAACATGCTGATATAAATCCAAGCAGTCTGCTCCTCTCACTAAAATACAGCCAAGCTCCTGAATTCTTCAGTATGAAACCTTGCCTGGACAGATATCCACGGGATGTTCTTTGAACAAAACTGTGGGCAGTGCCTCTTGTTGATGCCTCATCCCACATGGCCTCTCCCTCCTGAGGTTCACTTGAATTTACTGTCCTCCTCCACAAGCTTCCAGCTCCCCACATCAGGCAGCTGTGCATCTCCCCCTCTGCCAGAGGGCTGCAAGCAGGTTCAACCTGGAAATGCATGACAGAGACTCTCAGATCCCCACTCGAGAGTGATGGGAGCTGCTGGTAACTTTCCAGCCTCTGTCTGCACAGTTTCCCAGAGTGCCACCAGTGGAATGAGCCTCAGTTGCCCAGAGTAGTAACTGTTTATTGTCATATCACTTTCTTTTCCTCACTTCATTGACTGCCTTGGGTATAGACAATACATGGTACAAAATATGTAGAAAATTTTAAAGCAATAACAAAATCAAATTAAAGTCAGTCTCCTTTCTACTTACCATCAATAATTCTAAAAACAACCAGCGACCAGATTCTCCTCCCTGTAGTGGGGGCCACGCCATACCCCCCACGACTACTACCACCCTGGTCTATCTGCTAGCAAGGTTAGGTACACCCATTGTGGCTCCACTTCGGATGGACTCTAGTCAGTCCTAACTACTAACAAGTGACAGGTACACTTGCATAAATGACCTGACCTCTGTACATCCCTTTTATCACATGTGAAATGGAAATACTTATACTTAGTACATAGGACTCAGGGTTATTCTATTAAATGAGACACTCACAACTCTGTATGGGCTCAGCAAATACTAGGTTCTATTAATATCATCTGACCTGTTTGTTTACCACAGGTTTAATCTGCTGAATTAAATGTCAATCATTAATGTATAATTAGTTCCTTTTATCATCTGGAAAGAAAATGTGGTTAAGATTAGCCCTAACTATTCATATCCTTCAAAGCATTTAGTTTATTACACTGTTTCCCAAAATAAAATGTTAAAGCCATCAGATATTTCAAGTTTATAGCTTTATGTTTATTAAAATCTTCTCGAATTCTTTTTCCCCTTTTCGCCTCTTTCATCATAAAACTTTTTATTTTCCAATCCTGTCAAATTCCTGATGTGCCCACTGAGTCCATGGCGGGCCTTCAAGATAAGGGAGAAGTGGTTCTTGAGTCCTCCTAACCCATTTGGGGTAATACTTCGCCTGTTTGGATTTGAATCTCTTTGGTTTTAAGATCTTAAATGTGTTTTTGTTTAGCTTTAAATATCTTTAAATATGATGGAATCCTGGGGGGGGGTTTTCATATTCTTCATATCTGATAGACCTTGTAACTATAAATACATTAAAATGATATTCAACTCAATTCTGGTTATTTGTCATGGTTTTATCTGACATTGGCATCGTAGCTAATAAGGTCATTCTACTGACAAGTACTTTACCAGGATCTGCTATAACACAGCCTGGAATACAGGACAGGAATATCTGCTTAAGGGTCAAACCATGGTTATTCCAATCACTGCTTGTGTCACCTCTGGCAAGTCACTTGTACTTTCTAGAGCTCGACTGCCATATTGTAATGTGGAAAAGAAATAAGGGTACCTATAAGAGTATCTGATAGGGTTGTTATAGGAATTAAATAAGAAAAATGCTTAAGGGCCAGGGATATAGCTCAGTGGTGCTGAGCCTGCCTGGCAAGTGCAAGGTCCTAAATTCAATCCCTGGAAGCTGAAAAAGAAAAATGCTTAAAATGCTTCCTGGAAAATGGCATATGCTCAACAATTTTAAGCTACAACTAATATTTCTGCTATGATTGTTTATTTCCACTTGTAATACATAGTGTTTTTATACACATTTGGTATTTGTCTTCCTTGACAGAAAAGTCCTTTATGTCAATCCATGATGGGTGCATCTCTTTTAGACCTATGTTGGCTTCAAAACACACCCCATAAATATAAGTTGAATTAAACATATAATTTAATTCTTTATATCCTAGTACACTTGGGCATCTGCTAATTAAGTAATTTTAACTCTCTACTTTTGAGCTTGTTCTACTAGTGAATTTTACTGACCAACAAATGATAGCCAAAGGGAAACCACTAGAGTTCCCCTCAGGCAGACAGGATCTCCCCACACTGCAGCTCCCTGACCCTCCCATCCACTGGGTTCTGTCTCCTGCATTCTCTGAGGCCCAATCTTTCTGCTCTGTCCATCACCTCCTGATGTGGCTGATGGAGTCCATTCTTTGATATCAAGCACCCGAGTTATTGGCGCCTCATACCCATTCGGCTGCCTAAAATCAGTGTGTAAACCTCTACATCAGTCTGGACTTGAACCCTGTGTTTATGTGGCTCCATCTGGATCCACTGTCCCATTCCTAGAATTAAAGTTGCCTGAAGCATAGCAATAATATATGGCTTTATGCTTTATAAGGTGCCTTCAAGAACATCTACTTATTTGATCTTTCTGTGAGATAGATGGAGTTCATGTTATTATTCCCAGTATAGACTAGGAGAGATTAGCAAAGGTCAGAAGGATGATAACTATCAGAACTGAGACTAGAACAAAAATTTACAGGGTGGGCATATGGTATAGGCACTATGAAAGAAGGCAGAAAGGCCTGAGATTGTGCCACTGTGCCGAATCCAGAAGAAACAAGCTAAAGGTGAGCAGCCAGCCTCACCTGGTAGGTATGAGAGATGAACTTCTCAAAGAATTAGGAAGAAGCTTGAGTATGAACACAGATGGCTTTATGTCTAACTCTGGCCTTTAAGTACCTCTTAAAACACTGATTCCATAAACCTGAGTCTAAAGTGGAAATTAGATTCCCTGGAGTCTTTCTCAGTCAGGATTCCAATAAGGAATTAAACCCTACAGAAAATGATTTGAGTGAGTACTGTACTTTCTCAGTTCTTCCAAGAACAGCAAATACTATTCCAGATACACAAGCAAACAGTTAATTCATTATATATGATAGATGCCTTGGGACCATAGGGCTTAGTCCTTGCATGGAACCCTGGATGAGGGATATACTTCAGTAAAGGAGTATGTGCTTAGCACAAGCAAAGCCTTGGATTCAATCCCCTGTGCCGAAAATAAAACAAAAAACCTTCTGTGTGGCACAACAAACTCCACCTGAAATAAGTATTTCCCTCTAAGAATTAGAACAAAATATCAGCAACAAATCAAGAAATCCCTCTCCTTACTCAGCAATTCTCCATTTTAAGTGCCAGTCTTAAAAGGGGCAGTGCATTAAGGTTAAATCCTATATATACGCATGTGGCAAAAGGACAATTCTACTAATAACCTCAGGCTGTGTGCCTATTGAAGCTTCTTGTTTTCCTGGCTGGGGACTGAGGAACTGAATGAGAGCTGATGAGCACCTTTCAACCCTCCCTCTTGCAAGGCTGTCTCCTGGCAGTAGCTGCCACAGCTGCTTGGTATGTGGACAGGAGTGCCTTCCAGCATCAACAGACGACAAACTCTGGAAGCCACAGATTGAGTTAGACCAGAGAGGGTTTTTTCTGCAAAGAACTTTCAGAGACTTGTGGGTGATGGTTCCAGAGGCTGGAAAATGGATCCTGATGGCCTCTAGTAGGGAAAACTATGACACATCCAAGGACCATTTTGACTACAGATTAGTGAACAAGGGCCATCTGGCAAACAAACCAACCATGTCTGTTCTAAACTGACAAACCAACCACCTTCCAGCCAAGAAAGCAGGTCTGACTTTGCCAGTAATACATCTCTTAGTTAAAACTGCATGCAAAATGAAATATGACCAGGCAGATTCCAAAGAACAAATTCAGGGAAACTAGAGGTTCTTCCATAACCTCTTTAAATACTTAAAGCATTTACTTTGGGAGTCAGGTAAAGAAGGAAATCCCCTCTGAGGGAAGAAAAACTTGTGAATTTAGAACAGAAGCATAAAGGCCCAAGGAAACCTCTAAGGAAATAAAATAGAATAATATTTGAATAAATTGGGTTAATTAAGATTAATTCTGCTTATTAACAAGGAAAGTGTTATAAAAGCCAAGTAAGCAGTGGTCCGTGTCCAATTAGAGCAGATGATCCTTTGGGAAAAGACGGAACCAGGAGCCAGAGGGCAAACGGCCCTCAAGGTAAAGAAGAGAGAGCCCTTCTGCAGGACTTTCCACGCAGAGATGGAACTGGGATTAAACACAGCTTGATATGAGACACACTCTCAACTTGTTCTCCCTTTTTAAAAAATTACAGTGTACTCGAAAGTGAGAAATTAGTATGGAATTTTATCTTGAAACACTACCTGATCCATTGGTGAAAGCAATGGCCAACATTTCATCTCCACCAGGTGCCTCAGGAAGTGCACTGAGTTCTCTACTACAGTTCAGTCTACAGCCTTGGAGAAAGGTACTGGTATGATCTCTTACCAAAGCAATTCACCACTTTTCTGTTATTTAAATACCTTTAAAATATTTATTGTGTCCTTATGGTGTACCAGGCAGTGTTGGGCTGTAAGAATAGCCACTGCCCTCAAGAACTTGAAGACAATACAAATTAGAAAGAGGAGAGAGAGAGAGAGAGAGAGAGAGAGAGAGAGAGAGAGAGAAAGAGCTAGCTAGCTATGGGAGAAAATGATGAAAGAGGGAGAAACGCATTTAAGCTGAGACCCAAAAGAAGGAAAAACCTGCCACGGGAAGAAAAGAGGGAAGAACACACCAAGCCCGTTACAAGGTCCCAAGGCTACAGAAGGATACTCCTAAGGGGCTTCAACCAGGAGAGTAATAAGATGTAGTTTGTACTTGTTAAAAATTACTCTAGTGTCCAGGGATTTAGCTCAGTGGTTCCACCGCCTGCCTCACAAACGCAAGGTCCTGAGTTTGATCCCCGGTACCAAAAACGAAATAAATAGATCTTTGGATAGTGAATCACAGGGATTCAAAAGGGGAAACAGGGAAACAAGTTATGAAACTAGTTTCAGGTAATAGAGATGATGTAGCTTGGGCCACACAATGCAGAGCACTTATAGATCTAGCCAAGGGGCATGCTGATACTGCTGAGCTTGCATGATCCAGTTCCCTCCTTTTATGACATCAGAAGAGGTAGTACAATGTGGTAATTAAAAGAATGAACTCTGATGTCAGGCTGAAAATACATACCTAATCTTTCCTAGCTATGTGACTTTGTGCAAGTTACTTAACAGCTCTGTCTTTTATCACCTGTAAATTGTGGTAGTAATACTGATTATGGTAGGCAGAATAAATATGTGTGTCTATCTCCTAATCCCTGAAACGTACAAATACATTACATGGCAAGAGTGAATTAACATTCCAGGTGAAATTAAGGCTGCTAATCAACTGACCTTAAAATACGGGCTCAATGAAATCACGGTAGGAGAGTCTGTGTGAAAGTGACATCCTATGAGAAAGACTCAATCACCCACTGGCTTTGACGACGGAAGAGGCCCTGAGCCAAGGAAGGTGGGCAGTGTCTAGACCCTGGAAAAGGTCATAAAATTCATTGCCCTCAGCCTCCAGAAGAACACAGCCCTGCCAACTTGTTGGTCTTTAGCAGGACCCATTTTGGACTTCTGATCTTCAGAACTGGAAGATTAAGAAATAAGTACTGTTTTAAGCCACTAAATTTGTGATGATCTGTTACAGCAGCAATAGGAATCTAATACTGTATGCATAAGCCATACTAACTTAGCACATGCCAGCCTCACCTAAGTGTCATCTGTCACCCTCGCCCAGGAAGGGTGTCTGACTAGGTTGATGTCCTTGACTGGACAATCTACCCACATAGCACTCCTCCAATATACAGTTTCAGAACTTGTAATAAATATGCTCAAGTATGGTTAGGTAAATGGAAAACTCAAATCCACAATTTTAGAAATCATCACTTAAGATCTAGACAATATTATTAATCATTTCTAGGTTCCAATGTCATTTCTTTCTCAGCAAAATGCTCCATCTCATTAGAAAACAATCAGATTGACTCTGAAGACCAGTGTTCAAAAGCTACAGTTCTGAAACCCTAAGTTGTCATGGAATCCCTCACCTCCTCCTTTCCATTACCTACAAAGGAGGGATTTTTATATTCATTGTTGAGTACCTCCATTATTAATAAATAACCTGAGCCAATGCAGAGACTGGCTAATATTTTTGCTAATTAAGGAAGGGCACACTTCATTATCAATTATAATCACTAGCAAGCTTAAACTGAAATCATCTTAGTTAATAAACTCATCACTGCCATTCATTAAAAACCAGTATGCTTTGCCAGGAACTCCTTCTGCCCCACATCACCTGGCTAAGTCTCACTGGAGATCAAACTCTTTGAGGTGCTCCTTGATCAGCAAACTTCCACCACCCAGAAAGTGAGTGCTCTTCCTTTCTATTCCCACTTCGACCCCAGCAAAGCTCAAGATCTCCTCCCTTACCTGTGATTAATGGTCTTCACCATGGCCTCTACCACAAAGCTATGAGCTCCTTAAGCACAGGGATTGTGCTTATACTTAAATGAATAAGAGTACATTGAAGTAGTCAACTCCAAAAGTCTTCTGAAGGGAGGAATTTCTGAATCCTAAAGCAGGCATCAGATTGTAGGCCTTCTAGTTGTCTGCTTTTGCCCTAATGACCAAGATCAAGGTGAAAACTCCACCTTATGCCCTGCAGGAAGCCAAACACCAAGTCCACAAAGAGAACCACAGGTACCAAAGCATCACAAATCTCAAAAGCAGGATTAATTTCCTTGACTGAATCTTCTCGAAGGGGCTGAAATATTTCCTGAAAAACAGAGTTCCTACAAAATGAAGATGTCCTCACTTGGCAAAAGAACTTTAAGTTTTTGCCACATCCCAGGAAAGAGGACTTTGAGCACCGCACACAAGTCAGCCCAGCAGGCAGGGGACCCTGGCAACTGGGCATGAGGAGCCGTGCTGTCCCCTGTGGGACTCAGTGGTCACACATGGCTGTTGAGCACAAGAAGGACTCCAAGTGTAGAATACAGAGACATAAAGAATGAAGTCTCTCATTAACAATTTTTATATTGATCAGATGCTGAAATGATAATGTTCTTGATATATTGGATTAAGTAAAATATATTACTGTATTTAAATTCACCTGTTACTTTTTTAATGCTTTTTTTTAATGTGGCTAGAAGAGCTTGGCATCTATAAAATTATACCTGTGGCTCACATTGTATTTCTGTCAAGAAGCCTCAACCAACACTGAGAAGCTGGCTCAGAGAGGTCACACAGCTTCACAAACTCTCGCAATTCATCAGCTTTGAACCTGGGTAGTCGGTCTCCAGAGGCCACACCCTTAACCAATGGCCTGTGTAATGAATACACATCTAACATGTTTAGCACAGTGGCTGGTATATGGTAAAGATTCAATAAATGTTAGCTCTCTGTAATACAACTGTATTTTCCTACTGTTGTCCTTTTATAGTATATTCGATAGCTTGGGCTCTTCCCAGGCTCCCAGCTAAAATCTCAGGCACTCTCATAATTTTTCTGATCCTCTGAGGCAATGCAAAGTCCAATGTATGCAATTTTTTATTTCTATCACAAGTCCTAAACCATCAGCTTTTATTATATAAAGTTAAACCCTAAAGAAATATTTTCACTACAGTAACATCAGTTAGGAGTTTACTTCCTTTAATACTGTAAATTAAGTGAGAATTTAATGTTCTCTCTTACCCCATTGACGATTAAACCAGTCTCATAAAAACCGGGCCATTCCTGGAATGTTCATAACTTCCAAGGCTAAAGGTGTCACTTGTCTTCACGAGGACCATTTCACCAGCAATTTATTGGGAGGAAAGCTATGTTTATTCCAGTCAGGTTTTATCCATCCATTTAAAACTTTCTGATTTTGCTTCTTGGTAGTTGTTCCCCGAGCATTTCCTGTAACTGTGCCTTATCTGATTCTTCCACTCCAAAGTGTTATTTTTATTGCAGTGTAAAACAGAAAACATTTCTGAATTCTAATTGGAAGTCCTGACTGCTTTCCCATTTGATGCTGAATAATTTAGCCCTGTCTAATGAGGCATCCAGAACCCCCAATCTGCCCTGTGGAAAGGCCTAGCCTGCTCCTGGAATATGGCTAATTATCAAAGCCATGTGTAGTGATAATGAGCACATCTGTGCCTCTCTTACCCTCATAAGGGAAACTACAGGCTTCTAAAGAGGTATTTAGATGAGGTATTATTATAGGAAATAATACCAGAGATGAAGAAATATAAAACATTATATCTCCCAACATGTTAACTGTATGGTACATCGAGTTCTTCTCTAGAAATTGAAGAATGAATTCTAGGAACAAAGGAGGTTAAGAGTAGGAAAATGTTTATTGATAGGAAAGCTCCTGAAGGGCAGAAGAGGTCCCAAGAGGGTAGCCGGAGACCTCACTTTACAGAGGAGTTTTATAGGGTGAAACCCACGTGAGTACAATGTGGGCCGCAGCCATCATCATCCAATAAGGTTACAAGTACAGTCACTTAGGTAATGGTGGTCCAATCAGGAAGCAAGTCATGTAACAAGCATGGATGGAAAGAACAAAGATACTGCTAGGAAGTGGTGGGTCCAGAGGTCTCTGGTCAGCCACCAAGGTGGTTGATGTCTATCTAGACTTGATTAGGCCCAGTGTTTGTTCTTTGAGAAGTAAGCAGGTCTGGTCATTTTATTTTTATCTTCAGGCCTGGTTTTCAGCCAATGTGTCTCTGGTCACTGCTGTGTTGTGTTTCACCATTGTCCTGACCTTCTGGAGGACCTAGCCCTATCTGACTGCCTATAATATCTCTGTCTAACTCATCTCTCTGTAATAGTATAGTGATTTTGTAGTTTCTAAATTATAAATTGGAACACCCTGAAAATCACTGGACCAGGGATCTTATCCAACTCTCACTTTGAGAGAATCCACATGCCTTCAGACTCCTACTTTGAGATTTCCCAAGAAAGAGAAAGCTAAACTTAAGTCACTTTTCATTTTTTTATTTAAAGAAAATGTACAATTGCCTTTGCTCTGTAACCTTTCCAAACCCGAGTTTACTCTTCCAAAGACCTAAGCACACTTACAGGGTAAAGATTTGTGCCTATGCTAATTAGCAGTTCCTACTTCAGTTTGAGTGTGAACTATAAAAAGACAATGGAGATGGATAGGACCAGAAGTAATCCTTTGAAAAATGGAAATTTAAAGGTGGAAAAAATCACATCTATTCTTAAATATATTTTCATCAAAATCTGTCGGCATTGCAACTACCTTCTGCCTGTGTTCGTCTTATTAAATGACTTCATATCACCAACCATTTTTATCTTTCAGAGTTTCATCTGTTCCTAAAATGAAAAAGAAAGCTGTCGGCATAATTTTAATTCTTTTTCTGAAATATGTTTTTATATTTGTATTTTTTTTCTTTTTCACATTATTTGGTCTACTATACAAAAAAAATTTTCAAGTACTGATAACAGGAAATTCAAGAGGACATCAAATTCAATTGATTTTATTTTTAAGGAGGAAGCATTGCCAAGGAATCAGACTTATAGAACTGAAGATGAGCCTTAAGACCCTCCTACATGTAAAGCACATATTAGAAGTTCTGTACCTCCCACAGGAAGATTTATTAGGCTACTCTGCAAAGCCAGCATCGCCTTTTTATAGATTATGTACTTGGGCGGGTACCACCCTTAACCTTGATGCAGGCAATTTTCCATTTACTGTCATTCAACATGTTCTGCAACATCACTATGTATTTGCACCCACTCTAGGCCCTTGTCTATGGGTGAGTTTGACCCACAGCTTCATTTCTTAGCAAATGGCACTAACACTCCAAGAGACTAAAAACTTGGTGCGACCCATTTCTGGTTAGTGGTAGTACCAAGGGCTAGAACGAGAGCATCTCAACCTCCAAGCCACTGTTCTCTCTACTGTCCAATATCGTTAGCCACATTTAAGGGACTAAAAGTTCCACTGAATCATTACTACACATTTCACCACTGTTTCTCATCCTCAGGACCCCGACATCCACTCCAATGTACAACAGAAATTGTCAGATAGTGGAAAGTTGAATAAATGCTGGAAAACTTAGAGGCTGTTAAAGGCCAAAATCCTATAAGTTCTACTAATGACTGCAGCTCTTCTACTAAAATTCCCTTCAGTCTGGCTAATAGTTATTACTCACTGAGCAATTAGCATGTGCCACCAGCACAGGCAAAACACTTTGTAGTACTTAATCATTTTATATTATCTCATTTTATCTTCACTCTCCTATGAAGTAAGTTTTGTTTTAGAGAAGGAAACAGGGATGGAGACCAATAGATCTCCCAGGGCACACAACCAGTAAGCAACCACAACAGAGCTTTATTTGAAAAGAGTCCACTATGCTACTACCAGTAAGTAACTCCTCCTCCATTTAGTCAAACCAAGAAAAATATATTGGATATAATTTTCACCTTATTTGTGCCTTTTATCCTATCCTTGATCAAACAAAGATTGTATTAGCAGTCTCTCAACCCTTGAAAATTTTTATCATAAAGCCAGGTTCCAATTTTCCTTAAAATCTCTTTAAAAAAGAACTGATCGTACATCCCCATGGTTGAAACCTTAGAATTCTGGCCTAAATTCATTACATTAATTATTATTTTTTTCAGTAAACTAGAAAAGAACTGCTCACCACCCTCTATATTTCTTTTACTTTTCACACAAGGTAACTCCAAATCCTGGAGGTTTTATTCAAAGAGTCCAGGCCAATCATGTAAACATATCTAGTCACCTTTCCTAAACGAA
Source organism: Heterocephalus glaber (assembly GCF_000247695.1). The sequence continues at coordinate 19,279,912 of NW_004624731.1, read as the reverse complement.
TGGTCTTGTAACAAGGATGTGTGAATGCAAACCTTCCCCTTGGGCTCAATTTCCAGATTCTCAGATGCCATCTATTCTTTCTTTAAAACCGATCTTCCTGAGAACAAACATGCTTCGGGCAACATGCTGGCTCTCTGCTCCCTCCTCCCCTTTCACGACAGCCCTTTTCCTATTTTGTGAAAGAAAAGCAGACCTCGGTGGTGCTGAATCTCACAGCCCTGCCCCACCCTGAGATGTAGGAACCTCAGCGCCACACAGAGGGGCAGTTCAAACACTGCCACTGGCCTTGCAGCGGAGAGAAAGTGCCTGTAGCTGGGTGGGGCAAACTTTTATACATCCAGTGGTTTCCAATTGATTGCTTTTAATCTAGTTAAGACTGAGTCAAACAATCCACTCATTTAAAAAGTAAGAAAACTATTTTTCTCTTTTTTCTTTTATAATGAAACACTACTAAGTAATATTTGGCATCTAACTTGAAAGAAGCCCAAAGAATTAACTGGCACTAAAATAACACAATTTAGGGTTGGGGACTTACCTCAGTGGCACATGTCTGCCTTGCAAGCACAAGGTCCTGAGTTTGATCCCGCATACCAAAAAAATAAAATAAAATAACACAATTTTCCACTTATTCACTTATGAATAGGGTTTCTAGTGTTTGAAATATAAAATATGAAAACTAGATATAACATTGATGCTAATCCTGTTTTATTCTAGGCCAGGGACGTGGGTCAGTGCTGGAACTTGCCTAACTTGTGTGAAGCCTTGGGCTCAGTCCACCACAGACACATGAACTAATTTTTTTATCTTGTTAAGACATACATTTCCAACTAATTTTACTTTTTAAATGTAATAATTACCTGAACTCATAATGATAATCTTATGTTAGCATTTAAAAACTTATGTTGAGAGAAATACACTAAGAAAAATTTAACTTCAATATAAACTGCTATGGTGTTTAGACTCAATACATTTTAGAAGAATGTAACATAATAAAACAATTTTAAAAGAGGAATGTGGGCGGGGGATTTAGCTCAGTGGTTCTGGCGCCTGCCTTGCAAGCACAAGGTCCCGAGTTCAATCCCCGGTACCAAAAAAAAAAAAAAAAAGAGGAATGTAATCTTGTTTTGAAATGTCCATATTTATATATGTGGTAAGTTACACTGACAGACTGAATCCTCATGCTGCTCCAAAATTCATATGCTGAAACCCTAATCCCAATGTGATATTATTTGGAGGTGGAGCTTTTGGGAAGTGATTAGATTCAGAGGAAGCTCTATGGGTTGGACTCCAAAATAACATTAATGCCCTTGTAAGAGGAGGAAGTGAGTAGCGCCCTCTCTCTACCGCATGAGGGCACAGAAAGAAGGCATCCATCTGTAAACCAGGAAGAGAACCCTCACCAGACAGGAAATCTGCCAGCTTCTTGATGTTGCACTTCCCTGCCTCCAGAATTATGAGAAATAAATGTTTCTTGTTTAAGACATCTAGTCTATGTAACATCAAACTGACTAAGACAAATACTATTTGCATCTACTTAAACTTATGTTGAAAATAACAGAAGTAAATTTTAAAATGGAGGGATATTCTGTTTTTCAAAATTCTTTAGAGGTACACAAGGAAAGAAATTGAAGATGGTATCTACAAACCAACTCCAAAGCTTTTTTTATCCTTCTTAACATTATTCCTGGCACCTAAATTGAATAATCTTTAATAGAAATATCCTAAAAGTTCATAATGTCTTGATTAAATCTTAGTTTCATACTGCATGTAAGAGAATTACTTCACGATTTCTATATCTACTTTACTCCTGTTTAAATATTTCATATTTTATAGGCAATGGTTCTAATTCCTCAGTGGCCCACAAAATCTTTATCACAGGTATGCTTAACCAGCATGGACACATGATATCATTTGTCATATTAAGGTAAAATTAACAGGGAACCTAGAGAGAACAGACACCCTATTTTTTGCAGTGCTAATAACCACCTTGAGTAAGGATGGCTTGGAGGGACCAGCATCCCTTAATAGCTTTCCTTTGTTCCTTCTCTCCCTCAGGTCAAACTAATATGCCTACAAACCTGTAGCCCAGTAAACAAGGAGGAAGAGAAAAAGGGAAATAATATGAGCCCCCCAACATCTGATATATAAAATCCCTAAGTTAACATCTTACTAAATGGGGATTAGTGGAGTCTAGTCATGGTTTTACACTCTTTCAAAACAAGGTTAGACCTCAAAGGGCCAAGAGTCAAGGCTGCCATCTATCTATCCTGTCCCCAGGATCTTGGCAGTGACTATATTTAGCAATTTAGTAAGAATGGACCTGTTGATGCTTAGTGAGGACTTGGAGAAATACTGTGAGCCTGGAACTTAGATCTCTCTCAAAACTGCTCTCTGAACCACCTTCAGCCTCTGAGAGTTCGTTGAGCTCATGATGTGATCAACAAAAATCGCCTAAGATCCTGTCTGCCAAATGGTGTTTCCCTTTACTTCCCCAGGATAGTGTGGGTCACAGCCTCACAGAGAAAGTGCCTGTTACCATTATCTGGTCCTGACCCAATGCTCCCACTCGGGTTAGGCTATATTTAATCATGGACCAAAGAAAAGCAAAGTTCTCCTAAAGATATTAATGGGACACCCTCACTGAGCATTCTGAGGGCTCTAGATTGAAGAGCTACAGTGGAAATGAAGACGGAAGGGAGGGAGGGAGGGAAGGAAGGAGGAAGGAAGGAAGAAGAGGGGAAAGAAGAAATGTGTCCCACATTAAAAAGCATACTATCTAGCAGGGAAGGCAGAGTAAGAGAGAGCATGTTCAAGTAAAAGATACTGTTTAGAAGCTTAGTCATGGCTTAAAAGCAAATACAGTCTATAGGCACGGCAGGAAATAGCAATTAGAAGGTCTCTTAATTAGGATAGTTTTTAACCTTATAGAGTCTATTCTATTTTATTTTTTCATACGACCAAGAATTCTTGCTACTTACTAAATACAGAAATACTCAAGAACAAATGTGAATGAATTCCCACCAATGTGTTTGCATTTCACCATCTCGCATTTCACCACTGGAACCCAGGCCCAGTCAGAGGCATGCTGTGATTCCTACAAATAAGGTATAGAGTGGAAAGAAAGCCAACATTTTCCTTTCAGATAAATGTATAATTAAAACCCTGATTCATAGATTTGCTAATTGAACTTCCTGCTGTGGACATAGGACATACTTGGCAGGAACAATAAGGAACTGTTCCAGAGAGCTCCAATTGCCTTGATTTCTTTTAAGTACTTCAATATGCCTGTCTTTGAAGAGTGATTAGAAATGAAAGAATGTGAGTGGGAGTTAATTCAAGAAAGAGGTAAAGGAGAAAAATGCTTGTAGAAATGTGATAGGTGCTTCTCAAATGAGAGGAAATGAGAAGGGAAATTCATACTATGATGGGGCTCTGTGCTCTTAAAACCCAAGAAGAAGTCATTAAGCCACAAAGAGTTTGTCACTTTCCATCATGGCAGAGACAGTAACATCAGCTCTTGGCCTTCTATTCTGGCTGAGGTGCCAGGCATTATGTCAACAGCCCACACCCTGCTAAGCAATAGCATTTACAAATTATAGAAAATGTTTCTGGCCCCAGGGCAGAAGCCCCAGCCTGCTCCTGAGAAATGCCACCATGGCAGGCCACCCCCCTCCACCCTTCTCAGACTTGCATGAGGGTCTTGAGGACCCAGTTTTCCATTCTCTTTCTCGCCATGCCAAACTCTGAATTTCAGATAGCTGACTGGGTCCTCCTTGGTGACCTCATTCCTATAAATTTCATCTCTACTCCATGGTTGACACTCAATAAATATTTGTTAAATTTATGAGTAATCATACCCATTCCTGTTTGCTATTTTGGCTTTCTGAAAACTTAGCGCAGCATTTTCAATGCTATTTCTCCATTCCACCCCTCTGGATTCATTATCCTGTCTACTAGGTTATATCTCAGTGCCTGCCTGGAACTTAACCAGATTTGCTGCCCATTTGGTCTTGATTTCCAGAGGCCGGTACCTTCTCGGGACAACTCCCTTACTGACTACTAATGCTTTCCTTCTCCACCTCTAAACACAATGACCCCCTTCACTCCTAGCAGTTGCATAGACAGCACCATCTAGACATATAGTCTTAGTATTTCCAAAGTCTCATCTGGTCTGTGGAATGAAAATTCTGTGGGATGCTAATATATGTTACAAGAAAAAAGCTATGAGCAAGTAATGTGTGCGAAAATCATGTATCATTTTTCCATCTTTGAAGTTCACATCATTGAGAAGTTCTGGTGAGAAGTGTAAGGGGTACCGGAAGGCAAGACTTTGTCTACACAGGATTTCTAAACATTACAACCCTGGTCCCTTTGCCATGTGATGTCTACAAACATCCCATAGAGCTGTATTCCCTTCAACCCACCTCGGAATACTCTGATATAACCACATTCTGGAAGCAAATTCTGGAATCAGATGTGGAGGCCACAGGGGCAAGAAAGTCATCATCAGTATGCTGATCAGTTAAGCGCATGGGGGGCTTTGTGAACAAAGGGAATCTGGGGCTTTACCTCCAGAAAGCAAAGCACATAACCAGGAAAGAGTAAGAGGCGCTTTCGGTATGGGGTGACCCAGGGAACTTCTACAGGTTTCCAGTGAAAATTGGAAAGGAGGAGATATTTATGGGATTTGTCCTGTCCACAAATATCTTTGTAAGGTAAGTATTCCAGGGGTTGGATTCCTGCTGAAACTGTTAACAATCAGCAAAGAAAGGAAACAGTAAGTCACCAAATTACCAACATACACCCCCTGGTAGGGTCTTCTTTCAAAATTCCTTTTTTAAATTAAAAAATCTATTCTAGTGTCAGCAGTCATAGCTTATAGTCTAAAAAATAAGCTGCTTTTAAAATTCCTAGTTCCTTCGGAGTCTAATTTTTCACCTTCTGATTAAATATTCCTCTATCTGTTTTTGCCCTTAAGAAATCCTCATACAACTAAAATACCACTTAAAAGAAAATGGTGTCCAGACTTGCTATTTACCTTTCTGATTTTTACCTCTAATATAAGCACATTTATCTCTCAAAGGATTTGTAGTGTAAACTGAATAAATCTCTCACTTTAATAATACAGCCCCATGGTAATTTAAATCTCAGGTATTTCTGAAACATCATATTGGTAAAGTAATCCTACTACATAGGGTTTTCCTTTTCACACATATGCCAAAATGAGATATACCCACTAAATTGTACCCCAGGCATTGAACAGCAGTATGTTATTATTAAGAAAGGTTGCAAGGATACCTGTTCTGCCAAGTGCTTGCATATTTAAATTTCTAAAAGCCTGAGATGACAGGCTATCTGTTGTGTGTCGAAAGATAAAAGCATCTACATTGGCTTTAACCAGGCAATAAGCAGCATGGGACATGAACGATGCTAGGCCCTTGCTAGCCTTTGCCTGCATAATTGGGTTGCTGTCATATCCAAGAAGAGAAGTGGGATAAATTTCCTATATGATATAAATAACAATTTTTTTGATAATTCTTTCCTCAACTTTAATATGCATACATACAAAACTTACCTCTCCTACTGAAAGAAGGTCTGACCTCTGCTCTTTCCCAGTGTGGGCCTTCGCTCCCACTAAGAAGCTGCATTGAAACCCTCACCTTCCCAGGGAAAAGTTCCTTCCACTGTGGCTGGGTTACCCAAGGACCCACGCAGCGTGTACAGCTTTCTTAGCATGGGGGCTTCATCCTCTCCCATGCTTTAAATCCCTCCAGCACTGAACTCCAGGAGTGAGACAGTGGAAGAACTCTGCCACTGACTCAGACCCTCCCAGGCATTGTGGTCTTTGGCACATAAATTATTTATTTTGTTCTTCTTTTTCATAAATGTTCTTCCCTAACCAACTTTGTGTTAATCACCACACTGGTTGAGTGACTCAATTCAGAATTTCATTAGAATTGCTTACTAACAGTAATTAGTTTGAGCATTCACCCATATACATTGCGTACCTATAAAAGGGTAGGGAAGGAGAAAATGTTTTTAGGAATCACACATTTGTTTCTCTTCACTTCCCCATTTAAGATGAATTGCAGCCCCCAGTCAAAATATAAAGACAATCTACTGCTTTGATCTCTCCATCAGAAAATAGCTATTAGGGGCCTACTATGGGTTAAAGTACTCTGCTCAGTTTTGGGAAAAGCAAAGATTACGGCTTAGCCCATTTACTAAGTCAGTATTTCTCTAGGGGATGTGATTTTTGTGCCCCACCCCCCACCACACACACACACACACACACACACACGCACGCACGCACACGCGTGCTACCTAGCAATGTCTGGGGACATTTTGGCTGTCACAACGGGGAGAAGAGTATGACTAGTGCCTAGCAGACCAAGGATACTGCAGAACAACCTGCACTGCATACTTCAGCCTCCCACAACAAAGGTGTATCCACCCCCAAGTGTCATTAGTGCTAAAATTGCTAAAACTCTGGTTTAAATCAGAAATGTGGTTAAATAACAATATAAAATACAACTTACTTTCGTTCCCTGATTGTTTCCCTTTCCTGTCCCCCCTCAGTCAATCAGGTACAGTGCCTCAGGGCACACAGGTGTCCCCCACATAAGCAGAAGCCTACACAGCTCTCCAACTTTTGTCCAAAGAGCATTTGAGAGCAAAGACTGAATTTCTTGTAGAAATTTGGAAGAAGAAGCATTTCTTTCTGGAAAGAGGTGCTTCTTGATTACAAGAAAGTGGAGAGAGGGAGAAGATCTGTTTTCTCAAGAACAGAAGAACCAGGCTTTGCTTCCTGACATCTCTAAGGAGTGAGAGAGAGGAAAAAAAACAGCTATAGTTTACATCTGGTCCTCAGCAGCCTGCTGAAGACTCTTGACCTGAGCATGACTGCAGAGTGCCACAGACCTGGAAAGGTCCTGTCCTGGAGCCCCTTAATAAACAGCAAATCTTAGGGCAGTGTATGGGAGTAAGAGATCTCAAGAATGGCCAGAGTGTTTGGTTTAGTTTGTTTGCTTACTTGCTTGCTTGCTTGTTTGGCTTATCCAGCAAAATAGTTGTTATAGAAATAAAATCTGTTGACCATATGTGGAGGCACACACCTGTAACCCCAGCACTCAGGATGCTGAAGCAGGAGGATTACCTCAAGTTTGAGGCCAGCCTGGCCTAGTGACATAGTGAGTTCTAGGACAGGAAGAACTACATAGTGAGACTCTGTCTGAAGAAAGAAGGAAAGAAAGAAAGAAAGAAAGAAAGAAAGAAAGAAAGAAAGAAAGAAAGAAAGAAAGAAAGAAAGAAAGAAAGAAAGAAAGAAAGAAAGAAAGAAAGAACCTGTTAAATTTTTTGGACACCTGAATTAACTAACTATAAGAATTTAAATCTACTTTGGGAAACAAAATGAACAAGAGAAGAAACAGGTTTATTGGTGAGTCTTCCTAGGGGACAGTCCCCACAGCCTCAGAGGTTTACAACAATACACACTTGTTTAGTGTTCATGTTTTAGGCCAACTACAGCACCATGTTTCCTCACCTAGGACAAAAGCTGAAAGAGCAGCCGCTGTTTGCAGCAAGCAATTGGTGTTAGCTACATTTTCATCACTATGATGAAATACCTGAGAGAAACTAACTTAGAGAAAGAAAGGCTTATTCTGGCTTATGATTTCAGAGGTTTTACTCCATAGTCACTTGGGTCCATTGCTTGTAGGCCTACAAGTGAGGCAGAACATCATGGTGGGGAGCATATGGAGCGAAGTGGCTCACCTCATGGTGGACAGGAGGAAGGAAGGGAGAAGGAAGGGAGAAGGAACAAGATATCATCCCCAAGGGGATGCTCACAAAGATCAGTCCCTTCAACTGGGTCCCATCTCAAGCTTCCATCACCTCCAATAACCCATTAAATTATGAACCCATCAGTAGATTAATACATTAATGAGATCAGATCCCTTATGATACATTCACTTCTCAAAAGCTCCATCTCTGAATAATGCTGCACTGGAGACAAAGATTCCAACATATGTGCCTTTGGGGGACATTCTAGATCAAATCCTAACACCATTTATGAGGCAGAAGGGATTAAAGAGAGAAAGCTGGTAGAAATTCAGTTTCTCTAAGGACATGGTATATGTCACATTTGTTCACATTCAGTTGGCCAAAACAAGTCACATGATCAAGCCCAATATCAATGAGGTGGAGATGAATAATACACTTACAGGGAAGGGGGAGACAACATTAATTGTTATCACAAAGTCCATCCCGGTCAGAATGGCAGCCTAAGTTGAAGAGTTGTAAGAAGTAAACATTATTGAGAGGATCCAGCTATGAAAGTTCTGTATAGCCCAGAAGAGTGATAAAAGGAGGAAGAACATATCAGGCTCAAGGCATCTTGCATTAAGAGCTGAGTAAGCTGGGACAGGTGACCATGGGCTCTGGACTTGAGGTCATTCATTCATGACATGTAAAGGAGCGAGAGAAAAATGCAGGGGCAAATAATTTCTAAACTCCCCTATGGAGGCAAAGCACAGAGTTGTAATAAATTTTAAGGAAAGACTATTAACTTAATACTAGAAGGTCTATTGTTCCTTCCTAGTTGCTGGGTTTCTGAGCCCCAAGCTTCAAGAGATGTAGAGAAAGAAGTAAGGCCTACCACATTCACAAAGACCCATCTCTGAGGGTGGGAGAAATGCCAACTTTTCCTACTTCCTATTCTACAAGGCCAAAAATTCTGACTTCCTGTAGCAAACCACCATCACAATGTGATGAGAGAGGTTTGTGAAAATTAAATGTGATAGGGATATGCTATGCAGAATGTGTGGATTAGGGTCAGAAAAGGCAACAAGAGTGATTTCATGGCCATCCTGGTAAGGAAGCTGGTAAAGAGAAAAGCAGAGGAGAGAAAGAGGAAGAGGCATTAAGGGCCATTCCCAAAATGATGAGGAAAATGTACAGGTCTTGAAGTGTTAGATTAGGGTGACAGATCTAAACTGGCTTCCCTTCAGAAACAGATTCTTGAAATAATTTGAGCAACTCAAATCCTACCCTCTTTACCTCCTCAGAGTCAGAACTGTTCATTCAGTCTGTGGTTTTTAACAAGTCAAATCAGAACCTTGGCCAGTTTAAAGTGCTCTAATACCACACAGATGGGAGTTGTCACTCCAGTAAATTAGCCAAGTGTATTTTAGGCACAGCTGGAAAGGCCCCATTATTTACAGCCTGGTTGGCAGTGCCAAGTACCCTGTGGTTGGGCATTGAATGTGAGATGATAGTGATTGCCTATTAAGTTTTAAATTCGAATCCCACCAATTTGACTCCTGACTCAACAGGAGAAAAAATGGCTTTTCTACAAGAAAGTTTATAAAATATGTACTTCATAGCTATGCCAGCAGAAATAGGACACATTTCCAAAATATTAAATGATTTTTAATTCTATAAAGTCCAAATGTCAGAACAAAAATGAATGGGATTTAGCCTAATTGCCACCTTGGCTACTTATACCATCTGGAAGACAGACAGCAGGTGAAATTCAACCACTTGGGAGGAAAAGAAAGGAGAGTGCTAGTCCTCTCAATAGAAATGTATAAATCAGGGCCGGGGATTTAGCTCAGTGGTTCTGCTGCCTGCCTCACAAGCGCAAGGACCAGAGTTCGATCCCCTGGTACCAAGAAAAAAAGAAACGTATAAATCAGACACACTCAAAATCACTTTTAACTGAGAAATTTGAGATAAAAGAGTGCCAGAAACAGGAACTAGAAAAAAGAAAAGCTATTTCTAGAGTTAGTTCTTAGCTAGGGTCAGTCTTCAATAAAAGGTTGCTCCCTCCTCTAAACCTTATGTTTTTGTTCAGACATAGCACTTAAATACAGATACCTTCAGAAAACTTTTTTTTAATTTAGCTCCCAACTATTAATCTGTTATGACTTAGTATTTGGGAAGATAAAAAATGTAAGGGAAAGGGTGAGCCTGATCCTTGAAGAACTTACAAGGTCTCTAAAGAATTAAACTTACGGGGGCCGGGGATTTAGCTCAATGGTTTTGCTGCCTGCTGTGGAAGCACAAGGACCTGAGTTCAATTCCCGGTACCCCAAAAAAAAAATTAAACTTAGGAATTATAGTATTAAATAATTGGTGGAAGTCAGAAAGGTATCCAGTACTGTAAACAGTTATACTGACAAGAACATGGCCGAGTGAAACCCTGAAGCCCTGATCCAGGTCTCCCAACAATGACCTGGGCCTCAGATACTTTCTGTTTTATCACTGCACCAAGCACAGTGCACAGGTACAGGAATAGTGACACTGGCCCCAAGCCAGCTCTGGCAATTCCCACATCCTACAGAGCCTGAGCTCAGGGAAAGCACAGCCAACATGGGCTGGATTGGACAAGAAGGACTTCATCAGGGCATGAAACTTGAGTTGTGCCTTAAGGAACAGGTCAAACTTAAAGCCATGGGGTAGGGTAGATAGGGGACAATGTGAGCAGAAGGTAAAGAAGAACAATTAAAGAAATCTCCTTTTTAGAAATTGGATCCATGCTGAGGAGTAGGAGATAAATTTTGGTCACATAAATGAAAACCTTGAAAGCTAAATCAGGAAGTTCGAAGGTTTTCCTATGAGGAACCAATAGAAGATTTTGTAGCTGGGATCACAGAATTTGATGAAAAAAATGAGACTATTGATAGTGTTGAACACAGGGTGGAAGGAAGCCACTTGGACTAAAGCAAAAGGATAAGCTAGATGGTGATTGCCCCAGTGCACTGAGCCCTGAACCAGAGGTAGGAAGTAAGAACCAAAACGAAAGCTCAGGTCCTCTGCTAAGATAAACATTTCTCAATAGAAGAGTGGACAAGACCTGGCATGTGCCCAAAATTATGGAATACATGAAAGAAGATCCAAAGTGACTCAGAGATCTTAAGCTTAGGTAATTTGGGTAGTGGTGAGGCTGTTTAAAAGTATAGAGAGGCGGGCCGGGGATTTAGCTCAGTGGTTCCGCTGCCTGCCTTGCAAGCGGAAGGTCCTGAGTTCGATCCCCAGTACCAAAAAAAGTATAGGGAGGAAGCCAGGCATGGTGGCAGATGCCTATCATCCTAGAAGTCAGAAGGCTGAGGCAGGAGGATCACTATGAGTTTGAGGCCAGCCTGAACTACACAGTGAGACCGTGTCTCGAAAAACCAAAAATAAAAAATAAACATAAAGAAGTAAATAAATAAAAGTATGGGGAGAACAAACAGCTGACAAGCTTGTCCTGAGTGATGCCAATCTTTTGGTGACATAAGGTAAAGAGCTGGTTCTGAATTTGGTATCTATCTATTATACATCTCTATTTTTAGAACCATTTATGATTCATAAAATGCCTTCACTTGGCCAAAAGACAAACTGTTCAATTTTTAAGTGCTCATGTATTTAAATTAACCTTCAGCCTAGTCACTTACTGCCACATCTGTATCCTTGTTCTAGTTAATTGTAGGTACTATACAAGGTCACTCTTGCCTTGGGAGAAGTATAATTATGATATGTGTTCATTGTTTAAATCACAACTCTGTACTACACAAAGAGAGACACAGACAAGGAGATTGAAAAAGTAATTGCAATGCTTTCCCTCCAAACAAAGAAAAATCCATTTGCCCAAACTAGGTGACACAATTATCATCACAGTGACACCGTTGGAAGGAAAAACTAGATGACAGAATACAGAAGCAGATGACCTAAGCACCCACAGTCTTGGGGAATAAGCATTAAAATGACATGAAGTGGGTCTTCTTAGAGAAAAGTCAGTGTTCCGAATAAGCAAAGGGGAGAATGGAGGGAAGAGAACTGGCAAAAGAAGGAAAACCCAGAGGCTAGAGTTGTCCTGAAGAATTATATGGAAAGCTAGCCTTTTTCTGAATATTTCAAGAAAAATTAAGATAGCAAAACATGAGCCAGATAAGACCTTTTGAGGCATGAAAAGACATGAATACTTCCAAACCTCAGACTCCACTAGAAATGATCAAAGATGCTTTTCACAAGAATACATCATTTTTGAAATAGAAAGAAAAGGGGCAAAGGGGAAGGGGAAATGGGAGGGGTAGGGGAAAGGAAAGAATGGAATGGAATTAATATGAGGAAATGAAAAAATGGAAACAAAGTCTTTGTAAATAGGGAGGGATGGAGGGGTTGAAGGGAGGGCAGGGGAAGGGGGAAAAATAAGAACCAAGAGAGATTATGTAGTGGTGCAAATTTGCAATGAAGAATGTCATTATATTGTATACCTAAAATGTACCAATAAAATAAAATTTTTTTTAAAAGAATACATCATTTTGTTTAACCTATGCAATGTATTTTTGCAAGCTAAAGAATATAATTTATGGTTCAGTTCTCAGTGTTAATATTTTGAGTTCTTTTTAAAGAGCTAGCACATTTATTTCTTAATTATGGGGAATTTTTGACACTTTTCATATTTGCATAAATGTTCAATAGCTTCTTGAATCTAATCAAACAGAAATGCCATGGAATTTAAAAGAAGTTATAGCATTTATTTTTAATTTCTTGTAATGATGGACTTCCTAATTTAAAGACACATTCAATTTCATTCTTGATATATCCAAACGTATCCTCCACCACAGACTCCTACAATTCAACTGTTCAGTAGAGACTGGAGTCTATACTGGAATTCTAGTATCCTTGAATTCACTACCTCCTCTTCTCAATTTAGACAGGCTTTCACATGTGAAAAAATTCTCACACCCAAATGGTTAAAAAATTATTAAATTCTTGGAAAAATCCAGAGATTCTCCAATAGCCATTTTCTTCAAGGAGAAATGTAAATTCTCAAGAGACAAAACACATTTGCACAGATACTTTGAGTTTGAGGTGAGCCAGAACTTCACCTGAATATTTATCCTATTCCTGAAGATAGACATTTTCTGCTAACAAAAGACAACCTTCCCAAGTCAAGATGTTTGATCACTGGAGCCTGGTACAGTATCGATCTTAAATGTGCCTCAAAAGCTCATGTGTTGAAATCTGATCCCTAGCTGGTGAGAAGGTGCTAGAACCTTTAGATGTTGGGGCCTAGTGGAAGAAAGTTAGATCACTGAGGGCGTGCCCTTGAAGGGAACATTGGGACCTCAGTGAACAGGTTCCTCTGCCACATGCTTCCAACACAAAGTACTGCCTTGCCACAGGCCCAAAGTGATAAAGCCAAGCAACCATAGACTGAAACCTCTGAAGCCACAAGCCAATATATGCCTTTCCTCCTTTTAGTTATTTATCTCAGGTATTTTGTCACAGCAATGTTAAGCTGACTAACACAGGGCCTTTCTATTCCACTCCTTCTCTTACAGTGTGGGAAACTCTTTATGGGCTCCACTATTCTCCTAAAAAATACTTAGGTCAAATTATAACCTGATCTACTCTCAAACCTAAAAATAATTATTCCAAAAATAATTTGATAGTAGTTTTTTATTCCAACTATTCTCAGACTCTTAGACTCCCATGTGGAGACTCATGCTCACTCATTTAACAAAGACCATAAGAAAATGATCCAAAATAAAAATATAATAATAATGATTTTCTTATTTAAAGTATCTTTATATAATTCAGCACAAAAAAGCAGCTTAAAACCATAGATTCAAGCTTAAATAGTCTAATTGTTTATCATCAAGACCCAAATGGAGATGACACTTACAGTCCCTTTTTGCCAGCTCATATTTGAGTTCAGCCTGGAGTCATGGTATGTAGGACAGTGATAACGTCCTATGATACCTGCTCTCCCCTCTCCTCTTATTGGAACAGAGCACCAAAGTTTTAGCTAGTTACATGCCCACCCAGCATAAGTAATACATTTCACTGTCCGTCATATAACTAATTCTGACCAATGGGAAGGAAGCAAAGTGACATGTGCATGCCACTCCCTCTAGGATTCAATGTGAGTGAGCTCCCAACTCTGGCATCTTGAATTCAGCAGTATCAGTAGTGGTATTTTTACCCTACAGTGATTGAACTATTATCCTGGCTACAGAGGGGTGAGCCTGGTTCTTTATCTCTCCCAGAAGTCTGTTAAAATCTGACATTCTTTTTATAAGCTCCATTCCTTATTAAATTAGCTAGAGTTCACATTGCTTGCAACTGAGAACTCTGACTGGGACTCAAATATTAATCTAGCTTCTCTATGTGAATAAATATGTACAGTTCCTTTCCTGTGAGATCATCAAGATTTAAGGATTACAGCTTTTTTCTCTTTAGCAACTTCCTTCTAATGCAGAATTTCTATGTAAAATGAGATTAAAGCAATAAAAATTCCTTCAACAAACATAGTATAATATATATATATATATATATATATACACATACATACATACATAAAGCTTTTACATCTTAGGGCCTCTTCTAGGAGCAAATCTTGGATCATAACACACTTACTACACTGTTACTACTACTGTTTAAAACTTTTAGAAACTGCCTGAGGATCACCTTGTGCCCAGCACATATTCCTTTTTATTTGTTTTATGAAAGTATATGTTTAAAGATTCAAATATTACAAGATGAGAAATTATCTCCTTCTGAACTTTCCCCTTGATTTTCTAGTTTCCTTCCCTAGAATTAATGTGCTCATTCCTTGAAGTCCTTGAAGAAATAATACAGACTTACACACTTGTGTGTGTGTGTAAATTAGTATGTACCTATACCCCTTTTTAAGCAAAAATGGTAATACATTCTTCTATAGCTACTTATTTTACTTAATATATAGCTCTGTCTCAGTCTTACTAGGGTTAGAATTGTATTCTAACTTACGGATGCTCTTTATTACTTAACCTGTCTTCTATTGTTGCATATTTATGTTTTCCCTAAACTTTTCCTGTTGCAGTAAATATTCTGTGCAAGATTCTTTCTATATTTTTAATGAATGTATCTGTAGGATAAATTACAAAAAGTATAATTTCTGGGCCAAAGGGTGAATTCATTTATGGTATGATAAACATTTCTAAATTACCCTCCAAAAGAGAATGTGTAAATTATATTCTTAATGCCTGAGAATATCTGATCTATTCCTTCCATTTTTTCAAACTATCATTGGTGATAGCCAATTTCTACTTTCTAAAAATAGGTTTAACTTCTGAAAACCACCGCAAGTCATTTAAAGCCAAGTCTGATGAATAAAGCATGACCTTGTTAGGTAACACCATACTGAGTACAAGATGAGTTGTGACTCTAAAATAATTAGATGAGTTTCCTCATTTGGTTTATATAGTGATTTTGAAATCAACTCCAAAAGAAAGCCCAAACATATTTTCAGCAACAGTAGCATTACTGAAAGAAGTGCACTGCTTTCCAAAGGGAAATTGATGAAGCAGATGATCTTCAGTCAAAGGTAGAATGTCTTAGTTACTTTTCTCATTGCTGAGAAAAAATACTGGACACTCAAAGTTAAAAGAGGAAAGGCTTATCTCAGCTCACAGTTTTTAGAGGTTTCAGTCCACAGTCAGCTGACTCCAAGGCAGGGTGGCATGGCAGAGGGGCACCATAGAGGAGAAACAGTTCATGACAGAGCAGGCAAGAGGCAGCAAAAAAGCAGCAAGCAGCAGCAGGCCTGCTTTCTTTCTGTTCCTTTATATTCCATCCAGGCTACAAGGCTTTTGGATGGTGTCACCCACACCCAGGATGGGGCTTCTGTCTTCAGTAAATCAACCCATAATTATGCTAATTCCAATCACTGGACCTAGTTTAGTGCCACACACCCTTAATCCCAGTATCACATGACCTAGATCCAACCAGTTCTGAAAAGCCCCACTTATGAGTACATGAGGCTTTGTGGGACATCTAGATACTACCCCTACCATAGAAGATCTCATCCATGTATTTAAAATTCTTATTTGACATAGTCACACTACAAGTGAGGTATAAAAGTCAAATAATGAGGCCTCTTTGTGTTCATCTCATGAAAATCAATAGCATTACTTTATACCTAGTCTTTTCTCTCTTTCCCTTGTGCATCCTTATAACTTCCTTGAGTTGAAGAAGCAAATGTATCTCTTCTCTGTTGAACACAAGAATTCCAGAGAATCTTGTTTTCTTACACAGCCTGGCACTCATAGTGTCACAGGACATTGTGCTTTTTTTTAACTGACCTAAGAAAATCCTTAGTTTCCATCATGTGCTTCCCAAAATCCTTAGTAGAAAGATAAGCATAGTTCTGAAAAGTATGCATAACCTAATACCATTAAACTGAAATTGCTCCAGACAGAGGGTGAATATAGGTAAAGGTTAAGTAGATGTAAAACTAATAATGTTCTAGAAATATTAATAACCAATTCTTGGGGAGGGAAAAAATTATTTTTATAGCACTTTCCAGTTTCCATGGTTGATCCCTTACCATGGATGATCTGCAACAACCTACATGATGCAAATGGGCTCACAAAATTTCTCCAAGTTTAACAGTAGGGTCCCTGTGTGAGGCTCCAGGACAGCACTGTATGGCAACTGCAGTGCTTTCCAAAGGTATTGCAACAGGGAACTTTTTCCTAAAGGAAATAATCCTGAACTCTTCTGGGCTTCAATATTCTGTACCTCTTCCTTCTGTACTAATGTGTATTATTGTGCTCTTATTTCATATATTTCTGAACTCAAACTTTGCTTTAAGCTTCATTATCCTCAATGTACTGTGCTTCAAAGCATGTAACTTTAATTTTCATAAAAATATATTTTTACTTAGGTGGATATGTGAGTCTATTAGTGTTCACTCATTCACCACTTTCTAACTTTTTCTCTATCTCATAAATATGAAATGGGAAGAGAGCAGGAAGCATATACAAGATCATTTTTCTATATTTACATAATGAAAAACTTACAAGTAATGTGAACAAAGGACTCAAAAGGGAATTCAATACATACCAATTGAAGACATCTTGACAGGACACTTTGTAAAAAATCTGCTTAAATAACTTTTGAAACAACACATAATTCTTGAAAAGATGATTGTTTAAAACCATAACAAAGTTTTAAAATTGTGTAACATGCTTTCCAGCTCAGTCTGCACATGTGTATATGCAAGGTATGCATACCAAGAAATTAGACTGCATGTGGACTCCCCAGTAATGTCCATCAATGTAATTGCCTCAAAGTACAAGCACCTTCCATCTGGCTTCCGAAGCTCAAAATGTTTCTGGAACTGCCATCAGAGCAGCATAAAAATCACTCAGGACAATTTAGTTCATGCCTTCCTTTGTAATCACACCTTATTCAGATGAAAAATGAGAACTCTCTAACTTGATGACCCACCTTATTCATCAGACCTAACTCCAACTGACTTTCAGACATTTTCAAAGATCAAATCTATCTTCAAAGGATAAAGATTTGTCACTATTCAAAAGGATTTCCAAAAAGTTTCAAAAATGTTTTGAGCAGTAGCTGCTCCAATGAAATGCGTGTTCTTCCAAGGTGACAATTTGGAAAGACATGCCTTTATTCGGGTGTACATATTCTGATAGATTTGTTTTTAAATCTCATTATAGTTTATGCTACATAGTGATCAAAAACACGTGTCTAGGGGCCCAGGGATTTAGCTCAGTGGAACCGTGCCTGCCTCACAAGTGCAAGGTCCTGAGTTCGATTCCCAGTACCAAAAAAAAAAAAAA
>NW_004624731.1:19238452-19255889 GCF_000247695.1 Heterocephalus glaber | reverse complement strand
CATTATACAAAGGTACAATTCCCAATGAGAAATGTAATTGTGTTGTATACCTACAATGTACCAATAAAAGAATTTAATACAAAAAAAATTAAATAGTATTTTTCTTATCTTTATTATCAATCACATCTCATAAAGTCTTGTGTGTCCCTTTCTGCAAATGAATTCATTATTCTTTTATCTCACCTAGTAGGAATCCTGTGGCCCACCCACACTTCTACTTGATTGAGAGGGTTGAACTGAGCACACTTGAGTACCATGGCTGGAAAGTAGAGACACAGCAGTAAAAATTACCATGCACATATGATAGAGAAGTGGAGAGAAGAAGCATGTAGACAGCAAAACCATACTCCAGGAAAGATACCATGATTTAAATGGAAGATAATCATCTTAGTGGAAAATGTAGTAGTATTTTCATAAAATAGAAGTTTACATGAAAAGAATAAGCAGTCTCCACACTCTTAACCTCTGCATCCTTTCAGATTTCATGAGCGCTGATCTCTTGCCCCTGCTCATGTTATCTTATGAGCCTGCTGGCCGCTCCATGGACCAACACCTTGTGCCAAGAATGAATAAAAGCCCTGGAAGAGTCACCACATGAGGAAGAAAAGAATCTGAGCCTCAACAGGCTGCCCAGGAACAAGCTCTTGGTACAGTGCATCAAGAAGAGGGGGCTGCATCTGCAGGAGACTGTGTTACTCTGCAGAACACCTCAAAAGGGGGAAGGACAGACATAATTCAAAGAATCAAGGGGAGATCGTCAGCTCTTCTTATTCTACTTTAAAGCTGAATCTTAGAACCCTTTCTCTTTCCATCTTTTTTTAACCCAGGGCACAGATATATGCATATGTCATGCTTAGAGAGGAGAGTTCTAGGCCGGTGATCCTATTTAGATGACACTTTAAAAGTATAGCCTTTATTACATATATGTGTGCAGTTTACTCAATGCCTCCACACACATGGAAAATTTAAGTTCTTGTTGGAAACATCTAGTCTTTCTAAATGGTCACACATTTAAAAGTCAAGAACTGAAGTAACATTAAGTATTTTTTGTTACTTCACAAGAATGGTTGCATTTTGAGAATGGAACTGTCAAACTTGATGTCTTGAGTATGCTGACTTAATGAGCAGAGGTGGGAGTATGCAGAGATGGAAGTGTAGTAAAATAATCCCTATACAAATGTCCTTCTTTTCTTTTTTAGGAAGAACTGTCTTCTGGAAATAACCTGTATTAAAGCCATCTTTGGAGCTAGCCGTGGTCCTGAAATTAGCTCCCGAAGTTGTGAAGATGGAAAGAGGAGGGTGAGGATAATGACTCTTTGCTAGTATCTCCACAGCTTTCACAAATCTAAGCTTTACAGATGTCCTGAGGTGATGGTGTACGATTTTTAAAAAGTAGAGGTAATGGATTAGCTAACACATAAATATCCTTCTGTTATAATTGATAGAAAGATGCATCTTGCACTTGGGAATTGTTACAACACATCTGGACAATGTATATAAGAACTTCTTAGATTGGTGGCAGAGGGGCAGAAGGAAGTGTACAAGGAGATATGTGTGCAGTGTGTTCAGATTTACATTTAGGTAAATGCCATCGATATGTGTGTGTCTTCTAGCTATACTACAGGAATACCTTCTTGATACTATATTTAATAGTAGAAATCTGATAACTCTCCAAAACATGTTTGGTATGCTCTGCTGCTTTATGTCTCATTTAAATTAAGCATTAAGAGAATGCAGTATTTTAATTGTAACTCTGCCAATACTTCTATTTAGAGGCCTGTTGCCATTTTCATCTTCAGTGGAATTTCTGTCCCCAAGAAAGGCAGAATCACAATCTTTTTCTAACAGATTGAGTTGGTTTAGGATATTCTTTGTTATCAAAAATACTCTTAATGTACCAATAAATATATTTTTAAAATACTCTTAGGGCCAGGGATTTAGCACAGTGGTTTTGCTGCCTGCTGCGCAAGCACAAGGACCCGAGTTCAATCCCCGGTACCAAAAAAAAAAAAAATACTCTTATAGCTTTGGGATTTTGACTGATGAATATTCATGATATGTGGGAAGGCATGACACCCGTGTACAATCTCGGTCACACAAAATGGCATATTGTGTATGTACCAGCAGGACATAGAAGGACACATCCAACTAAGATGCTTATGATTGCAAATGACTTTGTTCTTTGCTTCTTCTATTTTTATTTTCTGTAATGCCCATATTAACTTTCTAATAATAAAGATTATTTTTAAAGCTCAAAAAATAAAGTTGATTCCCCCCAATTCTGTAATACAGTCTTCTCAAAGGTCCTTTAATATTTGCCAAGAGTTGCCAGGGATTTAGCTCAGTGGCTCCGCTGCCTGTCTCACAAGTGCAAGAACCCAAGTTCGATCCCCAGTACCAAAAAAAATTATATATATATATATATATATATATATATATATTTGCCAAAAGTGCTAGCCACTGCCCAGAACCTACAAGGAATATTCCCTTCCCAGTAGGAAATATTTCTAGATGTTAATTTCTAGGAAATGATAAGGTGCATATATTACAAATATTAAGGGTTATATAAATAGTTAACAGTTGAGGCATTTCTACTACTCTGCCCACAAAAAAAGCCATTACCTCTGTCTTTATGACAGAAGGTTTAATGTCGCTGAATCTTGCTCAAGTGTAATATTCACTTGAACACTGAGGTCCAATTTTATAGTGGTAATTTTTTATCCCACATCACAGTCACAATTCAATCCAGTTCAAATATTCTGATACCACATCTTCCATGAAACAGCTTTTCTTCAGCTATATCTACTTTCCAATTTGCTGTCTTCCTAAATTCCCAGAGCATGGCCTGGTGCTAAACTTATAGTACACACTCAATAAATTACAAGTGGGTGGATGGACACTTCAAAATTATAATTTCTGTCTTTTTATGAAAGGTGTCTAAACAAGGTAAATAATAGTGAAAACTACCATATATGACAGGTGCTTCAATTACATTATCCCTATTCCTAACTACCTCTGCAAGACAATAAAATTATTATCTACTTTCCATACAGGGAACTGAGGGTTATAGCTAATGAGAAACTCTTACACAGGAACTCAAAATTATTAAATGCCAGATTTGGGATACAAACTCAGTTTGTTGATATCTGGAATCAGAACTTTTAGCCACTTTGATAAATTATCACTAAACCTCCCGCCACATGTGGTAGTTACTATGATCAGAACTTAGGAAGTGGATTCAGAAAGATCCCTCACCTGCCACGCAACAGCCACCAATTCTTTCACCTCCTGTTGTGGATCACTATAATGCTGTGTCTACTTCTTGCAAATGCTACTGCCAAAGTTTCCAATTCTATGCCATCATAACATCTCCACCTTCTTCCTCTCCGTTTGTGGAGGTAGGCAGGTACAGCCCAGTGCTTGGCCTTCATGCCTATTCCAGATTCCCACAGAGTCTAAGAGTATGGCCAAGTAAGAGAGAATCTTTCATTTCCCCCATTCTGTTCCTGTAAGTGCTGTAGGGCCAGCCTCAACAATAGATAGCTGTTGAAGAACACCTAGGTGTACTCACAGTTGGCCTTTCCTTTCTTATATCATACTCATTTTCCCCAGGACATTCTTCAGTTCTCATGCAGATGTCTCCCAGAGGATGTGAGAATCAACAGTGGAGTAACATTTTATAGGGACTTAGATTTCAAAATCAGCAAGAGCAAGTTAAATAAAATTATATGTACAGGGTGATGAAAAAGACAATGAATTTTTCATTCACCTCTCATATAAATAATAATATATGTAAATACATAGCCTGTATAAATTATATGTACATAGTTGATACACAAATTATATACAAAATAAATATATTAATAAAATCACCCACAAAGTAGATTTTTATGATTTCATGTGTTCGATTGTACTAACAGAATTCTTACCCAGATATAGTGCTGAGAACTCTTAAGCTAGAAGCAAAGTCTAGATACAGATGCCTACACATTCTAATCACTCTGCCTAGCAGAATGTTCCTGGCAACTGTCAGGATTTACTAACCTCTTTTGATGCATCATACCTTTATAATGTGTTTTTTTAAATGTTTTGGCATAGTGATATCTTACCCCAGGGTAAGTACTGAAGTCAGAGAGTAGGTTCAGTCTTTGAATAGTAACAGTATCACCCAATTTCCTGCCTAGACAGAACAAACAAATCTAGGGAAAAGCACAACTCAGTTTCAAACTGAGGTTTCCTTTATATTTGGAAGGAATGATGAGTAAGTGACTCATCAGAAAATTAACCTGCAATTATTTGCCTCTAGCACTCATGGTTGTGTCTGGTTTTCTCCTTTCTTATCATTTTCATTCCCTTCTACCTGTGCCTTTTGTTCTTTCCATCACCCTTTCTCAGACATGTTCACAAAGTGCTTAGTACTGGACTCCATTATTAATGAAAACCCTAAATCTCCATGACATTTCCTTTCCCTTGCAGGTTTCTTGCATCCTTCTCTATTTGCTCATAACCAGCTGGTGCCTTTAAAGAGAAACATCACACTTTGATCTTGCAACATTTTGTCCCATTTTCAGATTCATACCTCCCAGCCCTTATTGACCAAAGTTGTAAATGTTGCAGAGATGCTATCTGGTTGGATCCTGAATTGTGCATCCCAAACAGAAAAGCTGCAGGTCTGAAGATGACCCTGCACGGCCCACAAAGCTGGAAGCCACATGCTGTCCCCCACAGTTCATGGCTCACAGTTGCCCAAGAGTAGCATCACATGAGGGGTTGCCCCTAAAACTTTCCTTTATAAGTGAGGTAATTTTTGACCTGCTTTCATTTTCTGAATAGTTTTCAAAAGTTTTAAGGAGTGTTCACAATAGTCATTTTTACAAGACAAATCTCTTTGGGGAGCACATAAAAGGAGAGCAACTTAATCTGTTAATATAGAGCAGAGATGCCTTAAAGTGAGTAGAGAAGCCAGAAATGCTTTCAGGCTGGAAGTTAACTTGGTCAGGAAGTCAAAGTCTTGCAAAAGAAAAGGCTATAAAGCTTTGATTAAAATTCCCATTGCTGGTTATATTTATATGCACATTCAGGTACTCATAAAGGAAGGGCATTTTTATTAAGAACACTGTAGATCACTCTGAATACATTTCCCTGTACTTTTCTCTGCTCCTTCCTCCATCTTTCTATAATGATATAAATTAAAGGGCAGAGGCATCAGGTGATAATGATGGATTTTCTCAACTATTTGGCTTGGGCCACAACAAACCTTAATATTATTTTAGCGATGTGAGTTATTTGACCTGCAAGGATCAGCCTGCTCAATACATGCAGAGGTAGTGGTGAGGAATTAGCTTTCTTAGCCTGGGGCAATCAATAGATTGACAAACTAGCCTTTTTTAAGTCCAAGGTGTATTTTGTGGGAATATTAAGCTTGTGGTGTTCATGCAACAAAGGCACCTGAAGCCTGCACAAAAGGTTTCACAGCTGAAAGCATTCACAGAGCACTTTTATACCTTTAAAGAGGTTCTCAAGTACACAGAACCAGCCATTGGTGTGGGAGGGGGAGGCTAATAGACACAGCCATTCATGTGAAATAACCATGGACAGGTTTAAAAATACACAAACAACTTGGAATATCTGGGGCGGGGGGGAGTACTTTGCGTGAATTATCCTGTGGCTGTTGGAACTTCAAACAATGCTCCTGTAGTTATTTTGAAAACATTATGTGAGAAGCAAAATAGGTGAATAAAAGATGAAAAGCTGTGATAATGGGGAAAAGTGGTATTCATGCCATTTTCCCAGGTCTCAACGTGAAATTTTCATGACCCAGCTATATCCCCCTGTGTCCAAAGGTAGAAAAGGACTTAAAGTTCATAGGAAGCTTGCCCTGAGACTCGATAGAACCTGCAGACAAATCACCCTATTATGGTACTTAGCTGGCAGCAGAAGTATTGGAAGAGAAGTGTCAGAAGAAATGTCCCTGAGATTTCCAAGGGCTTTAGCCTTCTCAGAGAGAGGCTGCCATTAGCCTTGTGATCATTCACTGGAAACTCCTTAAACGCATTCTCCCATAGAAAACTAATACTGAACGCATCTTCAGTCATTAAAGGCTACAGGGGGCCTTGCACTGGAAAAATAGGATGCTTTCTCAAGGCAAGAAAAAAAACCTCCAGGGGACTCCTGCATTATTATCAGGGACTTGCCCATTATGGTGATGTGCATTGCCTTCTCCCTTCCCAGGTTTTTAAATTTCCCCTTCTGAAAAGACAGAACCTCATGCAGTTAATTTTGATTAGAAGCTCATATCATTGCTCTCCTAATACCAAGCTGTTGTTCAAAGGGTACTCTTGTAGAGGTCTATAATTCATAGCTGTAGAACAGTAATATTTCAAAGAATATGATAAATTACAAAATAGGCAAGAAATTATTCAATTAAAAAAGACAGTGTGAGTTATTTCCCTCTAGGACATATTAACAGCCCTGTAGCTGATTCCTCTGGTCTCCACGCAGGGTGAAATCGAGCTTTTCCAAGCAATGCACTGCAATGCCAATGCCAGGGAACAGCGCTGGAGGAGGGAAATCAGCACCCAGGAGGAGCAGGCACAGCAGTTAACGAGAAACATTGATTACACTCCAAATCAATGCAGGATGCTGACAGGGCTCCGTGGTAGAAAAAGCCTGCAACCAAATTACGTCTCCTGAGCCCTGCCCATCAGTAGGTGTTACTATTCATACATGCAAATCAACAAGCACGGAGCACCAAACAGAGATTAAAAATGAGAAAGGGCGGCTGAAGACGGCAGGAAGAAAAAGACTTCAGCTCAAGCTGCGGATCAGAGTGGCAAGCATTATCATACACATAAAAACTCTGAAATCCTCCTTCCATTCCAGTTCACAGGTGCTTTGCTAAAAAAAAAAAAAAAAAAAAGTAAACCACAGATTCCCTTACATGAAAAAAAAAAAAAAAAAAACCCTACCTAAATTTTGTTTTATCACTGAACAGCTGTTCTTTCAAGTTCTGGTTAAACCCCCTAAATCTCAGTCTTGATTAGTCTAATTACGCAGTGGGGACATCTACTTAAAATCTAATACCAACCTTGAGTTTAGCTCAGCAGCACCCACACAAGACATTATTTATTCTGTTCCATGGATTCTGTCCCAGAAGTGCCTCGGGAACATGTCTGAGGGTAAATGAATTTAAGTGTCTATGTGAGGTGTGGAATGATTATTCAGATGCCCCGGTGAGGTGCAGCAGTGGAAACCTTATAAGTAGTTGTCTACTAGCAGAAGGTTCTCCGCGATGCAGTTCCTGGACGCTTGCTTGTCCTTAGATGTGAAGCCTGACCTTTCACGAGCCTTATGCATAGACAGCACCACTGTAGATGACTTATGGGCTAAGAGAGGCAACAGGAAACTCCACAGCAAACATCAAAATGGAGTTCTCTCCCCTGGGGACATTGGTGATAGGCCAAGGCATGAACATGTCAGAAATCACTGGAAACACTGTGTGAAAACAGGTTATCACCAGCCTAGATCAACAGAGGATCCATTCCTGATCCTTAGCCCAAAAGCCCAGCCTGGTTAGCCCTAAAGTGAAAATAGACCCAAAAGAGGGCCCAGATTAGATGCAGGATCAGCATCTCCCTCTTTCACTTGGAGAAAAAAAATATCACTTATTTCAAATATTATCAATGCAAGCTGTTTTATTGGAAAATCTTTGCCAGCTGCAAGGTATGTTGGAGTGGTGAGTAATAGCCCTTTACATTTACATGATGCTTTCACATACACTGATCCATTTAATCTCATCCCACCATCAAGAAATTCTCCCATTCAGAAATCCATTCCCATGACTAATTCACCATCCATAAAAAAATAAAACTCAATAATAATTACCATTCTCTCCTTGGCTTTGAAATGTGCTAATTATTTTTGCCACAGATGTTAAAATGTCCTAAAAGCGTTCAGATCTCACTTCAGAGTTGGAAAACTCAGAGTCCTAAAGAGCTGAAGTGAAGGTCTTGTATTCTCAAAGTTCAGAATTAGTTGTTGATGAAAAATCAAATCTGATATTTTGGAAGGAAAAAAATCTTTTCAAATTAATAGAGACCCCATCACAGAGGGAACAAAGTAAGGTCTTTCTCTCAGCCAGCCTTCTGACAATGTACCCACATCTCAGACTCCCAATCACATTTATTATCACTTTTTGGCCCTTTGGCTAAGCTCAACAGCAATCATTTTTGTACCCCACATCAGTTCTAAAAATTAGATCTCACATTCTATAGTAAAAGCAGAGACTTTCTAAAAAAGGAAGTTTAAAATAAGCACCAAGAGGAAGAAATGATTCAAATGGAATTGTGAGTCTAAGACAGGGAGCAAATAAAGAGACCAAACCCCATACTTGACATCTATATGAATGAAATGCCCCGAAGTTGTCTCTCCTACTCAACTCAAAATAAAATTCACCATTGAATCATACCTTGACTCTCACCCATAACTGACTTAGATGGGATTTTGATGAGACTTTGGACTTCAGAGTTTAGAGTTGGTACTAGGAATGGTTTAAACAGTGATGGTGAACCTTTTAGGACTTTTAATGATACAAACAGCCCACTGCAGCATGTGTGCCATAGGTCGCCACCACTGGTTTAAGACTTTGGGAGCTATTGGACTGGAATGAATGTACAGAAGTCCTGTGGGATTGGTCCCAGAAACCTCCACTGACACCCAAAGCTGCAGGTGCCTATATAATGGCATAGTGTTTGCCATAGTATTTACCTACCTATATCCTCCCATATGCTTTAAATGATGTCTAGATTCCTTACAATACCTAGTCCAACATAAATGCTATGTAAATAGTTGTTATACTGGGTTGTTTAGGGAATGGTGACAAAGAGAAAAGTCTGTACATGTGCAGGGCAGACATACCCAGCCACTGTAAGCCTGAGAATATTTTCCATCTGCAGTGGTTGAATCCACTGATAAGGAACCCATGGATAAGGAGGACCATTTTACAAGTGAGAAAGACAAAATTTGGTGGGTCCAAGAGTGGAATTCTATGAATCCCCTCAAAGTTCATATGTGAAATCCCAACCCCAATGTGAAGGGAGTAGGAGGTGGGATGTTTGGAGAGCGATCCTGGAAAGTTAGCTTCCCCCTTCCACCATGAGAAGACACAGCTAGCCGCAGAGGGCTGAACTCGGGGACAGACCCTTAACAGACCTGAATCTGCCTTGGTCATGTACTTCTCATATTCAAGTACTGTGAGGGATAAATTTCTGTTGTTGATGTGTTTATGGGTTTTGTTATATCAGGATGATAAAGAGTAAATCCTTCTCATATTTATTGTTAGAAAATTTCTCTATAAATAGTGGTTACCAGAGCCTGGAAAGGATGTGGGAAAGGGAAGAAGAGAGGAAGAGAGGATGGTTAATAAATACATGGACACAGTTGGGTAGGAGGATTAACTTCAAATGTTGTATAGCATAGTATGATAACTATGCTTGACAATAATCAATTGGATAGTTCAAAATAACTAATAGAAATGATATGTGTCTGAGGTTACAGATATGCTAATTCCTCTGATCTGGTCATAATACATTGTACATAAATATGAGATATGATCAAAAACTACAGTGAATATTGAATTTTTTAACTTAGTATAGTGAAAGACACATTTCCATTAATCTTCCTCAAAATACTCCCCCTTTCTTTGAACACACTTACACCATCATTCTTGCCACTTCGTGAACCGGTGCCTTTAATTGTGCTGCTGTAGCTGCCTATCTTGAATTAGTTCAAAATGCTTACCCTTTCTTATGGTTTGGATCAACAATGTCCCCCAAAGATTCCATGTACTCATAGGCGGGGGCTTTTGAAAGGCGATTGAATCATAGCAGCAATGTACCTGGCTTGTTGTAAGGAGGTAGAGTCCAGTTGGAAGAGGCAGGTCACTGGTAGCTTGACCTGGAAGGGTCATGGCCACCATGACATGAGCAGCTTTCCTCCACCCAAGCCCTTCCACCATGCTGTTTCTGTGTGATGAGGATACACTGTAATGTTTTTTGAGCCTGCCTTCCTGTTGGATGGCACTCAGCAGCAGCATTCACCACATTTTTTTATCACACTTTACAAAGACACTCAGAAAAGAGAATAACCACAACTGCTTCAGAAAGTGGCAAAAACAAGAAAAGTGTATTCAACACAAGGGAAAATTTTTTGAGGGGTATTAATAGCAATGTGTCTCTTGCTTGAATAACAGTTCGTATTTAGATATTCACCATACATCTTGACCACTCTTTTTATTGAAATGCCACATTGTACCTCATAAATGTGTCAATTAAAATATATAATTTTGGGGCTGGGGATTTAGCTCAGTGTTGCCACCACCTGACTTGCAAGTGCAAGGTCCTGAGTTTAATCCCAGTACCATAAATAATATATATAATAATATATAATACCAAAATCACATATATGTATATATATATAATTTTTAAAAGTGTTTCAAAGAAAATTTCTCTTATCTGTTTCCATGAAGATAATGTCCATAATTCTTTATATTACCTTGTTCTATGACAGTAACAACCTTTCTGGACTGATATCAGAGGCATTTTCATCCTCAGGTAAAAGAAACTGCTCTTGTGAGGAAGTTATTTTAAATGTATTACTTTTGCACAACTAAAAGTCATTGTGGTTGTTTTCAAATACGTCATTTCATATCCCTTCCTCTGGTGGAGTTCAAACTCCCCTCCCCTTGAGTGTGGAATGTACTTGGTGATACTCTTCTAAATAAATAAGCTGTGGCAGCAATGGACTATCCCCTCTGAGGGTCAGTCATGAAACACACAGCAGCTTCCATCTTCCTCTCCCTTGGATCACACCCTCTAGGGAAAACAGTTGCCATGTTGTGAGGACACTCAACCAGCCTTATGGACAGGTGAAACACAGCAAGGAAAGAAAGCCTTCTTCCAATTGCAAGAGATACAGGCATGAGAGTGAATCACCACATAAGTAGACTCTTCAGCTCTATTCTTCCCAAGGACAGCAGCCATGACCAACAGTAAGTTCAGGAGAAGCCCTGAGCCAGAACAACCTAGCAAACCTCTCCTTCAATTCCTGGCACACAGAAACTGTGTGAGTCAGTAAAGGTTATTGTTTTAAGCCACAAAGTTTTGGGATAACTTGTTACACAGCAGTAGACAACTAATACAGTCACTACTATGAAGAAAAAACTAGGGGTCACCTACCCTGTGTAAGACATACGCATGTGGCCCACATACAGCATCCTTCTGGTTCATGCTTTTTCTTCAGTGACATTCATTGATCTTGAAGGAAAGTTTTGAAACAGGAGCTTTCATTCAGACTGTCAACTAAACACATTGAAGAGAAACAGGTTTCCCCTCGCCCACTCCTTTCTTCATTCTGGAAAGAATTTTGTTTGTTATTGAAATACAAGTTGTGCCATTATCATGGGTGTCTTCAGAATCTGACACTGTGCCATATTTATGTTTTGTCCTCTTTGTTGCCTTCCAAGTGCTACTGAAACACAGCAACATTTTCAAACAACAGGCAAAGAAAACAAATTCTTGGAAGAAAGCTGTCACCAATTTTATTGGCAGCACAAAGCTGAGTTTTTAGCTAACAGGGCACACATAAATATTCCTGATGCCTGCTTATTTCACATGTTACGTCTCCCTGGCTCATCATTAACAATACAGATCAACACTCAAGGCTCACAAACAGGCAGGGAGTGTTAGTACCAACGGAACGTCTGTGCTCGTGCTTGGCACAGAAAGGCTGACAGATATTTAGAAAATCTCATCTTTGGCACTCACTCTCAGGCAGTGAACAGAACAGGCTCTTTCATCCAATTTACCCTTTCTGGCTGTTTCCTTTGTAAAGAGGCCTGAGAAATGTCTGTCTGCCCCCTGTTTCTTCTCCTACATCTGTTCTCTGAAAGACTCTATGGACCAACGCCATAGAGTTTCTTCTTCCCTCTGGAAACTGGCATATATACAACCAGAACCTCTCTCTGGGTCACCGGTCAATGCTGGCCAACTGTCAAGGGTTTGAGGGCCTGGGCTCCAACCTGGGTACCAACCCCAAGGGGAGGTCTCTGGACCTAGGCATTGCCAGTTCAGACTTTAAATACAAGAAGGAAATAAACAAGAAAAAGGGAGGAAGGGAGAGGGAAGGGAAATAGACCACAAATTGATCAAAAGGACTCTCAGTTTTGTACGCTGCTGCTGTTTAGTTCCCAGCAAATGCTATTAAGGGAGTGACTCAACACTTTGGGCAAGGAGTAGGAACTGTCTAGCTGAGCCATGAGACAGCCTGGCTTTGAATCCTAGCTTAGCCATTTCCCAGGTTTGTGACTCTGTAAGCTGCAGGTTCCCCGCTACAAAAAGGAATAACAGACTAGTCCTCAACTCCCAAGGTTATAAGGAGATTTAAATGGGGCAATGTGGGCAAAGCACTAAGAAGTGCCTGGCCTGCAGGCTGTGCTGCAGAGATGTCAGCTGTTCCCATTTTTATCCTACTGCATGACTACATACAGCCAGTAGAAAGCTGTTTCTCACTTAGCTCTCTGGTAAAAAAAAAAAAACACTCACCTGGGAACTAAGGGGCGCATCTCCTTACCCTCCGTGTTTCTGTGCTTTGCAGCACCCTACAATCAGTACTTTCTGTCGTTCACAAGCAGGGCAATCACACCACTTTGCAGAGCAACACTAGGAGTCCAGGAGGTCTGAGTAAGGCAGATCACAGTTAGAAGAGAGATTTGGCTCCAGAAACCTACATCCAAATGGGAGACCTCCCTAACTCTGGTCCAAAGTAGCCGGGGCTTAGCTACAGAGAAGTATAAAGTCTCAGCTTCCTATAAATATTTGGCAAAGGGCAGGCTTTCAAAGCCACAGACAGCACTCTAAGGTGCCCCTCCAGGGCCAGCCTTCCATTTAAACAAATTAAGCAGTCTCTCACAGGATTGAGTCTCTGTTTCACCCAAAAGGCTTTTAGAATCTGAAACTTCTTTGCCAAGGACAAAGACTTTCATTCCAACTGAGTGTGGTGGCACATGCCTATAATCCCAGTGTTCAGGAGGCTGAGGCAGGAGGATTTCAAGCTCAAGGCCAGCTTCTAGATCACAAGAAGTAACCCAAAAATAGCTGATCTCAGATCATCATTTCTGAGAGTGAATTGGAAGGGAAGTGAATAGAAAGATGGGGAGATGACTAGCTGGGAAAGGGACAGCATGAAATTATGATCTCCAGGAAGCAGAACCAAAACAGAATGAGCATGCGATCACTGATTAGAAGAAATGCCAGGAGAGAGTATGAAGAGGGGACAGAAGAGACCAGGAAAGCAGTGGAGCACAATCAATGTCTGACTCCAAGGGAGGGAGAGAGGGCAGGAAGGAAAGAAGGTCAGGGTGGAATCAGCTAGACAGTGGTGCAGCTCTGCCCTCCACAAGGCAGCCCTGCAGGGGTCTCCAAGCCACAATCCCCACACTCAACAGCGCAGTCTCAACCCTCCGATCCGCGTCCCTGCCACCATCAGTCGTTGGCTGAAGCAGAGCCCTGGGGAAAAGAGTCGACAGGCTGTGGAGCACAGTAGCTGGGGTCTTCTGCCAACTGTATTTCCCTCAGTCAGAGACGAGAGAGGTGAATCCCTGAGTGCCACACAAATGGAGGCTATGACATTGCCTCCTACCGCACCAGAACCCACTGTGCCAGCATCAGCACTCAAAGATCCTTTTAGCACCACTCACCAGGTCACAG
Source organism: Heterocephalus glaber (assembly GCF_000247695.1). Next base: position 19,242,126 of record NW_004624731.1, on the reverse strand, counting down.
AAAGCCATCAGAGCCTGCTTATGATGCCACAAAAATGCACAAGGACACACTGGGCCAACCCTCCCAGTTGGCCCATGTCTTGGGATTCCCACCCAGAGCATGTGCTCTAGAATAGGAAATTTTCCGTGCGAGCCATCCTTATTCTCTCCTCTCTCCCACCTCCTTCAGAAGCAGCAATAGCCCAGGGTAAGAAGGTATGGTCTCCAAGGCTCTTGTACCAAAGAGATCAAAATTAGGGTGGGCTACTTGGGATGGGCAGTGAAGATGAACAAGGAAGTCAAAAATAAATTGTACCACTTTGCCAGGTATCTGCCTAGACATGGAGGATAAAATGACTACATCCTTCATGATGATATAAACCTAGATTGCACTTTCCAAAGAGAACTGGCTCTCAAGTTTTTCCTGGTTCTGTCCTAAGGATAAGTGTCTAGAGATGTTCTATTTCCCCTCAAACCTAAATTGAGGCTCATTTTCTACCAAAAAAAAGTGCATGCTCCCCCTGGTAACGTTGGCTAAGAAAGCTATTTATTGGCAAGTAACTATTTGCAGCTCCATAACAGCCACCATGAGCTTCCACAGGAACCTGGTAAGAGATTGCTTGGCTCAAGAGGTGCATTAGCAGAATGGAAAGAGAGGAAAAATAAGGAGATCTTCCACCTACAAAGAACATCCCTGAAGGTCTTATTTCATGTAAAACACTCTTGAAGAAGTTTGTTTTACACTCTATAATGTTTCTAAATTATAAAAAGAGAACATTCATATATTTTATCCAGATCACATAGAACATTCAGAGGATTAATGTGGCCAGACAGGCAAAAATAGGATAAGAAATCTACCTACAGGGTAAAATAATTTAAACAATATTCCTCCAAAAGGAGGAGAAATGTGGGAGGCTCCCAATTGTGCTGCTTCCATGTTAATTTTTTCAAGATAAGATCTTACACATAGATAGACAGCCAGACATTAAATGTAAATAAAAACTTCTTTTTCAAACATCCATAGGAATTTGTCTGGCGTAATTTTTTCTTACCCTATAGAGCTTTACTTGTTTTGCATTTATTCGTGGGACCCAAGAGATATGTAACATTACAGCAGAAATTATTTATCTCATGGATTTGTTAGGTTTGAATATTCATCTATTCTTGAATAGCAGACTGATTGTGACATTGAAATCTTGCATAATTTCTTCATAGATTCTGCTTAATAACTAAGCTAAACATGCATTTGAAACAGCATGAGCCACAGTTCATTTGTCCTTACCTTGCTTCCTCACCAGTGTAGGTTGAGGGGCTGAAGCAGCTCTGCCTCAGACTCATGTCTGTTAAACTCAGACTGAAATGCCTCCTCAGGCCAGGGATCACCCTCGGTACCCAGCATCTTCCACTTCCCAAATCAAACATCATGAAATGAGAAATGATTTATAAAACATCTGCTGCCCAGAGTGTTGGTACATGACGGTAATCCCAGAACTCTGGGAGGCTGAGGCAGGAAGATGGCAAATTCGAGCCCAGCCTGGGCAACTCAGTGGTCTTGTGAGATCCTGTCTCAAAATTTAAAAATTGTTAAAGTACTGGGGATTTAGCTCAATGCTAAGGTCCTGCATTCAATTCCCAGTACCACAAAAAGAAGAAAAGAAAAAGAGAGAGACGACACAAGTGGGAGAGTGAAGTCAGTCACCAAAGATTAGATGGAGTATGCTCAAACTAAACTAAGATCTTCAAACAAAAGCAGAGAACTTAATTAAAAGAAGAATGTCTTAGTCACTTTCTTGTCACTGGAAAAAAGAACAACTTAAAGGAGAAGAGGTTTATTTTGGCATTTTTTTTTAGAGCATTCAGTCCATACTCAGGGGGCTCGCAAGCAGGAAGAGTACGGTAGAAGGGTCTGGCAGAAGAAATCTCCTAAAGTCATGCTGGCCAGGAAGGAGAAAGAAGAGGTGAGCCAGGGAGGGAGATAGACTCTCATAGGTCATACCCGCAGTGAACCACCTCTTCCATCCAGACCCCAATCCTAAAAGCACATTCCACTCTGAACTTTCCAGTGGATTAGTCCACTGATATGTATCGCACTCCCATGATCCAATCATCTTCTAATTCTGAACACATGAGGCTCTGGAGAGACATTCTAGATCCAAATCCAGAAAGTCCATGAGTCTGAATATGAGTTATGAACAAAAAATAGAAACTAGAGAATTGATGCAAAATTTAGTGCATTTGAAAAGAATCAAAATGGAAGAAACTAAACATTTCTGACAAGTGGTTAACACCAAAATGTGCTAATACGTCACACTGTAACATTTTAAAAACTCAAAGCTGAGTACAGAGGAAGAGGCTTCCAGACCATTATACCACCATTCCCAGTGCAGAGGAGGAGGCTTCCAGGCTGCCATACCATCACTCCAAGTGCAGAGAAGGTGATCCCCCTCCCTCATCAAAATGAGAAGACATGTAAAGAAGTCTCAAAACCAGACTTCCAGATCACCTACACCAACTGAAAGGGGAAATCAGATGGAACACTCTGATACTCAACCACCTGGACTCCCTGAACTGGCAACAAAAGAGGATCTGGAAAAAATAAAATCAGAAATAATTTCTCAGATAACAACAGAGATTGTGCTCATAGTGCAAGACATGATTAATAAATCTAGAGAGGAGCTGAGGAACATGATGGAATCCCAACATAGGAAACAAATGGAATCCATAAAACAGATGCAAACAGATTTCCAGGAGATTAAAAACTTCATTGAAAGTCTACACAGCAGAATGAGCCTATGTGAGGACAGAATTTCAGATAGAGAAGATAAGATTGCAATTAGTGACCAGGAAAAGAAAAATTGCTTCAAAATTATAAGGAACCACAAGAAAATAATCCAGCAGCTGCTAGATGATGCAAAGAAGTATAACACAAGACTGATTGGAGTCTTAAGAAGAAACAGGAGTGCAGATGACATAAAAAAAAATGTTCATAGATGTAATGGCAGAAAACTTCCCAAGCAGGGGAAAAGAGCTTGGCATACAGATAAGTGAAGTATATAGGACCCAAATAGCCTTGATCAAAAGAATCTACACATAGGCATACAATTGTTAAGATTCCAGAAAGTCAACAAAAGAACAAAGTTCTTACAAGCAGTTGGAGAAAAGAAACAAATCACATACAAAGGAAAACCCATCAGAATCATAGCAGACTTCTCAATGCAAACCCTTGAGGCAAGAAGAGCTTGAAGTGATGTATTCCAAGCCCAAACAGAAAACAGCTTCCAACCCAGATTGATGTACCCTGCAAAACTATCTTTCAAAGTTGATGGAGAAATAAGATGCTTTCATGACAAAGAGCACCTTAGGAACCTCATGAATAACAACCAGTACTCTAAAAACTTTAAGACAATATCCTAGAAACAGACAATGAGGATCACAACCCCAGGAAGCTCTGCAGAATGAATCCATTGGGCAAAACATGAAATTAAATGTAAAGGGAGAGACTCCAACAAAAAGAAAAAGTCATAACAATGATAAGTCAATATATATCAGTTATAACCATCAATGTTAATGGTCTCAATTCAGCAATCAAAAGAAACAGACTGGCAGAAGGGGTCAAGAAGCAAAATCCAACAATATGCTGCATACAAGAAACACACTTAATTCAAAAAGAAACTCACAGACTGAAAGTTAAAGGGT
>NW_004624731.1:19167376-19234227 GCF_000247695.1 Heterocephalus glaber | reverse complement strand
AATGGGGAAAAATAAGAACCAAGAGAGATTATGTAAAGGTGCAAATTTCCAATGATGAATGTCATTATATTGTATACCTAAAATGTATCGATAAAATAAAATTTTTTAAAAACTCAAAGCTTTTACTCTTACTTTAATTTTTTCCTTTTCTTTTGTTTCCTATATATCTACTATTACCCTAGATCAATATGTCTCAATTGTTTTCAATATTGCCCTTTTAGACATTGTTTCATAATTACTCCCCTCTCTCATTAATTTTTAGTACCCCAGACATACTATATATCTCTTTTTTTGCTGTGTGAATATCTGTGCTCTCTATACAGTATCAACAAATTAAAATGTGTTTGCCAGGCCGGGGATTTAGCTCAGTGGTGCTGCCACCTGCCTTGCAAGTGCAAGGTCCTGAGTTTGATTACTGGTACCAAAAAAAAAAAAAAAGAAATGCATTTGCCTCCCAAGAACCAGTTTTTATACCCTCAAGAGTGGTATCACCCTCACTGAAAATGCATATGTAGATGCTTTACATTATCCATTTATTTGATTTGAGGCAGGACTGTCATTATTAAAGAATCTGAGCTAGACTTCCTTGCCTGAAATTCAACATTACTGCTTCCCAGAGGTTTGATCCTGAACAATCAACTTCCAATGTACCTCAATTTCCTCATCCATAAGAGAGGCATAAAAAGAGTATATAACTCATAAGGCCACTGTGAAGATTAAATTAGTTACATGGTGGTTTTTTGTTTTGTTTTGTTTTGATGCCAGGGATCAAACTCAGGACCTTGCACTTGCAAGGCAGGCAGCAGAACCACTGAGCTAAATCCCTGGCCCAACATAGTGTTTTTAAAAGCACCTACCACTATGTATAACAAGTGTTTGCTGTTTCATTAGCAAATCCAAAACCCTATAAATAAAATATTATAGCTATAGACTTATTTTAACAAAGAAGGAACATACTTACAGAGAGAGATAAATGATACAAGTCCACACCATTGATAAACACAGAAATTGGGACTGAAAGCCAGGTCTTCAAGACACCAAAATGTGCCATTTTCTATCTATATTACCTCCACTATACCATGAACTCACAAAATTGCTTATGAGACATGGGCAGTCTCCCCAGTCAGACAGTAATGCTTTTGGCAAAAAAAGGCACTGAGTTCCCACCTCTTTTCCACAATTCTGGGGTCACAAATCTAAAGTGACAATCACCATAGGCAGAAGCCCACGGCTCTATGTTATAGTTTAGATATAAAATGTCCCCCAAAAGTCGCATGTGTTTGAAAGGTGATTAGATCATGGGGTGCTATATCATCAGTGGATTCATCATTCACTGGAGATGGGACCTCCTTGGAAGTGGGTGACTAGGGATGTGACCTAGAAGGGCATATTCTTGTCCCTGCTCCTCTCTCTCTCTGCTTCCTGGCCACATGAAGTGGGCAGTTCTTTTTTCACTATGCACTTTTGCCATGCCATTTCTGCCTTGGAGCCAGCTACCATGGACTGAACCACTGAAACTGTGAGATAAAATTAACTTTTCTTCATTTAAGTTGCAGAGATCGGATATTTTGGCTAAACATTAGCTGACTTATACACCACATAAGTCTGCATTTTACCCACCCTTCCCAGCAAGGCAACCCAAAGCCAAGATGTCTAAGCACAAGCCTTGTGCCACAGCTACAGGAAGGCAACTCCTGTCCCTGCATCTCTGGTCATTCATAGCCATGTCACCTAAACAAGAGGAACATGCTGGTCCCACCAGCAGAGCAGAGGGAGTAGGCAAAAGAAGCTTAGAATAACAGATCCAGCCTGTATTCCCTTAACTTCATGCCATGATTCCTTGAAAAGACTGAGTATAATTAATGTCCTTAGAAAATGATAACAGTGATAGTTTAATATATTTTTGATGTGATGCCAAAAAGTACTTTGGCCTATACAGGTGTTAGAATAACAGTCATGTGTATGATTTTTATTAACATTTTATAATGTTAGAGTCTGTATATGTGGTTTTGAATTCTTTTTAACTTATTCTATGGTTAACATTCCCGTGGCTTTAAATAATTTTTAAAACCATGATTTTAATGGCTGTTTATGTTCCATCACAGGACTAAGCTATTAGTTATTGCTATTAGCAATTACTCTCTTGTTGAATGGTTAGACTGTTTCCATTTTTATATTACATAAAACTATAAGAATAGGCCTGGGATTTAGCTCAGTGGCACTGTGCCTGCCTTGCAAGCACAAGGTCCTGAGTTCAATCCCCAGTACAAAAAAAAACTATAAGAACATCCTTGTAAATAGATTTTTCTGTCAATTTCTAATATTTTCATAGAATAAATTCATAGCAATGGAATTACAGGTGAATGTCTTTGAAGTTACTCAAAAGTAATATCCATTTTTATTACCAACAGCAGTACTTCAGAGACTCTGTAACACTTATGCACCTTGGTTCTCTTACCTATAAAATGGAGATAACAGTACCTACTAAGATAGTTACACAAATTAAGTTAGTCAGTGTAAGAAAAAGTGTTCAGGTTTCTGGGAAGATGGCAGAGTGGTGAACAGCAGAGAAATAGCCTCTCTGAGATTTGGTGTCCAGATGCTGGAATACAGCAACATGAAGAAGAGAAGGAGAGAAGTGGGTCCCTGGGACCCAGCAAGGATGTGAAACTAGAAATGAACCCAACAGGGAGAGTGAAAGAGAGACCTCAATGCAGAAAGTGGCATGCAGTGATTCTCCCTGAGCCCTGACTCATTGTATGGGCATGGCAGCTCAAACCTGCAGACACAGTCACTACTGGGGACCCCAGAGGCCTCTGTGGAGAAACACACTAGTGGAATGGAGCAGTGGAATGAAGCAGACTGCAGTGGCTGGTGAGTTATTTGGATTCAGTCATCCCCTAGGAAAGGACAACTGGCCAATAGCCATTTTAGAGAGGGGCCAACTGAGTTTGGAATTCAAAGTAGCTGCACAACTAGCTCCATCTAGTGGCTCCCAGTGACAAGGCAAGTCAGAACTGAGTTCAAGCCTGCAGGAGGCACGTGGAGTGCTGCAGGCTGAACAAATTGCATTCCAGCCTCCCAGATGTGGTTTTTTTATACAATGGAGTATTACTCTGCCATAAAGAAGGATAAGCTTGAGATATTTCTAGCTAAATGGATACACGTTGAGACCATACTCTTAAGTGAAATAAATGACACACACACGTTTAACTACCACATTTTTTCCTCTGGTGTGAGAAACTACAAGTGAAAATAAGGACCAAAATGTATAATGGATATTGGAAAATGGGGAAAAAATGTTCAAATGGGAAGGGGAACAAGAGAAGGGGGAGGGGGGAGGAAGGAATTAAAAAAGAGGATAGAAGGAAGAAATGGAATCCAAGCTTTGGTAAAAAAGAAGGGGAAGAGGGGTTGAAGGAGACAAGGGGACTGGGAAAAAAAGAATCAGCAAGATATATCATGTACAGGTACAAATTCCTTATAATGAATGTTATTGCTATGTATATCTAAAATGTACCAGTAAATTTTTTAAGAAAGAAAAAGTGTTTAAAATGTGCCTACACTCTTGATCTCTACAATCTTAGTTATTTTTCAAAATATTTACCAATTCATCAAGTAAAATATATATATATAGTTGCTTTAATTTTTGTTACCATTGCTTTAATTTGTATTTCTTTATTATTGGGGTTGAAAGCACTTCCATAAATATTTCTTCTTTTTTAAAGTCTCTATTGATGTTCCTTGCTCACAAATAGAGAACATTAAAAATCTCTTTAATACTGCTTCCTAGCCACCATAGGTTAAGTAGCTTTCCTCCACCATTCCATTTCTGCTTTAGAGCCAAGCAACCATGAATGTGCTGAAACCATGAACCAAATTAACCTCTCTTCTTTTAAGTTGCAGGTATTTTTTTTCCAGTGATGGGAAAGTGATTAATATAGAAAATTGGCACCAGAAAAGTGGGGTCATTGCTGTGGCTATACCTGATCACATGGTTCAGAAGTTTTTGAAACTGTTTTGCAAAAGGAGTATGGAAAAGCTTGGAGATGCCATCTAGAGAAGACTTAAAGTGCTATAAGCAGAAACTGATGGGAAATTCTAGTGGGAGCACAGAAGACCAGAATGCTGATGGGAATGCAGACAGTAAAGGCCAGGCTTATGTGGTTTCAGTTGAGAACAAGGATGCTGTTGGAAATTAAACCAGAGGCCATACATTTTTTATTCTGGCAAATAACTTGTACACATTTTGCCTATGTCCTAAAACTTTGTGTGAGGCTGAATTTAAAGGTGGCAACAGCCTTTTCAAAGAAGCCCAATGTTCAGGCTGTAGCACAGAGCCTGCTGGCTGTTTTCAGCCAGATTTACAATTATAATCAAGAACAAAAAGTAAAGTCAAAGATATTAAAAATTTGCAGCTCAGCCAGAAAGAAAACAAGTATAAGATTGGGGGTGATGGCAGTATGGCTGCCAGAAAGATTACAGCATTAAAAATAAGCCAAGTACTTTTCAACAGGTAGGAAATGTGCCTTGTGGACACCTCAAAAATTGGCCATAAAGTTGTTGCGATTTTGGGGGGTGTTTTGTTTTGTTTTGTTTCTGGTACCAGGGATCGAACTTGGGACCTTGCACTTCCAAGGCAGGTGGCAGAACCACTGAGCTAAATCCTGGGCCTGGCCATAAAGTTTTTTGAAAGACTACTTTGAGAAAAATGCCCAGGGCATGCTGCTTATTCAGGGCCACCTAAGGAAGTGTTTCCCCAAGTTCAGCCATCCATATACTCAGAGAACACTGCTTCTATAGTCCAACAGGACAAGGCTACTGGTCAAGCTGATACCTAACACTGGTGTCATTCACATGGTGCTGTTTTTCAAGGCATGCAGAATGTAAGAGTTACGGAGTAAAGAAGCCTTCACCAGATTTCAAAGGAAGGCCTGAGAGGCCACGCAATGTGCCCCTCAAAGGGTGATCATGAAGCTGTGAGGGTGAGGGCAAAGGTGCAGTGGAGACTCCAGGAAGTTGGAGATGCCAGAAACATCTTCCTGACAGGAAATGTCTGCCTAGGAAAGCTGCAAGCAGCAAATGGAACCAGCCCTAGAGAGAGCCCATGTGGCTTACAATCAACAAGGACAAGTCCAAACTGTTTGGAACTCACATCTCATTACTACATGCCCTGGGTGCTGGACACAAAGCTATAAGATTTAACATTTGATCTTCTGGATTTTAGTCTTGCTTTGGTCCAATTCCTTTTTATTCCTCTACTCCTCCCTTTTGGAATGGAAATGTGCCATTGTATGTTGGAAGTCTTTGATTTTACTTTTATTTTTACAAAGACTCACAGCTAAGTTTGCCTTATGTTCCAGAGGACAAGTTGGACTTGGACTTTTCAGCAGTGCTGAGACTGTTAAGATTTTGGAAACTCTTAGAGATACACTAAAGGCATTTTGCATAATGAGATAGACATGAGACTTTGGTGACCAGAAACAGAATGTTGTGGTTTAGATCTAAAATGTTCCCCAAGTCTCGTGTTTCAGAGGTGGGACTTTTGGAAGGTTATTGGATCATGGGGAACATGACACTCATCAGTGGATTATTCTGTGGATGAGTTCATAGCTGAATATGTTGTTAGGAGGTAGGGCCTGGTTGGAAGAGGTGGAGTGTTGGGGACATGATGTGGAAGTTGTACTTTTTGTTCCTGGCTCTTCCCTTCTCTCTTTGCATCATGGTTTCCATGAGGGGAGCAGATTTCCTCTACCATCCCCTTCCACCATTCCCTTCTACCATACCACTTCTGCATTGGAACTATCTGATCATGTGTGGAATGATAAACCTCTCCCCCTTAAAAAAAAATCTCTCTAATGATGTCCTTTACTATTCATCCCAGTTAATGATTCTTATAACAGCTAGAAACTTTTAAAACACATCTTTAGGCTCAAAATTCAAACACATCCTAATGTTTTATTGCTCAACTTTTAACTAATGGCAATTATCACTTACTCTCCTGCAAGGCCAATAGAAAAAGAAAAAACTAGCTTAGGTTTGATTTTTTTAATGCCTTTCAGCATTGCTACACCTAAATCATCCAATATTGTTCTAGAAAGGCTCATCACCTGTTATTTAACTGAACAGGCTGGAAATAGTGAAGAGCTTCGTGTGAAGAAAAATATTCTGCTCCCAAGACTATCGTTTATATGGTTCTCCATTCACCTCAATTGCCTGGGCACATCTAAGAAAGGAGAGAAGAGCACAACACTCTCCAAGACGTTTTTTCTTTTCTTTTACATTGCCCCAAATGTCTCACAGCCAGCCCAGCTATATTAGATGCTCCAGGAGATAATTTATTTGACTTAGCAGGTTTTAGACATGGACCTATCTCTAATGACTCCACCCTGAAAAGCCTTTCTGGATCTGCCCCTTCACACCCCTCTCCAGTCAGATCCAAGAGGAGTTCCTCCCCTACCCATGACTAAAAAAGAAAGTCTGACAGCACACACACCTACCTTTTATCTTTTATAAGCAACTTTCCCACACTCCTAGCAAGTTCAGTCCATGCATTATTCCCCCTGATGCTACAGCCTCATAAAGTCTATACCAGATGGCATATTTTTACCTATTCATGATTTTCTATCTGACCTAGTGCATGCTGAGCTGACACACTAAGCGCTAGTGGTGTGGCAAAGTGGAACAGCTCAGTGTCACAGCCAACCATCATAGCCAAGCACCACAGCTCTGAGGCACAGCTCAGTGTTACAGCTCAGAGTTACAGCTCTGGGTCATGGCTATCACAATTTGAAGACTCAAGAATCCAATGGTCACTCAAAGAAGTGGAGAAAAACCTTTATTACCCCAGCAGACTCAGAGGAGTTCATACTCTGAAGTCTGAGTGCCTCACCAGAAATGAGAGACTCCTTATATAGGGATCTACAGAGTAGGCAAGCACGCTCACTGAAGCAAAGGGGCAGAGTGGAAGCATATATGGTGACCTTCCCATTTAGAGTGTCCTAAAAAGCAGAGGGCAGACAGTGGTGACAGCCACCAGCAGGGCCAAGAGTCAGCCATCTGATTTCCTTACATGTAGCTAAGAATCAACATTAGCCAGTGACAAATCCCTAGGAGAATTTCCTCATGATGCAGATTCTGAGGCCCTCCTTAAGCCGCATAGTATTTTATGGCTGAGCCCTAGAATCTGCCTATTTCACAATCTTCTCAAGTGACTATACAAGAATCACAATGCTAAAGTATATCTTATTTGCCAAAGCATGTGGTTTGCAATCTGTTTCATAAAGAGAGATTAAAGAATGATTCATTTCACAAAGAATGATTAAACCAAAGGTAGAAATTTTTATGAGAACTATGGCCAGCATCTACCAAATCTGAAGCATAATTCCCATTAAGTATAGTGGATCTCACAGTAATCTATGAACTCACCCATATAGATCTGCTGCCTCTCTTCCCACCCTCTTTTCTAGTAGTGTGACTTTTAACAAGTGATTTGCTGAGCATCTGTTTCCTCATTTGTAAAGGGTAGAGGGAGGTCATGATACTTGTCTCTTAGAATCATTTCAAGAATCAATTTATACTATGTACGTTAGGTGTCTAACACAATTCCGGCAGAAGGAAGAGAGGGAGGGAGGGGTAGAAAAGGGGGAAGGAGGAAAGGGGGAGGGAGGAAGGGAAGGGAAGGAAACCAAACAAATAGGGAAGAAAAGCAGGGCAGTTGTTACATTAGTAAGGTGAAAATGTAGGGCCGGGGATTTAGCTCAGTGGTTCCACCACCTGCCTCGAAAGTGCAAGGTCCCAAGTTCGATCCCTGGTACCAAAAAAAAAAAAACCCAAAAACCAACAACAAAAAAAAAGAAAATGTACGTAGCTGGGGAAGAAAAAAGATAGAGCCATAGTAATAGCTTATAATTATGAAACACCACAGTTTACAAGCCACTGTCACAGCAGTATCGTATTTGATCCTCTGAACACTGCCATGAGACAGGACAAAAACATACTGATATCATATTCCTCTTACAAATTGAAGCAACTAAAGCTTGTCTAAGACTACATAGCTATGTAGTTAGTAAGTGATAAACCTTAAAATTCTGACTCTAGAACCCAGTAAACATAAAGCCCAGTTTCCTAGAGACCTGCTATCATCATCTTATGATTGTCAATGTTCTCTATTGTGATTCAGTCTAAAGAACACATTTTTTTCAGAAAGAACAATAGACAACAGCTAAATGAAACTGATAGCAATTATCATTTTTCCAGAGCCTTGGACTGCTTTAAATTACTTTCAAGGTTACTCAAAGTTCAAGAGAAACTATCATGGAAGTTTTCAAAACCTGTATGCTACAAAAGCTATCCAAGCCAGGCTTAAAGAGCAATTCAAAATGTCCTCCCCTCCTCTCTGTCTCACAGCCTCTCATTCTTAGAGCTGTTAGTTCTTTCCTGACTCTTCTTACAGACACCAGGCATTCTCTTCATTTGATTTTTAAAATTTGCATAAAATGTATGGTAAGATTTAGGTCCAAATTATCAAAATAAAAATCCTCTATCCTGAGGTATAAGCTAATGAAAATAGATATTATTTTTATTCAATTCTCTAAATTTCTGATATGGAAGATGCTGTAGTCTGCACCATTTTTTCTCAAAGTTTCTCCACAACTAAAAATATTATCTGAAAAATCATAAAACTATGGGATTAAATAACTCATTGAACTTGTAAGTAGCATATCACTTCACAGATCAATGCATCATTTGAATACAGCCTCCTTCCGTGTTCCCAGCTTCAAGTCAGTACCATTCGTGGTTCAGTACTTCACAATTACATACAATTAACAACTCAGAGGCTGAGCAGCAGACTGATAAGCACGGAAAGCTACAAATCTGTTTTGCAGGAATGTATATTTTTTTCTCTCCCTTGATTTTCTTTATTGTTGTTTTGCTTGTTGCCTATTAGCATACCTCTGGGGAATCTTTCCAAGATGTAATGTTAATAAGCAAACACTTGTGAGATTGCCAGCCATTTCAGATGACTTTCTTTGCAGGGCATAGAAAGGAAGAAAATGAACTGATGCATTGTTATTCAGCAAAATAGAATTATGCAGAAAATGCAAAATTATGCAAAGTATTATTCATACAGTGCACATCCCTGAAGAGTTCAAGGCGTCATTGATTAGGAGTAAGAAAAAAGTATGATTCAATATGGATATTACTGCATATTAAAGAATCTTGTTCATGTAAGGACACCATACGTATTTAAATGAAAGAAACAGAAGTTATCCTATTTGTCCCTAAACTTATAGACCAAATGATAGGGCAATGACCTGGGGGATAAAAGGAAACAGAAATTTCAAAGGATGGTGGGTGTACAAAGGTCTGTGAGAGACTCAAGATACATTAGATGATACTGATAAAAAATAAAGCAACAGGACCATAGCTCAGTGGCACCACACCTGCCTGGCAAGTGCAAGGTCCTAAGTTTGATTCCAGGAACTGGAAAAAAAAGAAAGAAAGCAACAAAAATAGCATGAACACAACTACCATTTCTTCAATGCTTACTATGTCACGAATGTTGTTCCAAGCACCATACATACACTGACTCATTTAATTCTCACAACCACTCTGTGAAGTAGTGAATGTTACCATCCCATTTCACAGTCAAGAAAACTATGTCTCAGAGAAGATAAGTAACTTGCCCATGGTCACACAGTGAGTAAGTGAGCAAAGACAGAATTTGAACCCAGAAGCCTCGTTCAAAAGCCACTTTTCTTCATGGCTACTCAATAGGCCTCTACTATATGGGAATTACAGAGCACAACTCCAAATTTACAGGTTCATAGATTGCTTTAAAACAAATAAGAATGATGGGCATATCTCCAGGGAAGTACATATATATAAGTTTAGGTCAAACTTTGCAAATAATTCCAAGGGCACAAATGATCCTTGGATCCCTGTTCTAGATGAAACAGGTCATGAAATTTGCACATGAGATTGATTTTAGACACACATGGATGCAATAAGTCACCAATCATCATGCTTCCAGTGTGGTGGTACACAAGACATGTGCACCATCATTCTTCAAAAGAGGATCACAGACCATGCCCCTTCCTTTTGCTCTCTGACCTGCAGTAATATTTTGAATTTACAATTACATTTTGTCCCTGTGGTTCTCATTTGTTCTATTAGCTTTCTTTCCAAGGCTTTGCTACTGAAGAGCAGTTATTCTGACTGCTTATGACAAATGGAAGGGGGGAGTTGGTTCTGTAGATGCTGTCCTGCTGCAGCAATTCTCCACTGCTGAGCTTCCCTAGAAAGCTCAGGGATCATCATGTCTTCTTTTGGCCCTAAAACTTGGTAGAATGGGCACCAAACTAACAGAATGAATCTACTTACTTTGCTAAAAATTAATAATTATATTGGCAGTTTGGCAATATTTCCAGCACATTCATACCAGTAGAGTCAGGAGATTCTGCCATGATGGAATCTGAGAAGCCATAACCAGTATGGCAGAAACTAGACTCTACCCAGAGAGAATCAGAGCCTGAAAGAACCACGGAGGAAGAAGACAAGATGGAGCAAGAAACTCATCCCTCCAGATTTGGTGAAGGCTTCTCAAGGACACTGATACTTGATTGGGGTCCTGGAGGATAAATGGGAATTAGTAAAGAAAGAAGAAAGTGCATGAAAAGTGGAACAAAGAGCAGGAACAATAGCAGACAGTGGTGAGAGAAGATGTGGAAAGATGTAATGATAGAGCCAGAGGCTAGGGTCACACTGTGAAAGGAAACTACCTTGGGCCAGGAAACTTGAATGTTATCCTTTAAGCCATTTGTTCTTAGACTTCAGAGCGCATACAGGTTACCTCAGTGCTTGTCAAAAGTGCAGATCCCAGGATACTGCTCCCAAAGCTTCTAAATCAATAGATGCATATTTGACAAGCAGGTTATTCTAATGCAAGTGGTGTGAAACTTGTGCTGGGAAGGGAGGGGATACCCTCTGCTGAAGTAATGGGAAGAATGCTAACTAAATACTTTGCTGACATATCACAGGAATCCCAGACCCATTTGGCCACACCCATTGTGATCCATAGGTGCTATGAGCCCATCCAAGGATACCTAGCCCGTAGACCAGGAAACAGGCATCAGAAGCAATCCTCACCAGGAAACACAAGCACATTCACGGCCCACACCTGGAAGGAAGCACTGATGGAAAGTGCTAGTCATGGTACCTGGCCTTTGTAGGTCCTCAGTCAATGTGAACGCAATCTGTCTGAAAAGGAGAGGAAATTTAACTTCCTCATTTTAGTAATATAGAAGTCTCATGGACAGTAACTACTGCCCAGCTGGCGCCTTTGTTATCAAAGATTACCATTTTCCCCAGGGACATAAAAACAAATGAAAGAACAGTTCCCTATCATGGATTTCTCCCACACTTCATATAGAGTTGGGGAAGTTCTTTGGAGAGAGGCTGTGTGATGCCATTATTTTCCTAGGCTTCTAACAGAGTTTCTAGCTGCTGCTGGCCAATGTGGGAAGACACTGCCCAGATCTTTGTAGTTAGCTGTGATTACACGGCCCACAGACATTAGTGAGAGTCTGAGCTCAGTACCTGGGAAGGCCGGGATTTACTGTACTCTCACAGATACCAGCAGATCAGAAACACTCATTTAGCCCTTTCAGAGAGCTTTGAAAACCTTTATGCACCGCGCATTTAGCTCAGTGGTGCTGCTGCCTGCCTCGAAACTGCAAGGTCCGGAGTTCGATCCCCCATACCGAAAGAAAGAAAATCTTTATGCTACACACACACACACACACACACACACACACACACACACACACGATCCACTGGGCTACTTTCAGAGGCCCCAAACAACCTCAATAACCAGCTCCTGAGCTGGCTGAGACCTGCTCCCATCAAAAAGGTTTCACAACCAAGCACAGGGCACCACGTACAGTCCCAGCTATCTGAGAGGCGGTGACAGGAGAATCACCTGAGTCTAGGAGTTCGATGCCAGCCCAGGTAACACAGCAAGATCCATCTCAAAGAAAAAAAAGGCTCATTGATGATTGAGTCTTTCATTCTTTGTAGGGGGAGGACTCTGCTCCCAAAGACCCCTGATGCAGCCCCACTCTGGGCTCAGCTCTTGCTTCGGGATCCATGGCAACCCAAGCTTTGACTCAGCCTGGCCACTTGGAAGGAATGTGTGATGTCCTTTGACTGGCTGTTGGGACCTAACAGCATAAATATTTGTGCACAGTCACCCTGATCGTTGACTGGTTTCCACTGAAATAGATCAGCAGCATGATAGAAAAAGGTAAATACCTTCCCTCTACGACTCCATTCAGTGTTTACTTCACTAAAACACTCTATTATCACACACTGAGAGAAGAGAAGGGACACAGGGAGGACCTGATTTTGCGGTGATTAAATGCAGAGTAATTGTCAAAATTATTTGCATTTGCCTGAATAACACTAACTTTCAAGGCTATGTCATTTAAAGCAAATTGTTGGATATTATTTTTCTGGCAGCAGTAATCAGGCATTTTTCATAAAATGGCTTCCTTGCAAGAAAATCGCCAAATAATAGCAGGGAAACACCCAGCTCTAAATACAATGAAGCACGAGGACGCGGAGTCCAGAGGAAAATGGCCCCCACACTGCGGCCGCTGTGATGCTGTCACACTGTTCCCACTCACTGGGAGCTGCTGCTGGGGCTCTAATGGGCCCCACGCAGGTCTGCAGAGTGGCTTCCTCACAGGGCATCTGTAATAGTGGGGCTGAGGAGTTCCAGAGGAAGTAAACACAGGCCTAGCCGTGCTCCTGGGGGGACAGAGCTTCCCCGCACCCGAGGAGATGCCCAGGCCCCTTGCAGCCTCCCACAGCCTGTTTACTCTCTTGCTCCACCCAGCCTGCAAAAGGCTCTCACCAAAGCCCCCCACGAAGCCTCCACCCAGGCCCACCGTGTCCAGGGACTCAGGAACCCACAGCAACTAGGGAGGAGTAGGGCCCTTTTGGAAGAGTCAGTTCTCATGCATACCTCTCTCCAAGTCCCCATAAAAAGCTCCCACTGATTTTCAGTGATATCCGAGTTGGTGTTTTCAAATAGAGCTACAGATTTTAAGCCCCTTTGGATTCATTTGTAGGCCATTGCCAGACTTGTCTTCAATTCAACAAGTTTGTCCTGTGGGTCTTCGTGAATCTACGCCTTCCCTGAATATCCTGATGGAGGAAAACCCTCTTCCCGTGGCGGTCAAGGCCCCACCCTGGCTATGCCCAAGGACACCCTCTCCTCCTCTGCCCAAGCCATCCCTGTGGAAAGCTTGTCCCTCACGTCAGGCTTCTACAGACTTCGGAACCTCCACACAGTTCCTCTGTGTGATCCTCCTGTTGTAAGTGCCAGGTGACACATTCATTCCCAGCTCCTCATCACTCCAGAAACCTGCCTAGAAGCTACCCCTTCCTGTTCTCTCCCAGTGTATCTTACATTTTCTTCCAGTGTTCCCACATTCAACAAATCCTTCCTGAGGGCTGCTACTCTCTCTATAATACTCTGTCTCTTCCTTCCATTTGCTCCATTTAAAACTACGCTTTATCTCTTTGGCTTCAAATGTACAAAGCTTCCTTCAACTGGGATTTGAAATTTGAGGAAACCATGCCTTTGACTTTGGTTAATGTGGATTCCTCTCAAGTTGATCTAATGTGTACGTATGGCACTCGTGTGAAAAGTGGTCCTTACCACACACGAGGAGATGGACAGACATTTGTTAGCGTAATAAATAAACTCAGATCTCAACAGGCTCATGTAAGTTCCATAGTTCTTTACTTTTGTGGAGAGGAAAAACTTAATAAATGCATACACGTCCGCTCTGTAGATTTTTAACATGCAGGGTGCTACCTCTGCCTGATCAGGGATGGCATCGTTTTAAGCTTTAAGCTAGATGTCCCCAGCCAGGATGGAGAGAATAGTTCAACATCTGGTGAGTGCAGCCCCTACCCAGAGAGGGTCAGCCCCAGCCTCTCTGTCAGGCCTATTGCACTCGGTGCCATGCAAAGCCCACTTGGGGACCAGGCATGAAAGAAGCACAGTCTCTTTCATGTTCTGCAGCCCTGTCTCCGCTGCGATGGCCCCAGAAATGCATGGGGTGAGGGCAAGGGTGATTGCCCAGCCTCCCATGGGAACCAGCTAGGAAAAGGCTCTCCTCCAGCTCTCACCCGAAACCTTGTGCTTCACAGCCATGGAAGCTCCCACCCAAACTCTGACACCCACCGAGAGTCCCCTGTGGGGACTACAACTCCCAGTGCAACTTGAGGACACCACCATCCAGACATTGACTATTGAGACACTGTTTCCCCACCCAATCCAAGCAATTCTGGACAAGAGAGGGGACAATACATAAACCAAATGGAATTTAGAACCCTGGCTCCCAGCAGGGTGTGGTGATGCATGCTGCAATCCCAGCACTCTGAGAGGCTGAGGCAGGAGGATCAAAAGATTGAACCCAGCCTAGACATTGTTTCAAAATTTTAAAAAATAAAAAGGGCTGGGGATGGAGCTCAGTGCAAAACCCTGGGTTCAATCCCTTGTACCAAAAATTAAAATGAAATAAAATCCTGGCTCTAATAACTGTGTGACATAGGGCAAGTTTTTTAATTGCCTCCCCCCAGCCCCATTTCCTCATCCATAATATAAGAACTGGGGACTGGGAGCAAAGCTGAAAGGTAGAGTGCTCACCTAGCATCTAAAGGCCCTGCCATCTCCAGCATCACGCACATACAAAAGAGGAATCATGATTATGCAACCTGACTGTCACTGAATGTGGAGAACTTGAATGAACCAAGCAACATACTTAACCTCGTGCTTTTTACTCCATAATGCATTGGGATTCTTGTCACTGAATACCATCATTGACATCCAAGACTGCACTTTTTTTTGTTTTCTCAAAAGCAATACAAGTATATTTGCAAGGATCTATTCTCTTCCCTTCCTCCTCACCCACCTTCAACTTTTTTCTTCTTTTGCTTCCTCTTTCATTCCCTCCACTCCTATCTTTTCCTACAATCAGGAAAATACAAGGGCTTGTTCTGAAATTATATTTGAGGCAAAAGGAAGTGATGGTCCCAGGGTCAGCCTGACACCCCAGCCACATACACCCCGCTGCAAGTCCATCTCCTGCCCTGTGTCCATGGTAAAAACATCACTTACCCACATTCCATTATTGTCTCCACACTAGAAATCCTTTAACTTTTCAGGCCAGGTTTTGTTTTGGACTTTTCCTTATGCATCAATTAGAATAACTGAAGAATTGTAATGAAAAATTATCTCATCCAGTTGGTTCCAGGGTAATGAAGCATTACAGGATAATGATTTACCCAGAAAATAAATTATTTAGAATAAGGTAAATGTATGTAGGAATGCTTAAAATGGACGTTTTTGTTCATGCAAATATTCTGTGTTCAACTGAAATCTTTGTGTTTTCTTTTCTTTTAAGAAGCTTTACATCGGCCAGGGATTTAGCTCAGTGGTTTTGCTGCCTGCTGTGCAGCAAAGGACCCGAGTTTGATCCCCGGTAACAAAAAAAAGAGAAGAAGAAGAAGCAAAATGTAATAGAGAGTGTTACTATAGTCTAGCTTTTCCTGGAATTGACATTCCTGTGATCTTGTTTTAGTCCCCATTTATTGCATCTACTGTTACTAATATTTTAGTCTTTCAGTATGTTTCTGTTGTAATCATGAAAAGACTTTGCCCTCTGGAGCCAGATACTACATAGTCTAGACCTATTAATGTGCCCTTCAGTAAATTAGGAAAGAATGCAGTTTTATCTTTTATTTATTAAATAATGAGACTGCTCAGAAATAATACTTTATTTAAAATGTGCTTGAAAAGACTGAAAAACCTCTCCCTATGCTGCTGTAGTAGGCAAAATAATGATCCCAAAGACCTCTACATCCTATTCTCCAGAACCTGTGTATGTGTTACCTCACATGGTAAAAATATCACTAAGATTCTAGACCTTAAGATGAGGTTATTCTGAATTGCTGGTGTGGGCTCAGTCTAACTACATGAGTCCTTAAAATTTTCCCAGCATGGTTAGAGAAAGAGATGCAATGACAGGGTCAGAGAAGGTGACATGAAGACTCAGTCTACCTGTGTTGCTGGCTTTGAAGCTGGAAGAAGGATTTAGAAAAGGCAAAGAAACAAGATTCTCCTCTAGGATCCCCAGAAAAGAATGCAACTCTGCCTTATCCTTAATCTGACCTCCAGTGAGACCTATGTTGGACTTCTGAACCATAAGATCAGAAATTTGCATTGCTTAGTCCACTGGGTATGTGATAATTTATATCACAGTAATAAAAAATAAATACACTAACCCTTTGACTTCCAAGCCAATCAGAATATGAGGTTCTTTGAGCAAGAAGTGGGCGGGGCTGTAACTGCTGCTCCTCTCATACAGACTGATCAATTGCTGGTGCACAGTGGCATGAATAGGGGACTGACCATCTAGAGGCTGGAAGTTCCAAATAGAGTCACAAAAAGTGTTGGAGGCTGTAAAAAGACAGTGCACTGGTTCATGGCTTATATAGGTTATGAATCTATGATCATTAAGAAATATTAAGCCACTATCAAACCAATCTCCCCAAAAAAGTCATTATTCCTTGTTGTTTTTTGTTGTTCTAATTGTGTTTGTTTTTGTTGTTGTTATGTAATACAGAGGACTGAATCCAGGGGTGCTCCACCACTGAGCTACATCTCCAGCCCTTTCTATTTTTTTATTTTGAGATACATCTCACTAACTTGCCCAGGCTGGCCTAGAACTTGAGATCCCCCTACCTCAGCCTACCCAGTAGCTGGGATTACACATGTGTGCCACCACACCTGGCTCACTATTCCTCTACTTGGAGAGATAGTCACCATAACTAGGAAGACAATAGAGGAGCTGATATTATTTTGCTAAGGACAGCAAATTATTCCATAAGTTACTGTTCTACCATGGTAGAACAGTCTTGCTTCTATTAATGAAGAAACTGTCCTAAGGACAATTCCTTGTCAGAAATTTGGTTGAAATAGGAAGCAGAGGATTCCCTATTTAGAAAAAGCTTAATATATAAATGTCGGGTTGAGCTAGCACTACAATAGAAATATAATGAACAAACAAATGTGATTAACTGGTCTCAGATCTCCCCCAAGATTGGATGGAAGGAAGGAGGGGCTGAGGTGGGAAGGAAAAGATAGGCTGAGGATATTAAAGTTAGCCTCACAAGGGAAATTAGTCACCATCAATGAGACAAAAGCACCTGCAGGTGGGTTTATGTATTTCTTCTAACTCAACCTCAGCATTGCATAATTTATACAGGCTTGGGTTTATTTAATTCAACACTGCTGTGTGATAGATTTTTCTTTCCAGAAAATTCCTTAATCAGACTGTTAGCATATACTGTGAGTTCCCAAAATGCTGTGCTTGCACAATAGAGGAGTAAACAGAACCACACAGTCAGATGTGCGAGCTGGTGAAGTGTCTGCATAATTGGCTATGAAATTTGAAAACCCCTAGTCGTATTTGTTCTCCTCAAAAACCAATGAAACAGAATTGCATGCAGTAGCCCCTCTTCAGACTCCATGACACAGATAAAAATGTTACAAATTTGGGGAGAATTTGATTTTTTCTATTAGGGACTGCAGTAGCCATTTTTTTTTCACATTTGGCAAATCGACAGATGACATAGCCCACGATGATAACAGTGATAGATCTTCCTAACTGCCATTCGCAGTCGACTAATGCATGCCTCATCTTAGGCTTCCTTCAACAAGTGCAGCCAAGCATTCTCATTAAACCAAGGCAAAACAGAAAGGTGCCTTCTGGGGAGTTCTGACTAAATATAACCAGAACATGCACCACAGAAATCAGACCATATGCACAACTGGAGATTTCAAAGTCAGTGCTATTTGACTGCACACTTACTCCATTTATCCAGGATAAAATAGTAGTTTAGTGGTGCTTGTGTTGTCTCGGTAAGCAGAATTTTTATTAAGACACAAATGTCAGGGAAAACTTCTACTTAATTCATCTGAGTTCTCTCAAATCAAATTGAAAGAAAGTTCTTTGACTATTGGTATTGCAGGAATCAGACATTCAGGGACTGTTCCAAGTTCCAAACTTTCTTTTTCACTATTCCCCCAAAGCCAATAAAATGTCCCTCAAACTATTATATTTCTATATCTAAAAACTCTTACTGCACAACTTTACACATTCAAAGGAACCAAAAGCTCTTACTACAAATGCTGATTTTTATTTTCTAAAAAATTTATTCTTTTCTTTTTCTTTCTTTCTTTCTTTTTTTTTTTTTTTTTTTAAATTTGGTACTGGGGATCGAACTTGGGTCCTTGTGCTTACACAGCAGGTGGCAAAACCACTGAGCTACATCCCCGGCCCGATTTATTCTTTTTTATAAGTACATGTCTGAAATATTTAATGTTTACATTCCTTGTGTGGAGTTAGTGCATGTGCATAATACATCTTGACTCCTTTTTCATCCCCTTTCACTTCCCTTCTTCCCCCCACCTCCCTCGCTTGATCCCTTTCCATTTAAAAAGGATCTATCTCCCTACATCCTATTCCTATCTTTTACTTTGTTCTTTATAATTTAGGTTTCTCATATAAGAGAAACCATGCACTTCTTAAACTTGTGTGTCTGATTTATTTCACTTAACATTATGATCTCAAGGTGCAAACATTTTCCTATAATGACTCAAGTTTATCTTTTTTATGGCAGAGTAATTTTCCATTCTATTAATACCACATTTTCTTTATCCATTCATCTTTTGATGAATATATAGGCTGCTTACAAAATTTAGCTATTATGAGTTGTGCTGCTATAAACATGGGTATGCCTGTATCATTATAATATGATGTTTTCAACTCTTTTAGGAATATACTAGAGGGGCAACATCTGGGTCAAATGGAATATCTATGATGACTTTATGCACTCAATATGACTGGTGGGAATTCTTCACATCTATGTAGAAACAGTTGAGTTTCCTCATCAGTACTTCTGTACCTGAGTCATGTTAGTAAGTCCTTCTTTGAACACTGTGAGTGTTTGGGGATGTGATGTTAAAACTCACTTTTAGGAGAAGTCTTGTGCATGTGGAGCATCAAGAGACTGGGATCTGCTACCCTTCCCTGCACTGCCCTAGGCTGGGGCCCGTGTCCCCTGACATATGCAGTCCCAGGGAGTCGGGCTCCATGGAAATCTGACTTGACTCTTGTCAGGTACCTGCTCCTACAAATGTCCCAGTCACACTGACCACTGAGAGCACAGAGGTCCTGGTGTCACCCTCACAGGGACCAGCCTCACCTCAGCACCTCCTCATGGCAGTCACAGCTCCAGGACTCCCTGGGACATGAAGGGCTGGACGGGAAGCTTCACTGCATTAGTTTACCAGCTTTGTACCACTCCGTTAACCTCTAACATGGAGGGCAAGCAAGCCGTATGTTTGCAAACTTACTCTTCCTATATTCAGCCTAAGCTACAATCAGATTGAGTTCAGATAACAGAGATGAGTCTAGATCTTCCCAGTAATCATGTTTTTCCCCCTCTGCTTCTATCCAACTTTCTGCACTTATACATTAGGACCCCACTAGCAGGATCCCATTTTGTCTTCCCCTCATCCTGCTAGTGCGTAAAGTCATCATAGCTGGACATGTGGTGCACACCTGTAATCCCAGCACTATGGGAGGCTGAGGCAGGAGGATCAGAACTTCAAGCCCAGCCTGAGAAACTTAGCCACTTAGCCAGACTCTGTTTCAAAATTTAAAAAGGACTGGGGATATAGCTCAGTCCAAAGCCCTGAGTTTGGTGTCCAGTGCCACCAAAAAAAGTCCATCATGTGGCAAGCAGTATAACCAGTCTCCTTCAAAGAATGAGCTCAAGTGTATAAACGTAAGAGTCCACTGCCTCCAAAACAGCAGGAAGCTAGAGGGTGGAGAAGACACCGGTTCTTTCTGTGCCCTGACCAGCACATAACCTGAGTAGGTCACTTCAATTTGCTGGGCCTCAGCTTTCTCATTTTTAAATGAGGCAGGGAAACTAGACAATCACTAAGACTTTTTTGAGCATTTTCCATTTACAAATCACATGGGAGTTTGAAGATTTAGCCACTATCTCCTGCTGTGCCAAGATTCAGCACTACATCCAGGGCCATGGCAAATGTTGGGGAAAATTGGTTCTGTGCCCAGAAATGGTCCTGAGTTGACCAAGAGGTCTTTCAGTAAAACAAGTAAACTTTTCTTCTTGCTGAGGACAGAATAGAGAGACCATGTGGCAGCAGAATAAAGGATGGAGTTCTATCTACTCCTTGTACTTCTTTCCCCTCTAGTCAATAGCTGCCTGAGGTAGTTACTGACAGAGAAAGAAACTGCTAGAAACCAAGGCTATTTTAACTAAATCTATTAGCAAGTCTGATTGAAAAAAATAAATTCTACAGTGTGCCTGAACTACAGATTGTCTGCAAAGTGGCCCGAGTGTAGCTACATAGGTTTCATTACCTAGTAAAATGTGGGTCTTAAAACTCTTGGCAAGAGCCTTCACTTGAGGAACAGGCATTTTCTTTTTCTTGGCCCAGATATAGAAGAATTAGTGTCACTGAAAAGCACGTTAGCCACTTGCCTTTTGTAGTATAGACACTGCTCTTCTAATGCTCTGTCATATAACTTAACTGCCAGCTTTACGAGGAAGCAACTGTTCAAAAATTTTTTCCACATCTTAGCTGAAGAGTCAAACTACATTCAGGATCACTTTATTCTTAAAAGGTCCTTTTCTCTTTGTATCTTAGATTCTCTGCCCTCTTTGATATATGTGTTTACACAATCAGCATAGGAATGATTATTTAAAGTTTGGATTTTTTTTCTGAATGTGTTCCCTTGTGTTCAAATCAAATGCAGGGCAATATTTCAATACCCCTGTAGTTTTAAATTTGGATTCTTGATGGAAAAATCTCACCGCCCAAAAATTGTTTTTGCTTTTTGAATTGCTAAGAAACTATATGTGTTCTTAAAAGTTTACAGTCAGTACAGTTCCCAATGAGAGATGTAATTGTGTTGTATACCTAAAATGTACCAATAAAAGAATTTAACAAAAAAAAAAAAAAAAAAATCACTCTGACCTGATGGGGAGTTAGGACTTCTTAAAAAAAAAAAAAAGTTTACAGTCAGCTCTGAAATTACAATGTAATAGCTTTAACATGGTCCAAAGTAACTCTATGGGAATGAATTATAATGGAAACTATCTGAAAGGCACTGGGCATTGTTTGGAGTACAGCTTTGCTTCTATCTTGGTTTATCTTCTGCCAATGGTTCCATTAGGGCACCACTCAATCAGTCTCCCTGCTGGATAGCAAGATACATTCATTCCTGTGTGAACCAGTCGAAGAAGAGTAAAGAGTGCTGGGCAGGAGATGTGTCCCTTGAGAAAAGAATGCCTTCTGTTAGTTTCGAGTCCCACTTATGATGGAAATACCATAGGGACAGTTTCACCACTCTCTTCACAGAAAGAATTTCATGCCTCTTTCCTTGCCTTCTGTAAGTGCTTCATTAAACTTCAAGACTAAGTGCCTCTTCTCTTTTTTCAATCTTTAGTTTTATTAGTCCATGTGTGCAGTACATAATGATCACATTCCTTATAGGAAGTTGGTACATGTACATAACACATAATAATTCTGTTTTTCTGGGTTATTTTGGAGGGGGGGTTGGTACCGGAGCTCGAACTCAGGTCCTTGTGCTTGCAAGGCAAGCAGTGGAACCACTGAGCTAAATCCCTGGCCCCTAATTCTGTTTTTTTTAAACATGTCTAATTCTTTTTTCATCCCCTTCCCTCCATCTCTCGGTCCCTTTCCTTTTCACAAAATATCCATCCCCCTATTTCTTATTATCTATTTTGTTTGTTTTGCTCTTTATTTGTATTTTGGGTTTTGTGATGAAATGAGGTGCTGTTTAATTCTGGAAGCTACTTAATCTGCTGTAGCTCTTTATTATAAAAATAAAAGTAATAATCACAGTCACAAAGTACTATACTTATTACATGTCAGACCCTACTGTTTCACATATACACCCATTTAATGCATACATACACATAAACTCTAAAGGGAAATATTTTGCCCATTTTGTATAAGAAGAAATTGAGTTTTAAAGAATTTAATTAAATTGGGTGGGGTATGCATACACATAATTCCAGCTACTCACCTATAATCCCACCTACTCAGGAAGCTGAAGCATGAGGATCACAAGGGTGAGGCCAGCCTGAGCAACTCGGTGAGACTCTGTCTCAAAATGTAAAAAGTAAAAAGGGCCGGGAACTTAGCTCAATGTAGAGTACCTGCCTAGCATGCATGAGCCCCACTACTGAAAAAAAAATTATATTATATACGAGATTTGTGCTAAATGAATAGATTTTAGCTGCTGCCACAAAAATTAAAAGGTAGCTAATTAAAAAATAAAATTAAAAACGGTAGCTAATTATGTGAGGTGAGGCATATGTTGATTTGCTTTAAAACAGTAATCATTTTACTATCTGTGTCACCTAACATCATGTTGTGTACCTTAAATATACAAAATACATTTTATTTCTCTTTAAAGAAGTTAGTTAATTTCCCAAGATCACATAGGAAAGCCAGGAAGAAGCAAGGACTAAGCCCAGTCTGCCCCTGAGCCAGCCTCTTAGCAGGTCCTATGTGCTAACAATAGTCAGAAGATACCTCAGAAAGCCGCAGGTGCCTTGGAACAAGTGTAGGGGGAAAGGAACTGTTACTTAAGAAGATTTCTGAGGAACCTCACAGGCAAAAATCTGTCTGTATTGTGCCTCTGCCTTAACAAGAAAAACAGTCCAGATTCAGTGAGTGATTGCTACATTTACATGTACAGTGTTGACTCATCTGATCCTCCTTACAATCACCATTATACACCATTACAATGCCCATATTGCAAACAGGGAGCATGAAGCAGGCGGAAGTCAGGTAATTCAGGAAGGCCATCCACCAAATATAGGGGTGGACTCAGATTGGACCCCGGCTGTGAAACACTAGAGCCCACCCTCTAAACACAACCCTGGGCTGCCTTCTCTTGGTGATTACAGACACATTTGATGAAAAAAATCCTAGGGATATTTTTTTCTAATGGCCAGCAATGTTGAACATTGCTCTGTGTATTTGTTGGTCATTTGTACTTCTTCTGTGAAGTGTCTATGCATTTCACTTGCCCACTTTTTGATTGAGTCTTTTATTTTGAAGGGTCTCAGATTCCTTCTTATTCCAGGAAGAACAGCTATCATCAAGAAATCAAATAATAACAAAAGCTAGCGAGGCTGCAGGGGAAAAGGGACACTTCTACACTGTTAATAGGTTAACATAACCACTACGGAAATCAGTATTGAGACTCCTCAAAAAACTAAAACTTGAAATTCCATTTGTCCCAACTATGCCCCTTCTAGGTATTTTCCCCAAAAAAGTTAAAGACATCATATTGCAGTGATACATGCACACCCATGTTTATAGCAACACAACTCATAATAGCTAAATCTTGGAAGCAGCCTATATGTCCATCAACAGAAGAATGGATAAAGAAAAGGTGGTATTAACACACAACGAGTTATTGTAGAAAAATGGCTGCACCTTGAGATCACAATGTTAAGTGAAATAAATCAGACACGCAAGCTTAAATATCACATGGTTTCTCTTATATGAGAAAACCAAATTATAAATAAAGAGCAAAATAAAAAACAGATAATAGGAAACGGGGTGGCCAGGGATTTAGCTCAGTGGTTCCGCTGCCTGCCTCACAAGCGCAAGGACCCAAGTTCGATCCCCAGTACCAAAAAAAAAAAAACATAGGAAATGGGGAGATACATCTTTCTCAGATAGTAAAAGGATCAAGAGATGGATGGAGAGAGGTGGGAAGGAGGAGAGGGAAAGGGGATGAAAAAAGAGTTAAGATGTGTTAGGTACTTGTGCCAGCTCCCCATAAGGGATGTAAACATCATGTACTGCAAATCTGTACTAATAAAAAAAAAATGTTAAAAAATAAAAAAAAACCCACAGGGACAGAGGCTGCAGGAGTAAAAGTCAGACAATGAAACAGCTAAGCTGGATCTGCCTAAGAAACTGCCAGGAATTGGGGAAAGTAAGAGCTTGCAAGAAGAAAAGGGAGGTCCCAGAATCACCTCAGGGACCTGCTATTCAAATCCAAACGCTGGACAAAAGAGATCTCACAGGGAGGGGGTCAGATTTTATTTTAAACCACTTGATGGCCCCACTCTCAAGTCACCACTCCATGCCACCCAGGGCCTTGGGACAGGACACTCTGGGCAGCGACGAAACTGGGCTGCACAATAGACAGGGCCAGAGGGCACAGGGAGTAGAATGCGGAAAAAGTCAGCCATGATGCCTGGGAGAAATGAAACCCCTCAGGGATCAAGCTCATTTCTCTCCATCTTAGCAGACAGCCTCACTGCCACAAGCTGGAGAACTTGGGGACACCCAGACAGTTGATATGTAAAAGTAAATACCCATCCAATAAGTGTGCACTGAGTACCTGCTTTATGCCAGGCCTTGCTCAAGATTCTAGACATACAATAGTAAGCAAAACTGACTTGGCCTCTGCCCAGCTGGAGTTTATAGTCCAATAGGGAAAGCTGACAATTAAGCGATAAAATGCATTAGTGCGATCAATGGCTTAACAAGTGGAGTCCAGTGTGCTAGGGGAACAGTGGCCCCAAAAGTAATCTACGGATTCCAGAAGAGGGGGTGTTTAAACTGAACTGAAACCCAGAGCAGTGTGAGAAGCTGTGTTCACAAAGACAAGAGGAGGGGTGCATGGAGGAAAGTCAGGAGAGGGCCCTGTGGACTTGCAGCTCGCGAAGGGTTCACAGCTGAGCCTTCACACTCTTTGCAAAGATAACAGGAGCTCAGCCAAGCTGAGGCTGTGGAGAGGACAGGGTCAAGGTTGCAGGGCCTTGGAAGGCAAGCCAAAGGGCTTGGGGAAATAGGAAAGTCATTCAAGTTTTAAAATGGCTCCCAGGCTGTGATCAAGTGAGAACTGCAAATTTTAAAGGTTAAAAATTAGATGAAGAGAACATTAAAATTATGTTTTATTTTCCTGAGCTGAAGGTCTGTAGTGTTTTTCAATTTAATTTTTAAAAAAGAAGGGGTTTCCCCCCTTGAATGAGCTATTCTACAGTTATCTCTAGCCATAAGATGTAAATTTACACAGTGTTCATCACAGAAATCATTCTCTATTAATCTGAGGCCCGGACCCATGGTTATCATCTTTCTGTCTAGTGTGTTGATTCAGATTCCCCAAAATCACTGTATTTATTTAAAATATCCTTAGGACCTGGGGGTGGAGCTCAAAATGGGTAGGGCATGAGCTCAACAAACTCAAAGCCATGGTTCAATCCCCAGCACCAAATGAATAAATAAAATATATCTTCAGTATTACAAATTTTTGTGTGTATGCAGAACTGGGGGTCAAACTCAGGACCTTGCACTTGCCAGGCTGGCGCTGGCGTCACTGAGCTAAGCCTCTGGCTCAAGTATTACAATTATTAACTCAATCCTCAGAATAACTCTCTAAGTATTATGATTATTCCCATTTTACTGACAAGGAAACTGAGACTTAGAACAATCATATAGCTACTAAGTAGCAGATGCATGACTAACTTGTACCCAAACCAATATTACATGCAGCCTATCTGATTGGTTTTGAGAGGTTAAGAACAAAATAGTCCAAAGAGGCCACAGACCTAAGTAGGCACAACATACAATCATCATTTGAACAAACATTTTTGTTTGTTTGTTTGTTTTTTGGTACCAGGAATCAAACTCGGGACCTTGCACGTGCAAGGCTGGAGCCGGAACCACTGAGCTAAATCCCCGGCCCCTGAACGAACATTTTTGGAGTCTGGACCAGGCTGGTAACACTTCCCAATCCCTCCCTGCCTGCAGTGCCCAGCCTAGCAGTAGAGCAGACAGTAACCCCAAATCACAATGCTTGTGAGAGGTGTGATGTGTGTGTGTCAACACACAGTGGGCATCTCCTGAGGATTCCTGCAGAGGATGATGACAGTTTACAGAGACGAGTAAGTGGAATTTGACCAGCTTGGCAAAGGAGGATGGAGCGCTAGAGTACATAATGGCTTTGTTTAGGGACTAACAATTTGTTCAGCTTGCAGGGAGTTGAGGAGCCTTGGGGAGAATTGGAGGGGCTCAGGACTGTAGACCTAGACTGTTGCAGGTCCTATAAGCATCACTGTCCCCTCATAAACACTCAGAAAACAGCCACCTCTTTGGAAAGCATAAACCACCATCTGGATGATAAAAACACCCACCGAACAATGACCCAAATGTCTGTGGATTCCTTGGCCAGAGATCATTAAGGTCTTTCCCTCCAGGTTCTGGGCCTTTGCCCTAGTACCTAACTGTAAAACCACAATGTCCCCCAAGTTCTTTTCCTATGGAGCTGGCATCTAAATCTTGTGAGTAAACTATAGATTACCACAAGTAAAATGGACAATAAAATGAGTAACTACTCTATCTCAGGACTTCTGACCCTCTGAAAAATAAGTGAAGTCTATACAAAGGACAAAATAAATCCCTAAATCCCAACACAATCATTTTGAGACATCATGTCAATTTCTGTCCCACAGAAAGCCAGGAAAGTGTTTCAGACTTACAGGGACACATCTTCAAACACAAGGCTTCAACCATTGTAGGTTTTAACATTTCTCCTGTAATGGTAACAGTCAAAATAATTATTTTTAATTAATTGTTTTGATTTTTCTTAAACATTATACCTGGAAGGGACATTAAGCCAAGAAAATAATTTGACAAACCTAATTACACTTACATTCATACATAAATACATATGTTAAAATGAAAAGGCCAGGTTGGAAATGGAATAAGCATAAAATTAGTTAATATGACTTTATGTGATCCTCTACTTAATGCAAAGAGCTTTGCAATAGCTTTTATTCTTGATGGCTCCCAACAACCCCATAGGAAGGACTACCATCAACTGGTCACAGATATGGCAAACACAAGGAGGTCCACAGAGATTACAAGTTGACTAGTTGTATAAATGAAGAAGCACATTGAGACAAAATTTGGGTAATTCAGGAGAGAGACGCACTAAAGGATGGGGGAAAAAAAGAATATCTGACTTCCCCATTTTATAAATTAGCAAACAGAGGTCTAGAGAGAATAGGTAGTTGATTCTTGGGTACATGGCCCATGCGTGGAGAACCAGGAACAGAGCCACATTTTCTGATGTCCACATTAAACTTTCTTTCCAGTGCATTAGTCCCCTAACTAGTTTATATGTAACCCTGAAATGTTCATAGAAGGAACCAAAAAAAAACTCAGTCACAGGATAAAACTACAGCATCAAATGTACTTGAAGATTGGAGGGAAAATAATATTACTTACGTAACCATCATTTCATTCTAATGTGGAGTGCGATCAAATTATACGGTGAATGTTTTAAAAATTGATTACAGTGGAGCCAGGGATGTAGCTCAGTTTGGCACCATGCCAGCCTGGCAAGCTCAAGGTCCTGAGTTCAATCCCTAGTACCAAAATGCCCCCCAAAAAGACTGATTACAGTAAAACACACATCCCCCTCAAAACACCCCCCTTGCTTTGAACACACTTAGCCATTATTTGTGCCACTTTCTGAACCAGTCCTGAAAGTCCTCTTTTGTGTCTTTACAAAGTGTGATCAAAAAACATGGTGAATGTTGATGCC
Organism: Heterocephalus glaber; assembly: GCF_000247695.1. Next base: position 19,206,445 of record NW_004624731.1, on the reverse strand, counting down.
AAGTGCCACTCAAAAGAAAGGCAGGCTCATAAAAATATTACAGTGTGGGGCCAGGGATTTAGCTCAGTGGTTCTGCTGCCTGCCTCGTAAGTATAAGGTCCTGAGTTCAATCCCCGGTATCAAAAAACAAAGTGTGTGTATATATATATATATATATATATATATATATATATATATATTATAGTGTGTCCTCATCCACCTTATTCACCAGATCTTACACCATGTGACCTCCAGCTCTTCCGCTAAAGTCAAAATGACTACAAAAGATAAATTTTTGAATCAATTCAAGACATCTAATCAGCCACAACAGTGCAACTAAAGATACTCAGGAATGAGAATTTCCAAAATGCTTCAGAAAGTGGCAAGAACAAAGGGATGAGTGTGTTTGCAGTGAGAGGGAGCATTCTGAGAGGGATTAATGGCAATGTCTTTTACTGTAATAAACTTTTAAATTTAAACATTGGCTATAGTTTTCTATCACACCTCATATATAAATATTTGATCAATTAGAAAATAGTATAGAGTTTTTTACTTGTTTAAATTGCATAATTTTTTTCCATTTAGTGACCCAAAGAAAGGAATTGAGGCCAGGCATGGTGGTACATGTCTATAATCACAACACGGGAAGTTGAAGCAGGAGAATCACAAAGAAAGGAAAGGAAAGGAAAAAGGAAGGAAGGAAAGAAGGAAGGAAGGAGAAAGAAAGAAAGAAAGAAAGAAAGAAAGAAAGAAAGAAAGAAAGAAAGAAAAAAAGAAAGAAAAAGAAAGAAAGAGAGAAAGAAAAAAAGAAAAGAAAAAAGAGAAGAGGAGAGGAGAGGAGAAGAGAAGAGAAGAGAAGAGAAGAGAAGAGAAGAGAAGAGAAGAGAAGAGAAGAGAAGAGAAGAGAAGAGAAGGGAAAGTTCACAGCTGCAGAAGCCCTGGACCACCCAGAGATTGCCTTGGGAAGCACAGTGACACTACTCCCTGCCGCTGGGAGACATCAGTACCTGCTCCCAGGAATTGTGGGGCCCTGTGAAAGTGAAGTCGCCCTGTGAAAATGAAGCAAGCTCTTCTCATCCAGCCTCCTCCAGACAGGGTCTGACCCTACAGTGCCTAAGGAGAGGGCAGGGATGGGGACACCTTTGGAAGGAATTAACCCCAAGGAATGGCTCATCCCTCTCCAGAGAAATAAAAAAGAATGAGGCCATCTTGCAGGAGAAGTAGAAGGAATGGGAGAGGAATTCTTTAGAAAACTTCAAAGCAAATGTGAAGTCTCCAGAAAGAAAAGCCAGCCTAACAGAAGTGCTAACATTGAAAAGAACAGAATTGTTTCCCAACATTCAAGCAATGTAAACCTTGTATTTACTTAGTGGCAAAGAAGAAAGGCTCACTGCACCCTCAGTATGAGGAAGACTTGAGTCTCAGCCACATGGCCAACCCAAGCTAACACAGAACCCTCCTACCAGGGCCACAGCAGGGTTGTCTCACTGTTCCCATAACAGAAGGGAGATAGTCTGCAGTCATGAATCAACACCATCATGATCACTTGGCACCTCTCAGACTCAGCTTCTATGTCACCTACTTGTACATAAACCATACCAGGCTCTGCTGTAGCTCTGCCCTTCCTGGAAATGTGTCCCTGCCCTTAGAAGGAACTGTGCTTATTCCTGAGGGCCCCTCCGGGAACCTGGGTTTCAGGGTCTACATGTGTGTATGTTATATGCTTCATCTTCAGTTCTTATTTCCAACTCCTAACTCTGTCTTCATCACAGCTGTCCACACAGGACTTATCTTACACCCAGATCACTGGTAGATCACAGATGACAGCAACTTAGTAACTTGTCTTTCCTTATTTCTTCAGCTGTATTTATCAGGTAAAAAAATAAATCTCTCAAAAACATCTTCGCCTTCAGAAAAGTCTTCCTCCATTCTCTATATTTAGTTTTTCTTTTTGCATAGTTCTTTTGCTGTCTTCTTGGGATGTTAAAAAGTGTTTGATTTTTTAAAATTCTTTTAACTTATCAGTCATACAGCCTTAAATATCACCATAAGAACATCAAGTCATAAGCTTTAAAAGGCAATTTCACTGGCATATAATCATGAGTCTCAGAGCCACTAAGAATAGAGGGCAGGGGTGAGATGCCAAATAAAATCAGGCCTTAAGTGAAAGCCTCCTTATCAAAGAATGATGCCCCATCCTCTGTCCAGGGTGCTAAGGGCCTAGTCCACACTTCTTAGCCATGAGGCTAAGGAATTCTTTTGGAATTCTTCTATAGAAAACTGTAGCCACAAAAGAAATATTTGGAAATCCTGATCTTTAAGACCTCCCTGAAAAGAAGGTCTGGCAATGATCCGATCACCTCTAGGAGAGCCTACTTTATGTCCACAGAGCTTGTGATCATCAATGTTATAATTACTCTCTCATCACTGGGACACAGTACACAGTAGCTACAAATTCAAGAAGTTTATTTTGGCTCACACTTTCAGTTTATAGTTGGCTGACTCCAAGGCAGAAACAGCGTGGTGAAAGGGTCTGGGTGGAGGAAAGGCTGCTCACTTCACGCCAGCCAGGAAGCCAAGAGGAAAAAAGGGAAGAGGCAAGGAGGGAGGAGTCACGCCCCAGTGACTCACCTCTAACCAAGCTCCACCTCCTAAAAGCACATTCATCTATGAATTCATCAGTAGATTAATCCACTGGTGAGCATAGCGGCCCCATGATCCAATCCCCCCACACACACGAGAATGGGGGGGGGGGAGGATATTCTAGATCTAAACCATAACAACCAGTTTTGTGCTTCACATTTAAATGGGGACAACCAAGGATCACTAGAAATCTGAGGGGGGCTGGGGATTTAGCTCAGTGGATCTGTCGCCTGCCTCTCAAACTCAAGGATCCAAGTTCGATCTCCGGTACCAAAAAAAAAAAAAAATTACTAGAAATCTGAGAACCACTTCAACCTGGAAGAGTGAGATTATAAAAACAAATAGAAAAGAAGAACTTGGAGGAAGTGAAAAAACTGCAAGGAAAAGAAAAAAGAAACTTCAAATTCCACAGTAAATGTCCTCAGTGAAAAGAATGTAGTGCATCCACGAAGCATAAGTGAGAGCTGCTTTGTTTGTTTTAATAGCAATGAGAGTTAAGAAAATCTTAATGGATATTTTTAAATATATATGAAAGCAAACAGAAAAACTCAATAAAGGTTGGAATGTGATCTCAGTCAAGGAAATCTCCTAAAATAGAACAAAAGACAAAGAAATGGAAAACAGAAGAATACAAAAATAGAATTAGTTCTACAGATACTACGAGGAAACAATGTAAATTCCTTCAAGATGAAAAAGAGATGGTCTGATGTTACACTTTGTATACACATATCAAATTAGTATACTATATATACTGTACATCAAATTATTATAAATCCATTCAAATGTGTCAATTAAAAATAAATTTTAAAATAATAATGAAGTTAATAATATTTGCTCTTTCACCAAAAGAGGAGCGAGAAAACACAGAAAAACAGGGGAGGAGTCATCAATAAAAAATACAAGAAAAAGTTCCGGCCCAAGTGGTACAGTGCTCAGAGTGAAAGGCCCAAATCACAATTAATGAAAGACTCACACCAGCGATAAAAATCATGATGGTTAACAGGAAGAAGAGCAGAGCAGCGAGGGGCAAAGCTGACACAGGGCCAGAGAACCAAGACATATGGGATCCAGCATAAGAAAAGGGCAAAGAGCAGTCCCAGGACATCAGCTGCCTTTTGAGCCTAGAACCCAGCCAGCCCAGAACAAAGCAAAAAGGCAGGGAGCTGCAGGAGGAAGGCTACTGAGGAAGCAGCAGAACCGAGGGGAAGAGTGAAGAGCTTTGGCGCTGAAAGAAAAACTACCAGTGAGCATCCAACAGGTCTGTTGAAGCCTTTGGAAGATGGAGCTATAGGTACCTGGGCCAAATAAAAGTGAGAGATTAAGTCTAGGAATAAAAAGAAGTATAAAAAAAACTCCAGGGCCAGGGATTTAGGTCAGTGGTTCTGCCACCTGCCTCACAAGCGCAAGGTCTGGAGTTCCATCCCTGGTACCAAAAAAAAAACTCCATCATTTAATTATTGACTTTACATTTCACTGACTATTCTGGAATTTTATAGTCAAGCTAAAAGAAATTAGTGCAAGAAAGGAAATCTACAATATTGTGTTTGGCTCATACTGGTGCAATAATGTAATACATTTACAGTAGTAATAATGTAAATGGTGATTATTTAACCAAAATTTGTGACAAAATTACTTTGGGAAAGCAGGCAGAGATGACTGAAACTTTTCAGTACTATCTGATTGCTTGTGTGCACATGCTCCTTTGATATAAGTAAAAGAAAATATACAATGAATAAGAAAGAGGTATGGGAAAGAGCATGGTGCTTCCTTGAAACATTAAAAATGGAATTATCATATGATCTGGCATCCTGCTTATGGGTACATAGCCAAAAGAACTGAGAACAGGTACTAAGAATGATGTTCAGTGGTAAATTTTTGTTATGTGTACCTTGTTACAATTTTTTTTAAACTTTTTAAAAAATGAAAGAAAAGGCATGCAGATGGCGTTACCTGGACCTTGAGCAGCATCACGTGGATATCAAAGGTCTGGTGAAAGGTTGATGGAACTTTTCGACAATGGCCAAAAACAAATTAAGAGGGCAGAAGTCCAGGAATGTATTTCACATAGCCAGCCAAAAGAACTTTAAGTCCAAAAACAAAGGAAAACCAGTCACCACTAATCTTAAAAAGATGAACATTGTAAATGATGAAAAAATTCGTAGAGTGAATAATGCTTTTGTAAACATTCAGAAGGAACTTGCAAATTTCTCAAAAAGGCTTACTCTTGAACCCACTGGAGAAAGAGCTGAATCAGCAGCATCATGAAAATGAACCAGTTAATGTTGATGAAGCTACAAGATTAATGGCTCAATTGTAATTCAATGGAGATGTATCAAATTCCCCCAAAAAACTCAATAAAATAAGTATTTTATACAATTTTTTTTAAAAAGTGAAAGAAAAAAAGCTTACTGCTCTGAAAGGTATAAAATTTACATTCAGAGGGGCCGGGGATTTAGCTCAGTGGTTTCGCCACCTGCTGCGCAAGCACAAGGACCCAAGTTCAATCCCCGGTACAAAAAAAAAATTTACATTCAGAAATGAAAATTTAAAAACTACTACATAAATGGAGGTTATTTAGAGATTTTCTCAAAACTGGTTATCCTGCAATGTTATTTCTGATCTGGAAAAAAATTAACAGATACGTTCCTATTAACGCCCAAATAACACAACTAAGAATGAGAAGTGTGTCACGCGTTGCTGTGGTCACTATTATTGTTGATTTAGCAATGCATCTTCACAATGGCTATTTTGGTCCACATTTTAATTTAAACCATTATAAAAAATGGTTAGCAGAAATCTGCACAGTCATTATACAAACACAGTACAAGAAAAAGTCAAATATAAGTCTAGAATTAAAATATAGAAATTTACCTCCATTTTACTATACTGTATACAAGATGAAAATATAAATCAGAATATTCCTACTGAATAATAAAGCACCTTTCAATAAACCACCTGCATATGTTTAGCTATAAATTTTACCTGGTATCTGCCCTACCTATGAAAAAAGAGACAGAGAAATAAATTGCAATTTTAAACCCCTAGGGTACATCCCATTTCATCTAGAGAGACATTCAAATAGATCATCGAGAACTGTTTAATAGCTGTTTCGGTTCCATATGTTCACTGAGAACCCAACACTCACGACATACCATACAGGTGGGTGAGACCAGACCAATCCCTGCTGCCACAAGCTCATCCCTCACCTTCTCCATAGGTGTCCGCATCAGATACTGATGTGTTTTAATCAGGTAACTCAATAGCATCTTTTCCGGAGTAGAGCTTAAGAAAATGAGTCACAGATAAGCCCGCCAACCACCTAAAAACACATGGAGGGTTCCACAGATTCCCTCTACACCTTCTTCTACAGAGTGTGATTGAAGGCTGGAGGTTTTGTTCCTTCTTATCAAAACTGGATCACTTTCATCTGCCTGAAAGAGTTATTCTTGGTCGTCTGGCCCTATTTTCTTGGGAATTCTTTGTTGTTCACGGTTTCAATTTTTTAAAAAGATGGAATATATTCACTTTTTCTATCCTTTTGGATTAAAAAGTAGCAACTATTCCACCACTTCCACCTTACCCAGACTTATAATCTTAAGTCCATGGTAGTTTCAACTTTCAAACACCTGACTTAAAAACAATCCATACACAGAAACGGTGAAGTAGATGGCTCCCCTTTAATTCCATACCTTCCCATGGTAAGACTGAGCAGGGGCCCCAGCCATAACCTGTTCCCTTGAGAGGCTGGGTGTTCCCGACCAAGTCATTAACCATTCCAAGTCTCAGACTCCTCACCTTAAAAAAATGGGGGAGATAAACATATTCTACGAGATTGCTGTTAAAAAGATAATATATGTAAATCTAGCACAATGTCTAACTCAATGTACACACCTCATAAATACCAATTCCGTTCCCAGAGAGAAAAGCTGAGGATGAAAGGCTGTTTGCAGCTTCCCCTGAGCCATAACCCAGTTTCCAATACACCCATCCCCATGCCCTGGGATCAAAACCATCTCGGAGTTCACTATTTTAGAATTACTGCTTGGCATTCCTTTTCTGACATTCCTTGACATTCCTTTTCTTTTCTATTATCCTCCCCCCATCCACCTTTGTACAGAGGTTCGATTTTTATTTGCTTATTCATGCAGCAACCCTCAAGGGCAAAACAAGCAAAGAACAGTAGCCAGAGGCTTACTGGAAAAGATGCTGCCTGAGCAGGACCTGATGCTTGAGCAGCCCACAGGACATGTGACAAAAGAAAACCACCTGCCCACTCCCTGAGATTCTGCTTATTTTTCCAACAACACAGAGAAGTAATGAAGCCCTGAGTAGTCAGCTTTTCATCACTGAGACACAATACCCAACACTCACAACTCACAGAAGGAGAGGTTTAATTTGGCTACGGTTTCAGGGGATTGAGTCCATGGTTGGCTGGCTCCAAGGCAGGAACATCATGGCAGAGGGGCCTGGGGAGGAAAGCTGATGGTGACTGTAAACAGAGCAGAGAAACACTGCCAAAGAGGAAGGGGCTAGGGACCATATATAGTACCCAAGGTCATAGCTCCATGACCCACCCAGACACACCAGAAGTGTGCTTTACTAATCCCTTAGGCAGCTCCCAAACCAATAAAATTGACACAATTAAGCTTAATCACCACAAGCAATCAAACCAAAAAGCAGTCAAAACCTCTTCAAAAGAAGTAACTTCAATCACACACCACTTCTCTTCTCCATGTTCCCAAAGAACTTATACGAGTCCTCTAAAAAGTTTCTCCAGCCTAGGGCAGGCATATTCACATGCCTCTGTAGGCACACTGAAATGCATCCTTAGCCAAAAAAAAACACAGGACCTCTATGTGCCCCATGGCAAACAGCCACAGGTTTTACTTATGTAAAACATTGTACATCTATTCTCTTCTTGGCACTATCCTATACTGTTAAGAAGAACAACATCACCAAACCTATAGGCCTACAAAGATGAAAAATGTTGCTATGGCACAAAATTAACATGGGTACCTGGAAGCTTCTAAAACGTGGAGTCAAATGACTTGTATAATATCCCAGCTCAATAAATTATATGTCCTTCAGTTGGTTGATGAAATATTGTAAGTCTCTTGTAAGTCTCTGTATCCACATCTGCAAAACAGGAATCATGAGACCGGTCTCAAAGAATTACTGGGAAAGAGGCCAGGGATTTAGCTCAGTGGTTTTGCTGCTAGCTGTGCAAGTGCAAGGACTGGAGTTCGATCCCCAGTACCAAAAAAAAAAAAAAAGAAAAGAATTACTGGGAAGATTAAATGAGGTGACTCAGGTAAAGTACTCAGTTGTGTACCACTCACATAATAAGTGTTCAGTAAAAAATATCTGTCATGGTTTAAGGTTCTGTTTGTTGTATACAAGCATTTTTCATTTATGAAAGAGATTCACAAGTATTGAAACTTTTTTAAAACTCCCTTGAAGAAGATGTGCAAAGAGTAATTGAAACTGGAGAAATTATAAAACTAACATTTCAATTAAATATTTAAGTAAGTTTTTGGGGAGTTACATAAATAAATTAAATGGTTATAGGCTCAAGGAGTGTACATTTCAACTCATAGAAGTAATAAATGAGGGCCAGGGTTGTAGCTCAGAGGCACGATGCTTGCTTTGCAAGCTCAAGGTCTTAAGTTCGATCCCTGGTACCAGAAAAAAAAAAAAAGAAGTAATAAATGAGTTGCCCTTTTAAATAAAAATAAATCTTTTATCATTAGACGATATCATTCTCTTCTTTCCTTTATTGAAAACAAAGTGGAGAGCAAAGTACTACAGACTATGTCTTACTGGTTTGATATGTTTCTACAGTGGAATTATATCATCAGTCGTTTTCCCCTCTCCAGACCTTGAGAGACTGTGTTTTCTGATCCCTTAACTGGTTGTGGGTCTGTAAATTATTTTGGTGTAAGAAATGTGAGCAGAACGTGTCTCTGCCAGACAGAAGCATTTAGTTACCAGCTCCAGAGTCGTCCAACTCCATCCACCCTTCCGAGGAATCATGGCAGCTCCTATGGGGTTGGAATCCCCAGCAGTCCCACCCCTGAGTGACAGTGACAAGTGGAGCACTCCTGCCAGTTCTCACTGGTCTTGTAGCATGAGCAAAATATAAACTTTTGCTATATTAGCCACTAAAACCTAAGAGTTGTCACTACAGCTTCACATAAACTATCTTAACAGACAGAATAACAAAATAAGTCATGAAGGAAGTGAGTCAGAAATGATGAACATGACGGGTTTCACCACTACAAACTACTCTTCGGTAAGTAGCTGCCTCTGAGCTTCACTATTTATTTTAACTTTAAAGGATTTCTATTTCTTTGAGGTAAGATAATCACTTAAATCTCTTTTGTAAACATTGTTTGGTTATGACAGGTTCAAAGAACTGCTAGACATATTTAATAAGCTTTCAGTAAAAAACACTAAATGTTTAAGCATTAAGATTCTCCATACCAGGCTGGGGATTTAGCTCAGTGGTTCCAGCGACTGCCTTGCAAGCACAAGGTTCCAAGTTCGACCCCCGGTACCAAAAAATAAAAAAAAAGATTCTCCATAACCTGTTCACATAGGCCCAGGTTATCTGGATAAGCTAAGAACCTTTATCTTTTTGACTCTCCAAGAAAAAAATAGGTACAGTGGCTTCCCACCATCATAAGGAGTTAAAATCCTAAAACACGTAGGATCCCACCAAAGAGATGAGTATATATCAGGACTTGAAAAGCTGTAATGATCACAGAATAGGTCCTGGCCTAAAGATTCAAAGAAACCTTTCATAAGAAAAGCTCAGACTGCAGTAATGAGAGAAGTCACATCAACTCTCACCCCCACAAAACAGAAGTGTGTCCTATTTCCTAGCCAAGCCCCATGTTTGCTAGCTCAGTTGTATACGCAGTTGGAACGCTATGATACAAACCATAATTGGCTTGCTGTAAATTGCGGCAAAGTTCAGCATGAAAATCAAAAACATTCATTGAGCCTTTTAACACAACTAGAGTGAGTTATAAAATCCGGGTCTATGCACAGGCTTCACTTGATGCAATAGGTTCCTGGAAATTTTGTGCATGACAGATAGATAGATGGATGGATAGATAGATAGATATCCATAGTTGTCCATAGATAGATATATTTATATATTTTCTAATATTTGAAATATGTACAGAAAGAGAAAATACATTTTTTACTAGCAAATTATAGGAATACCTATAGCAAAATACTTTGCCCAATGACTAATCCTTTTCCAATATTTCTGTATGAATATCAGGATTTATCCATTTACCCTGTTTTACAACCTTGCATAAATATCTAGGGATCGGTTGCTGTAACAAAAGCATGTAACTGTCCACGTGTTTTGAACAAGTCATATCAAGTGAAAGCCCACAGGACCTGGAGACTGCTGTTTCTTGGCATTTGACCTCTGCCTCCTTTGAGTGTTACCAGATCAGAGGAATGGACTCTAAACTCTAACCCTGGCATGAGTCCAGTCTGAGCCTCACCTGGGATCTGCAGTTGGCTGAACATGTGTCCTTATATAAGTTCCTTAACCTCCTTGAGACTATTTACTTCTTGGCAGATGGTGTTGGTGAGAGATGAAGAACAATTCAGAAACTCTCTAAAAGTCTTTCAGATGTAAAAACTCTAGGAATAAATGAGCAACTTAATATTTACTCTTGCTTCGGGATAGCAAGAAGATGGACTGGAAGGACAGGAGGATTTCTGGGGAGATGGAACAGAGAATGTGGTAGTGGGGTTGAGGCTGTTGTGAAGTATTCTCTTTAAGCAGAAGTTTTACTGGACTGAAGTTTGCATGTTCTGTCTCATCCAGAGATGGACCCTGCCCCTTTGTCAAGTCCTTGTAGGCAGATTCTGTGTTTCTAGGCCTGAAATGAGGCATAGCTCCTTGCCTGATCATCGGGGGAGGCTGATTCCAATAAAATAAGAATAAAACAATAGAGATAATAGACCAGAAAGAAAATGAACCCACCAAAAATATGTGTGAATGTGTCTTATTTTCATGTTATTTACCACAAGTTAGAAGCTGCAGTGGCAGGACTTTTATTTCTGTGATATTTTTACATGCTCATAGAAAAATAAATAATAGAAGCAAACACTAAAGTAGGCACATTAAGAGCGGATGTTGTTAAAATCAGTAATAAATCTGCAGTGGCTGATAGTGAAACCTGATTCACTCTTGATTCATTTCTAACACCTTTATTAATAAAAAAAAAAAAAAAAGAAAACGCAAGCAGCTCAAACAAAATAAGTCAAGGGATAGGAACTTGATGGGAGTCATATTGCAGCATCTTGTGGCTTATGAAGGTTTACCTAATCTGGTCTCATCTTTCAGCATGTCCCAGCATCTTTCACTTGATGCACTCAGAATTTATTTCCCATATCCTGATTTTTGCATATTCTGGTCTCCCAGCTTGAATACTATCTTCTAATGCCTTCATATTTGCCTAAGTAATTCCTATTCAACTTTTCAAACTTCTTTCTCCAGGAAGTCCTCTCGGGCATCCCAGAGCTAAGATCAATGCTCATCCAACATGCACCTGTGATTCAAATTGTCTACACACTCATCTGTGTGACCCCCCAAGACTGTAAGCATCTTAAGGGTTGTTACTGTATATTGCTGTCTTTCTATCCACAGCACCTAGAGTATACCAGGCACATGGTTCTCAACCAATCTTAGCCAAGCAATGGCATGGCCAGTTCTCCTGGCCTAATCATGAAACTCTTACTATAGTGGAGTCTCCCAAACTACTCCTGTTTCTTTCTCCAAGATAAAACCATATAGGCTGAAAACCAAAGCAATACATTTGGTAAGAGGTTCCACATTGCTTAACTAATGGCACAGGCAAAGTGCTTAGAGCCAGGCCTGGCACAAACCAGACACACAGTAATGTCCTTCTTTTCCTTTTGTCCCCTTCACTTCTCTCTGCACTCTCTTCCTCACAGCCTTGCTTATCAAGTGTAAACTTCAAGAATCATTCATACACCAGAGGTTGTTCAAGATAGTACCCTAAAAAACTTGCCAAAATAATGTGTTCAGAGAACCAAGGAAAAAGATGGTACTATTTATGAGATCAGCCCTGAAAATAATTTTGGTCAAAGCATTAAAAGCTCATCAGATGGGCTGGGGGTTTAGCTCAGTGGTGCCACCACCTGCCTCACAAGCAAAAGGTCTCAAGTTCGATCCCCAGTACCAAAAACAAAAAAAGCTCATCAGGAAGGCTGGAGAGGGCCAGGGATTTAGCTCAGTGGATCTGGTGCCTGCCTGGCAAGCGCAAAGTCCCAAGTTTGATCCCTGGTACAAAAAAAGAAAGGCTGGAAATGTAACTCAGTGGTATGGCACTTGCCTAGCATGCATGAGGCCTGGGTTTGATCCCTAGCACCACACACACAAAAAAAATTTTTTTATTAAATTTCATCAGAGAAGTTGGAGACTGTGGAGACTTTGTGATCAAAATATATCCAGAATCTGACATTTCTCACCAACTTTGCTGCCGCCACCAGCCCCTCTCTGCTACAGCAGTCTCCCCCAACAAGTCTCCCTGCTCGGCCCTCCACCCATAGCTCAGGGGCAAAGTTTGTGTTCAACAAGGCCACAGTGTGATATTTTTCAAATGCTATGTCAGATCGCTTCACTCTTCTGCTAAAAATTATCCAGTGACTTCCCAACTTACTCAGAGGAAAGACTGGATCCTCACCCTGACCCAGCCCGATGATCTGCAGCCCAAGCCTCCTCCATCAGCTGCCTGGTCTTGTCTCAAATGGCATGTCCCTGGTGAGACCATCTCCGCACATGCCATCTGAAACTGTAACAATTTCATTTTTTTCATATCCCCATTCTTTGCTTTATTTTTCTTTTGTTTTTTTTTGGTACCGGGGATCGAACTCGGGACCTTGCGCTTGTGAAGCAGGCGCTGGAACCACTGAGCTAAATCTCCAGCCCTTTATTTTTCTTTTAACAGTCATCATGAACATATTCTTTTTTTCCCTCATTTATCTTGTTTACCCTTTGTTTCTTCTCACTAAAATGTAAGTGCCCAAAAAGCTATCTTTTCTGTTTGGATCACTAATATGTTTGCTTAAAATAGTACCTAACCCAGAGTAGGTATTTATTAAATGGCCCAATGGATGAATAAAAGTGAGAACGGTTGCTGTCATACTTGGAAATAAAATGACTTGGATTTAATCAAAACGTCCCGCCAAGTCATCATAAATCAATCAACAAATAAAGCTATAAGTGATAACTCTGGTCTTTGTCAGTATTCTATATGTCGTGAGAAAAGCCATAGCATGGGCCGGGGATTTAGCTCAGTGGTGCCACCACCTGCCTCGCAAGCACAAGAATCTGAGTTCAATCCCCAGTACCAAACAAAAAGCCACTGCAGTTAAGGCAGTGCAGGTAAATCCTTTCTGTTATTCACAGTTAACAGAGGAGAAAATCAGCCTAAATATAATGATTGGTTTACAACAAATAGTTTTAAGTCAGTGGATGATTTCCATCCTCAGCTAGACTCTTAGTAAGCCATTCATGTTGCCTGATCACGCTTCTATTCTGTTCTCTATAACTTGATATTCCAAACATGTCTCACCTTCCTCCAGTTTCCTACCCCATTCCTCATTTGCAGAGAAACAAAGCCATCAGTATCTTTCTTTTCCATTTTCAAACATACTGTAGTAAATAGCAAAAAAGATCACAGCTGTTAATACCTCACTGAGTCTACTTTTTTTCAATGTGGATTTTGAGGTCCTCCCATCAAAAGCAGAGCCTATTTCCCCACTCTGTAAATCTAAGCTAATCTTTTGACTTGCTTTGCTTAATAAAAGGCAGCAGAAGTGATGTCATACAAGTTTTAGAAAGTCAAATACACTTCTGCCCCCTTGCCTGAAATCCTGCCAGGTTGCTACATAAATAAACCAGAGCTAGCCCACTGAATGATAGAATTCCCCAGGAAACAGAAATAAGACGTCCCAGCTAAGACCACCCTCATCAGCCAACACCCAGCTGCCCATTGAGCACTGGAAGATAGATAAGTGAGCCCAGCTATGATCAAAAGAACCAGCCAACCAAGTCCAACCCAAATTCTTCATCCACAGAATCATGAGATAAATACATAGTTATTTTAAGCCATTGAATTCTGGGGTGATATGTTACAGATTAAAGCTAAGTGATAAGTTTATCTAAGTCTTACCCTGTGCTTATTACCTTCATTCTTGCTTCAAGAACTGGTGATCCAACTTTTTCCAGAGCCTCCTTTGTCTAAGCACATTCTCTTCTTCCTGGGATGCCTTCCTCATCTGGTCCACATGAGAAACTTAATATTAGGACTCAGCTCAATATCATTTTGCCAACCTCCCTGCCACCTCACCCTCCTCTTTGAGCTCAGAGCATAAATGTAGCACTTATTTTTATGTCCATCTACCACAAGAACTACAAGTCCCTCAAAGACTGAGATGATGTTTTATTCATCTCTATAACACAGTACATAAAGCTTCTTGCTTGTCATAGAGGAGCTGCTTTGTAATGACTGGTAAATACTGAACACTTTGACATCTCTCCTTTCTGTTTCCTCTATTCTTACACCTTGGTCTTCATGACAGCTCCTCTCACAACTCACTGGGGTAATTTAAGCAGGGACTTGACTGTTCCCAGCCAGACTTGCCTAGTAACCCTAGCACATGGTAAACACCTTCACCATTCAATCCTGACTACTTATATAATCCTATTCCCAGAAAACTTTAGCTCTTTCAAGGCAGTTACCATATACCCTTCATTTTTATACTAATGCCCTACCCATAACATATTAATAATAGGTGATTAATGTTGAAATTAATTTTACCAACAGAAATATTCCAGAAATTTTTTTCTAAAAAAACTTTAATTCCATAAAGCTTCTTATTTTCTAGAAGAAGTTGGTAACTGTCACTACCATGAAGAGAGCTGTCTAGACACAGCCACCTGTGGGAGGAGAAAGAATCAACTCTTGCCATATAGGGGCTTTTCTTGAGCAGATGTTCCCATCCTGAATTGTCTCACTCGCAGCCCTAAGTGACATCTCTTCCACCAATTCACCTACTTTGAGGTTTTCGTATTCACAGAATGTAGGGACATTGATATACAGGAAGTCACGCCATTAACTGTCCCCAAGAGCTGTCAATTAGTGGATTAACATAGACCTAGTAAAGATTTTGCCCTTGATGTTCAATGGCATCAGTAGCAGCTAGTCTGAAGGTTTAGAAAGGTTATCTAACTTATGGATTACCCAAAGCTGAAATAAGGGCTACTACCCCAAATTTATCCATTCATTCAACAAATATTTATTGCATACTTATCTACTTTGGGTCAGGACATCATTCTAAGTATCAAGATACAGCAGAGAACAACAAAATGCTTCCTGTTCATTTTAAAGGCAGGAGACAACCATTTTTTAAAAAACTAATAAATATAATAAATAAGCAAAACTAACACCTTGCCCTGCCACCATTGTGACCAAGGACACCACATGGTGGGGAGGGAGATTTTACATCCTGAAACAAACTTTAAAAACAGGAACATCCTGTCTAACAGTAATCTTCAAAAGTAAACAAGACTTTAAACCCTTTGCCAAAAATTGCTAACTTACTAGTGAATGTGTTTATCCCTGCATTTACAATACCAGCATCTATAGATAGGTGATGACCCCACGGAGACAATAAATTATGTAAGAAAGCCACCATTGTTTCCCATCACAAACAGCTAACTGATAATAACCTTGAAGGGTTTTTGTTTTGTTTCTTTTGTTCTTAAACATTTGTTATTGTTCTTCACCAACAGGTCAATGCTGAAAGCTAGTTTTCCTTACAAAATAACGCAAGTAAAATCTTTTTATTTCTTATGGCTTTTGTCACACTTTTTTCTTTCACTCGCTGGAGCCAAATAAGTTATGTAACCTGAGAAATATACCACTCAGACCTCTTGCACCCAGGTTTGCCTTTCTTAGCTCCCTGAATAAAGTCTGTGGAGATGTAGCTTTTACTCTCCCTGACTCAATTTCTACTTCCGTTTGTCTTTTGGTTTCTGAATTGAAGCTGGATCTCAGCAAGGTCAGTTCTGTTTTATATAGGATATATTCTGTTTTATATATGATCCCCTCTGTAAGCAGCAGCGATGGTCAGGAAACCGGTTTCAGTCTTATGCTCTGGCCATCTGGCTCCTGTTTGGCGTCAGACAGCATAGAATCTGGGCTCTCAATAGCTTTCTTACAATTGATTGTTGTCTTCCGGATGTGTTCCAGTATTTGAACATTTGTTTCTTTATCATCAAGTCAGGAGGCTGCCATTTAGTCAGAGCATGGTATGGTCTCAGCCACAGTGTTGAAAACCCACTCGGGTCACATCTTCAGCCATTGCTCACACACTTTTATTTCCAATTATCAGTAAAATCCTTGTGCTATTTGAGCTCAGATCACTTGAAGTACAAAAGAGACAAGTTCTGTGCCCCTCTGAGACTCAGCTATGCTTGGATCAAGGACCCTCACAGTGAAGACCTGTGACTTGCATTGTGCACCTTCCCTTCTACCTGGGGCTGCTGAGTTTTGCTGACACCTGGCAAACTGGGCTTTACTTTTACTTTTAACCCATGGTTGAGGCTGCTGGGTCTTTGTGGATCTGTGCCCTTTCCCTCTTCTTAGAAGGAAAGTGCTTCCCTAAGACAGAAGAAGTAGAATGACTGTAACAAGCATAAAGGCCAGGTGGAGCTGATTCGCTTATACAGGCAAGAGACAACAGTAGCTTAAACTAGAGTGCTAATAGCAAATGCATGATAAGTAATTGCATTCAATGTATTTTAAAGGCTGATGTGATGAAGAATGGGTGTGTGAGAAGGAGACAGAAGCCAAGAACTAACCCAAGACGGAAGCTGGGGATTTAGCTCAGTGGTGCCACGCCTGCCTTGCGAGCACAAGGTCCTGAGTTCAATCCCTGGTACCAAAAAAAAAAAAAAAGCCTACAATTAAAATATATCAACTTAAAAAAATAAAATAAAATACTGTAACTGAAGTACAGTACCAGCGTTAGAGAGATGATATTTCACACTGGTCAGTTCATATCTCAAATCCTTTCCATTGCTAAGATGTGTAAATCTTTAAACCCGTCACCTAAAAGAGCAACATAGATGTCAATAGTCTTGGTGTGTGATGTGTATACAGAATTTCTCTGCAAAAATCACAGGAGAAGTCCACATTTTAAATACCAGGTTATAAACTACGATACCATGTACTATGTGCTGAGTGACTCACTAGCATGCTGTACATGCATGGTTCCTAAACTCTCTCAGTGAGGCCTTGGTAACAACAGAGTGGGCCTTCACATACTTTATTTGTCTTGGAGATTCCATTTTGGGATAAGCATTAGAATTGATAGAAGAGTACAATTATCCAACATGCATGTCTGTGTGTGTGTGTGTTATGCGTGTGTGTGTGTGTGTGTGTGTGTGTGTTTGTTGTTAAAGCAACATAAACACGAGTGAACCAAGTCAGAAGACCTGAGCTTGGGGTGGTCTCAGGCTTCTGCTTTCCCTGTAACTTCAGGCTCACGTCCTAAGCTGCAATGGCACGGATAATAGCAGCCCAATGCCTACCCAAAAGGGAGGCTCTCAGGACAAACGGGGTGGCCTCCATCCAACAGCCACCCATGGAGCTGTACAAAAGTACAAGACAGAGTCATTAAGCCCTTAGAAGAAAATTGCACTCTGAGCTCTCCAGAGAGAAAAAGGAAATAAGAAAGTAAAAATGGACATTGGGTGGAACAAAAGTCCCTTGCTGGGAGCTGGTTTAAGAAGTGTATCTCTCTAGAAACATCCATCCGAGGTACCAGAGCTTTTAAACACACCAGCCGATAATGGAGTGCAGGCAAGGTCACCGCCGGGAAGAATGCAGTGCTCATGGAGCAGCAGAAATAGATGGTTTGTGTAGCGAGAACAGATGGTCCTGCCAGGGCCATCTCTCCCCTGTCCTTCCCGCCCACATTTCTAACTCTCTGCACAATGTTGTGGGACAAAGATCAAAGAAGGAAATGCCAACTGTGTGGGTAGCACACGAAGATTATTAGAAAAAAAAGGACTCGGGGCAGCTTCAAGTAAATGAGTGTTAATTCTCAGTTGCCTCAGCACCCATTACAGACCACTGGAGACAGCATCTCACAAGTGAAAAACGCTTTCTTTTGTCCCTTTCTCTCCAATCTGTGGACTTTTAATAAGAAGAAAGAAAGAGCCTTAAAGCAGAAGAACCAGAAAATCAAAACCACTGTTCCTTTTAAGCAATTCCAAGCTAAGTCTCCTAAAAAGTATTTGCTCCACTGGTTTTATCCTGAAAAGTGTAGCCGCCTGACTACTACACTGTCTTACTTACAACAAAAAGGAATGCTGAGATTTGGAAACCTGGCCAACCATAAATTCTCTGCATTTCCATTTTAAAGCAACATCACTCTTCTCTAAGATGGATTTTTATTTCTAACTGTCTGGACTGACCTTTACAAGTGTAGCTTCTGTCTGCAGCGCCCCCAAAAAATTATCACTTCTCCTTCTCATTCTCTTGCTTCTGTTAATCACTGTTCTCATTTCATACTACATAATCAATAGGGACATGTCCACTGCCCTTCTAGCTGATTTCTATTATTCCTCATTACAGCCTCTGTTCCAATTCCCTCCTTCCCACCAGGTATTAAATCTTCAGTCACTGAGTCTAAACCGCCCCATCCCTGCCTGTGTGTTGGGGTGACTGTCCTATGGCTATGTAATCAATTAGCCTGGCATCTGATCTCTGTTTCCAATGTCTTCCTGAAGGAAATTTAATTATGATTAATATCTTTTCATGACTTTGAAATTACATAGGCATGGTTCCTTACTCAGTCATGCTTGGTTAAAAAAAATCATAAATCAATTTATTTTATTCCCTCTAGATGTGAGGAGGCTTTTCCAATTCCAACTGACTTCTAACAGTATAAAGAATCCAGCAGACATCAGAATGAATACATTTCCTCTTCCTTCAGTGGGAAAACCTTCCTAGAAGACCTTTGTGGTTGGGAGATTTGTGAAGGTTTCAAAGCAAGCCTTACAAAGAGAATTTAAAGAAAGCTTTCTATAATTACAACAGCAAAAAGAAAAAAAAAAGATGTCTTTGGACAATGATAGAATTCAGATTGTCATCATACTGTTCATGCAAGTGATGTATTTCTGGAAAGCTACAGTAAATCAAAAAATTTCAATCAAATATTTTAAAGAAATTCAGAGAAATAGCTATTAATAAGTATAATATTGGAGCCAATCCTTCTATGAGGTACAGAATCCATTTCTAAAGAAAATATATACTTTCCATTTAATAGTTTTACGTTTGGGTTTTGGTCCTCAGTTCTCCAAAAGTGGGGCACATGCTTACAGGTCTTCTTAAAGACGCGGTCTCGCTATGTAGTTCAGACCAGCCTTGCACTCACCACGCAGCCCAGGCGGCCTCCCACTCCTGGCAATCCTCCTGCCTCAGCCTCCTGAGTACTGGGGCTATGGGGATAGATATGCACCACCACACCCAGAACACATACAGATATTTTTAACTACTTGGAAATCTGTCCTACCACATCAAAAACTTTTCATAACCCAAAACTAACTACAGAATCCCAGTAGCAGACTTCAGCCTTCACCTTATCACCAGCCCTCATATTCCCGCAGCAGACGCAGTGAGCCAGTGGACCCAATACTAATTCCCTTGACGCTGTTTTTCTTTTTAGGAAAACATCTGTAAAACTTAGAAAGAATGCAAGAAGATGCACATCATTTTAATGTTGCACTGCAGTGCTGTCTAAAAGAGCCCTCTCCTTGGGTAATTAATTCCCTGGGAGCACAGATCTCTGTTTAACTCACTATGCTACTGCATAGCCCCTTGCTCTGTGATCTCGCGTGTTCACATACATATTTTCATCTAGTCAAGATGCCAATGATCTCCTCTATTGAGATGCATACAGAAAAGGCCATGGTTTCACTACCCAGTCTGACATTAACCAGCTGTGTCTCCAACCAAGCAAATTTATTTCCGCAAATTATTCCTGAAGGTCTCCTTCAGACCACCTTTACGTGTCCTGCCCGTTGCTTCATTCATAGACTAATACATGTTCGCACATACTCATTCTTTCCATGAGAGTCAGATTTGAATTTCTTCAAACTTTATACTTTGACCCCTGCCTGTGATGTCTTTTCCCCCTCTTCTGTGGTCGGGAACAGCCCTATAACAGTACCAGGCCAGCAGGTGCCAGCAGACACCAGGCAGGAGTTGGTAGGAAGGGTTTCACCACCCTGATCAAGAAGACAGAGGGAGCTGGTGCTACCCCCCTTCACCCTGTGCTTCCTGATTTTTTTTTAACTTTTTTATTACACAGTAAAGAATGCGACAATACCTGAATCATACTTTAAAGATTCACAGGTTGACAGACCAGACATTACAGTCCAACTAGGGAAAAAAAGGATAAACAAGAAACCACAGTTCAGACATAGCAGACTTAAAAGCTCAAGAGTTTGGCGACAGAAGCATGATGCCTAGAGACCCCACCCCTCAGTGTTAGTCTACCATTAACTCATGGTACATGTCTGAGTTAAGTATTGCACAATAACTTTAATTTTTCACAATAATGTCACAGAACTCAAAATAATATTTTTTTAAATTACTTCAAATCTGCATTTCAACAGTCTCCAATTTTTTTTCCTGTCCCTTGAGGAATTCAAACAACATGGATTCGCTTTCTTTCCCTAAGTGTTCCAGACATAGGTATGCTTTGCATAAGTAAACCAGTCTTGAAATTTTTAAATCCCCAAGACATGCACCTACACATTTAGAAAAAAGTTTAA
This sequence comes from Heterocephalus glaber, assembly GCF_000247695.1. The sequence goes on along the minus strand of NW_004624731.1, from coordinate 19,185,918 downwards.
AAAATTAAAAAGACAGGTGGCCCTGTCACACACAGTCTCATGACAAAGAAAAAGAGAAAGAGAAAAGAGTAAGAGACAGAGAGAAGAGATAGAGGATGCCCTATTCTATCAGTGACCATCATTCAATTCTATCCAATGAAGATAACTTTTTTTAAATGTGTAATACCTATAAATTATACTCTCACATAGCCTGTATACAAGTGACAAGCAAAAAAGGAAAGTAACAAAAGTTTTTCTTTCTCTTCTTTAGGTTTATGAGGTCTGCATTGTTACCAAGAAGTGATATGGTTTGCAACTATATGAGCTTAACTTTTGGTATCCTGGTTCTTTTGTGCCCATTTGTGCTTCCTGATTGTTGAGAAGATTTCTGGAGTTGGGACAGCCAATCTTGCTCCCAAAAGGCAATGCAGAACCAAAGGAGGCTGAGAGACCCTCAGAGATGTCAGCCTGACATTGCTGAGCCCACAAAGAGTGGCAGCCATGAACCCCTAAACTCCTTATATGACAATCAACATCCATGTGTTCAAGCCACAGTAAATCAGAATTATTTTCTTGCCTTCAACCAAATTTTCAGCAGATACTTTTTTTTTTTCAGGACTGGGCATTGATCCCAAGGCCTGGCAGTAAGCAAGTTCTCATCCATGGAGCTACATCCCTAGCCCTTTCTTAACTTTATTTTAAAGCAAAGTGTCTTAGTTACTTTCTCGTTGCTGGAACAAAATACCCACAACCCACGAGTTAAGGGAGGAAAGGCTTCTTTCAGCTCACAGTTGGCTGGCTCCAAGGCAGGACAGTATGGCAGAGGGCATCACAGAGGAGGAACAGTCCATGGCAGAGCAGGCAGCAAGTTGCAGCAGCAGCAAGCTTCTCTTTCCCTTTTATCCTGTGCAGGCCACAAACCTTTTGGGTAGTGTCATCCATAACCAGAGTGCATTTTTCCATTATCCACCCCCCCCCAGAATTCTGCTAAACCAATCAGTGGACTAATTCAGCTATCACATCCTTAATCCATATTCACACACCTTTAATCCACATTCACACACCCTAGATCCGGCCACCTCCATCCAAAAAGCCCTACCTATGAGCACATGGGGTTTTCGGGGACATCTAGATATAAAGTATAACACAGGGTTTCGATAAATTGCCTAGGCTAGCCTCCAACTTGAAATCTTCCTGTCTCAGCCTCCCAAGTACCTGGGATTACAAGCATGCACCACCAACCACATCCAGCACTGATAGAATTCTTTTTTTTTATTTTTTATTTTTTTGGCACCAAGGATTGAACTTGGGTCCTTGCGCTTGCGCAGCAGGCAGTGAACCCACTGAGCTAAATCCCCAGCGTGATAGAATTCTTTAGACTCTTCTGTGCTCCCAGTTTTATACATTTCCAGTTTTCAAGGAGAAAGCCTAAAATCTATACTGCAAAAAAGCATACTTTTTTGTGGGAGACCAGAATATTGATTATGCCCAAAGCAGGCGGTAAGCAATGCATAGTGTGAAGAGTTAACCCCACAACTGGCTTGTTTTAAAAAGTGAGTCCAGCCAAAGCCAAGGTCAGAGTAACTCACACCCAAATTCCATTCCCACAATTAAAACTTTCTTACTAAAAAAAAAAAAGTTCCAGTTACAACCATATATTTTGCCTAGTCTGTTCCTAATTCAAAAATGCTTTGTCTTGCCCTTCACAAGCCTTGCTCACATTCATTTCCATAAAAACTACATAATTTTGTGTCCTCATACGTAATTCTGCCCTTGGGTGTAGCTCACCTTTACCCCATTTGATTGCCAATAAAAATCATTGGCTTAAACCAGCCAGCGCCTTTGTCCATTACACCAGCATTGGTCATCCTGACACCCCACTTTCTGTCTCTCTTCTGTCTTTTAGGCTTTTCCCCCCAGGCCTGCATCATACACTAAACAAGAAACTAAAGCCTACTACTACAGAGGTTTCTGGTAACGTTTCAAGGGTCCCCAGTACTTTTTAAAAACAATAGTGGAGCAGGCTTAGCAGTGCTTTGTAAGTTTCTAAAAACAAATTAGTATTGTCTCCATCTGTGATGAAAACAAGCAACAAGCTTCCTCAACCATTCACCTTGCCCTGTGAACTCCAAGATTGGTGAATTATACACTCGGGAGATTTGCCTTTTTCCAGAAATGTCCCTTCAGCAAGTAGGGGCAAAACTGACTAGATCCTGACCAGTACTAAACACACAAGTCAACTCTGCCCCAGCCTCCTGGTCTAAGCTTTGTTTTCTGCTCTCACTCACATGACTAATAATCTTTTCCCCAGCTTTAGTTACATGCACAAAGTTTGTTCCAGGCTTCTCACCAGGAGAGGGCCAACCCCTTTTTATGTGTCTCTTCTAAATGAGAAACATTTGCTTTATATGCATCTAATAAAGAATGGCACATGGTCTATGATATGAATGAGATCTGAACCAATCTGGTCTCTACCATGTGCCAGGGTGGGGGGGGGGGGGGGGGGGAGACAGACAGACAGAGAGACAGAGAGACACACAGAGAGAGAATATGAATGCCAGGGGGGAAAACAAGCACAGTCCCCAGGAAGGGAACACACATGCACACACTGTTTGTCGGATCTGTGATCCTTTAAAGCAGTTTGTCTTTTCTCATTAAATCTTCACAATGGGGCCGGGAATTTAGCTCAGTGGTTTCACCCCACCCCCTGCTGCGCAAGCACAAGGACCGGAGTTCGATGCCCAGTACCAAAAAAAAAAAAAGAATGGGGCCGGAGATTTAGCGCAGTGGTTCCGCCGCTTGCCTCACAAGCACAAGGACCCGAGTTTGATCCCTGGTACCAAAAAAAAAAGTTCTTCACAATGGCCTAGCCAAGGTAGGTATTTATTATTGGTCCCCCTTACTATGAGAAATGACCAGGCTCAGAGAGCTCATGCAGGAAAAAGGGTAAAATGGGGTCTGATCCCAGGCCTTTCCCTCCGATGCCTTACTCTTGCGCTGCAGGGTGGCCATCTCCTCCCCTCAGGCGCACGCAGACACGCGCACCCCACATGCACATATACACTACCCCCTTATTCCCTCAGCATTCCCCTCTCAGTATGGCGGGGGTGGGGGCCTCTTCTCCACTTAGGCCTCGTGCACAGAAACAATGATCTATAAGAGCAGTCGCTCTCCGGTATTTCCTTGCCAATTCCAAAGGCCCTCAACAACCCCCTCTGTACAACTGTCTTGGGATAGGACATGAACTTATTGTGTTCGATTACATGGAATTCTACTATTCCTTTGGCTTTTTAAAATCATGGTTGACTCTTTTTTTTTTTCTTTTTTTTTTTTTCAGAATTAGAATTGAACCCAGGGCCTTCTCACTAAGCTATGTTTCAAGATGGTTTTATGATTATTTTATATTTTTGAGACAGGGTTTTGCTAAGTCACTAAACTCCCCTGGCTGGGCTCAAACTTGCACTCCTCCTGCCTCAGTCCCCCAGAGGGCTGGGATCACAGGTATGTGCCACCACACCTGGCTCTTTGGGGGGGGGGGGTGGCACACAGGGTCTTGCTGTGTAGTTCAGGCTGCCCTTGAACTTACTGTGCAGCCCAGGTTGGCCTTGAACTCGCAGTGGTCCTCCTGCATCAGCCTCCCGAGTGCTGGGGCTACAGGCGTGCACCACCATGCCTGGCTGCTCTTCTTTCTAATTTTCTTTAGACTCAGAGCTTCTTATCACCACTACCATTTCCTCACCCTTCTGATCTGATGATATTCCTCCCACCCTTCTTTTCTTTTCTCCTTCTCCTTGACTCTACCATATGTGTGGAAAAAGAGTGGGTGGATAGGAGCAAGTGGGAAAAGAAAATGACACAAAACATTAGCAAAGCAATCATATAATAATGTGATAATTGCCTGAGAAGAGCCTTTGGAGTCTTGAGGCACATTCAGATTATCTGTAAACTGAAAGCAAGTTCACTCGAGGCCTTGTCAGCTTTGCATTTGCACCTGCGCAGCCACCTTAGTCACCATCTTGGACCCTGTGGGACAGGAGGCAACACAATGGCCCCGTCTGCACTTGTGAGGTTGTCGCCCCTGAAACCCAGTCTCCTAAGTCACCCTGCTATGTGCTAATGATCTCCTGGGCTGGGTGACTAAACTTCTGAATGGACCTAAACATGATCTTTCCTTCACTGATGAAGCAGAAAGGCTTAAAAGTGACCCTGAACCAAAGCAAGCTCCTCTGATCAGGAAAGCACAAGTTTAAAGGGACACACCTTTTCTGATACAGTTGCCGGTAACAACCTGGTTCATAATGGAGGAAGTGGCCCAGGAATGCCTGGTGCTGAGGACACCATGGGGAAGGGGCCGGGTTTCCTGCTTCTCTGAACACAGACCTGCAAAAGGGCTCCTGGGCATGGTGGTACACCACTGTAATCCCAGCAATCTTCGAGGCTGAGGCAGGAGGACCACAAGTTCAAGCCTAGCCAGGCAACTTAGTGACTTAGCAAGACCCTGTCTCAAAATTTAAAAATATAAAAAGGGCTGAGGTTGGAGCTCAGTGCAAAGGCCCTGGGGAAGGGACAGCTCCAGTTTAAGGGAGCTCAAAATATCAGACCCACTTTCTCAAAAGTGAGACAGGAATTTAAAATATTCTCTTTAAGTTTCTTCACTTTGCTATGATAGTGAGGGTTTGTTTTTTCAGTTTTGTTTTGTTTAGGACACTTACAATTTTTACCTAAATAAATAAGTAAACACAATTTTTATACTAAAAGAGCCTACAGAACACATCCCTTTGCTGAATGGATAGTGGCGAGGCTCTGAGGCTTCATGGATTGTCCAAGACACGAACCTTCTGTCTCACAGATGAGGGGCGTCCAGGCTGCTGCTAAAGGCGACCCCAACACTACTCCTCTCACACCTTCTCCTTGTTTCAGAAGCCTATGGGCTTTCAGGAAAACGGCTTCCTGTTTAAGCAGAAAGTAAAACCCTTTTTCAAGGATAATTATTTTGTCCAACTCCCATTTTGCACAACTCTTTCCCAGAACTGACATTTCTCAGAGTGGCAAAGCCTCAGCTCAATGTCAAGTGCAGTGAAGCCTTCTATTTTCCTTAAAGCAAAAAGGTTTCAAATATATTTTACCATCCTGACAGCAGCTGACAAATGGGACTTTAACTCAAATGGATTACAGATGGGCTTTCTGAGCCACATAACACTCCATGCAAATAAGGAACAAAAATTTTTTTGTTTTTGTTTTTGAAATGTCAGAAATACTCATAGGGGTTTTTTGACATTTGTTTAAAACACACACACACATACACACACACATACACACAATTACCAGTGCCCCTTTCTTGGTTGCCTTCTTCATTTAGTATCAGCAGTGGGGTGATGCGAGGAGGGGTCAAGGCAGAAGCCAAAGTCAGGACCGAAAGGGTTTCTCTGATCAAGTCACAGGGACAACGTTCACAGAGTGGTCAGCAAGCCGCTGTGCTGCTGGTCCAAGGGATGATGGGTAAACAGGTCAGCTGGCCTCACCCACAAAGGGCCCGATACTGTATTTTAGGCTTAAGGGCATCCAGGTCTCTCTTGCAACTACTCAACTCTGCCTTTCTAACGTGAATGTAGCCATCAGACCACGTGATACCATGTGACTGTGGCTGTATTCAAATAAAGCTTTTTTATAAAAATAGAGGTCAGATTTGTTCTGCAGACCTCTGGGTTATGATGTGTGTAGCATTTAAGTAATAGTTCTTGGCAAGGAAAGAGTCATAAAACATTACCCCAGAAGCTTTCTACTGACACACTGAGAGTCCTCCTATGCCACCCATGGCATTAACCCCTTGGATTCCTAAACTGTGGAGAAGTAAAGGCATGGGGGGTGGGCACCAAGGAGCTTTAGGACAGCAGCTAACCCCAACCAGTATGAAAAGTTTATCAACATTTTGACACTGGTAAAGCCCTGCTGGTGGGTACCAGGAGTTAACAGCCCATCTACAGCCCAGATTCTTCAATGAAGGTACCTCTCAAGGAAGAGGCTAAGATAAAAATTAGAGGGGGAGGTGGAAGTAAAAAGGATCGTGATGTGAGATGTACAGGTACCAATTTCCCACAATGAATATATTTATTAGGTATTGCCAACATATACTCAAAAGGGGAAATTTTTTAAAATAAAATCATTAAACGGCAAAAAAACTAAAGTCTTTCATAGATGTAAGACTTTTTTTTCTCTTCCCTTCAAACAAAAATAACTGATTCAGGGCTGGGTATGTGGCTCAATGGTAGAATACTTGCCTAGCATGCCCACACCACAAAAAAAGAAAAGAAATGAAAAGAAAAAGAAAAAAACTGATTCATTTATAAAATTTTAAAAAAGGTTAAAAGTCATGAAAAGACAATACAATTAGTGACTTTGAAGGTCACTTGAGAGGCCAAAGAAAGGGGCCACAGAGAGCTGCTCCCTCGGCCTCTCTCTAGTCACCTGTGCACTGCTGGGATTAAGGGTGCCCCACCCTGGGTGTGGGGACTGTGGCCCCCAGGGCAGGCAGGCTGGATGGAACAGAAAGGCAGGCTTGGCTGCTGCTGCGGCTACTTGCTGCTCGCTTTCTGGGTTTGCCAGGAACTGTGATGCCCTCTGCCACACCACCCTGCCTTGGAGGCAGCCAACTATGGACTGAAACCTCTACAAACTGAACCAAATAGACCTTTCCTCCTTTAACTGTGGGTGTTGTGTAATTTATCTCAACAGTAAGAAAAGTAACTAAGGCAGGGCCCAGGAGTAAATAATTTCTTTCTCCAAATGAAAGATCCTATAATGGGGAAGAAGGTAAACAGCTTTGTTTAGAGCGTTAGTCAAGGAGCCCTCTTCTGAAAACATGCAATACTTTCTTTAAAAAACAGATCCTAGGGACCTGGGATTTAGCTCTGTGGCACCGAGCCTGCCTGGCAAGTGCAAGTCCTGACTTTGATCCCCAGTACCAAAAAAAAAAACAGATCCTAGCTACAGCATATGCAGAACTTTTGAATGAATCCCCCCCCCCCCCGGCCAATATGAGGGATTGAATCCAGGGCCCTCACACTGGGCTACATCCCCAGCTCTTTTTTCTTTTTTATTTTGAGACACGGTCTCACTCAATTACTAAATTGCCCAGGCTGACTCAAATTTGTGATCCTCTTGCCTCAGCCTCCCACAGTGCTAGGATTATAGGCTTGGACCACCTCACATCTCACTTTTTTTAGAACTACTCTGCTCATGTAAGGCAGGACCGGTGCCGTTGTTACCATGCATGCACGGAGATTTGCTACTGAGGTAGGTTGGAAAGAAAGACCCTGCCTCAGCAAGGAGAACGCATCTGCAAAAAGCTAAACATCCTCGGAGGAGTTCTGCTTGGGCCAATGAGCAGCCAGGCCGTGTCCTTCCCAGCGTCAGGTACATGGCCTTGAGGAAACCAAAGCCAAAGCCCGTGGCCTCCCCAGTCACAGGGACGAGAACCAGGCAGGACCCCTGCCTTACTGTGTCCAGCCCCGCAGACCTGTGCTCCGTCTGCTCAAGCGGACTTACCCTTGAACACATAGGCTGCACCTCTTAAAAACGTTTGGCCTTTGGCTAACTCCGCTGAATCGGGGGTTCTGAGCCCCTGAGGCCACGCAGTTCCACAGCTGCAACCTCAGAGGCACCCGGAGAGGATGAGCTTACAGGGCCACATTTCCCTCCCGATGCAGTGAAAACCTCCAGGTTTGGCCTAATAAAATCCTCGCTAACAAGTCTCTCCACGACCTGACCCGCAGCGCTGTGGAGTGGTTTCAAAGCCTCGGCGCAAAGCCTTTCTCAGAAGCACTTAGTTTAGCTGAAGGGACGGAGGCTGGGGGAGAGGGGATTTTCCGTTTCAAACCACAGAGCAGCCGTGAGGAGGCCTCCGCTGGCAGCCGGGATTTGATGACTGGCTTCTTCTCCAGCAAAGTACTAAAAACGGGGGCAGTCCGGGGTCGAGGTTGTGCCCCTTGATAAAGTATGGTAATCGCCACCACAGGCAAGAGATCCTCTTCTAATTAAACTCTCCCTTACCTCCCAGGAGAAGCCATGCCCGGCCAAGAGCCCCAGGACCAAAGGAGTCACAGAGCTGTGAGAGAGAATTGCAGAAGAAAAATAACCTCAAGCCGGCATGGGAGCTCGGGCTCACTGGAGGAAATCGCGTGCAAAACGACGCTGGCCGGCGGATCCCACGGGGTGGGGCGGTGCCCAGGGCGCATGTGCAGGAGGGGTGGCTGCGGCCCAGTGGCTCACGCCTCAGGGGCTCATGGGGCAGCTGGAAGTGCTGCAGGGCACTCAAAGCTGGGACTCCAGGGAGGCACAAGGGGAGCGTGACTTTCAGGGGCCGTGGACTGTGGGTCCCAGGGACTGAGCCGGGGAAGCCCCGGGGACAGACATGGTTTGTCTTTGACCCCTGTTTATCTCCAAGTCAGATTTACTTGACCATCTCCATGCCCCAAGCCCTTGGCCTTCCTGCAGGTTCCCTTCTAAACCTGTCTTCTTCCTAAGACCCCAAGTCCAGAAGATTTTCCCTTTCTATGGCCAAACTTAACACTCTGGCCTTGTATTTCTCTCAGACCCTTGTTCTCTGTCAGCAAGCTTTCCTGATCAACCAACCTCTGTAAATGGGTGATAATAAAGATAAGGAAGATAACATCCTCAAGTCAGGGACTGGCATCCAAGCCCTGGCCTCCCAAGTCACATCTCTGCTTGGAAACCAGGGGAATTCCCCACAGACTCAAGTCTACCTCAAGGCCAGGGGAGAAGGCAGCCAGGGCAAGCTGCACATGACTGCTTCAGTCCTCTCAAGCTAGGAAAGAGCAGGAATGTGACCACAGGTTACAATGCTAATTGTGCATATTCCGAAATCATTCTTTTTTTTTTTTTTTTTGGTAACAGGGATCGAACTCGGGTCCTTGCGCTTGCAAGGCAGGCGACGGAACCACTGGGCTAAATCCCCGGCCCCCGAAATCATTCTTTGCAATATATACAGAGCTATATTTTTTCTAATGTTTGCTTTTGGTTTTGGAAAGATAAGGGCCTTGTGTCTCTTGGTGGTTAACTGAAGGAAGGGACATGCCCTTGTAAGAAGTCTCTTGGTGGTTAAGGAAGGGACATGCCCTTGTAAGAAGTTTGAGTGTGAAGTTAAAAAGAGAAAATCAGAGGAATCATCTTCAGTTCACTAAGTTCTCACCCATAGTGGTGGTAACATGAGATACAATGAGGCGTATCATGTTTAGCAGCTAAGAGAACAACGCTAGAATGAGGGGAACGGGTGGATGGACAGAAGAAAAATAACAAAAGTATGGCAGTAAAAACAGGCTTAGCATCCTCAGCAGACCACATAATATGTGAAGAGGGTGAAGAAACAATAGAATATGTTTCTCCCAAAATCAAGACAAATTTTTTCTAGTATCAAAATTAGCTAGAACCCAAAGATCTCCCAAAGTCTCTCTCATAATACATGAGATCCCACCAGAGCAGCATTGTTAAAGAGCTTGAGAAGTCATTTGTTGATTTCCCTCTTCTACTTCCACATCTTCAGAATAAATAACAAATTTTCCATGACCGTTAGTAAAAGTCAAAGTCCATTCCTTTCACCCATGGAAGACAACCCCTGAGACTCACGCAGAGTTAGCAGAGCCTGAGAGGGGAAAGACGCCATGGGTGACCAATAGGGGGAAAAGGAAGTAGAAATGAGCACCTCCCTCATGTGCCCACAGATGTGTCCCTAAGAACACAACCCAACAGGAAGACTGGGCAAAAAGCAGGTCCCCTGAACCTATGCAGCACTCTTCAGTGCACTGCACAAAACTATTCCAAAACTAGGGATGGTGGCATCATTGCATTTAGGTGATAATAGAGCTTCCCAGAGTGCAGTCCCAGATGGCTGGAACCATTTCAGCTCTGCTGTGTCCTGCACTCACTCTACCCAAAGAGCATCCATAGAGTGTGGAGGCACAAACTAAAAATGGGGCATATCTCTACATGCTGAGCTAAAAATGTTCAAAATAGGATTGAGTTCCACCAACTTCCAACAAAGTACTTGATGATTTCTTGAGTTTAGTGCTCACTACAAAATATGGTGCCCCATTGAGTCCATTCCTATGGGGTTTGAAGATTGTTCCTTGTAATGTTTCTTTTGGAGTATCTGAGTAAATCATTTCTTCTTCATTTCTCAAGCTTAGCAGGTTGAATATCTCACTACTAAATGAGAGAGTCAACTTAGTGACTGCTTTACCAGCAAAACCCCAAGACTGTTATTTTTAATAGGAAAGCCTGGGTTTGCCTTGCAAGAGCACCGCCTAGTGTCCACATATGGAACTGTATGCGATTTTTCTTTAATTTGCTAAGGATGCGTTATTTATATTGAAATACGGGAAAGCCTTGCTCTATGAAATGCTAATGTACATATGTACGTAAATTTTTCAAGTCACATTATTTTCCCATTGATTCATGTTTCTATTTTAAATATATGTTCACATGGAAAGGGTCTCAGACATTATAAAGCTTCACTTTAAAATTCAGCAACCTGTTAAAACCACACCTTTAATAGAAAAATGGTTTCTAATAAAATACTTCCAGAATTTTTCAATTGTTACTGAATCATGCTGTGCTTTAACTAACAGAAACAGTAGTAGTTGTTAAGAACAGTCTCAGATCCCTAGGGAAACATTTGTGGATTTACTTCCCAAGAAAGTATTTCATATACAGTGCATATGAATAATATTAACAATGAAATCAGTAAAATCTAGTTCATTTTCTGGTTTTCCAAGTAACCTTGAGCAAACAGTTTCATCTCCAAGCCCTACTTTTCTCACCTATAAAATCAGCAAGTGATACATACTTTACAGAATCTAGGGAAGACTTTGGTGATGGAACAAGTCAAATATAATTAGCCTGATGCCTACTAGGGACTCAGAAATGCTGCATAATATTGTTGAAATCTGTCTTAGTCACTTTCCTCATTGCTGGGAAAAATATCCGACACCCACAACTAAAAGGCTTATTTTGGCTCACAGTTCAGAAGTTTCAGTCTATGTTCAGCAGACTTAAACACAAAAACAGTATAGCAGATGGCCCTGGGCAGAGAGAGGAAAGCTGCTCACATCATGATAGCCAGGAAGCAGAGAGAGAAAGGAGGAGCCAGGGAGGGAGATGCACCCTCCAGGTCATTCCCCAGTGGCCCTCCTCTAAACAGGCCCCACCTCCTAAGAGCAAGTTGGGTGTAGCAACCTCCATAATTCAATCACCTTCCAAAAGCCCCATCTATGAGGGGCATGAAACATTTGGGGGCCATCCAAATATAAACCATAACATTCCACCCCTGACCCCTAAAAGACTCATATCCATCTCTTTATGTAAAATACATTTAGTACAACTCTAAAAGTCATCAAAATCCTAACAGTTCCAACATTGCTGAAGAAGTCCATGTCCAAAGTCTTCTCTGAGACTCAAGACAAACTCTTAGCTGTGAGTCCCTGAAAAAGTCAAAAAGAAAGTTAAACATTTCCAACATACAGTGGAACAGTACAAACGTTCCTATTCCAAAAGGGAGAAACAAGGGGATAGAAAGGAATGGGACTATATAGGCATAGTGGCACATGCCAATAATCCCAGCACTCAGAAGGCTGAGGCAGAAGGATCACTGCAGGTTCAAGGCCAGCCAGGGTACATAGTGAATTCCAGTCCAGCCTGACCTACATGGTAAGATCCATCTCCAAAAAAAATGAGGAATGAGACCAAAGCAATACCAAAATCCACCAGGGAAAACATTAAGTTCTGTGTCCAGCACCTGGGGCAAGTTGTGAGATGCCAAATACAAATGGCTTGTGCAACCCCTACTGTGCCCTCCATGGGCTCTCTCTTGAGCAGCCTCTGCTCACTCCCTGGGTCTTCTTCAGCAGACATTTTATGTTCCTGGCATTCCCTATTTCCTGGAGTCTCCACTGCACTTTTGGCTTCACTCTCACAACTTCACACAGTCCATCTCAGGGACACATTGCCTAGCTTCCCATGCCTTCTCCTGAAATCTGGGTGGATCCCTCCCTGACCCCACAGCTCTTACATACTGCATGCCTATAAAACCAAGACCATGTGAATAACACCAAGGTCTGCTGCCAGCTCAAGCAGTAGCAGGATCATGGCTACTTGGGTCATGGCTACAGAGACTTCCCAGTGCCCAGACAGGGGCAATTCTTTTCTAGTTGGTCCTGAATGAACTGAGATCCCTGGGGGTCTCTTTTCAAATGAAAGCTTTACAACTTTGTGCGCATGAACCTGCAAAGGTAGAGGTCTTGCTGAGTCCTGCAATGCTGGCAAGCATCTTTCCTATTGTCCTGATGCAAAGTATTTGGCTTCTTTTTAATGCTAATTCTTTTTGGCAACTAAGTGCTCCTCTACCAAAACTTTATAGGTCCTTCCTTTCTAAGGAAACTGACATCATTCAAAATGAGCTTTTTGGGCTGGGGATTTAGCTCGGTGCCACTGAGCAAATATAGCAAATGCCCTCATGTGCTCAGATTGATAACAACAGTGTCTGTAGCCTCTTTTGGAGTTCTAGCTGTTGTTTGTCTTTAACTCAGTTCCTGTTCTTCCCATTTCTCCCCATGGCCACAGTTCTGTATTATATCTGAACAATGTGAGAAAAAACTGGTCTCACTCTCTCCTTCCAGTTCATGATAGCAATGGAAATGAAGGAGAGGAAAAACTTACTTAAGGTGGTCTTAATTTCCTACTGTTTACTTATAGATTCTCACCTAGTGATATCTGTATAGCTGGATTTATAACACCCTAGTATTCCCACAAAATATGTGCATGATTGTGTTTTAGTACTTTTTAAAATAGTCTTGATTGCAATGCCATTATCAGTTTATTATCAGTGCATTGTTTTTTTCATTGTCCAGCACAACTGTCTGATAAAACCCTTAATTATTAAACTTCTGATACTATCCAAAATGCTTTAATTACAAAAAAAAAAAAAAAGTTGCAAGGCCCTGAGTTTGATCTCTGGTACTGGAAAAAAGAAAAGAAAATCAGCTTTTTGCTCCTGTTTTTCAGTGTGAATCTCACTAAAAGCAGCAAATAGTACTCATGCCACAGCCTGAATGTTGAGCTGCCTTGAAGTCCTGCCCCCAGATTAATCAGTCCACTTCCCTTAATCTCAGTCTCCCACAAAGTCTCAGGACATGAGCAAAATGTAGACAAGTCTTCTGCCAGAGCATAACATACATGGTCTCAAGTCCAATTCCCAGTGGAGTCCTTGTTCCTGACTGAAACCTATTGAACCTGATCTTTACCATCTGCATTTTTATCACCATTCTGGTCTTTTGAGCTCTGACCAGAATTTCCCATCAAGCTTAGCTTGTAGCATTCTAGGGCTTCTCTAGCCAGAATCTTCAACCTTTCCAAACTCCTCTCACAAACCAGTTCCAAGAGGTTTTTTTTTTTTAGGTTTTTTGAGACAGGGTCTCACTCTAATTCAGGCTATCCTTGAACTCACTATGTAGCCCAGGCTAGCCTCAAACTCACAGTGATCCTCCTGCCTCAGCCTCCCAAATGCTGGAATCACAGGTGTGCACCAACATATCCAGCCCCAAAGGCTTTAAAACCACATGGTCATGTTTGTTTGTTTGCTTTTTTTGGTACCAGAGATCGAACTCAGGACCTTGTGCTTGTGCGGCAGGCGCCAGAGCCACTGAGCTAAATCCCTGGCCCACCACATGGTCATGTAAGAGTCACAGCAACAACCCCACTTCTCTAGTATCAAAATCTGTCAGTTTCCTTTTTGCTGGGACAAAACACTGGACAGCCACAATTTAAAGAAGGAGAGGTTTATTTTGGCTCACAGTTCAGAAGTTTCAGTCCATGGTCAATAGGCTTAAACACAGAAATGACAGATTAGAAGGGACTTGGGGCAGAGGAAAGCTGCTCGCATCATGGCAGCCAAGAAGCAGAGAGAAAGAAGGAGCCAGGGAGGGCGATTCACCCTTTCAGGTCATTCTCCAGTGGCCCTCCTCTAACCAGGCCGCACCTCCTAACAGCAAATCGGGTGTGGCACCCCCATAATCAACTCACCTTCCAAAAGCTCCACCTAGGACCACATGAGGCTTTTGGGGGACATCTAGATATAAACCATAACACAATTATTATGAATATTAAGTTCTAAGCACTTTGCTAAAGATTAAGAGACAGTCCCTGACCTCCTAGACCTATGTGGGGAATATAGACAAGTCAAAAGCTAATTATACAATTTTTTTTTACAAGGAGATGAAGGATAAAGGAGAAGGAGAAGAATTGCAGCCCTCTGGGAAGCTAAGCTAAGAGGATTGCAAGTTTGAGCCCAGCCTGGATAAATTAGCAAGAATAAAATAAAATAAAAAATAAAAAAGGACGGGAGATGTAGCTCAGTATGAAGTCCCTTGGTTTAATTCCCAGTATGTATTGAAGAAGGAAGAGGAGGAGGAGGAAGAAGAGGAGGGGGTGGAGGAAGAGGAAGAGGAGGAGGAAAGTCAGTCAGTTACACAATGGTAATTATTCGGGGTGCTATGCAGACACTTAGAAGGGATCCTAAACCTAACTCCCACAAGCTGCCTCCCCATGCAATAGACTTTGGGTCTGTTTCCCCTTAACACTTTCTCCACTCAGTCCCCACAACCTGGAAGGGTGATTTGCAATACCAGTGGTACTCAGTAGAAGGTGGTTAGAAAACAATGATAGCCGAGAGATCTGATAACTAGACCCAATGAAAAACAAATGCTTCAATTAAAATACCCTTCCAAGACCCTCCCAAGACCCACTGCTTTGTGTCCCCAAGTAGGTGTGTGCCTGAGAACCACAAAACCAGTTTTCAGTGATTTTTCTTCAGATTCTTAAGAACTAAAAGACAACAGCAATGCTGTAGGGATCAGTGGTGACCAGGAGTTAGGAATGGAGGGAAGAAAGGAAGATATGTATAGCTATAAAAAGGCTATGCCACAGTGAATGTTCAGTATCTTGACTGCAGAACCTACATGAACCTATACATGGCTAAAACTGCACAGAACTAGAATTAGATAGTAAAATTAGATAGCAAAACATTGTGACTACTCCGAAAACAAAATAGTTTAGAGCCTGGGATTTAGCTCAGTGGCACTATGCCTGCCTCGAAAGCAAAAGGTCCTGAGTTCAATCCCTGGTACCCTTATTAATTAATTAATTAATTAAGATAGTTTAAAAGTACTTGAAATCTGAGTAAGATCAGATAGGTTGAATCAATGTCAATACCTTGGTTGTGATGTTGTACCATTGTTTTGTAAATGTTACCTTTGAGAGAAGCTGGACAAAGTAGTTTCTCTCTCTCTGCTATTTCTTATATGTGAATATAAAATTATGTGGTGTGATAAAAAATTCAGTGAATATTTAATACAGTAAAAGACATGTTGCCATTAATCCCTTCAAAATACTCCTCCTCACATGCCCATCCCATCATTCTTGCCACTTTCTGAAGCAGCTCTGGAAGTCCTCTTTTATGAATGTCTTTAGTTCCACTGTCGTGGCAGCCTCAATGTCCTGAATCGATTCAAAATGTTTACCTTTCATGATCATTTTGACTTTGGAAAAGAGCTTGAAGTCCCCTAATGCCAGATCTGGTGAATAAAGTGGATGAGGACAAACCATAATAGCTTCATAAACCTGCCTTTTTATTGAATGGAACACAGTGGCAACATTCACCATATTTTTGGGCCAGGGATGTAACTCAGTGGCATCATGCCTGCCTGGCAAGTGCAAGGTCCTGAGTTAGATCCCCGGTCCAGTGGCGGGGGGGGGGGATATTCACCGTATTTTAGATCACATCTTATACAGACAATCACAAAAAAGGACTTCCAGAACTGCTTCAGAAAATGACAAGAAAAATAGGGTAAGTGTATCTGAAGCAAGGAGGAATTTTTTGAGGGAGACTAATGGCAATGTATTCTTTATCAATTTTTTAAACATTCACTATATAATCTGATCGCCTCTTATATTTCAATATACAGTTCAATTTTTTGCCAGGTGTGGTGGTGCACACCCATAATCCCAGTACTCAGGAGGCTGAGGCAGGAGGATCATTGCAAGTTCAAGGCCAACCTGGGTTACATAATGAGTTCAAGGCCAGCCTGAACTAGATAAACAAGACCTTGTTTTTTAAAAATTTCAGGTTGTTGTTTTTTTTACAACAGCTGTAAATTTTCAAGACTGGTTTTGAAATTTGTGTTGAAGATTGTATAATTTTCTAATACTGATGCAGTCATGACATAGCCAGGAACCTCTATGGACATGGGGCACAAGAAGAATCCTGGACCCTTACCTGCTACTCATTAAAAGCATGATTTGTTTATTCTGGGACAGCTGGGGACTTAATGGTCATTTTCACTATGAACATGACTCTTCACTTGGGCCTACAGATGCCCAGTAGGTAACTCAAAACAAAGCAAAACTTGACCTTCATTTTGTATCTTTTCTTACTGTAAATTTTGGATCAACTCTCCTCTAAGCTCTCCATAGTGCTACATTGATCATTTAGGCAGTGTCTTTCTAGGAGCTGGCTGGACAGAGTTGATTAGCCTGAATTTACATTGTCTCCCCCACTTCAAGATGGAGGACACCAAGATAAGAGGTTTATGGGGACATTCGGCTACACCCAGAAGCCTGGAGCCATTTCCTAACCTGTAATCACCTGGGCTCCAGGAAAAGCCAAACCCCATATAACTGAGACCTCAACAGAGACAATCTCTTCCTGGAAGCACAACCATCCTTCAGCCATACAGATTCACTAGTGTCATTCACTATGACACTAGGACTGAGATCAGCTAATCCTTCAAAGCTGGCCTCCACCTTTGCTGGTGGGCCAGTCTGAAGGCCAGGCTGAACCCTTATATCATCAGACTATGCCCTAAGCTGGAGTTCTTTCCCATCTTCCCTCCAACTTTCCAATTTAAGCTTTTTTATCCTGTAAATATTTGCTTTAGTTTTAATTTCCCTGTCTTCTAAACTAGCTGGTGACAATATTATCTAAAAATAGTAGGGAAAGAAATGCTTTTGTTTTAATAATCAGAAACATTTCCTAAGTATGCAGTTTTTCCTCTCAGGTTCAAAGATTTCATGCTATTCCAAGCGGTCAGCATTTTTATTAACTACATATCCATGTAGCCAGGAGGTTCCTGAGAAGTGACTTATCCTGAGAAGGTTGAACTACATTTATATGGTTCAGATTTTATGCTTGAAATTCATTTTTTTTAGAAATGAAAAACAAATAGCATTTATAAAAGTGATTCTTTCAATCAGTATTCCTGTGGAGCAAAATAGCCCTTTTCATTCAAGTTATTCAACCAATTTTACTAAGTTCGAACAAGGACCCTGTACTCAAGTGCATATTTGCAGATATGGTGATGGACCACCATAATGATACCTAGATAGACTTAATCCTAGGAGGTGAACATGCCTCTCTGTCCCTCTTCTCCCTCTGTGCCCCCCTACAAACCAGCACTTACTGTAACCAAAGACAGTAATTCCACCCATTATATTTGTTTCCTGGCCTTGACACTTCATGCTGTGACCTGACACCTCTGATTTGTTATGGCTTCATGCCTCCTCATTCACAGTACTGAGGCAGGAGATTAGGGTGTGGTCAGCTGGCTGCGCAAGGAGGCATGACTTGTCAAGCACCAAGATCTAGGACACTTGCAAGAAAACAGTTGCTGAGCCCTGAACCTGGGACCAGTCAGAAAATGTTATCTTCCATTCTCCTGGTGCAAAATCAAGCAGATTTTTGATAGGATGACCTAGATCTGACATCAGCCTGAAGAATGAGAGATAGAAAAGATTTCTGCCATTAATCTTGTGACCACTGTGAGCTCTCTCAGAGGCCCGCTTTCACTCTGCAGAACATACTTCTATTCCTATCTTTAACAAATGCAAAACCTCAGTACGTTTTTCATGTCTTGCCCAGGTCTTTGTTCAGGGACACCAAGAACCTGGAAAGAATCCCTGGAAAGCATCTGCAGAACCCCAGAACCTGGCAACAGTACTGTTGTGCTTTAACAAACACATGATCATCAAAGTAACCCCCTTATGTGTCTAAGTGTTTATTTGAACAATGGTACATGCTGATGCACAGAAAACTTGGGAAAGTCCTTTTATTTGTATTTGTATTTGTATTTGTCCATGTTTGCAGTACATAATGATTACATTCATGATGGGGAATTAGTACATGTACATAACACATCTTAATTCTTTTTCATCCCCTTCCCTCTTCTCTCCCCTTTCCGTTCATCTCTTGCAACTGCTTTCAAGGCTTGTACTCTGTCCCTTTGTCTATCATAAGTAGTGGTAAATGTTTCCTTTAAGAAAGAATTTGAGGGGCTGGGGATGTGGCTCAGTGGCACCGCGCCTGCCTGAGAAGTGCAAGGTCCTGAGTTCAATCCCCAGTACCACAAAAAAAAAAAAAAAGAAAGAATTTGATGACTAAAAACTGTTAAATAGAACCCACAGTTAAAGTGAGTAAGTAATGTGAACCACAAAGCTACTTA
>NW_004624731.1:19036873-19153815 GCF_000247695.1 Heterocephalus glaber | reverse complement strand
CAAGATACACCATGGACAGGTACAAGCACCCAATGATAAATGTAAACATATTGTATACCTAAAATGTACCAATAAAAGAATTTGATCAAAAAAAGAAAAGCCAAACACTCAGCAGGTCCTCAGCCTGCACCTTTTTTCTTTCTAACTACCCACAACTCTATGAACTTCAGCTACCAATACATTGCAAAGCTAGCCAAAGAAAAGGCCTCAGAAAATACTGAAACACTCTTGGAAGTGAAGGGCATGAAATCACAAATGACCCCAAAATACAAGTGTCTGTTAAAACCCCTCCCAGGACAACTTGTGATTTTAAAAACTGAACATTTCCAACTTGATTCAGCTCTCCCTATCCATCAGATTCCCAACTCTGCTTCAACACGGGAGGCCCCATCCTCAGGACTCCCTCATGCACACCAGCTAAGTAAAGTCTTCCACTTCATTTCAATCACTTAAATCCTTTTAACATCATGAGATGTATTTATTCCATCTCACAACTTAGGAACATTTTAGTAACAGCAAAAAAAAGAATGTTATAAAGAGCAGGTGTTTGTGACTCGGTGATGTTATAGCCATGAGTACCTGGATTCAAAAGGAAACCAACTGAGCTGGACCAGCAGGCTTGAAGTCTCTCACCGACATTCTTCTGCTCCTTGAACTGTGTGCCATGTGCTGGTGTATTCTTGCAACAGCAGATGCCGATGATTTAAGAACTATTAGGTGAGAACTTAAGACAGAGATAATTCTATCCATTCGCTTATTTATTGTGGTCATTGCATTTGGCCAGGGGTAAAGCACCGGGGTCTCACCGGATCATAGCCTGAGACCTGGTGATGTTCATATATCATTCTCCAAGTGTTCACTTGCTGTGTTTCCCAAAGGGAGGCCACAGGAGGCAATGAGCCACCATAATTCACCAAAAGGGATACACCTGGAGAGGAATGGCCATCCTCAGAAGACGATACATGTGCACCCTGCAGAACTAATCAGAGATATTAACTACACCAAAAACACCCTAGAGCGATGCTACAGGATGGCTTCCTGGGAGGAAGGGGAGAATCCAGTCAGGCCAGAAAAATATATATGAGATTAGGAACTAACTCAAGACAAGGGCGTTGTATTTTATTAACTACTTTTTTGTTGATATATTAGTAACTGTTGGTGCCACTATGGTTTCTATTTAGAAAAGGGGAAATGAAGAGAAAATTCTGCGTACCAAGAACTAAATTGATTAATTCAAATTTAAATGCTAACTGGATACAAGAAAGTTACCTCCCAGGTCCTTAGTGACTCAAAGCTTGGATCTAAGGACAGCTCCAGCCCTTGTTCTCAACGTCAATCCCCTGCTTTGCTTGCTGTCAGTAGCCTAATTAAAGAAGCACCAGGGGAGTAAAACCAACAACTTTTGTTAAATTATACCATTATCCCAAACCTTATCAATAGTAAACAGCATTGCCAAATCCCAGGCCTCAAAATGGAGGGAAACATGTTCCCTGGGGCTTTCAGTGGGGCACAACAGGCCTCAAGGAAGACTGCAAAGCCAGGTCCCGCCCCCATGCCCACACTGAGCAGCACTGGGCTTGTTGTTCCTCCCTCCTGCACCCCCAGGGCAGTGAGGCTCTGTGGGTACCAGACACTGAAGAAAGGATAGTTCCATCCATTGTAGAGAAGTTAGACTTCATAGTTAGAATGAGGCACCTGGGAGGCCCTCTGCACCCAATCAGTGCTCTGCTATCTGAGCAAAGGCCAAGTTCTGAAGTCTAGTGCAGAATACAGTATGTTGCTGTTTAACAGAGATACAGTGACATGCACACGTGTGTGCATACACACACACACACACACAGTCTCACACAGCTCAAGTGCACCTCTGTGAGCTAAAGCAAGCCACCTTGACCCTCTGGTCTGCCTTTTATTGCTAAAGATCAGGGACCTCTAGCAACAAGACCAATCTCTACAGCTCCTGCTAACACACTGCTGGCGGGGGCCTTCACAGTCACAAGAAGATTCACCCCTGGATCCAACATGCAGAGGATCCCTGATGCCCAATAGCTGCACATGTGTCACGCATATTACCTGCGATGACCTGCATAATGGCATCCTTAGGGATCAGATCCAAATCCCTGGAACCTGTAAATGTTACCTTATATGACAAAGATATGCAGGCATGTTTAAGAAGCTTGAAGCTGGACATGGTGGTGCATGCCTGTAATCCCAGCACTCTGAGAGACTGAGGCAGGAGACCTGCAAGTTTGAGCCCAGCCTGGGAAACTTAACAACTTAGTGAGATCCTGTCTCCAAATTAAAAATAAGAAAAGTGCTAGAGGTGTAGCTCAGTATAAAGGCCCTGAGTTCAATCCCCAGCACAATTTTTAGAAAATCTTGAGGTGGGAAAATTTTTCTCAAGTATCTGTGGGCCTTAAATCAAATCACAAGCACCCTTATAAAAGAGGGCTGGGATGTAGCTCAGTGGTAGGGCTTACATGAGGCCCTGAGTCTGATCCCCAGCCCTGGGGGTGGAGAAGGGGAGAAACAGAGAGAGAGAGAAGGAAATAAGGTGACTACAGAAACAGAGATTGACGTGAATAGCCACAAGCCAAGGAATGGCAGCAGCCACCAGAGGCTGGAAGGAGGAGCTTCTGAAGGGAATGCAGCTCTGTCAACACTTTGACTTGGGCTCTGTGAAATAATTTTGCATTTCCAGACTCCAGAACTAAGAGACAATAATTTTTGGGGGGGTACTGGGGATTGAACTCGGGACCTTGCTCTTGTGAGGCAGGCAGCGGCACCACTGAGCTAAATCCCTGGCCCAAGACAATAAATTTTTATTGTTTGAAGTCACCGAGCTTGTGGTAGTCTCTTACATCAGCACTATGTTAACAAATACTCAAGTTGTCCAACAGGAAAAATTATTACCCTAGCAAAGGAAAAAAAACAGACATTGCAGGTGGAAACTTAACAGTAACCAAAAAAAAAAAAGTGACTCCCCAGAAGTGGCAAGAACCACTAGATGGAGAGGCCTGAATGGAACTTGATTAGGACTAGGTAGTGGTCCTGATGCACAGCCAAAAGGAACATGCCAGCAAGGAGGGAATCCTACAAGAAAAGTAAAGCTCTTACCACAAAGCATGTAAGATTCACTATTTTGCTTTCCTGTTCCATAATTCTAGTAAGAAAACATATGTAAGAGAAACTCTTTCCCAATTATTTCAGGTTAATTTGGAGAACTCAGTGCATTCATTGGGGTTTCCAGAAAAACAGAATCAATAGGATATAGACATATAGAAAAAGATTTATTAGTATACGGTATTGGTTCATGCAATTATGGAAGGTGAGGAGTTCCACAGTCTACCACCTGCAAACTGGGGGCCCAGTAAAGCTATGGTGTCATTCAAGTCCAAACCCAAATACATTAGAACCAGGGTAGCCAATGGTAAAAGTCCCACTCCTAGCCTGAAGGCCAGAGACCCAGAAGCACCAATGTCTGAGAGCAGGAAAAGACACAGGTCTCTATTCCAGTAGAGTAAGTGAATTCACTCTTCTCTTACATTTCTGTTCCATTTAGCCATCAATGGATTGGCTGATGCCCACTCACACTAGTAAGAACATTTTCTTTACTCAATCTGCTATTCAAATCCTAATCTCTTCCAGAAACACCCTCATAGACACACCCAGAAATACTGTTTTATTAGCTGTATTACTCAACTTTCCCTTGCTGAGACTCAATGCCTGATACCTGAAACTTGGAGGAAGAGTGGTTTATTTTGGCTTAAGTTTCAAAGGGTTCAGTTCATGGTTGATAGGCTCCAAAACAGAAAAAATATATATAATGGAAGGAAAGTTGCTCTAACCATGGTTGTCAGAAAGCAGAGAGAGAAGAGAGGAGTGGAGAACAAGAATACACTCTTCCACATCACACTCCCCATGGCCCACCTCTTCTTACCAAGCCCTACCTCTGAACAGCACAGTGAGCTACGAACTCACCAGTGAACTAATGCACTGATGAGTACAGCACCTTCATGATCCAATCACCTTCAAAAACCCCATCAATGAAGACAAGACTTTGGGGGAACATTTTAGATCTAAACGATAACACCAGCTATCTGGACAAGCCACCATCCAGTCAGGAACTATTAACTTAATTATCACACCTGTGTTATGAGCTGAATTGTGTTCCTCAAAAAAAGATACATTAAAACTGAGATTGTGATTCATTTTAGAAACAAGATCTTTACAGAAATAATCAAGTCAAAATGAAGTCATTAAGGTTGGGCCCTAATTCAATATGAATGATAGCCTCCTTTTAAAAAAAAAAAAGAGAGAGAGAGAGAAATATGAAAACAGAAACAGATACACACAAGAAGAGGGTGATAGGGCCGGGGATTTAGCTCAGTGGTTTCGCCGCCTGCTGCGCAAGAGCAAGGACCCGAGTTCGATCCCCGGTACCGAAGAAAAAAAAAAGAAGAGGGTGATGATGTGTAGTCACATAGGGAAAATGCTACATGAATATAGAGAACTGGAGTGATATATTTATAACCCAGGAAATTCCAAAGACTGTCAGTCAACCACCAGAAGCTAAGGAGAGGCAATGAAAGATTCCCCTCTCCAGGGTTCAGAGGGAGCATGACCCTTCCGACGTCTTGATTTTGGATTTCTTTTCTCCAAATCAATGAGACAACAAAAGTCTGTTGTTTAAAGTCAGCCAGTGTGTTGCTACGGCAGCCTTAGGAAGCCAATACACTGTGCTTTCCCAAACGCATAATCTATGCCAAGCTTTTTCAGCCATACTCTTTTTAACCCCCACAGCATGATCCAGCGGTTCCTACCCACTGAACACTCGCATATCTCTCTCCCCATGACTTGGGAAGGAATAGCTCGTGTGCATTAATCCTTTCAATATATAGTATTAAGAACATTCAAACTTTTTTAAAAACAAAAACTCAATTTATCAATAATGTGAAAAAAGATGTCCCACATCATGGGAGTTTTCACATGCAGTTTCTCATAAAACAGAGGCTCAATCCCAAAGACAAACAACAGCAACAAAACTTGAGCAAAAGAGAAACTATTAGAGAAGAGGAAGGGGAGAGGTAGGGAAGGGAGTAACAGTGGAGAGAACGATTGAAGTACGAGACATGCATGGCTGGGAGTTTCCCAGAAACATTGTGTTGCTCCCAGCTGGCTCATTCTCAGTCTTCCCAACATATTCATACTTCAATACGCTGATGTTGAATGGGTCATGTGCTCGGGAAGATAGGGTGCTGAGCATAGCCCTGAAACACTGCCTGATCCAAGGGCCATAAAATAGTGCTCACTGAGACAACAAAGTAACTTGCCCGCCCAGAAATAGAGGAAGCACGAAACTTCCTCTCAGCCTTGGGACACAGTAATTACAGTGGTGAAATCATAGATGAGAGAGTGGGAGGGAGCACAGAGCTCATTCAAGGGTCGGTGGTCTAAGTCACCACCTTCCCTGGCTCCCCATCCTGCTGATAACATCGAGGCTCCCCACCCCAGCCTCCAGACTTCCGGCCAGCTCAGTTTCCCCCAAGGTACACAGTTGTGGCCATCAATCAGGGATGAATGACCCTTTATAAATATCAGTAAAATTTTCAAATCTGGCTCTTTGGAATTGTTAGTGCAGTGAATAAAACTGCAGGGCAGTACATCACTCCGTTCGTTGCTTTGTTCACAGTGCATACTGGCATCTGTTCAGCCCAGGGTTATTTAAGGCCTAATGTTTCTGGTGCTGGAGTGTATCGTGGAATAAATGGGGTTTCAGCTAATTAAATGCTGGCAAAAAGCTGAGGTGTTTGAAAAAATCTCAAAATCCATCTATTGGTCTGTCCCAGAGCCAAGAATTGCTGCTGTTATATGACACAATAAAAGAGATGCTATGTAAATTTTAAATATTTTATTGAACATAAATAATTTGAGTATCTAGCCCTTTTCTAAGGCAGAAATTTCTAACAGCCAATGTGCAGATGTTCACAAACTACAGAAATGTCAATTTGCTTTTAAGTTCCTTTTAAGCAATTTTTTACTCTAAAGAAGTGAACATTTATAACTGTGAATAAATCGTTTGTGGTTTGGGTAAATGTTTAGGAATATTCAATAAAGCATTCATATAAATATTCAGTTATGGAGATAATTTGATTTAAATAGATGGTACTTTCAATAAATAAACATTGTTCAACATGAATAAACATTTTAAACAACCAGCGAGCATCAAAACCCAGCTGATGTTTCATGCAAATCCTTGGAAAACACTTTATTTAGCAGTTCTTCTTATATACACCACACATTGTTGATGATTCTTTCCTACTATTTATTATAAACAACATTTGCATGAAAGCAGCACCTTTTCTTGAGGGGATTCGTCTTTTAGTACAGCACCACTGTTTTATTACACTCTTTCCTTCTTCACAGCCTTTTACTGTGAGAAACGAGAATGCCTAGGCTCACACTGTCTCTGCCCTTCATGACTCTGTGACCTGGGCCTATTTCCTGTTATTTAGCCCCAATATCATCGTTTATGAATTGGAAATCATAATACCCTCCTCCTAGGAACGAGGGTTAAATAAGATCGTGTGAATAAAGTATCCTGAAAATACTGTGTAAACATAATTGTTATCACTTGGTGTGGTTTTGTGTAAATTGAACATTCTATCTGAATCACTTAAAACAGACTTTGGGCATCCATTGTTTTCGCCTGGAACTACTTTGATACACTGTTAATGGGAATTCAGATTGGTGGGACATTCCTGGAGAACAATTTGGCAGTAGCTATCAAAATTGGAAATGTACATTTTCTTTGATCCAGCAACCGTGCTCCAGGGAATGCACCTATTGCTAGCTAGTTGACAAACATGTTACTAGATCGATGTCCCAGTATGTTCATTGCTGCATTTTTGTAATAAAAAAATAAAGAAACAACTTAGATGTTCATTAGTAAGTGATGAAATAAATGGCCATAAACTCCTACTTATGGGACTTGTCCTGATAGAAATTTTACCTTTGCATGTCTGGTTATTGGATTGCTCTCTTTTGTCTTTGTTCCCCTTCTAACTTGTTCCCCTTCTAACATGTTCTTCCTCATAGAGGGAGCTTGGGCAGTGCTCTCCGGCTGATCTGTCTCCACCATATGCAACAATCCCACAGAACCAAGAGAGGTAGGGCGAGCCCCGTGATTGGCAAACTAGGGAAGAGCAACCGGATATGCTCTACCCAGCAAATCCCTTCTACTTCTTATGACAGAACAGTCCCCGGGGAACAAGAGCTCCTTCTCTCCCAGTGTCTTCACCATGGTTTCCCCACTGGTCAGCTCTGCCAGTGACCAGATGGCCACACCTGCCTAACTCTGTACTTTCAACATAGCCTCTGGCAACCACAGAGGTATATTTCAATTTGACCAGAACTTGTACAAGAAAGGCAATGCTTTTAAAGGGCCACATAAAGACCACCACATACTTGTGTATCCCTAGAACACAACCTAGGCCCCAAAATGACCAAACGAATTGTACAAATAATGTTATTTAAAAGCATGTCATGCATCTTTATGTTATGGTATAAATGTGGTTTCCTAGTTCAGAGAGAGGACGCAGGAGAGAAGGTGGTCTTTTCAGGGTGTACCTAGTCACACTCCTTGGATCATCAAATCATATCTGTGGAGTTAGGTATTTGATAGTTTCTAACTATACACTGGCCCCAAAAGGTTATTAGGAAGGATAATTATGAACGATTTTCTTTTCTTCTTTGTACTTTTCGTATTAAGCACTTAATATAAATAAAAAACAAAATAAAAGATAGATTATAACAAAGAGGAAGCCAGATCTGTTTCAAAAGGGAAGAGGAGCAAATGATGGAGTAAGGGGAAAGGAAAGAGAGGGAAAGGGGATGCAAAGAGGACTGAGGTGTGCTGTGTACATGCGCCAACTCCCCATGAGGAGTGTAATCATATGCACTGCAAGCATGTACTAGTTAAAAAATAAAAACTGAGAAAAGACATGCCCTTATTAGAAAGGAAGGAAGGGAGGAAGGAAGGAAGGAAGGGAGAAAAGAAAAACCCACAATGAATTTTTTTGTAGAATGAAAAATCACACTTTTAAATCAAGAATTTTGGATTTTAAAAAACTCTAATGACATGAAACAGAAATGGAGAGCATCTGGAGGAACCAAATAGCTAGCAGAGTAGACAGAACGGCTGGGAACCAGCTGACCAATGGGCAGGGTGCCAGGCATCCCCAAGCAGCACCATCATGATGCTATAGCACCTTATGGCAATGACTACACCACCTAGGACACTGCCCAGACGGCTATCACGGGGCCACCCTCGCCCATCGGACCTCCAACTCCGCCTCTCCTGCATCTTCATCTCACCACCTCAAAGTTCAGAGTTCAGAGCAGGAGCAGCCAGTCAGCCAAAGCGAGGACACCTACCCAGGCAGAGCATTGAGCTTCTGAGATGATCAGGGACACCTGACTCCCTCACGCACTGTGACAGGAGGGTCAACAATGTGGGTACAGATCCTGACAGGGTGTGGGTTTGGAGGAGGCGATGAAGGAACCTCTGATTACTTGCTTCTGTTTTCAATGAATTATGACAAAGAGCTGTCAGCTGAGAGAGAAGTAAGAGACCAGTACTAGAGATCCAGAAAAAAGAAAAGATGTGAAATAGCACTTTTGGAGAATGAAATTCTAGTTATCTACGCTACACGGCAAGCCACATGAAACACAGTAAATTGAAAAATAGCAATCATACATTTTTCCCACAAATCTGGGGGTCAAGTGTTGCCCAGCTAGGCAGTTCTTATTCCCTGTCCCTTATAAGACCAATCAGATAGTGAGCAGGGCTAAGGTCATACGAAGGATTATTCACACACAAGTCTGTCCCCGGGCTGGGAAGGCAAAACCTGGGGCTCCTCAGAGACACACAAGATAGATAGGTGGATAGACAGATAATTATATGGTTCATACTTAAATTTTTAAAATTTTATTATGGTAAGAGACACATTGCAATTAGTCTCCCTTAAAATACTCCCCCTCAATTCAAATGCACTTATCCCATCATTCTTGCCACTTTCTGAAGCAGTTCTGGAAGTCCTTCTCATGAGTGTCTTTACAAGGTATAAAGACATATTATTAGGTTTAATTCAAAAAAGTACAGTGAATGCTGCTGCTGAGTGCCATCCAACAGAAAGGCAGCTCATAAACATTACAGTGTGAGCTCACGCACTTTATTCACTAGTGCTTGCACCTTCTAGCTCTTCCCCCAAAGTAAAAGTGATCGTGAAAGGTAGATGTTTTGAATCCTTTCAGGACATTAAGGCAGCCATGACAGCGCAACCAAAGACACTCACAAAAGAGAATTTAGAATTCTAAGCAATTTAGAATTGCTTCAGAAATA
Organism: Heterocephalus glaber; assembly: GCF_000247695.1. Next base: position 19,144,415 of record NW_004624731.1, on the reverse strand, counting down.
AGGACTAAAAGGTATAACAGATAAGGTGAAATAGGAAGAAAAGGGGCAAAGGGGAGGGGGAAGTGGGAGGGGAAGGGGAAAGGAAAGAAGGGAATGGAATTAATATGAGAAAATGGAAAAATAGAAATAAAGTCTTTGTAAATAGGGAGGGATGGAGGGGTTGAAGGGAGGGCAGGGGAAGGGGGAATAATAAGGACTGACAGAGATTATGTAAAGATGCAAATTTCCAATGATGAATGTCATTATATTGTACACCTAAAATGTACCAATAAAATTAATTTTTTTAAAAAAGAATTGCTTCAGAGACTGACAGAATTGATGCATAAGTGTGTTCAAAGTAAGGAGGAGTGTTTTGAAGGGGATTAATGGCAATGTGTTAAAATTTTTAAATTTAAACATTTGTTGGGCTAGGAATTTAGCTCAGTGGTTTTGCCACCTGCTACGCAAGCACAAGGACCCAAGTTCAATCCCTGGTTCCAAAAAAAAAAAATTTAAACATTTGTCAGTGCATATCTCCAATGATGAATATCATTATATTGTACACCTAAAATGTACCAATAAAAGGATATACAAAAAAAATTTGTCATATTTTTATCACATCTTTTATATATATGCAAACATGAATACATGTATATATATGTGTATACATACATATATAAGTAACTTAATGTTTATATAGCCATATATTTGTATGTCCTAGCAGCTACAGGCTCCCAACATCCCAAGAGAAACTGACAGAATCTTTGTCCACACAAAGTCCTACCCAGATGCCAGGGAAGGGATGTAGAACCTGTCTTTTGATGGAAGAAATGTCAAAGAATCTGCAGAGATATTTCTAAACAACCACAAGCAGAAAAATTAAAATATTAAAGAAAGAAAATTAAAATACAGGGCTATAACAGTGAGCGTTCATTTAGGGTAAGTAATCATGAATTAAAGAGAGACTGGTTAACAGAGTTGGCTGGGGTTTTTTTATTTATTTATCTTTTTCAGTGCAGGAGATGGAATCCAGGGCCTCAGGCATGCTAGGCAAGGACTCTACCACTGAGCTACACCCCTGGCAAGTCATGTATTTTTATACATTAACTTTGGGCTGCTTAGTACAGATGCAGAAGGGAGGTTAGTTTCTTTCCCATAGATTCATCAGCTCCCAGCACTTCAATGAGGATGTAAGCACTATGAGGTCAGGACCCTTGTCTGTCTGATTTAGGGCCAAATCTGGGTCTCCTACAAAGTGTTCTTTGATGTGCCTGTGATGGGCTTGACCCTGGCTTCTCTATCTGTCTCTTGTTCCAGCTGTTCTTCCCAATCAGGATTCCTCCCAGCCTCCCTGCCACCAACTTCACTGTGTGCCTGCACGGATCACTTGACTGCTTGGAGCTTTAGTCTCCATGCCTATAAAATGAAGATTATGTGATGCTTAAGGTCTCTTTCAGGCATAAAAATCATATCTTGCTATCTCATCCCACCCATTTGATGACTTCCATGGTGCCAAAATACATCAGCTCAGATGAAGGTGCTAGCACAGGTGCCCTCAGGCTTTTCCCTTACAACTGATCCACTTAAGACGCAGCCTCTGGAAACACACTGAATCTAAAAGCAAAGCCTCCTACACTCGATAAATCCTTGTTGGATTTCAGCATGAGAGCACAGAGAGAGAAGCATCGAAACTGGAGCTGTAAAGTACCTTAAAAAAAGACAGATCTAGCCTAGTCTTTGCCCTCTTGGGTATTCACATCCTTTCTTAGCTATCACCAAGCCTGGTGCAATAAATATATCTCTTTTTATCTTTCCACATATGTCAGTCCCTTTCTTTCCTGAATCATTTTTCTTGCTTTTCTGTGAACTTTCCCCACTCTGGCTCTGCACTCCCAATACTTAATGTCAGGGCAATCTACAGGGTAGGAGGTAGGGGGCCACAGAGGCGATAGAGGAGTTGAAGCAATAGAAACAAATAGCTTTTATTAAGGCAGCAATATTGGTTGGGCATTCACCGACTTCTGCGGGCTGCAGCGCCCCCTGGAGTCCGATTTGCAGAACTACCTGAGAAGTGTTGAGAGCCTGAAGGTCTCTTGCTCAAAAACCAGCCAGGGTCAAATTCCAGCTCTGTCACTATGTGTGAGAGACACTGAGTAAATTATTCCTTAAGCATTCCATTCCTCTTTTTCCCCTTCTGAAAAGTAAGGATAAGAATATACAGTTTTCTTTTGCAGATGGAAAAGAGACCAAGAGATGGAGGGAGGGAAGAGGGAGGGGAAAGGAAGTAAGAATTAAGATGCGCTATGTGCATGAACCAACTCCCCACGATGAAAGTAATCATCATGTACTGCAAATGTGTACTCATATTTTTTAATTTTATAAAAAATAAAAGTGAACAGCTGGGGATTTAGCTCAGTAGTTCTGCCGCCTGACTCACAAGTGCAAGGTCCCAAGTTCGATCCCTGGCACCAAAAAACAAATAAAAGGGCTGGGGATTTAGCTCAGTGGTGCCGCCACCTGCCTCACAAGCACAAGGTCCTGAGTTCAATCCCCAGACCAAAAAAAACTGAAGGAGAATCTTAAAACCCATCAGCACCTGCCAGTGTGGTCATTCAAATAGCAGTCATTATAACTTAGTGTTTTGCCTCCTCCAAACCCACATGTTAAAGTCCTAGCCCCTAATGTGATGGAATTAGGAGGTGAGGCGTCTGGGAGTGTGATTAGGTCCAGATAAAGTCCTAAAAGTTGCCGGGAGTGGTGGTGCATGCTTGTAATCCCTGCACTCAGGAGGCTGAGAGAGGAGGATCACCATGAGTTCAAGGCCAGCTAGAACATTCATGATGGAATTAGAGCCCTGCTAAGAAGAGACACCCGGGCTGCTTCTGTGTACCATGATAGGACAAGGCAAAAAGCAGACACTGCAAGCCCGAAAGAGGGCCTTTACACAGAATGAAATCTATCAGCACCTTGATCTTGGACTTGATTCCTGGTGAGAGAAAACAGGAACCTGAATAAGCATGATACCAGTGTTACAGACAATAGGTTATGGGTTCCAGGCCATTCAAATTGGAGGAAAACAATAAGACTTATGACTTTTTGGATTTGGGGACTGAAGAAAGGGAGTCTGAACATTTCCAGTAAGGTCACCAGAGGGGTGTTGAGGTAACCAAATGAGTCAGGAGGCCAGTGCTTTGTTGATTTGTTTTTGGCATTGCTAATGGGCAGGTATGTGAAGTTTGACTTTTTCACTCAAGAAGCTTTCACCAAGCACTGAGGCCATGCCTGACCCTGAGAGCATCCAGAGAAACAGGCACATCCCTGATTTCATGGTGCAGGGCAAAGAACAATGAGAAGTCCGTGCTGCTAGAGGGCAGGGGAGGCTTGCACAATGTCTGTGCCAACGCCGCAGGGTACTCCCTGCCTGGAGTCACAGAGGAGGTGCAGGAGCCAAAACAGGAAGAAAGCTTAGTTCTGCCTAGTGGCCTGTGGGCTGGTACAACAGTCTTCACGTTGGAACAGGAGGAGCTACACGGTACGCTTTCCCCAGACCCAGATCCCATCCAGTTCTCTCCATGTTTTTTGGCCAAGTGCTGCCTATTGGGAAACGAGAGGAAAAGAGTCTGATAAATCAACAAAAACCTGGCCCCTGTCTCACTAAGAGTCTGATTAAATACAGGAAAGATCACTCTGACAGCTAAGAGGAGGGGAACCAGGAAAAGATTTAACACACTAAGCACAAAAAAAGAGAAAAACAACAAGGATGTTATATTCACAAGCCTAAGTTCCAAGCTTCCCCCTCCCCCAATCCTGCTTCTGGCCAAGACTGAGGACAGGAAACAGTGTGAAAGCCTGGACTTGCAGTCAGCTGGGTCTGCCTCCAGGGAAACCATCAAGATCGCCCTGCTGGGAGCTGAAGGCACCTAAGCCTTTGAATCGGGTGTTAATAGCAATGGAGCCAGGTTTTTTCTCTAGTTGGCAGTTGGCTTGGCCCCTTTGATCTCTGAATAAGTCAAGAAAAGGATTTTCCTCAAGTAGAAAGCTTTCCATGGCTGGTTTCTTGGGAGTCTGCACAATGTTCTTTGGCAGGTGTGTGGCCACCCAGCAGGGAATCCTGGCAGTTGCAGGAAGGCAGGTCACGCTGCTTTAGAAATCTTCTAAGAGAGAAAGCAGGAGGATCTTTCTAAAGAAGAAACTCAGTGAAGAGAGGCAATGGGTGTGAGCAGAGGTGGTAAAAGCCCAAGCCTTTAGAAAACAGATTAGAAAAGACTGACTGAAAGTTGTACTGTAAGACCAAGGGCCTAACCAAACGCTCCGAGGAGCTGACTATAGTGAAGCACACCCAGGGATCCCAGCGGTGCCTCCAGAATGTAAGGCCAAGGGCCTTACCAAATGCTCCAAGGAGCTGAAGTGGAGCACACCCAGGAATCCCAGTGGTGCCTTCAGAATGTAAGGCCAAGGGCCTTACCAAATGCTCCAAGGAGCTGAAGTGGAGCACACCTGGGGATCCCAGCGGTGCCTTCAGAATGTAAGACCAAGGCCTTACCAAATGTTCCAAGGAGCTGACTATAGCGAAGACCACCTGGGAAGGAACACACCGGCCATGTTGGGAAAACAGACCTTTATTAGTCTGGCCAGACGGCACTCTTGAAGCAAAATAGCTCAGAGAGGCAACTGGCTCAGAATCCGAGGCTGTTTTTATAGGGGGTTGAGGGGGAAGTTAACATATCAAAGAAAAGGGGACAACGGTTAGTGGTCGACTGTCACATATTGATGGTTAGCAGACATCTGTAGCTTGTTCTAACAATTGTGGTGCCTGGAATATCAGTTCTGGATAAACAAAGAGTTGAGTAGTTTACTCTGGGACCCTAGGTCAGTTACAGATCCCTATCTAGCATCTCTAGACTAACAAACATCTCTATCCATTAACTCACATTTTAATCACAATGGGGCTAGAGAAAAAGGGGCAAAGGTTATGCAGTCCCACAGTACCGAAAAGGTTAGAGGAGAAATTTATAATGATGCCCAGATTTTTATTCATGGATCTTGGGCTTTGATTGAAATCAGGAGTGGAGGAAATTCCAAGGAGGTACAGTGGGGAGGAGACCGGAGAGGTAGCACTTTAGCTCTCAGATGAGCCTTACATAGAAATTCACCTCCCTGTGTAGATGGAGCTGAAGGCTGGTGCTGATGCAGACTAACGTGTGCAGGGGGCGATGGCTTTCGGTCTCTTCCATGGGAAATATTAAGCAAGACTATCTATGGAAACTGGAATACCTGGAATGCAGATGGGAGGCTAGAAAGGATGGGAGAGATTGAAGGAAATGGTAAAAGATTGCCAACCAGAATCAGGTACTCCATAAACCTACATCCACACCAGTATGTGTATGTGTTTTATGACTGCCTCCAGCATCTCTCAGAATCTCAGGTGTTTTGAGATGGAACATCTTAGACATGAAGAGGATATGAGTTAGAAGTTTCAGGACAAGTGAAAGAGACAAGAGGACAAAGGAGTTGAGAATGCTAGAGAGAAACTAAAGGATGAATGCACCATGAACATTCATCTAGAATGAGGAAGAAATGAAGCCAGGAAGGAACTGATTGATGGAGAAAATAGGGGATGGAGAAATGGGAGATGACCACAGAAAGAGCAGACAGGATCGAAGGGACCAGATCTAATGTTTCATAATATGGAATGTTACCAAAATACTGGTTGCAGTCATCCTGCCTTAGGAAATGGGGAAATCAAGGCAAAAGCCAAGAGAATGAACTGCAAGCATGGCTTTAAAGAATTAAAAGTAAAATTTTGTTCATCTAGAACTGCTAACTGCAAAAGACATCCCAATAATGCTATTGTTATATTTGTTTAAAGCTAGAGGAGAGGAAGCCAATGAAAAATAAGGTACTGCTTCTCATGTGACTGTCTTGGGGAAGACAAGATCACTGAGAAGCAAACTCCTGATGCCAACAATACTCACAACCAAGACTGTGCACTGAAATATTTGACCAAAAGTTTGGTCAAGAACGCCACTACTGAGATGGAGATCTAGCTGTTTTACATAACAAGCTGAAACTTTACTCCATTCATACTTTCACCAGTGACAGCCAAAGCCATGGTCCAAGAGTGATCTACCCTGCCCAACCATGAAAGCAGTGGGCCTTAGACTTCACTCTCCTCCTCCCTCCATGTCCTCCCATCAGTGGAACCCAACAGGAAACCAGATGAGTCCATCACTATCTGTATCCCAGGACCAAGAGTAGGAGGATGGTGAAGAGTGAATGTGGAGAAGGAAGCAACAACTCTCCAGCAGTTAATGAGGACTGGGAAAAGCTGTGTTGATGTCTTTGTCCAATGGTGCTGCTACGAGAAATACCTTAGACTGGGGGGCTGATCAACAGCACAAATTTCTCACAGTTCCAGCTGCTGGGAAGTACAAGTCCGAGAGACTAGGAGTTTCGGTGTCTGGTGAGGGCCCACTTCCTGGTTTACAGATGGCTTCTCACTGTGTCCTTGGGTGGTGGAAGGGGGAAAGCAGGCCCCAAATCTCTGTTATAAGGACAACAATCCTATCCTCAAAGGCAGAGCCCTTGTGATCTAATCACCTCCTAACAACCCTGCCTCCCAACCCCATTGCACTGGTGATTAGGCATCAACACAGAAATTTATTTTTTTGGTACCAGGGAATGAACTCGGGTCCTTGTGCTTTCCAGGCAGGCGGCGGAACCACTGAGCTAAATCCCCGGCCCCAACACAGGAAGTTTTGAGATGACAAACATTCAGACAGTAACAGAGCCCAGGATGTGCCTTTAGCTCAAAGACAATAATATGGACTATGCAAGCCAGGCATGGTGGCACGCACCTGTGATCCCAGCGCTCTGGGAGGTGAGCCAAGAGGACCACAAGTTCAAGCCCACCTTGGGCAGCTTAGTAAGACCTTGTCTCAGACTGAAGATTTTTTTTTTTTAAAGGCTGGTGATGTAACTCAGTGTGAAGGCCCTGGGTTCAATCCCCACTACTACAAAAAAAAATTAAAAACTGGAAGGTCTAGCAGCACCAGATCCATTCCTTAGGGCGGCACTTGGCAGGGCTGGGTGACTGCAGCACTTCCTTGGCCCCCACAACTAACCCTGAGGTCAAGGGCACATTTTCACCTTTGAGTTGTCCATCAGCATCAGGTGGCAGGGATGTTTTCTTACAGTAGAGAAGTATGGGGCCCGGGGATTTAGCTCAGTGGTGCCGCTGCCTGTCTCCCAAGTCCAAGGTTCTGAGTTCGATCCCCAGTACCAAAAAAAAAAAAAAAGTACGGTATGGTCCTGTGTTTATCTCTACTAACTGGGAAAGCAAAAAATAGTCCAAAAGAGCAAAATTTTTCCTGAAAAATGGAAGAGAATACTTTTCTAATAAGAAGGGAGAGAATTCCTTTACGCTTTAATATGCACACAAAGCATTTCTGTATCAAAAAAAAACATGAGACCATTTTTCTTTTACCCATGACACTTCCCTCAATTTATGTGACATGCCTGGAACTCTGTGGGCTTTTCCACTTGAGATCCTGTGCCAAGCCATGCAGGTGGGAAGCGGAAAATTTGTCCATGTTTCCCGTGACTTACCTGTGGGTGTTCCTTATTCTTGGGTTCCCTGCCACTGATCTGAAACCTCTGGGCTGAAGACCTCATCTAAGTCCTCTAAGGCATCTGGATCTCAAAAGTTTAACAGCACTGCATGTGGGGAACCCTCAAGGCAGGCAGAAAATGGTACTAAAGAGGGGGACCTATGAGATGGGATGATGGGTAAAGGAATGGGAAGGGATAAATTCACTGTGGAGAAGAAAACAGACGTCAAGAACAGAGCTACGAGGATGGGGGGGGCGGTGCCACTAGGAGGGCTGGTGTGATACAAGAAGGAAATGGTGATAAAAGGTCCAGAAGCCAGGACTTCCGGCTGGGACCTACAGGAAGAGGGCATGGCCTATGAGATCTGGAATCAGAGTTGACTGAGTGCCTGGCAAGGAAACCATGGGATGTTTCCACCACCTCCTCCATTGCCCAGTCTCAGAAACATAGGGGATTTTTTTAAATCCTATTTTGCTATTCACCATGTTTGATTCAGTTCAAATCAACAAATAATCAAGCCTACACAAGAGAAGAATAAAATTAGATTACTTTTTTTTTTTTTGAGACAGGGTCTCAAACACAGGGTGTGTAGTTCAGGCTGGCCTGGAACTCACAGCGATCCTCCTGCTTCAGCCTCCTAAATTATAGGATTACATAAGCTAAATTCCTTTTAAGAGTAAAAGTTAATATTGAGATTCAAAGCCTAGATTTTCCAAATTACTGCGGATTCAACCACAAATACATCACTTAGGTCCCAGCACTGCACATTAGTCTCTCTCAGCAAAGAGCAATTGATCTCTCAAAGCACTTATCGGCAGCTTCAGCTTTCCCAAGAAGTAGATGCAGATGAGCCAGGGAGCAGAGCAGCAGTGGTGCTACAGGGCTGATTTCTTTTTCAGCGCCAGGTGGATCAGCAACTACTGGTGCGGGTCCTGATATTGACATTGCACATTTCGCTTCACTAGGTTCTTCTGGCATTTGGACTTCTTTACTCGATCGAACATCTGCTGAGCAAAAGAATCCCTTTCAGTAGCTTCCATTTCTCTTCCTCTTCTTACAAGTTCTACCTGAGTGACTGGGTCTGCCTCCTTTCTCACTTCTGCCTTCATGCTTCATCAGCTTTTGCAGCAGCTTCAAGAACTAGATGTGCAGTGGTTCCAGCGCCTGCCTCACAAGCTCAAGGTCCTGAGTTCGATCCCCAGTATGAAAAAAGAACCAGATGTGGCTGGACTCTGGCCCATTCAGCTGGTGGCAGATGTCCTAATCCAGCTCTGATGTTTCCAGATTCCTCACATTTGGTGTGTAATTCCTTGTCCTTTTCTTTATCCTCCTCCTTTACTCTTTTCTCTTTATCTCTGCCATTATATTGATCTTTATTCTCAGATCAACAATGGGTTCTCCCATGACTGCATCACTCAGTGGTTTGACTCTTGACCTAGACCTCTGAACTCTGTAAGATTTCCCTTGACCCCCTGAACCACTTTGACTTTGTTTTCTTCTGCAACCCTAGGAGGAGCTACTGCTAAACCAATGCCTGGATCTCCTATCATATGAAACCAGTCTGGACCAAGATCTTGACTTGGATCTTGATTTCCTTCCACCTTTCTTTTGGCTGTATGGCCTACTGTCTGAAGACCGTCTGGAAGATGACGGTCTAAGGTGATTCTTCTTTCTCTTGCTTCTGCTTTCTTTCTTAGTGTTGATGACAGGCATTCCATTTCTATATACTGGATCCAGACCTTCAGGATCACACCTCCCTTAGCTGTGGAAGTCCTCAGACCTGGAAATTTTTCTTCAAATCAGGGCACTACCAGCATCCTCTGAACTTGCTTCAGTTTAAGCTCAGTGCCTTCCTGAATCCTCCTTTTAATTTTATGAGATGGGGTCCCACTAAGCAACTACATTGCCCAGGCTGAGCTTGGACTTACTATCTTCCTGCCTCAACTGTCCAGAATGATGGGATTACAGGCATGAAGCCACTGCCGGGCTAGCAGTTGCTGGCTTGCTGGCTAACTTGCTTGCTTTCTTCCTTCCTTCCTTCCTTCCTTCCATCCTTTCTTCCTTTTTTCCTTTTTCTTCAAAGAAAGTAAATTTATATTTTATTTTGTACAAGGATAAGGGGAAAAAATCACTTTAGTATGTATAACACTGCCTTCCTGTCGTTGCAGACATAGGTGTAGGCACGTCAGTAGGCTGGGAAAGCCACCCCATTCCTGAGGCAGGCATTCATGAATAGGGGTAGGGCCAGTCTTGTGGCTGCTGTTTTGAAATGTCGCTGGGCTGGGTCTAAGTGGTTCCTGAAGCTGAGATGAGGAACCTAACCCACTGTTGCAGAATAAGTTTGCAGGTTCACTGATTCTAGCCACAGAAAAAGAATTTCTGAGAGGCATCAGCAAGAGGCACTAGAAGGGTTTAGTAAGCAGAGATTTTAAGACACACACAAGACGGGAGGGTGGGTACTCAGAGAAATGAGACACTGGAAATGTAGGTCTCATACAGACAGAACAGAGAAAGTAGAGAAATGAACCTGATAGCAGCCAGCAGATATGACTAGGTAGAAATGAGATTCTGAAGGACTTATAGGAATTGGGGAGTAAGATACAGAAGCAGCAAATGTCGGCTCCCCATTTCAGTGGCCTGTGCTGTTTCAGTGTTTCGCAGCAAACTTTGCATTCTTCTCTTCCCAATACTTTGAAGAAATCAATTCTAAAAAGCCTACAGTTATAAGGCTCCATTCCGAGTTACTTTTCCCCAGATGGAACAGCTTTTTCCCCAGGTGCTCCTTCCTCCTTCTCTGATGAAATTTATAACCTCTTCATTAGCCTGTAATTCCTTTTATTCCAGAATATTAATGAAGATAACAAATAATTGTCTGATTCTCCCCAGTGACCTGAATTCCCTCTGGGTATATGGAATCCTTAAGTCTTCTGAAAGTAGGAATTCAGTGGTGAGATCCTGTTACCGTCATTAATTTGCAATTACAAAGCAGTAACTCCATTTACTTGAGAGGAAGGCAACTGGTAATTTCTTTCTTTCTTGTTTTTGGGGGGTTTTTTATCCCGTTTTGTTGGGGATTTGGGGTTGTTTTTTTTCTGGTACCAGGGATCGAACTTGGGTCCTTGCGCTTGCACAGCAGGTGGCAAAAACACTGAGCTAAATCCCTGGCCCTCTGTTTTGTTGTTTTGAGACAGCATTTTGCTATGTGTTTTAGGCTGGCCTTGAACTCACTATGTAGCCCAGGCTGGCCTCAAACTCATGGTGATCCTCCTGCCTCAGCAGCCCAAGTGCTGGGATTACAGGCATGAGCCACCACACTTGGCCCTACTGGTAATTAAACCAGCATCTAATCAAAACTAAAGCCACTCTCCTATTGACTAGATAATGTTCCCATTTCAATCGTAAGACTGTCTTAGAGTACAGGTATGTTATGCTTCTCAAGTGATATATTCCTAAGTCAGGTGACCACTATTTTTTTTTTATAACATATCACATGGTCAGTAAAACAACTTCGGTTGTCTTAAGAAAAACATTGCAAGGAGACAAAAGAAGAGATCTAACCAATTTCCTCTTCTGAAAAATATTAATAATCATAAGTTCCCTAACTACCTCATAGAGCTTTTGGAAGATCAAATGAGATAAGTAGTTGAATGTTCTTCATAAAATGCAATATAAATATGTAACTGCAGAGCCAAGCATGGTGGTGTACACCTGTAATCCCAGCACTCAGAAGGTTGAGGCAGGAAGATCGCCTTGAGTTCAAGGCCAGCCTGGGCTACATAGTGAGTTCAAGGCCAACTTGAACTGCATACTGAGATCCTGTCTCAAAAAAACAACAACAGCAAAAACTATAACTACAAAGCCTATTACCCCAGAACTCTGGGAGGCTGCAGCAGAAGAATCACAAGTAAAAGGCCTGGGTATGTAGCTCATTGCAAATGCCCTGTGTTATGGTTTGGGTCTAGATGTCCCCCCAAAGCTTCATGCAGTGGCTGAATCTAGAGTGTGTGATCCTGGGGTTAAGAGCATGTGATTACTAAATCAGTCCACTGATTGGTTTGGCACCGCTCTAATCCCGGTAGTCTGGATAAGATAAAAGGGGCAGAAAGATGCTGGGAAGCTCCCTTATTGCTTTTGCTACCATGTGGGCACCATGAACTGCTTCTCATCTGTGATGCCCCTCTGCCATGTGCCACCCTGCCTTGTAGCCAGCTGATTATGCACTAACACCTCTACGAACTGTAAGCCAAATAAACCTTTCCCCCTTTAACTCTGGATGTCCAGTATTTTCTCTCAGCAACAAGAGAAAAGTAACTAACACGCCATAGGTTCAATTCCCAGTTCTGGGAAAAAAAAAAAAAAGTAAATACAATGGAACCTGAATGCCTGGGGACCAAACTCAGTTCCACCAACTGGCTATGTGACCTTAAGTAAGTTGTCCAACTTCTCTATGCCTCAATTTCCTCATCTGTAAAATGGGAAGAGGAGTGGGCCCCCACCTTGGTTTGGACTGATGCAGCAAGATTGCAAAAGCTCTGCCCCCTCCTCAACCCTGGAACATGGCACAACTTGCACTCCCAGCTCCCAGTGGACCAGGCTGAGACTGCACAGGAAACACGTCCTTGTCAGCACCTCCTTACTCTTATTCCCTCTCTAACTTACCAGATTTTTCTAAAAGCATTCTTTTCTTTTTCAGTACTGGGGATTGAATTCGGGACCTTGTGCTTTCAAGGCAGGCACCGGAACCCCTGAGCCAAATCCCCAGCCCTAAAAGCATTCTTTTAATAAATCTCATGGGCCAGGGATTTAGCTCAGTGGTTCCGCCACCTGCCTGGCAAGCGCAAGGACCTGAGTTCGATCCCCGGTACCAATAAATAAATAAATAAATCTCATATACACAAATCATTGCTGCAAGCTTGGGTTCTAGGTAAACCAAAATCTGTACTACTGTCACAGATAGGAGAGGTGTGGATAATAATAATAATACAAGTAGAATCAAATGGTAAATGTATACTGCCAATTTCCCCATGATGAATTTTTTTTTTTGGTACCAGGGATTGAACTCGGGACCTTGCACTTGTGAGGCAGGTGCTGGAACCACTGAGCTAAATCCCCGGCCTGATGAATGTATTTATTATGTAAAACACACACACACACACACACACACACACACTAAATGCTACCGGTAGAGAAGTTAGGGCAGTGCCTGACACATAGTAATCATTCATGAAGCTGAGCAGAAAATGGACCTAAAAGAACAGGACAGGATGATCATGATGATGTTACAAACCCCTAGCTGTGGTCTGACATGAAAAGTGCCTGGAAAGGAACACTCCACCTTAACAAGTGAAAAGCTGGACAAACTGAAGATCAACAGCTCTTCTGAGACTTTTAAAAAAAGCAAGGTCACCAGACAAAATGAAGAGAGAAGGAAAGAGATAGGAGCATGCAACGAATCACACCTTATCAACAGTAGGAACCAGTCCTGGGAGAGGAAATGGATGGATTTGCTGAAGGTTCAGTGGACAAGCATGAGAGTTGGAAACTCCAGGGGGACCCCATCATGGGAAGGCCCTACATTTTTGTGAGTTTTACCTCTGGAAACTCTACCCGGCCCTCACAGGAAAGGTTAGAGAAAGATCCCCTCCAGCTTCTGAGCAGAGAGGGGCCCAGGAATCACTTGGAAACACTCCGGAGCATTCTGTTCTTAACAAGGCCTGCCTTCAAGAGGAGTTGTTGTTCCCCAGAGCCTGACCTGATGGGGTATATCAGAGCCCACCCAACCCAGAAGGGAAGACCCAGCAGCAGCACAGCCCAGCTGTCCTGCCCCACATAAGGGGAAGGGGCGACTGAGAAGCTCTGGTGGAGCTCACAGCCACAGGAGACAAGGGCCTAATGCCAGGAGTGCAGAGTGATCCCTCTCCTACTCTAAGACACATCACTAGAGGAATGTTCATTAGAGCTCCTCCTACCCACATTAAATAAAAATTATAGGAGGCCATGGCTCTGGGGTTTTTATTATTAACATATGTTTGCAATACATAGTAGTTATATAATTTCTGGATTCTTTTTAATCCCTTTACTCTCTCTTCTTCCCCCTTCCCTTGATCCCCTTCTCTAAAAAGTCCACCTCCCTATCATCTCCCCTTTATATTGCTCTTTAATTAATTTATATTTTGGTTTATCATATAAGAGGAACCATGTGATATTTAACTTTCTACATCTGACTTATTTCACTTTAACAATATGGTCTCAAGTTCCATCTATTTTCCTGCAAATGACACAATTTATTCCTCATTATGGCTGAATAATATTCCATTGTGAATATATTCCATTCCATATTTTCTTTATCCATTCATCTGTTGATGGGCATCTAGACTGTTTCCAGAGCTTAGCTATTGTGAATTGTGCTGCTATAAACATGAGTGAGCAGGTATAACTATAGTATGATGGCTTTAATTCTTTTAGGGTTATACCCGGGAGAGGTACAGGTAAGTCAAATAGAATTTAAATCAATCAACAACAAAAATGCTGGCAGGGCTGTGGGGAAAGAGGAACCCTGCTCCACCGCTGGTGGGAGTGTAGACTGGTGCAACCACTGTAAAAGTCAGTATGGAGATACCTCAAAGAACTAGGACTGGAAGTCTCATTTGACCCAGCTATTTCCCTGCTGGGTATCTTCCCCAAAGAATTACAAGAATCATACCACAGTGATATATGTGCACCCACGTACATAGCAGCAAAATTTGTAATAGCTAAAACTTGGAAGCAGCCCATTTGCCCATCAACTGGAGATTGTATAAAAAAAAAAATGTGTTTTTTTATAAAATGGAGTACTACTCAGCCATAAAAAATAAAAAATTAGAGACATTTATCACTAAATGGATGCACATTGAGGTGATACTCTTACGTGAAATAAATAGGACACACATGTAAATATCAAATAGTTTCTCTAGTGTAAGAAACTGAAAGTGTAAATAAGGACTGAAAGGTATAATAGATAATGTGAAATAGGAAGAAAAGGGGCAAAGGGGAAGGGGAAAGGAAAGAAGGGAATGGAATTAATATGAGAAAATGAAAAAATGGAAACAAAGTCTTTGTAAATAGGAAGGGATGGAAGGGTTGAAGGGAGGGCAGGGGAATGGAGAAAAAACAAGAACCAAGAGTGATTATGTAAAGGTGCAGATTTCCAATGATGATTGTCATTATATTGTATACCTAAAATGTACTGATAAAATATGAAAATGTTAAAATAAATAAATAAATTACTATAAAAAATAGAATTTAAAAACCTGTGTTTTGGACTAAGCTCCCGCACTAGACCCAACAGAACAGGCTAAAAATCAAAATAAAGTCACTCATACAAAGGTTCTACATCACCAAACAAAAACTAGGCTGTTATCAGACCTTCCTAGAAACCAGGAGAGAAAGATAAACAAATTATCCAACAGGCCAGTTTCAGTTGACCTTCTGCTTTCATTTTTACAAAAAGGTAACCTGAAGTAGCCTGATGTCAACCAACCAGTTATTTTTCTATTGTCCTGTCTTCCTATGCCCACCTTACAAGGAACGTAACCTTGATATGATCAATATGGTTTTTGTTCTTTGTTTCTGCTTTCTTCAGCCCTTCTTTTTCTATGAAGCCAACTTCTACTCAGTTCACTAGAACACTGTTCTATTATTATATGAAATAGAGTGTAACCTGATTCTAAATCACAAATCCAATTAAGATCTTTTAGTTTGTTGTAATTTTGTCTTTTGATACCCAGTACATTACATCTAGCTTTCAACAAAAAATGATAAGGCATACTAAAGGCAACAGACACAGTCTGAAGAAGCAGAGCAAGCCCCAAGTACAGACTCCAGTACAGCAGGGATGTTGGCATTCTCAAACTAAGAATTTGACTTTTTTTCATTAGTTTTTTCAATCTGAGAATTTAAAACAACTATAATTAATATGTTAAGTGATCAAAGGGATAAAATAGATGGCATGTAAAGACACATGGGCAATGTAAACAGTGGAAAATTCTAAGTAAAGGAAATCATAAGAAAGAACAGAAGAAATGCTAAAGGTTAAAAACACATAACAAAAATTAAGAGTACTTTCAAAAAGCTTATCAGTAGACTGGACACAAACTGAGGAAAGAATTTCTGAGTGAACAGAAACTTCCAAAACTGAAAAGCTAAGAGAGAAAGAAAAAAAAAAGATTTTAAAAAGAAAAATTCAGAAAGGAAGAGAAAAAGGGGAAAAAAGAGAATGGAAGGGAAAAAATGGAAACAAAGCTTTTGTAAATGGGGAAGGGAAGAAGGGTTGAAGAGAGTGGAGTAAATGGGAAAAAAAGAATTAAGACATATTATGTACAAGTACACATTCCCTGTGATGAATGTGATCAGTATGGATGATAAATATGTACTAATAAAAAAATAAAATTTAAACAAAGGAATATTTAAGAACTGTACAACAGGGGCCGGGGATTTAGCTCAGTGGTTCCAGTGCCTGCCTTGCAAGCACAAGGTCCCAAGTTCGATCCCCGGTACCAAAAAAAAAGAACTGTACAACAGCTACCAAACTTCTGACTTTCCAAGAACCTCAGATTCCTATTTTTAAGAAAGAGTCAAAGTTTTCCTACAGCCTCAGGACTCCAGACTGAATGAAAAATCTCAGCTGCTACATTTGGCTACCAGCTGCTATTCATAGGGGATTAGAGAAGAGGGGAGTTTCTGAGAGTGGGTCTCAGTGATGTATACCTGGACAAAAGATAACAGAAAAGAGATAAACAAGAAAGATCATAGACATTAGACTCAAATTCTCATGAGCTTGTTAAATCTCTAAAGCCTAGCACAGGGTCTAGCACATAGCTGTAAAACCGTAAGTGATTATTTAATGTGATGATTTTAAATGCATATCCATAAATTCTCTAATACTCCTCCTTTAAGTGATAGGGTTTAATTTCCCTCTCTTAGTGTGGACTGGATTTACTGAATCACATCAACTATGGCAGAAATTATAGGATCGCTCTTCCAACATTTGATTGTGAAAAGACTGGGGTTTCCATCCGTGCTGTGCCCTTCCTCATTCCCTCTTTCTCCTGGATCTCTCAAACTAGGGAGGCCGCTGCGTGGGCAGGCCTGTGGAAAGGTCCACGTGGCAAGGAACAAGAGCTTCCTTCCCATGGTCACATGGGGGCGCCAGGAAACGGCCCTGGAGCCCTGGGATGGCTGAGGCCCTGGGCTTGGGCTTCTGGCCCACAGACTTGAGTGATGATAAAAACGTTTTCAGTTGTCAAATTTGGGGCAACTTGTTATACAACAATAAATAACTAATAATGTGGAAAGACAAGCAAATCCCCAGTATCACTGATTTGCTTGAGGAACAAGGGAGAGTGCCAAGACTGAAGAAGAGGTGAACAGAAATGTATGTCAAGGAGGAACACACGTCAGCATGAAATATGGAAAAACCAGCAACAAAATCTTGTACTACAACAAACTCAGTGGTAAAATTGGATTCCTAAACTCCCTCAGGCAGCCCAGAGGGCCACTAGCAGAAAAGGAAGAACATTAAACAAAGTGGGACTTGAACCTAGGACTTTGCACTGAGCCACATCCTTAGACCTTTTTTTTTCCCCTTATTCTTTGTCTCTTTCTTTCATTTTTTTTTTTTTTTGAGATACGATCTCACTACATTTCTAAATAACCTGGGCCAGGCTGGAACCTGAGATTGTCTTGCCCCAGCCTTCCAGAGTTTTTATGTGTGGCGTGTGTGTGTGTGTGTGTGTGTGTGTGTGTGTATTTCTGTGTGAAGGATTAATATTTATTCTGTGGATAGAACAAAGGGTACCTGATAATTCAAACTCTGTATTCAGCTGGTTTTTTGGGGTCACTTGAACATAATTCTTTTTTCTTTTTCTTTTTTGTTTTTTTCTTTTCTTTTTTTCTTTTTCTTTTTTTTTTCTCTTTTCTTTTTCTTTTTTTTCTCAGTAGCATGGATCAAACTCAGGACTTTGAGCTTATGAAGCAGGCACAGCACCACTGAGCTAAATCCCCGGCCACTTGAATATAAATTAGTAAGACATTCCTCTGAATTCAGTCTTAACTAGATGGATTTCAATAAACTTTCCCAAGTCATTACATCTTAATAGAGTCCCCAGAAATTTTCCAGGTTCGACTTTTCCAAGGCAGCTTCCAAAGCGTCCTTCTCAAAGTGGTAATTACTTTGTGATGACCATGTGTGCCCTGGCACTGTGATGGGAACAAAGCTTTGCAAGGTTGAGACTTCTGGTCCCAGCCCTGTCTGACAAGCCACGGGACCTCAGATCAGACGCTTCCTTTCTGAGACTCACTTCCTCATTTGACGACAGTGATGCCATACTTCACAGCACGCTACAAGAGCCCACACTGGATGCAGAAGCACTTAACAAACTGTAAAGTCCAGGAAATACAAATTCCTTTCAGCAGTCATGTTGTTCAAAAGCAGCAGACTCTTAGCTCCTGTCAACCCCTCCATCATTTCCTATCTTTGATTAGCAGGAATATTTCTCTCCACCACCTGCTCTCCCATCCACTGTGCCTATCATGGCTTCCCTGTGTTTCCTGCCATGCCTGCCTCCTTCCCTCTCCTGTTGCTGGCATTATTATTTCCCCCTTATACAAGCTGCTGTCAGGCTTCCCTTTCACTCCTTCTCTGTTTTCCTTTACCTGGGACATCAGCCCTGTCTTTCACGAAACCACAAGGGAGTCATTTCACTTTCATTTTCCAGAGGAAGAGATACCTACCAGGTGAGGACTTGGTCTGTACAGTGAGGTAACCCTAAATGTCAGCTCTAAGTTACCATGGCTCCTGTGGTCCAGGACTGCCTGTGGACAGAGGAGATACAAATTCTGCTCAACACCTTCCTGTTTTCCTCAGGCTCTGAATTCCCCAGAGTTCTAAATCCAGATCTTACCTCCTGCCAACCTGGCCAACACCTCTTCTCACAAGAATAGAGTTGGCGATTAAAATCATAGGTTTGGGCCGGGGATTTATCTCAGTGGTTCTGCCACCACCTGCCTCACAAGCGCAAGGACAGAACTCATTGGTTCACTCTGAGCAAGTTACCTAAGCTCTCTGAGCTTCAGTTTTGCCATGAGTATAATGTCAACTGCCTCCTGCGGTTGCAGGTAAGCATTAGAAAAGACAATGTACATAACGTACTTTAAAAATGTGCCAGATAGCCGGGCACAACAGTAGCTGGAATCCTAGCATTCAGGAGGCTGATGCAGGAAGTCCATAAGTTCAAGTCCATCCTGGGAAACTTATTGAGACCCTGTCTCAAAACTTTAAAAGATAAGAAAAGGGCTAAGGATATATCTTATTGGTAGAGTGCTTGTCTAGCATATACAAGGCCTTAGGTTCAATCCCTGGCCCATCAGAAGAGACATAAGGAAGGGAAGGAGGAAGGGAGGGAAGAGAGAAAATATTTCAGACACAAAGAAGGACTCCATAATTATTTTTTCCTTTATTAGTACATATTTGCAGTACATAATGATTACATTTATCATGAGGAGTTGGTACATGCACATAATGCATTTTTTTTTCTCGGAACCGGAAATCGAACTCAGGACCTTGCACTTGCCAGGCAGGCGCGGCGCCGCTGAGCTACATCCCTGACCATAATGCATATTAATTCTCTTTTTTTTTTCCTTTTTTGCTCCCTACCCTTCCCATCCCTCCTTGCTCCTTCCAACTTTGGCTCTCTTCCCATTTACAAAAGCCCTATTTCCTTTGTTTCTTTCTTCAATTCTTTTTTTCCAGCCCCTTTCCCTCCATCTCCTGTTCCCATTTCCATTTGAAAAAGACCTCTGGGCCAGGGATTTAGCTCAGTGGTGCCACCACCTGCCTCGCAAGCAGAAGGACCGGAGTTCAATCCCCGGTGCCAAAAAAGAAAGAAAGAAAAGAAAAAGACCTCCCTGCTTCCTATTATCTGTTGTTAACTAGCAAACTATTATTTCTGGCCATAAGATTTCAACCCCTCCTTTATGCTACCCTGGCCTCCATATCTCCTTCTTCTCCTGAGTCCCTCATTCCCTTCCTTCCTGCAGCCCCTAATCAGCCCCACCAGGCAGGTCTCCTCTGCAAAGCTACTCAGACCACACCAGCCCATGAGGAGGTATCCCTGTTGCAAGTCTCACAGCCCTGCCTCTGCTGTTCATCTAGAAGCCGTCATGTTCTTCCTCATGCTGTTCATTATCGCTCTGCATGTGCTGTCATTTAGCCCAGCCAGGCCTTCCTTGCTGATTTCTAACAGACTTACATTCAGCCCCAGTAATGAAAATGCTCAATTTTAAAATAATGTAAGTATATACCAATGAATAACAATGAGAAGAAAAATGTGCCCCTTTTTTTTTTGGTACGGGGATCGAACTCAGATCCTTGTACTTACGCAGCAGGCAGCAAAACCACTGAGCTAAATCCCCCGCCCTGTGCCCCTTTTTTTAGGGTCCAACAGCAGGCCAGGCTTTTCTTGGAGCTCACTTTTTATCTTCTAGATATCCCTATTAATGGAGAGGATATGATTTCAACACAGCTTTGTCAGTAAAATTGTCAGAAATGGAAATAACGTGACAGATGGAGGCTTGGTTCTGGGATGGCAGTGAGAGGATCCTAGGCATAAGTCATGAGAGTCTAATTAAGGTAACATCACCTGGCTGCAAACTGCCACTGTGCACCTGGGACTCTTGATCTTTAAAGCACTGTCAGGTTAATACTATGGTTGGAATGTCTGTCCCCTAGAATCCCTGTGTTAGAAACTTAATCCCCAAGGTCACTTGTTAATGGTATTTGGAGGTAGTATCTTTAAGAGGTGATTAGGTCATCTGGGCTAAATCATGCATTAAAGGGTAAAGGGGCTCTCGTAACAGTGGGTCTGATGCAAAAGGCAGTTTGCTCTTTCTTGAGTGAGTACTTTCTCCATGAGATCCTGTATGGTACCTTGACTCTCTACCAGCAAGAAGCCCCCACTGGCTACAGCCCTTCAATCTTGAAGAAAAGTTGAAAGAAAGGAACAGCAATAGACAGCAAGGAGAGAGAGAAGATTCACCATGAAATCTGCAAGGCAGGGCCTTCCAGGATCCAGGAATGATTTCCAGCATTCCCCCAAACTTGGGATGCACTTACTTCCTCCCACCTCTTTACCAGAGATGGAACTCAGGATCTTGCACTTTCGAGGCAGGCACGGTGCCATTGAGCTAAATCCCTGGCCCCCTCCCACCTCTCTTTTTGGCCCTGTCCAAAGAGATTAAATCTCAAGGGAATATTAAAAGGAGGTCTAGAAGGAGTTAAAAGGTACGTATCCCAAGAAATCTCTCCTTACCAGTTTACTGATTCCTGAAAAGCCTTTTTCTTTCACAATTAAGATCAATGCTTAAAATGTGAAGGCAGTTAGTTCATAGCTTGAGCAATCAACAAATGCAAACAGTGCTAAGCCATCCCTCCTGGGTTTTATTTGGGTAAAAAGGAGTCAAAAGGGACCAGTAAAGGATGAAACTACACAAGTGAGTCAACCAACTTTGCACTTCAAGGCCAGAGAAAACTTGTAGGAACAGCTTCCTCCAGCTGTGCTGGGGTGTGTAGGCAGCCCTGCCAGTCAGCTTTGTGACTTCATGGCCTGACCTGGGAACAGTGCTACAGTCAGTGTACAGGGTTTGGTAGTGAAAGTCATTCTATCGGGACTTCCTCTACACTTCTCAATTTCTAGTGAATGGGGTTGTTAGGGACTGAATCATGCATCACCATACATACCCTCTCCCTGCCCACTGCCAAATCTGTAGGTTAAAGCCCTGGCTGCCAGTGCAATCTTATCTGGAGATAGGAGGTAAATAAGACTAAATATGGTCATAAGGGCAGGGCCCTGATCCAGCAGAACTGGTGTCTTTAGAAGGAGAGACACCAGGAATGCATGCACACATGGGAAAGGCCAAGTAAGGACAGGGGAAGAAGTGAACATCTGCAAGTCAGGAAGAGAGGCCTCATCACAGCCAACCCTGGAACATGGATCATGGACTTGTAGCCTCCAGGGCCATGAGAAAACAAAACATTGTTTAAGCCACCTTGTCTGTGGTACTCTGTCATGAGCAGGTTAATCATGGGGCCTGATTCATAAGAAACACACTCTTATGGAGAGGAAGAGAGAGAGAGAGAGAGGGAGAGGGAGGGGGGAGAGAGAAAGAGAGAGAGAGAGAGAGAGAGAGAGAGAAACAGAAACAGTTCCCAGGAGAGAGGGGCATAGAGGCATAGAGGCCCCAGGCTGGTCCTTGCAGAATTCTTTTGATGGGCTTAACCTCTCACCCTCTAATCACAGCAAGCAGTTGAGACTCTCCAGGAGCTCCCAGGTACCAGTTATCTATGAACTCACAAAAACATTTATCACTTCAGAGACTCCAAGGGTTTTAGGAGCTGTGTTCCAGGAACTGAGATACCTGTATCTTATTACACAATGTCACAGTGGTCACTTCTCATAAAAACAACAGCAATTCTGTGAGATGGGTACTACTATAAGCCTCATTATTACTAATAAGGAAAACAAGGCTTAAAGAAGTTATATAACTTGGCCAAGGTCACAGGACTAAGAATTAGAAGCTTGATAGCCTGACTACAGAGCTCCAGGTACTTACTGCCCTATCATATTCTCCTATGGTTGCATAATTTTTAAATCAAATATCTTAGTTACTTTTTAAGTCATTTACTTTATTACTCATCATCATAACGTAAAGGGATTGATCCCCTTCAAGGACATGAGCCTGAGGAACAGAAAGAGTTACAATGGATAGAACCTTAAGTAACAGGCCAGTCATTGGAAAGGCTTGAAAGACACTTGTTATTCAGGCTGCTGCCAAGCCCACCCCTGTAATGCATCCTGTTACTCTTTGAAAGAAGCTCTAATGCATGAAGGTAGCTATGACCATCAAATCTCTGGCACAAGGAAAATTTTTCTGATTTTTTTTAACCTTAAAAATTGTTTCTTTTAAACCATCACATTAGGCTATCATTTAGACAAGTAAGCAGGAATTTCTTTTTTTTTAATTGAAGAAAGGCTTAGCTTTTCTCTACTTCATATAGAGACTTTTAACTGTGTGATTACTCTGCCATCTAGCTTCCTAAGCCTATATAGCTGTTTGTGAGATTCTCCTGGGGCATATTAGGCCTAAGCACTGCTTTGGCTTAAAGTGCATTGTTTAAAAGCACTTAACAATAAATAAATGTTCAATGATGCCAAACAGAAAGGGGGGGGGGGAGAAATAACAGGAACATCATGTCTCCTCTCAAACAGGAAACATTACTTATTTGAAAAGTCAATCACAGTGTTATAAGAGATCCCTGATCCAGTTGAAGGTTTCTTCTTGTTAAATAAAGGTCAACCCAACAGCATTCTTTCTTTCCAAGAATGTGGACCGCAAATTTTGGACTTAAACTGAGTAAGGTGAACATAAAAGGCCAACACACAAAACACTGAGCATCTACCCATCAGTTGTTTGACAAAATCTTGTGAATTTAGTTGAAAAGAGTGAGCTTTTTCTAGTAATATGTATATGTCCTGCGCCAGTAGTTTTTTTTTTAACCTTACTATCCTTGAGTTACCAAGAATAATATTTACTACAAAAATTTTATTGTTGCTAGGGCCAGGGATTTAGTTCAGTGGTTCTGCCGCCTGCCTTGCAATCACAAAGTCCCGAGTTTGATCCCCAGTACCAAAAAAAATTTTTATTGTCGCTAAACAATAGTAACATACCCCTAAGGAAAAGAAGAGAAATCTCTACTCCAGCCTGAACTCCAGTTTGAGATTGTATTAAAACATTCTTCTTGAGTAGAGTCACCAATATCAGGAAATAAATGTCCTGAACTCCCTCAGGCTAGAGGAGCCTGTTGACAGCAGAGTGTGAACAACTTGAGCAGGAAATATAGACAAGACTATTCTCATCCACAATAGAACCTGATTCTTTTCCTATGAAATTGTTCCTTTGTTATTAAAGGATTTGTTCTCAGTTTCCCTGGAGGTCATGGTGTACTATTGTGTTTATACACACACACATACAAACACACTAAGCAGACAATATATCTCTTTATGTTGAAGCATCTAGTTCAAAAATTCATTTTCAGTTTAAAATGAATAGAAAAAAACATATGCTTCTCATTCTATTATCAGCTTTCAATGATTAATTGTAATGGAAGAAATAAGTATAAAATAATCAGATATACAAAGTGATCTAAAAGGAAACATTGTGCTTAAAATGGAGCAAAAGATGACTGGATGTTTCATTGATGAGTTTATAGTTGACTATGAGTTCATAATTGACTATGCTGTTTGGTAGTAGGGCCAGGTTGGAAGAGGCAAGTCACTGGGGGCACAACTTGAAGGGTGTATTCTTGTCCCCTGCTCCTCCCTTCTCTCTGTTTTCTGGATGTTGTGATGTGGGCACCTTTCCTCCACCTTGCCCTTTCACCCTGCTATTTCTGCCTTGGAGCCAGCCAACCATGGACTAAACTCATTGAATTGTCAGCCAAAATAAACCTCTAATCCTTTAAGTTGTGAATGTCAGGTATTTTGTCCTAGCAACAGGAAAGCTGACTAATACAAAAATGGTACCAGAAGTGGGGTCATCACTGTGACTGTATCTGACCATGTAGTTTAGAAGCCTTTGGAAGTTGTTTAGAGGAAGAATTTAGAAAAGTTTGGAGAAGCAGGCTAGAGAAGCCCTAGAATGCTGTAACCAGAGCCTGATGAGTGATTCTAGACAAAATTCTGAAGATCAAAATGTCAACAGGAATGAAAGCAGAAAGTCCAGGTCCTGTGGTCTCATTCAGGAATGAGGATCTTTTGGAAATTGGATTAGAAGCCATGCAAGTTACACTCTAGAAAAAAAAAAATCTGTTTTACATTTTGCCCATGCCCTAAGACTTTGCAGGAGACTGAGATTAATTCCAGTGGACTAATTGATTTGGCAGAGGAAATTTCAAGGCAGCTCCATGTTTAGGCTCTGGCATGGGTACTGCTGACTACTTTTAACCAGGTTTACAGTGAGAATTAGGTACAAAAAGCAAGACATAGTAATTTTTTTTCCAGTATCGAGGATCGAACTCAGGACCTTGCACTTTCAAGGCAGGCGTGGCACTACTGAGCTAAATCCCTGGCCCTGGCATAATAATTTTTAAAACTTAAATTTTGGCCCAGAAGGAACAACATATAAACTTGGGGCAAAGGAAGTGAATTACTGAAGAGATTAGACCACTAAAAAGAAAACCAAGTACTCTGTACAAGGACAAGATGAAAGATGCCATGAAGTTCTTTCAGAAATCACCAAGACCTCACCCACTGCAGACTTAAGGGTGTAAAATCATCAATATCTCATTACAAAAAAGGGTTCCTGGAACACCTGCTCAAGAAGGGTCTCCCTATACTCTTAAATGAAATAAATTAGAAAAAATAAATAAATAAATAAATTAGACACACATGTTTAAATATTGCATTGTTTCTCTGGTGTGAGAACCTGAACTTGGAAATAAGGACTAAGATGTATATTGGATGTTGGGAAATGGGAAGAAAGTGTTCAAATGGAAAGGGAAGGAGGGAGAAAGGAAGGAAGAAACAAGAAAAAAACATGAAAATAGAAGGAAGAAAAGGAAACAAAGCTTTTGTACATAGGGAGGGGAGAGGGTTTGGGGTGAGAAAAAATAGGCAGAATGTATAATGTACAGGTGCAAACTCCCTATGTTGAAGGTTATCATTATGTATGCCTAAAATGTACCAATAAATGTTTTGCTATTAAAAAAAAAAAGTCTCCTAGAGAATTGGTTCTCCAGGATTCATTTCACTATGCTCAGACACCCAGACACTGCTGTTGCCATGATTCAAGGGGACCCAGATACTGCTCCCACTGGCAGCAGACCTTGGGATCATCCATGTGAGGTTGGTTGTTGAGCCATGCAGAATGCATGAGTTGTAGAGTCAGGGAGGCTTCCAACCAGATTTTAAAGGAATGCCTAGGATACTGGGTAAAGTGTCCCTGGAAAGTGAGTGCATGAAACTATGGGAATGGAGCCAGAGGTGCAGTGGAGACCCCAGGAATTCAGAGATTCCAGGAACCTGCCAGGAAACCTGCTAAGGAAAGCCACAAGAAAGCAAAACCAGCTCACATGAGAGGCCAGTGGGCTACAACTGGCGGGACCAGAGTGCTGGGACTACCCAAGCCTTCTGGAATTCACATCTTACAACCATGTGCCCTAGATGCTGGTCTTGGAGCTATAGGATTAAATGTTTGCCCCATCAGGTTTTGGTCTTGCTTTGGTCCAATTCTTTCCTATTCTCCTATTCCTTTGGAATGGGAATTTTTAGCCTGTGTCATTGTACCTTCAACTTGTAGGATCTGTGTTGACTTTAGAATTTAGTGCAAGACAGGGATTTCCATACATCAGTTGGTATCTGAATACTTTCAAATTATGCCACACTAGTTTCGTAAGCTTTTATTTTTTTACTCCTTAATTGGCATATTTTTCTCATTTGTGAAAATTGAGTATGCTGTGATATGATAGAACACATAATTTTTGCTATTAAAAGTAATCATTTAACAGCTTTTAATTTAGTGGCAGCAGTTTCAGAAACAAATTAAAGTCATTAACAAGAAGTAGGTGTATTTAGAAAACCTATAATGAAAGGCCCAAATGAGAAGCACTCATAGTCACCATGCTTTAGTGCCTTGGTAATAAAGATGCTGCAATATCGGGAATCAGATAATGAAGGCTCTGACTATGTAGAAAACCTTGAAGGAAACTGTGTCTGAATAGATTACCAAAGAAAATACAAAAATATCCTACAAAGAAGTAGAGTAAATAGCATCAACAACACGGAATAGCGGAGAAAGCCTTGGGCTTGGAGTCAGGCAATCAAATTATGGTTCCACAACTTAGTAGTGTGTGTCTTTGAGTAAGTCACTTAATCCCTACCAGTCTGTTTTCTGACACATAAGAAAGAAATAATAACCTTTGTTCTGCTTGTCCGGCAAAGCTGTTGTGAAGATCAGCAGAGATGATGTATATGAGACCACTCTATAAAATCCAAACAAATATAACAAATATAAAATCCTGGTGTTATAAAACTTTAGCCCTGAAGACATATTTCAAATGGAACATCCAAAAGTTAGCAATCCAGATATAGAAGAGTAGTAGGTTTGTTGTTTTGTTCCCTTCTCTTGGTTTTTGTTTATTAGTTGTTTTTGTTTTTGAGACAGGGTTTCACCATGTTGTCTATGCTGGTCTTGAACTTGCTATGTAATCCAGATTAGCCTCAAACTATTGATCATCCTCCCTCGGCCTCCCTAGGACTAGGATTACAAATGTGCATCACCACACCCAGCAAGAATAGTGTTTTTCCCAAGGGCTGCAAATGACTTCTGCCTTGACAACAGATTAAGGTAAGAAGATAGAGGAATTTGAGAATTAAAAGGCAGCATCCCCCCAAAAAGTTGGACATTCTATTTTCAGTCCATGATATAAAAGATGCCTTCTCCCTGTGAGACCTGAGTGAACACTACTAACAAAGTCAAAGGACTGTTCAGAATTCCAGAAGCTAAAATGTTTGACAGAACTGGCCTAAGCAAAATCGTGTACCAATGGCACTTGTCCCCTGTACCCTTTGCACACAGGGTGAACCTGCCTTGGGTTGCCGAGTGTGTCAGTGCTGGTGGAATGGACCAGCCCTATCTTTTCACTGTAGATCTAAATATGAATTAGTTTTCTCAATGCCTGTTCTTTTGTGGTTGACTGAATACATCATCTGTGCTAGATGTCCACACTCAATCTTCATGAATGTTAATAAGAGTTCATTATCATCAAAGGAAAAATAGATGCACAAGTGTCACCATGAAATGGGATTCATGGGTACATGAAATGAGGACACAAGGTGACCCAGGCTCAGTTTATGAGACTCAACTAACCAGACTGCCAAGAGACAGTTCCATTGCTTTTTATTTTATTATTTTATTGATTTGTCTGTGCTTCCATGAATGTTTACCACTCTGTCAATTAATCCTTTAATGTGCAATCTTGTCATTATTTAGGGCATTAATACAATGAGATATTACTCTTTATGGGCTACTGTTAAGGGTTTTAGTAAGTCACATATCTTTGGTTCCCTGGGAAAAGGTTTATTGATTTTTCCAGCTCTTGCTGTTAATGCCCAGTGTTTGGCAATGGAGTGTCAGTGAAAGGAGCTATTACACAATTGGCACAATCACTATTGGGTGGCACGGTGTGCATCACACTCTTACGTGATTAAACTACAGCATTCTTTTCTCTCACTGCTGCACCAGCTAAAATCACATGCACACCTACAATGCTCCCCTTTGGAACCCAGATTACAGAGCATAAGCAGTTACAGAGTTGCTCCTGAATATGAGCCTGTCCTAAAACATGGTCAGAGAGATCCATGGGATCCCACATTCCTGAAAACAGAACCAATATAAATACCATCAGAAAGAAGGCTTGGTTTTTCTCTGAATGCCAGTCTCCCCCTACTCCTCATTTCTCCAGATACTTCGCCACCCTTTTTTCCTGACCTCAGCAGCTCTAGCCAGTCTCTTTCAATGGATGTGCACTCCCTTTCTTATGCATTAGTGATGCCTTATATTTCAAGGTTATCTCAATTAATAAATGTTTTATAATAAACCTCTAGTGACAGTATGCCAGGTCTGGTAAGCTGACCAAGGACATCAAAAGCATCAGTCAGGGGCTGGGGATTTAACTCAATGGTTCTGGAGCCTGCCTCAAAAGCGCAAAGTCCTGAGTTTGATCCCCGGTACCAAAAAAAAAGCATCAGTGAGAGCCAGGCACAGCAGTACATGCTTGTAAACCCAGTGAAACTGGAGGATCACAGGTAAAAGCCAAACCTGGGCAAGTTAGCAACTCAGCACCATATTTCCTAGAAAATAAATATAATCTTTATATAAAATAGATATTTATATAAAATAGATTATATAAAATAAATATCTTATATTAACTTTTGCTACAAAAGACACAGTAGGGCTCATGTCTTTTTTTTTCATGTACAATAATCCACATTTATTCAAATACAGTCATGTCATCTTCTTCTGGAACATCATCATAAATCTCCAAACCCGGAATTCCAGCGTAAATTTCTTGCAATTCTATTTCCTGTAGAACCATTGCCCCCAATTTCTCACGTCCAGCAATTGAGCTCTTCTTAAATGAGAATTTCTTATCCATGTAGCCTGCTAGTAGTGCATCGCTACAACACATTACATGTTGAATTATGAAGATTCATATTAGACACAACCACATCCGTTTATCAGAGCACATGTTATTCGTGCATTGTGTCTAACTCCAACTGATCATTCAGCAATAAGTCTCAAGTTCGTCTGTTTACAAAAGAATTTTCAATCAACAAAGAAAGCCAGTTCTGGCTTTTAAAAACTATTTTCTAATTAATCAAATGACTTTAGATAAAACTTTTTTTTTGAGACAGGGTCTCACTATGTCGTGCAGGCTGGGCTTGAACGCACTATGTACCCAGCCTAGCCTCGAACTTGCAATTCTCCTACCTCAGCCTCCTGAGTGCTGGAATTTACAGATGTGTGCCACCATGCCCAGTTTATCAAAGGACTTTAAATTCAAGACACATTGAATCATAATTAACCCCTCAAGATTAAACTTGTCACTTCCCATTTAGTTTTCAGTTTTGTTTTCTAGTTCAGGAGATTGAACCACTCAGGGCCTTCACACCAGTTTTGTTTGTCTGTTTGTTTGTTTAAGACAGGGTCTTGCTAAATTGCCCAGGCTGGACTCAAACTTGCAATTCTGCCTCATCATCCCAGAATGCTAGGATTACAGGCATGCACAACCATACCTGGCTTAGTTTCAAAACTCTAAAAAAAAAAAAAAACTCTAAAAAGAGAACACCTGGAACTAGCACCCATAGTAGTCTGAGCTAACCCTTGGCCTCTGTATGGCTCTGATTCTACATACAATGTTCTCAGCGTACTGAGCCTTTTGTGTTCTAGTTAACTCTTAGAAAGCATCTAGTAGCTCAGCCTTCTCCCTTTTTCCTGTTTTTCAACTTAGAAAGATATTGAGGAAATTCAGTATATACCCCTCCTAATCATCACTAAAAGAGTTTTTCTCTGCCTGCCCAAAAAGGCCATATCCTTAAGGTACCAATTGCTATCAAATATAGTTTTCAACAAGAACTATCACGGGCAGAGGTTACACAAAGCTGGCTGCCTTAATACTTTGGGGGTATTAGCTATGCAGACTGCTTGCTGTTTGTTTTGTTGTTGTTGATATTGTTTTGTACCAGGGATTGAACCTGGGACCTTGCGCTTGCAAGGCAGGCACTGGAACCACAGAGCTAAATGCCCAGCCAGACCACTGCTGTTTGAAGGCCAAGGTCTCTGGTCTTTTTTTCCTTTTGGTACTGGAGATCGAACTCAGGACCTTGCTCTTGCAAGGCAGGCGCAGTGCCAATGAGCTAAATCCCCAGGCAAGAATAGTTTGTTCGTTTGTTTGTTTGGTACCGGGGATCAAACTCAGGACTTTCGAGGCAGGCAGCAGAACCACTGAGCTAAATCCCTGGCCCTCTGGTCTTTCTTTAATGGTAGAAGAGGACTCATAAGAAGTGAAGAAGCGGTGCTGCCCAACCAAATTAAAGTCGTTACCAAATCTGCTCATTCATTCATTCATTTTTCCTGCATCGCTGCCTTGTGAAGTGCGCTGTGTGAGGCAGGTACTACCAGGTACTACAAGAAGTGGAATTAATTCAGAGAACACCAAAGATCCCTCTAAAACATGCCTTAGAGGAGCACTGAAACAATCAGGAATGGTTATCCTGGAAATAAGAAGATTCTAGGAAAACACAAAAGCCCTCAATATTTCTACCTTTTTTCTTGTAGAGATGAGCTTGGTTTGTAGAGGGTCCCAAGGAAGTAATCAATAGGTGGCAATCACAATCAGAGCCCTAAAGGAATCTGACACCACTTCAGATTGCATCACCCATGATTCCATCGCCCGAGGGCAGTCACTCCTAATACTGACACGTTTCCTTCTTCTTTTTCTTTCTTTTTTTTTTTTGGTACTGGGGATTGAACTCAGGTCCTTGCACTTGCGCAACAGGCCGCGAAACCCCGACCCACATTTCCTTCTTTCTGGGTTTATTTTTTCTGCACACTTTCTCTTTAATATAGTAAAATTGTGGGGGCTGGGGATTTAGCTCAGTGGTTTCACCGCCTGCTGCACAAGCACAAGGACCTGAGTTCGGTCCCGGGTACTAAAAAAAAAAAAAAAGTAAAATTGTACCAGATACACAATTTCTGTTGAAAGTTAGTTCTCTAAACTATTTTGTAGAATTCCAACATATACTAAAGCATTTCTTTACTGTTAGACGTTATCGTTGAGTGGAAAAGAAGGGGTTTTTTGTTTTGGGGGGGTTATTTTTTGGTACTTGGGATTGAACTTGGGACCTTGCGCTTGCGAGGCAGGTGGTGGCACCACTGAGCATTTTTAAATCCTTGGCCTGGAAAAGTAGTTTTTGAGACACTGTCTGATTTGACTCTCACTGGCTGTACAATCTTGGGAAAATTAATCTTTGTGCCTCGGTTGTCTCATTTGTAAAATGGGGATTACACTTCACAGTTATATTACAGGAGCTGCTATGGCCTAGAGCCCCCCCCCCCGAAACTCATGTTGAAATCCTAATCCCCAGGGTGATTATTTTTATTTTCTTTTATTTTTGAAACAAGATCTCACCATGTAGCTCAAGTTGGCCTTGAACTCACAGCAATCTTCCTGCTTCAGCCTAAATTCTGGGATTACAACAGATTGATTGCTTTCGTTTGCTTTGGTTTTTAGGGTTTGAGTCAGGGTCTCAGGTAAACCAGGCTGGCCTGAGACATGTACTCCTCCAGCCTCTTTCTCCCCAGTGGGAGGATTACAGGCACAAGCTACCATACTCAGAAAGGTGACAGCTTTAGGTAAAGCTTGGGGGTGTGATTAAGTCACGAGGGCCCCATTCTCATATATTTAGTGCCTTTATAAAATAGGTCCAAGGAAACTGGTTTGCCCCATCTACCATGTGAGGACAAAGACAGAAGGCACCATCTGCAAATCAGAAAACATCCCTTGTCAGACACAGAAAGAATCTGGTGCTTTGATTTTGGACTTCCCAGCTTCCCCGACTCTGAGAAATAAACGGCTACTGTTTAAGCCACCCAGTGCTCTGCTACAGAAGCCCAAACAGGTTAAAACAGGACCCAAACTTGTGTATCTTCTACACTCCAGTGGTTATTTGGGCCTCTTTTAATAGCATCTATCATATTTTGCCACCAACATTTATTGAGTTTTTACTAAGTAATGCAGTTCCCTAACAATTGAAGACCCTCTGCTAATATACAAGGCATCTTGCTCTGTGCAGTAATATGAAGGAAATAGAGCTCCAGCCCTCCACTAATTGGTATTTGGGGACAAGAAGTAGACAGTCATTTAACCTGTGTTGTGAATGCCAGACAGACCAAGTTCCAGTCCAGTTTAGTCTTTCTTTTTTTGTTGTTTTTTTGCTTTTTGGTACCGGGGATCAAACTCAGGACATTGTGTTTTCGAGGCAGGCGGGGAAACCACTGAGCTAAATCCCCGGCCCCTAGTTTTGTCTTTCTTTAGGAGAACAGGGGGAAATTACTTAATTACTAAGCTCCAAATTCCTCAGCTAAGCAACAAGAATATTTACTGAGAAGTATTCTAACACTTGAAAAAGGAAATGTAAACTGGGTGTGGGAGCACGTGTCTCTAACCCCAGCACCTGGGAGTTCTGAGGCAGGATTCCTCAGGAGTTCAAAGTCAGCCTGAACTACATAGTGAAACCATCTCAAACACCAAAAAAAAAAAAAAACAGGAAATGCACATAAAGCCCTTGGAATAAGGTTTGCACATAACAACTTTCAAAACAAATTTCTTTATCGGGTATGAGTCATCCGTAATGAAGAATCCAGACTACCTAACCACAGCCCCCTCCCACTAACACACACCCAAGGGCTGGGACTGGCTAGTGTTTCCCTCCCACGGGTTCCTAAGGCACTGGACAGCTACAGAAGGTACACAGGGCCATCACACCAGATCAAAGACCAGCTCATCCCAGATTCAGACACCAAACCCACCCCACATCCTAAATCACTAAATGAGTTTCAAGTTCCTTTCATTCTCATCTCAAATTTTCTTCACATTCGCTTGGCCAACAGCTTCTCATCCACCCTCACAATCTCCAACACGCAGCACAATTTCATTACCAGAAAGCTTTCCTACACACTCAACCCTGTCTGCCACTTTCCCCCCACACCCCCCGCCCTTAGCAGTCTGAATCAAAACCTGGTTTTCTGGAAACTTCCCCAGTAGCAACTACAATTTATTATCACATACTCCTGGGACTCCGCTAAGAGCAGCAGTGAGCTATGAAACTCAGGCTTGGAGGTACACTGGCCACGTTCATTCATCTGTTCTCAAAACATTTGCACAAATAGTTTAGCTGCAGTTAAGACAAGATTTTCCCACTCCAGCTTTCCTTCTGTCAATTTCCTTGTCAGACGAGTGATCAATTCTGCCTTATCAGAGGCATGTAATACAGTTAACTGCTCCCTGGTAA
This sequence comes from Heterocephalus glaber, assembly GCF_000247695.1. The sequence goes on along the minus strand of NW_004624731.1, from coordinate 19,111,161 downwards.
CAAGGTATCACTTCCTCACTTGGCTTCTATGCCACATTTTTTCTTTTTTTTTTTTTTTTGGTACCGGGGATCAAACTCAGGTCCTCGCACTTGCAAGGCAGGCGGCGGAACCACTGAGCTAAATCCCTGGCCCTACGCCACTTTTTTTCTTGGTACCGGAGATCAAACTCGGGACCTTGCGATTGCAAGGCAGGTGCTGGACCCACTGAGCTAAATCCCCAGCCCTTCTATGACACTTTTAAATGTCCCTCCATCACAATATGCTTCGCTGAATCCTCATATTTCCTACCCACGAACCCTGGAGTAACAGGTCCTCTCTTCTATGTATGTTTGTCCTAGTCTGTTGAGCTTAGACCACATTACAAAATATACTTTCAGGGAATCAAAGTTAACTCATCTCAAATTCTGCTAAAATTCAGGTGAAAATTTACACAAATGCGTTAAGACAGCTGCACTTGGACGTCTAACAGGCATCTCAAACTTACAATGTGCAAAACTTCACTAAACCAGTTTTTCAGTTCCATCTCAACAATTTTTCAAGCTGCTCAAGTCAAAAATCCTTGAGAATCCCATTCTTTGCTCCATCTTCCACATCTAATCCTTAAACAAATCCTGTCCATTGCCCTCTTAGTCAAAGCCGAGATCTCGTGCCTGGATCATTGGCCAACAGCCTTGTTCCCCTGCTTGTACTCTTATGCCAACAAAACTTGCAAAATAAAACCAACTTTATGAACTACCTCCCCACCTCTTTCTTTTTGAAATAGGGTCTCATTAGGTTGGACAAGCTGGAATAAAACTTGAAATCTTCCTAAGGGATGCTGGGACTCAAGACTACACATACGGCTTCCAGTAAAACCTTTCTTGTTCACAAAGGCCAGTGAACTTCACATAAACCCAGTTAACTGAGTTGGCTTTTCATTCAGTGCAATATCCTGTGCCTAGAAATTCATTTGTCATCCAAGCGGATGACAACTGGATGCTCACTCACCCTGGGTCTCCTGCTCAAATACACTCAGAAGAGGTAGAGCTCAGGCTCCCAGGTGCTGACAGTGTGGAGTTCAAAGACTGCCGCGTATTTTCACTCCCAGTCTTGTCACCTGCACCACCGTTAAAGCCACACTTCACCCTTTAAAAAGCCCTCAGTAAATGGCTCTCAAGACCATTATTTAGACAAGTGGCAACCCACCCACCTAAATACTCCAAAGACTGCTTCAGTGACAGCCTTCTTTCCCCAAAATTTTTTCAACTGGTTTCCTACTGCCCCAGCTCAGAGCAGTGTATCAATTATTCTTCAGACTATTTCTCAGTCTTGTGTTAAATATTCCTGTATACAGAAAGCATTTTATACAATAAAATGTTTTTCAAAGAACCAGTATTTACCAAAGTTCTCAACTGATGGAAAATAAGGCACATATTTTGAAAATAAATTCATTACAATTGATTAGTAATAGATTTTGAAAAGGAAATTTCTACCAGTCAACTATGCTTTTCATATCAAAACACATAAATGGAAACTTTTAAATTTTTTATTTTATGTACAAAGAATTAGCATGTCTCTTCCACTGAATGGATGTCTTGAATAATGTCCATTGAAGATCACTTAATCCAACTGAAAAGAAAAAGCACACAGGAAAAGATTTTTAAATGCTTTAAACTGGATTCTCACAGAAAGTGGCTCATTATAGAATGATATGAACTACAGAAATTAAGACCCATCCAAGCTCACTACCATGAACTAAGTGTTTTAAACATCTGCTGAACGCCTAAAGCACTTCATGAACCTCAACTTTTAGACTGGTTTTTTAGTACCTGTACCCCACACACACCCAGATCAAACTCAGGACCTTGCATTTTCAAGGCAGGCACAGCGCCACTGAGCTAAATCCCCAACCAGTACCTGTATTTTTACTCCTTCCCTCAAAGCAGTATTCCCTAACACAAAGCAACACAAAATGATCTGTACCAAATGCTCAGGGTGGTTACAAAATAGGTTACTTTAATTATAGTCTTACCTCCTGGAAAACTAAAGTCACAAATCTATTGGTAGGGTTAGCTATCCTGCTCTCATCTGTGACATTTTCACTGCCACTGAGTTTCACTCCACCTTGTAGCATCAGGCATATAGCCACTAAGCATTTGTGCAGCAGGTCCTGGTGGTCCATGCCTGTAACCCAGACCTAGAAAGGCTGACCCAGGAGGATCACTGGGCTAGCCCCTCATATACAGTGAGTTCAAGACCAGACCACAGTCTGAACTACTACATAGTGAGACTGTCTCAGAAAAAAAAAGGCATTTAAGCAATGCTGAATTTAAAGACCATTTTTGTCTCCACTACACCACTGAAACCTCTCATTAACAACTTAAACCCATTAAATACATCAACACAAACACTTTGTTTTTGGCCTCTGTGTACTATATGTGAGACACTGGGAGTTGAACCTAGGACCATCCCCAGTCCTTTTTGTGACAGGGTCTAAGTTGCTAAATTGCCCAGGCTGGACTCAAATTGCAATCTTGCTGCCTCAGCCTCCAGGAGGCATGACATGTATTTATTACCAAGTTAGGTGCTTCTCAATACCTTAATCAAAATAATTATCAATCAGAGAGCTGGTGACTTTATGCAAAAGGCCAAAAAGAAATTTGTTCTCATTTTTAATAAGAAATACAGATTTAAGTGATTTTTAGAAACCAAGAAAGAATTGAGGTACACTGTGTGATCTATGTCATACAACTACTAAATAGCAGGTCCTTTTTCTACCGAATCCCAACAAGTTATTAATAAGGCAGATAAATGACATATAAAATTAAACTGTACTGACGCTTGTGAAGGGAGTCATTTTATCCAACATAATACATGACATTTAAAACTGGCAAAGTAAAGGGGGCTAGAAATACATAGGTCTTCACCCTCCCCATTACACTGACCCAACTTCCAGAACCCTCGACAGTGTCAACCGCCACCTACAGCCCTGCTAACCAAACAGGGGGCGGTCCTGGCCTACGCCGCTCACTAGGACCTATCGTTCCCCGCTCACACCAACATGGAGGACGCGCACCTTGATGAAGCCGATATCCTTCGCGTACTGACGGAAACACTGGCGGCACATGTTCAGGCCGTATTTCCGGATCAGACCGTGTCGGTTGGAGCAAACGCGGCTGTAAAACGAACAAAGGAAAAGACAAGACGTTTTTGGCAGGCAGCACGTCGCACACTACTCCGCACCCAGGCGGCCGGGGCGGATAATGGCGGAGCTCCGATCCGTCTGCTCCCACGCGCCACTCGCGGGCCCGTCTATGTGGGATTTTCAGCCACCTCCCGACTCAGAGCAACCCTTCCCTAAAACCACAATCTGTTCTCACCAAGAGCGAGAGCCCTGACCGAATTTCCTCGGGTGGCTCCAGTAGAGCTGCTGGTGACCCATGTTGCTTCCACAGGTACGAAGAGGCAAAAGGAAGGAATCGCCGCACGCATGCGCTCTTCAAATTTTTCCCGACACATTTTTTTTACCCAGAATGCAGTACTGAAAGGTGACGCGTGCGCACTGTGGCAACGCTGCTTCTACGAGGGTGAGTGGAGTAAAATGCCTGGGACGTCCTAGGCCGGCTGTGCATGACGTCAGCACAGCTCAGGTTCTAGTACGCTCCTGCCTGCTACTCGAGTGCCGGGCGTGGTGGCGCGCGCCTGTAGTCCCAGCTACTCGGGAGGCTGAGGTGGGAGGATCGCTTGAGTCCAGGAGTTCTGGGCTGCAGTGCGCTATGCCGATCGGGTGTCCGCACTAAGTTCGGCATCAATATGGTGACCTCCCGGGAGCGGGGGACCACCAGGTTGCCTAAGGAGGGGTGAACCGGCCCAGGTCGGAAACGGAGCAGGTCAAAACTCCCGTGCTGATCAGTAGTGGGATCGCGCCTGTGAATAGCCACTGTACTCCAGCCTGGGCAATACAGTGAGACCCTGTCTCTTTTGAAAACTTCAAGAAAAGTAAAATTCCCTATCTCTAATAAACAGATCATATTCGGTCTTCACCGACTGTCAATTGAACCTTTTACATTTTTTTCCAAACAATTCTACGCTTGGGAAACAGATTTTTAGTACAACTCAGCACTGACACCTACTGGAATAAATTTAAAAAACAACTAAAGTCAGCTGTAATAATTAGGAGTCAACGACAGGAGCTTCTTCCTAGTTTTTTTCTTTTGATTTCCTTCCATTTTATTGGACAGAAGCCAAACCCTGAGAACTGTGGAGCTTCAAGTGTAAGTACTACAGCACAGAGGCTGGAGAACCTGGAGTTCTGATGTCCAAGGGAAGGAAAAGAGGATCCCAGCTCCAAAGACAAGAAAACCCTTTTCTCTTTTTTTTTTTTCCTTCTGTCCAGGCCCCTAGTTGATTGGATGGTTCCTGCCTGCCTTGAGGGTGGATCTTCCCCCACTTAGTCTACTCAATCTCATGCCAGCTCTTGAAGACAGACTCAGAAATAATGACTTGCTTATTTTTTATTTATGTATTTTGCAAAGTTTATTAACATTTTTCTAGTAGCAAAAATACAAGAGCTGATCAAAAATAGTGTGCTTGTTGTTTTTTGGGGTTTTTTTGATACCGGGGATCGAACTCGGGATCTTGGACTTTCAAGGCAGGCAGCTGCACCTCTGAGCTAAATCCCCAGCCCTTGTTTTTTTTTTTTTTTATTTAAATTCTTTTATTGGTACATTTTATTTGTTTTTGGTTTTTTGGGTACTGGGGATCAAACTTGGGACCTTCTGCTTGTGAGGCAGGTTGGCAGAACCACTGAGCTAAATCCCCAGCCCTTACTGGTACATTTTAGGTATACAACACGTTTACATTTCTTATTGGGAACTTGTACCTTTACATGATCCTTGTTTTTTGTTTTTATTCATACATGTTTACAGTACATAATAATTATGCCATGATAGGGAGTTGCTACATGAACATAACATAGCTTAATTCTTTTTACTTCACCTGCCTCTCCCCTCCCTAGAAATAATGATTAAAAGCCAGGCATGATTACACATACTTGTAATTGCAGCACTCTGGGAGACTGAGTCAGGAGGGTCACAAGTCCAAGTCCAGGTTGGGCAACGAAGTGACTTAGCAAGACCCTGTCTCAAAAAAGAAAAGAATTTTTTTGACACCTTTTTGAGACAGGGTCTTGCTATCTAGTTCTGGCTAGTCTTGAACTCACAGGGATCATCCTGCCTTGGCCTTCCAAGTGCTGAGATTATAAGCATGCTCCACCAGACCTACCTAAAAAAGTTTTTTTTAGATTTCTTTTTAAAGGGCTGAGAATGTAGCTCAGTGGGAAGGACTTGGTTCAATCTCCAGTACCGAAAAAAAAAAGTATCAGATTGTCGTATTACTATTAATGTGTATTCCTTTGTGTGCATGTCAAAATTCTTAGAAAGATTGTCTTCCTGTGATACTTTAACACTTTCAGTTTTTCTTTTAAATCTTGAACTCATCTGAAATTTATTTCAGTGTTCCCCCAACACTGAGGGAGAAAGTCAAATCTGCTCTTCCATGGCCAGATGATTATACAAGTAATATGAACTCAATGTGAGCTTGCGCTAATCTAATACAATGCTGGCTTTTACAATATTTGCTCAGTGAACAGCCTATATTTATATAAGTAGCATATTTATATATGCTAAATTATACATCCTACAAATAAACATTGAGTACTCCTGCCTATATCACTAGTGACTCAGAACCCGGGAAGCTTGTAGTCTAAAGGTGAAGATGAACATTGTATAAGTAACTGCGTAACAATACTGTGGCTAAGATGACCTAAATTTCCTCTTGCTGTGAATGCCCAAATGTCCTGGATGAAGTGCGACATGTTTTACAATGCAGAGTTGATTTCTCGAGGAGAAAGGGGTAGCCCAAGGCCCAGGTTAAAGCAGGAACTGAAGAACCGCAGAGGCTCCCTAAGGAGATTCGTCCAGCTAAGAAATAGGAACTGAATTCCAAAGGGAGCAAGAGACAAGCCTTTGGACAACTGCATTTAATTACATCAACAAGCATAGAAATGCCTGCAGCTTTTGGGGAAGAATTCAATGCAGCATCCTAGACTTGAATTGCAGCCCTACTTGTTCTAATCTGTAAGTTCATGGGCAAATCTCTTCATTCTAACCACACCACTTTTCTTGTGTACGATGACAGAGGGGAATTACAATTTTTGTAAACTGTATTTCAGCTCCAAAAGCTCAAGAAGCTGAGCATGATGGTGCAGGCCTGTCATCCCAGCTCTCAGGAAGCTGAGGCAGGAGGATCACCATGAGTTTGAGGTCAGCCTGGGTTACATAGTGAATTCAAGGCCAGCCTGTACTACATAGTGAGACCCTGTCTCAACCTCCCCCCGCAAAAAAGTTTAGAGTTCAATGACAGGAGATACTTGTAAAATTTTAATTTGACTACAGTGTGGATGGCAAATCACTATGTCAGCCTCCTGATGTGCCTTCCTCCAGGCTTGATCTAGCTCCAAAGTAATCACTCTATTCACCACAGAACCTTTCTTGAACAGATCTGAATTCTATGATGGCACTTGCCTATAATCCCAGTACTCTGGGAAACTAAGGCAGGAGGATCACAAAATAAATATATTAATAAAAACATCTAAAACTTTCACGCTGAAGTATAAAGGCTTTAGTTTAGCAAACAAGTATTTTTTTTTTTAAAGTGCCAGTGACAGAACTCAGGACTTTTCGCTTGCAAGGCAGGCACAGTGTCACTGAGCTAAATCCCTGGCCCTGTTTTGTTTTGTTTTACAGTAGTGGGGATTGAATGCAGGGGTTTCACACAATTTTAAAAATAATTTATTTTTTGTTTTGTTTTTGAGAAAAGTTCTCCTAAATCTCTAAATTGCCCAGGCTAGGGTTTGTTGGTTTGTTTTGGTTTGGTTTTTTTGAGATAGGATCTCAGTATGTAGTTCAGGCTGGCCTTGAACTCACTATGTAGCCAGGCTGGCCTCAAACTCATGGTGATCCTCTTGTCTCAGCCACCCAAATGCTGGGATTACAGGGATGGCCATCACACCCAGCAGGCTCAAACTTTTGATCTTCTGGCCTCAGCTTCTCAGAGTACAGGAATTATAGGCATGTACCACCTTGCCTGGCTTTTATTACATTTTAGATGACATTTACCATTGCAAAAATACCTCCAAGAAACATTTCCAATGTTCTAGGTCAAACATATCTACTCTTACCCATCAATTGTTCTTGTAGAATCTCACGTTAATCTTGTAGAATCTCACAATGTTCTTACTACTTCTCACTTAAGTGAGCTATAAATCAGAATAAATTTCACAATAGACAAAGAGAGATCAATTAATCAGAGAGATTCAATTAATTGTCTGTTGAATTCTTAGTAATGCCAGAAACCCAGGGAAATAAGTGAAATGTAATTTTAAGTGCAACTGGAGTTTACAAAAAAGGGCAAGATGCTAAAGAAGGCTTAGTGGAAACTGAACTGTGATTTGAAAAATTAATAGAATTAGAATGAACAAAGGGCTGGGTATTTAGCTCAGTGCCACTGTGCCTGCCTTGCATGCTCAAGATCCTGCGTTCAATCCCTGGTATGGGGGAAAAAAGAATTAGAATGAACAAAGCAGAAAGGAGGAAATGAGTGTGGTATGACAGCCTGGAAGAAGAACTAATTTTACAGAAGAAAAATAAATTTACATGTTATCTGATTCTTTTTGCAAAAAACCTATAGCCCAATTTTTAATTCCTGTGAATTTCCGTTTCACAGTCTTTAGCAGAAAGATAGAAAAGATCAAACAGCAGATTTTATTTGTATGATGGTAAAGAGAAAAGTGTAGATAGATGTTCAAAGAATCCTTTGTTTCATAGCCCACTAAAAACAGAATCTGTGGGTACAAGAATATCAGAGCCAAGTATTTCAGCCATTAAAACCGAGTGGGCCAAGAAAAGAACAGGGAAAGGAGGATCAGCTCTCAAAAGCTGATTCGTATTTATTGTACATTATTCTCTTATTTCATGTTTTAAATAGGGCAATTTTGTTTTGTTTTTCTGATTTTTGTTTTTTGAGCCAGGGTCTCACTAAATCACTAAGCTACCCAGACCTGACTCAAACTTTCAGTCTTCCTGCATCAACCTCCCAAAGTGGTGGGATTACAGGTGTGCATCACCACAGTCCATTTAATAAGGTAATCTTATTTAAAATATTTTTGGAACTAGGAATACTGTTCAATCCCCAGCACCATTAAAAAAGGTGGAGATGGGCACCACACAGCTCTTTTTGAAAGTATTTTGGAAGTACATATCATTGTTCAAACCACCATCAGGGGATTTAGCTCAGTGGTCCCGCCGCCTGCCTTGAAAGCACAAGGTCCTGAGTTTGATCCCCAGTACCAAAAAAAAAAAAAAAAAAGAAAAGAAAATCACCATCAAACTATTATGTAATTCTCAGGTGCTTACATTATTTAACATTTATTTACTGGGTTCATGCTTTAACAATCGAAGTTAACACCAAACAAAGCACTGAAGCTTTTTGTCTTTAGTTCTTACATATTTCTACTCTTAGTTGCAGCCAGGCATGGTGGTGCAGGTCTGTAATCCCAGAACTCTACAGAGGCTGAGACAGGAGGATAGCCGGGACTTTGAGGCCAGCTTGGGCCACACTAAGTGCAATGCTAGCCTGAACTACATAGCAAGGTCATTTCATTTAAAAAAATTTTTTAAAGGAAAAGAAAGTATTCCTAGCTCCCAACTGTGCCTAGAGACTGAGCATATTTAATGTAGTTGTAATACTTTGAGCTGTTTGGTTTTCTTCTATATCATCCAAAGAACAACATACATAAAGTCTCTACATAAAAGCCCAATAGTCCTTGAAAATTCTGGGTTGTAGTTTCATTTTCCCTATAGCCTTGCAATGAACTGTTGCTAAACGCTGAGTTCTGTTTCAATGCTCTACTACCTACGAATATAAAATGAGCGAGTGGTAATTTATTACCCTCATCACTACTTTTCCTGAATCAAGCAGTGTCTTCAGGATGTGGATTCAACAGTAACATCTTAGGTTCAATACACTGGTTAACAAGGATAAATCATAATTTTGTCGCATTTGAATTGAAAATTGGTACTTTTGGAGCCGGGAGTGGTGGTGCATGCCTGTAATCCCTCCAGTCTGGGAGGCTGAGGTAGGAAGATCATAGTGTAGCTCGGTTAAAAGGCCCCGAGTTCAATCCTAATTACAAGAAAAGGAAGGAGTGGGGCCGAGGAAGTAGAGCAGAGAGAGGGAAGGAGGAAGAGAGTGCAGGACAGAGAATATGTCTTAATGAAACTTCACCATTATGAAAATACAACTCAGACAAAATGTTTAAACACAAAGACGGCGAGGGAGGCAAGATTAGGAAACCGAGAGCGAGCGCCTCTTTTAAATTTGCACCCCAGGCCTCGCCCACGCAGAGGGTTCATAAATGCAATACGGAGTCGGAAGAGCACTTGGGGCCTGGACCGCCTTCCAAGCCTCTGCTAAATCAAGTCGCCGCTGCAAAGTACCGTTCACTGGACAGGAATTTTAAGCGGCGATACAATTCGAAGATGTCTGTCTTCGAAAGCTCCCCTCAGGAAATGCCGTGCCCCCTCGCTGGCTTTCGGGACAGCTCGTAAGGCCCCTAGGCGCCCTTCCTAACAGACTCCAGGGGACACCAGCCTCTCTCGGGAAGCTCTGCAGCCAACGGCCACACCCAGAGGCGCGCGACACCATAACAATAACAACCGCCTCCCGCGGCACGCGAGCGGCGACTGGGCGACTGACGAGGCGCCCTCGCCGAACGCGGGTTTAGAAAGGAGCGGGCCGGGCCCTCAGGCTGGCGGCGCTCGTGCCCCGCTGGCCCGCGACCGCAGTGGGGTCCCGGGCAGCACTGGGAGGGCACGGGTCTCCGCAGGACCCGGCACGCCCGCGACGACCGCACGGGGAGCGCAGGCAGATCCGCGGGCAGCCCCGCGCGCTGAGGACCCCGCGGCGGCGCGGGTTGGCGGGAAGGGGGAAATTTCAAAGCCTGGTGGTTCGGCTGGCGGTGCGTGGGAGAGATGAAGCTGCACTGCGAGGTGGAGGTGGTCAGCCGGCACTTGCCAACTTTGGGGCTGAGGAACCGGGGCAAGGGTGCCCGCGCCGTGGTGAGCTTGTGTCAGCCGCGGCCCCCAGCGAGGGGCGAGCAGGCCGGCCCGCACTCCGCCTGCCTCCTCGTCTCTACCATGAAGGACAAGCGCGGGACCCGCTACGAGGTACAGGGCAGGGCTCTTCCAGCGGGGAAGGGGACTCGCCTGGCCGGAATCCGCCCCTGAGCCCCACTCCACCCCGGCCCTAGGGTTCAGCGCGACTTCCTTCTGTTCTCAAGGAAGAAGGCCTTAAAGTTCACTGGGTTCTTTTTCTCGCCCATCTCTGCGACTCTGAATTTACAGCTTTGCTATGTAGTGTTACATCACAGCCACGCCCTTTGATTTTTCGGAAGTATTAGCCTGCGTGAAACAACTGAAAGTGGGGCACCACCTGTCTACTTGGGAACAGTATCGAGCCGTGGAAAACTTTCTAGAGACCATTAGAAGTTTAAATAAAGTTTTTAAAATATAAGATTCATCAGATACCTTTGTCCTTTATCAGACAGTTTGTAAACGTGCAGTATCTTTGTGTCTTGTATAAACAAAGCCGAGGGAACAATTCCTTGCACCTGACACTTGACTGAATTTTATACAATTCCCAGGATTATTTCCCTTACATGTTATATTCCCCAGTGAATATTTAGTTGAGAAAAGTGTTACTGTCTCGTTCAGAACCACCTAATGTTTACTGTAAGTAGTTGAAAGTCTAATTTTCTCTGATCATGTAAACTGTGTGTGTATATATATGTATATGTATATATATGTGTGTATATATATATACGTGTATATATATACGTGTATATATATATATATAGAAAGGGTCCCCAGCACCCTGGCTAGTCTCTTAAGGGCTCTCTTCTACCACTGTCCCACCCCATCCCATCCTCCTCTCCTTCAGAGTTCCACCTTGACACTGCAGTTAGAGGGAATGTGAGTTTTATTTTTGTTTGGATATTGGGGACCCAGAGCCCCAAGCACGTTAAACAAGTGCTGTACAACTGAGCTATATCCTCACCTAGTTTTGATTTTTTTTTTTGACAGGGTTTTGGTATATATCCCAGGCTGCCCTCAAAATTGAATTCCTCTTGCTTTAGCCTCCCCAGTGCTGGGAGTACAGGTGTTGGGGATTAAATTCCTTCAGTGGATTTTATTGTTCTTAGGATAAAATCTAAATGGTTGTGTTTTGTTTTGTTTTGAGACAGGGTTTTGCTATGTAGTTCAAGCAGGTCTTGAACTCACTATGTAGCCCAGGCTGGCCTCAAATTAATTACTTGTTTAATAACTTTCTCTCATCAGATTGTCAACTCTGTAAGCATAGGTACCAGGCCAGTCTTATTCACCACTATGTCCCAAAGCCCCTGTCATGGTTCCTGGTATATAGTGGCTTCTCAATAGTTGTTTAAGTCTAAAGCAGAAGCAGTATCTGTCATGAAAAAGTTTGTGTCTGTCACTGTTGTAGTTCTGGGGATGCAGTGGTAAGCGAGACGAGAGTTCTGTCAGGGAACGGGAGGTATGTCCATCCCAAACTAATGAACTGAGGCTATCAAAGCAAATTAGTACTGGCAGTTCTTAAGATAGCTACATAGTTGGCATAGGAAAGGAGAGACATTATCCAGAAACATACAGGAATCTGCTCTCAGAAAAGGAGTCTGGACAGATAGGGCAATAATCTACTGCAAGCTAAATAGAGGATGTAACTACTCAACTGTCAAAAAAATCAACCACACAAAAACTATAAAACACCCAGACTTCAGGATTAAAAGCCAAACCAAAATCTGACTGTAATAAGTATTGAATAACAATATTACTTTTGTCCTTTTTTTTCCTGTTGGTTTTAAGCAGCTAAAGGAGAACATTGAGCAATTCTTCACTAAATTTGTGGATGAAGGGAAGGCCACTGTCCGGTTAAAGGAACCTCCTGTGGATATCTGTCTAAGTAAGGTATGATATTGAAAATAGCAACCGCTGGGTGTGGTGGTGCATGCCTGTAATCTCAGCACTCAGGAGACTGAAGCAGGAGGATTGCCATGAGTTCAAGCCCAGCCTGAACTACATAGTAAAACTATGAATGAATGAATGAACAAATAAATACATAAATCAGTCAATCAGTCAGTTGCTTGGCTGTGTTTTCTTTAAAGAAGAAAGCTCTTGGGCCGGGGATTTAGCTCAGTGGTTTCACCACCTGCTGCACAAGCACAAGGACCTGAGTTAGATCCCCGGCACCAAAAAAAAAAGAAGACAGCTGTTCAGATACCCTGGTATCCCACATAGCTGACCAGGGACAGATTTGTGGGTGTGTTGAAAAGGCAGTGATACAGAAGTGGCTTCCCATATATCTTATGCCTCCTAAGAGAGCAGAGGTTGCTTTAGTTACGCTCCCAGATGGGGAGGAAAACTGGGTTTTTTTCTGTGCCCATGGTGGAACTTGAGGATGTTCTTACCCTGGCACTCTGTGGCACATCCCCCGTCCTTTTTTAAAATGTATTCTGAGACAAGGTCTTGCTTAGTTTCCCAGATTGGGCTCAAACTCTCGATCCTCCTGCCTCAGCCTCCCAGAGTGCTGAGATTGCAAGCATGAGCCACCACACCTGAATTCATTTCCTTCTTGATCTTCATCTTAACCACTTCATCTAAAAACAAGCTCAGGTCTTACCATTTTAAAAAATAAAGCCACAGGGGCCAGGGATTTAGCTCAGTGGTTTCGCTGCCTGCTTCTCAAGCACAAGAACCCGAGTTCGATCCCCAGTACCTAAAATAAAATAAAGCCATGGCTGGGGATTTGGCTCAGTGGTTCTGTCACCTGCCTTGAAACCACAAGGTCCCGAGTTCCATCCCCAGTACCAAATAAAAATAAAACCATATGGGGTCAGGGATTTACCTCAGTGGGTCCACTTCCTACCTCGAAAGTGCAAGGTCCCAAGTTCCATCACTGGTACTAAATAAATAAATAAAAATAAAGCCATATGTAGTGAGGCACACTTGTAATTCTGGTTATTCAGGAGCTGAAACAGTGGTGTTACAAATTTGAGGCCAGATTGTCTCAATATAAAAAGGTGGACTGGGGTGTAGCTCAGTAATAGAGCGCTTACCTAGCATAGGTGAAGTCTGAGGACCCTAATACTGAAATAAATGAATAAATGGCAAAAGTGTAATAGTAAAATGAAATAAACAAATTTTCTGGAAAGACAAAGCTGAGTCTGTTGCCTCTAATTTCATACTTTGTCTTTGGACCTTTATTTTTATTGGTTTATTTGAAGTGCTCCCTGGAAGATCAGTAATCTCGTATATCACACTTGTAGTCCAACACTGTGGGAGACTAACACAGGAAAATTCAAGTCCACCCTGAGCAATATAGCAACTTAGCAAGACTCTGTCTAAAAAATAAAAAGGGCTTGGGAGGCTGAGGCAGGAGGATCACTGAGATTGAGGCCAGCCTGGGCTACATAGTTCAGGGCTAACCTGAACTACAAAGCAAGACCCTGTCTCAGAAAGGGGGTGGGGGTGTGTGTGCTGGGGATGTAGCTCATTTGAAGGCTCTGGATTTAATCCCCAGTAATACCCTCCCCCCTCCAAAAAAAATGAGTGATCCCATTATTTGCCAATCATAGTGCTATTATTTCTCACGGTTTTTGTACTCTATAGAACTTAACACTAGTGATCACCCTTTCCTTAATAAAACTCATCCCTGGGCTGGGGATTTAGCTCAGTGGTTCCACCGCTTGTCTCGAAAGCGCAAGGTACTGAGTTCAATCCCCAGTACCAAAAAACTCATTCCTTTATTGGTGTCTGTGGTAGGGCACTATCCTGGTTTACCTTCAGTTTTCTTAGCAAGTATTTGTCTTCTATCTCCAGAATCATTTTTTCTATCCCTGAAATAAAGGCTTTATTTCAGTCCTCTGCCTGTTTACCTGCCTTTCATTTCCATAGCCCCACTGTTGTGGGTGACTTCCCCATCTATAAGCCACTGTCCCCTATTGTAACTGCTTGCCCCAGGCCTTCAGACTTTCCACTCCTGGTCATTGGGTTCACTACTGCCAAAATATTTTGCTTTTGTCATATAAATCTCATGCTAAAATTCTTCAGTAATATCCCACAGCCAGACCTTAACGACCAAACTCATTCACAATCTGTCCTAATACTGTACTGTATTTCCTGTCTTGTACTCCTGTGCACAGCTCCCACATTCCAGCAAAACAAAATTACATACTTAGTTTCCCAACTTCCTGAAAGTTTACTCACCCTTCACTTTTAAACTTTGGGAAACTTATAAAGTATCCTTGAAATAGTAGCTGTTTCTACTGACGATTTAATTCAAATGCCTCTTGATCAGTGATTTCTCTTTCTCACCATCTAGAAGCAGTCTTGCCCTTTGTGTTTCCTCGCACTTCATTGCTTTTGAGAAGGGTCATTGCTCTGCATACCTCCTGGGGTTTATGAATGTTACCCTGGGCCTTTTGTAGTACTCAGAAAACCTGATGGGCCAGGGATTTAGCTCAGTGGGACCTCGACTGCCTCGAAAATGCAAGGTCCTGAGTTTGATCTACAGTACCAAAGGAAAAAAAAAAACAAAAAACCTGGCCTCGTGTGTCAGAGGCACTGAAGATTTGGGGCAGTTGATCTTAAAACCAGATCTCAGGAAGAATCTTTACTGCCTCTTTGCCTTATTTTTATTTTCTTAGGATCCCCTCTTTGAACAGTTTTATTTAAAATATGGATCCTCAGGCCAGGGATTTAGCTCAGTGGTTCCACCACCTGCCTAGCAAGCAGAAGAACCCAAGTTCAATCCCTGTACCAAAAAAAACCCCAGTAAAATATGGATCCTCAACATAACATACTTTTCTTTGAAAACTTTTAAAGTTGAAATTTAGATCAAATAAAATACTAAAAGTATGTTTTACAGCCAATTTCAGTCAATAGTTATGTCACTTTCTGTATACTGCAGAACTATAGTATTTGTGGTTTTTTTTTCCTTAGAGGACTATATATAGTATTTGTTAAGGAAGAACTAGCCTGAATGCATTATCTAAAAGGGTCTTAACAATTATATGAATTTTTATTTTCTCAGGCTAATTCTGGCAGTTTGAAAGGTTTCCTTTCAGCCATGAGACTGGCTCACAGAGGCTGTGACATCAACACATCACTTTCAACACTCACACCAGTGAAGACTTCAGAATTTGAAAAATTTAAAACTAAAATGGTTATCACATGCAAAAAAGAATATCCCCTAGGCAAGAACTTTCCATATTCCCTGGAACATCTTCAGACTTCTTATTGTGGGCTCATCCGAGTTGACATGCGAATGCTTTGTTTAAAAAACCTTGTGAAGTTAGACTTGAGTCATAACCACATAAAAAAGCTTCCTGCTACAATTGGAGATCTCATTCAGCTTCAAGAACTTGACCTGAGTGACAATCACTTGGAGTCCTTCAGTGTGGCCTTTTGTCAATCTACACTCCAAAAGTCACTTCGAAGGCTGGATCTCAGCAAGAACAAAATCAAAGCACTCCCTGTGCAGTTTTGCCAGCTCCAAGAACTTACCGATTTAAAGATAGATGATAATGACTTGATCCAACTTCCTTTCAAGATAGGACAGCTAAAAAACCTTCGTTTCTTGTCAGCAGCTCGAAATAAGCTTCCAGTTTTGCCTAGTGAATTTAAAAATTTATCTCTTGAGTACTTAGATCTTTTTGGAAATACTTTTGAACAACCAAAAGCCCTTCCGGTTATAAAGCTACAAGTGCCTTTAAGTTTATTGGAATTATCTGCACGAACTATACTATTTAATAGGTAAGGCTATCATAGTCATAAAATGTGGTCCTTTGGTAGCATTCTAGTATTCTCATCAAAGTCAGTAATAGTCACAGTCAGAGAAAACTCCCAGTGCTGTGTCCAACCTGACTCCTTCCTCTGCTGGCTGCCTTTGTTGTTTTTTTTCATTTTTTGAGACAGTCTCATTGTGTAGTTCAGGCTTACCTTGAACTCACTGTGTAGCCCAAACTGGCCTCAAATTCAGAGATCTTCCAGCCTCAGCCTTCTGAGTGCTGGGATTACAGGCCCAGCATGTAACCACCATGCCTGGCTTAATTTTTATTTTGTTTTATTTAGGATTTTGATCAGCAGTAGTACATGTTTGCAGTGCATAATGATTACATTCATCATGGGGAGTTTACATGTACAAAATACATCAGAATTCTTTTTCATGTATGCCCTCTGCGCCCATGGCCTTTTTGATGTTCCTAACCTCTGCCTGGAATGATTTTCTTGCAGGAAATCTCGTTGCTCACTTCAGTTTTCTACCCAGATGTCATTCCAGAAAGGTCTTACTCTAGGGCTTGATTGTTTTGGTTTTGGTTTTTTGTTTGTGTGAGTTACTTTGTTTTGCTTCTTTGGTTATAATACTTATTGCCTGGCCTTATTTTTTTTAACTTCATTTGTTTGCTATCACTTTTTTTTTTTTTGGTTCTGGAAATCAAACTCGGGTCCTTGTACTTGCAAGGCAGGCCGCAGAACCACTGAGCTAAATCCCTGGCCAGTTTGCTGTCAGTTTTGACCACAAGAACGTAAGATCTGCAATGGCTGAACTTTGTTTTGTTCTCCACTATTTCCCTAGGGTAGTGTTGGCAAACCCATGGCACGTGTGCTCCAGCAGGCTGTTTGTTACCATTGGAAGCGCTAATAAAAGGTTCACCATCACTGTCCCAGGGTCCCCACAGTGCCCTAGTGTGTAGTAAACACTTAATAAATTGTTGAATGGGCTGGGGATTTAGCTCAGTGGTTCCACCGCCTGCCTCACAAGTGCAAGGTGGTGAGTTCAATCCCTGGTACCCAAAAAAAAGTAAATAAATAAATAGTTGAATGAATAGCATTGTCCCTCAAGGAATAATCGCCTGAGCAGCAGCCACATCACTCAGAGCTTGTTAGAGATAGAGGTTTGGGACTGTATCCCAGTCCCAAGGACCCTGACCTGTACCCCAGACCTCCTTAATCAGAAACTGAGAGCTCGGGGCACAGCTAGCTGACACACCCTGAAGTTTGAGAACTCCAGTTTGGTGTCATAGTAGAGTGCAGTGTTTGGAGTTAGTTGCAATGTTTGCCCCTTCATATGACTTTAGCAAATTCTTCGTTTTTCTTGGAATTTTCTTGTTTTTGAGATGGTTCTTGTTATATAGTTTAGGTTGGATTTGAACTCAGTACCCTCTTTGATTAAATTTTCTTATCTGTGACATAGAAATAATACCTGCTTTATAGAGTTGTGAAGATAAATGAGGTAATATAAAGCCAAAGCATTTGTCATGTAGGATGAGTGAATAGCTGTTGGTTCTCTTCCTCTTACCTTTGAACACTAACTGCAGTTTGTGTCTTGAGAAACTGTAGTTACTCATTTTGTTCATGCTTTCACATAGGATTGAAAGCTCAGATGAAAAACAGTTATTGAGTACTATAAACTGGTAGGGAGATCATATTTCAAATAGGATATACTGCTGGGTGTAGTGGTGTAGGCCTGTAATCCCAGCACTCTGAGGCAGGAGGATCGCTGCAAGTTTAAGACCAGCTTAGGCTACATAGTGAGTTCAAGGCCAGCCTTGAGCTACATAGTGACACCCTGTCTCAGAAAACCAGTCAATCAATCAGTCAATCAAAAGATTTTTGGTCTGCAAACTTGGAGGCAGTAAGTATGAGCTAGGGCTGAAGGACTTACATCTCCAGCAAGTTCCCAGGTGATACTGCTGGTCAGGGGAGCACACTGTCAGAACCACTGGTTTAAGGCACTGGCCCCTAAGTAAGAGGGAATTGCCCACTAACTGACCATAAATACAAATGCCTAGAACAGTGCCAGGCTCGTAAAAGTTCTCAATATTTGTTTTTTGGGGGTTTTTTTTGGTACCAGGGATTGAACTTGGGTCCTTGTGCTTGCAGGGTAGGCAGCAGAACCATTGAGCTAAATCCCCGGTCCTGGTTCTCAATATTTATTGGTTGTATAAATTTGCTTACCTGGCAAAGAGATCAATCAATGTTACATTAGCTGTAGAGTGCTTTTAGATAATGTAGATGAGAAATACAGATCATGAAAGTATTCCTGCTGAAAAGTACTTTATGGATTGGTATAGACCAGTGGCAGTGAACCTAAGGCACACATGTCGCAGTGGGCTGTTTGTATCATTGAGAGCTCTAAAAAGTTCACCATCACTGGTATAAACCCTTTAAGATGATATCATATATCATAGGCTTTTGGGGAGGGTGCTGAGGATTGAACCCAGGGCCTTTGCATTGAGTAATACCCTCAGTGCCTCCCCCCTTTTTATCTTGAAATAACGTCTAATTTGCTCAGGCTTGGTTTAAACTTGTGATCCTGTTGCCTCAGCCTTCCAGCATTGTCCCATTCTTACCATTTGGGAAAATAATATACTGAGTCCCCTTAATTAAATCGTTTTTTTCCCCTCATAATTCAGCGTCCTAGTAATTCTTGTACTTAAAAGCATGAAGTTCTGTTTCATCTAGTAACATACTTTTTTTTTCCCAATAGGATTCCATATGCCTTTCATATCATTCCTTTCCATCTTTGCCAAGATTTGGATACTGCAAAAACCTGTGTTTGTGGAAGATTTTGTCTAAAGAGTTTCATTCAAGGAACTGCTACCATGAATCTGCACTCTGTTGCCCACACTGTGGTCTTAGTAGACAATATGGGTGGTACTGAAGCACCTATTACCTCTTACTTCTGTTCCTTAGTCTGTTACATAAATTCCTCAGATATGTTCAAATAATGTCATGCCATAGAGAAATTTCATTCGGTTCCAGCTCAGTCAGGGATTCATTATGAGTTAACAGTGTCAGTTTGCAGACAGGGAACCTTCCTACTAGTATGCTTGCTTGTGGACAGGAATGGGTTTGGGCTAAGTCATTTGACTTGAAGACTTTGATTTCATTAAAGCCAAATATTATTGTGGGGTTAACTTATATTGCAATGTGGGTTGTATGATTATCTTTTTTTTTTTTTAATAACTTTTTTATTTTTTGTTTTTTCCACCAGGGATCGAACTCAGGGCCTTGCACTTGCAAGACAGGCGCAGCACCACTGAGCTGAGTCTGCGACATAGGGTTATCTTTTATTTTACTCATTTTTGTTGTTCTGGGAGTTGAACCCAAGACCTTCATGGTGAACTACATCCCTAGCCTTTTTTTTTTAACTTTTTATTTTGATACAGAGCTTTGCTAAGGTAGTAAACAATCCTCCTGCCTCAGCTTCCCAGAATGCTAGGACAACAGGGTTGCAGCACAGCAGCCAGCTATTTTTTTCCCTCAGTACTGGGGATCAAACCCTGAGCCTTAAAGTTTCTGTATGCCAAAAAATAAACTTTGGAGTATTAGTGTTCTAAATGACAGTGAAAACTTTAGTGTTAAACTATATACAGGTTGGGCATCCTTAATTGAAAACCTGAAACCTCATGAGTGCTGATGGGATGCCCCAAATGAAAGATTCCACACTGGCTCAGGACAGGTCACAGTCAAACTGCAGGGCTGCAGAAAATACAGTATTGCATGAAATTACCTTCAGGCTCTGTGTACACAGTAGATAGAAAACACGAAAGAATTTTGTTCCATCCCCATGATAGCACATGTTGTATGTACAGATAATTGAAATTTGGAAAACAGTCCTGAAATGTGAAACACTTCTGGTCCCATGCGTTTTGGATGAGGAGCACTTGATACAAACTTGTTAATCACACCACTTTGTGTTCTTCACATATGAAATGGTATTCACTAAACATTAAGAATTGCTTTGGGACAACCAACTTCATCTTTTATAAGTTTTGCAGTATTTTTCACATACTCTTTGTCTTGATTTTTAATTTTTTGCTTTTGGAGTTGAGGAGAAACTTGCTGCTTCTATTGTCTTCATTCTGTTTTTGCCATACGAGGATTGAAGCAGGGAGATCTCAGCTACATCCTCGGTCCCTTTTTTTCTTCTCTTCGCTTTTCTCTTTTTCTCTTTTTTTTAAGACAATTTCACTAAGTTGCTGAGGCTGGCCTGGAACCTAGCAATCCACCTATCTTAGCTTCCAAGTAACTTCAAGGTGTGCATCACCATTCCTGGGCTGCCACCACTTTTCTAAATTAAAAAATTACACAGCCATTTGAGGTGGTGTATGCCTGTAATCCCAGTTACTTAGGAGGCTGAGGCAGGAGGATCACAGGCTTCAGGCCAGCCTAGGCATTTTATTGAGACCCTGTCTTGAAAAAAACAGCTACCACAATAACAAAATGAACTGAAAAAGAATGGACTTGAAAGAATTCTGGAAAACAGCACTAACTGTTCCATTCTGTTCACTCCCATTACCCTACTTCATATCACTCCATTAGACCATTGAAATAGCCTCGTAACTGGTTTTGGGGGATAAAGAAGAGGAAACTAGGGCTGGGTATTTAGCTCAGTCGTTTTGCTGCCTGCTGCGCAAGCGCAAGGACCCAAGTTCAATCCCCAGTACCAAAAAAGAAAAAAGAAACTATAAAAGTTCCCAGAGAAAACTGTCTGGTGTTAACATCTTATTGCTTGGACTTTTGGTCATTTTTTTTTTCCTTTCTGAAAATTCAATTATTCCTGAATAAATACTGTTTTAAATGTTAGAACGCTTTCATTAAAACTTTATTAATATATGATCTTTGAAACATAATTTCTTCTCAAAGCTGATTCTCTGAAAAACTAGGCATTGGTCCAGAGGTTGAATTTGCTTTGTATTGCTAAGAGCTGGGTTTGGTAGTGCACACCTGAGATCCCAGCACTCGAGGGTGAGGCAGTGGGATGACTGTGAGTTCAAGGCCAGCCTGGCATACTGAACTACATAGTGAGACTGAGACCCTGTGTCAAAAAAAATTTTTTTTAATTTTGTATTGCTAGTAATAAGTTAAATTCTTTTTTTTTTTGGTACCGTGGATCGAACTCAGGTCCTTGTACTTGTGCAGCAGGCGGCAAAACCACTGAGCTAAATCCCCGGCCCAATAAGTTAAATTCTTTCAGCAAAAATTACCTTATCTTATAAATGATGTAATATTTTATAGTATGGTGCCTTTAAGTTAAAAAAAAAACTACCACTTATTTAGTCCCTGTTTTGTTCCAGGTGTTTTACAGTCAGTATTTTACTTAATCCCCACAGATTACCAGGAAGGAAGTTCCGGAATCTAGATCAGGGATTTTAAGTCCAGGCTCTACTGCCTTCTAAAATTACTTCAGGGCGGGGCATTTAGCTCAGTGGCACCACCCCTGCCTCTCAAGCACAAGGACCTGAGTTCGATCCCCTGTACCAAAAAAAAAAAAAAAAAGAGGAAAAATACTTAAAGTGAATTCAGACTTGGTCTTTAAAGCCAACAGATCTTAGAATTTTCTTGCCCTCCCCTTCCTTTCCTCTCCCTTCTTTCTTCCCTCCCTCCATGTTGCCAGGCTGGCTCCAGATTCCTGGGCTATCCTATCTTACTTTCCCACTAGCTGAGACTATAGGCACACACCACTGTGCCTGGCTTCTTAGGATCTTTTTTTTTTTTTTTGTACCAGGGATCAAACTCGGGACCTTCTGCTTTCGAGGCAGCACCACTGAGCTAAATCCCTGGCCAGGATTTTCTAAACTCAAAAGTTGGTGATGCATTGTTCATAACTGTTACAAAATGGATGCATTAAAACATGGTTTTAGCCATGTATGGTGGCACATGCCTGTAATCTCAGCAATCTGAGAGGCTGAGGCAGGAAAATCTAAAGTTTGAGATGAGCTTGTGCAACTCAGCAATTTTGCAACACTATTTTTCAGCTTTCCCTCTGCTGAGACACAAGACCATGTGCCCACAACTTAAAAGAGAGGTTTAATTTGGCTCAGTGTCAGAGCATTCAGTCTGGTTGGCTGGCTCCAATAGAAACATCATGGTGCAAGGGCATGGCAGAGCAAAGACGTTTGTTCACAGCAGCAGCAGCACTAGAGCCAGAAAGGAAGACCCAGGAAGTAAATCTAGTACCCAAGTTCCCATCTCCAGGACCCTCCCAGTCACACCCAGAAGTGTGTTCTACTAATTCTCTCAGCTATTCCCCAGACAATAGGGTTGATACAATTAAGAACCATCACAGAAGGGAGAGAAGGGAATGGGGAAAAAAGAACCAAGATCTATCATGTAAAGGTACAAATTCCCAGGGCCAGGGATTTTGCTCAGTGGTTCCACCACCTGCCTGCCAAGCGCAAGGTCCTGAGTTCGATCCCTGGTACCAAAAAGCAAAAAAAGGTACAAATTCCCGATGATGAATGTCATTGTGTTGTACACCTAAAATGTACCAATAATTTAAAGAACCATCACAGAGACCCTGCCTCAAAACTAAAGGGGTTGGGGGTGTAGCTTAGTGTGAAGGCTCTGGGGAGGTCCTTTAAAAAGTGACGTGTATTCAAAAAACTGACTTGTACCATCCAAGTTTACACGTTAAAACCAATTATTTTTTCATCAGCAAATGCAACTAATGGTCTATATTGGGAACAAATGTGAACCGTCTGTTACTTCTCCACCTTGGCCTTTTTGCCTTTGCATTCTTCCACTACTCAGTTATTCACAATGTAAATATTTTAGTCAAAACTCATATATATGCAGAATTAACTTATAACTCCTTTTCCTAGTTTTTCACTTGTTCTTATATAGGTAATTACTAGGCTCAATTCTTCTGAGTTTAGTTTTCCATTGTTTTCATAACTACTGCATACCTTGTCAACCCTCCCAACTGTCAAAAAATCTAACTTTTGAGTACTTCCTAGCATACTAAACAGGTTAAAAGAAAAACAGCAGCATGTATGCTGTCATGGACTTGTGACTTTAACTTTCGCTGGCCCCCATTTTGATTCTGTACAACCCTAAGGAAATGTCTGTGGTAGAAAGGCTTTTTTGTTTTTGAGTCCTGCCTCAGCCTCCCTAGTCCTGGGATTACAGGTGTGTACCACCACACCCAGATAGAAAGGCTTATTTGTGTTGTTCAGTGAACTAGCCACGACCGTGTGTGGCATTGAGCACTAAATGTGGCTGATATAACTGAGGATCTGCATTTTTAAAAAAACTTTACAAGCTTATAAAAAGTTTATTAACTGTAGGAAAGAAAAGGTAAAATTTAAATCAAATTTTAAAAGGATATATCTCAATAGAAATAGCAGCAAATAACTTCAACAAATTGTTACAAAAAAGTTTGTTTAATGAATTTATTAGAAGTCTTAATGTCTTACAAGAACATAAAAATGAATGTGCATAAAAGAAAACTTTCCTTCTTGTGACCTGGAAATATAAAAAATGATAATAGTCAATGTAGAAATATATAGGAGACAGGGCTGGGGATTTAGCTCAGTGGTTCTGCCGCCTGCCTTCCGAACGCAAGGTCCCAAGTTCAATCCCTGGTACAAAAAAAAAAAAAAAGATGATCTCGGGCTGGGGATTTAGCTCAGTGGTTCTGCCGCCTGCCTCAAAAGCGCAAGGACCCAAGTTCGATCCCTGGTACCAAAAAAAAAAAAAAGAAAAAATGAAATATATAGGAGAGAGAAATGGTGATAATGCTGATTAACTGCTATCATACATATAAAAAATCTTTAAAATTTTTATTGATTCAAAAATTTGAGTGCAAAAGATGTGAACATTTATGTTTACTGCAAATTATTTGTAAAAGCAAAAGTCTGGGAAATGTTCATTTCTAAGAGATTGATTAGGTAACTTCTGTTACAAACAGCTTGGAATGTTGTAAAATAGTATTCAGCCACTGAATTCTGTGTTATAGGGGCAGATATTGGTGTGGAATAAGGGAGATCATATGGTGCCGTGGCCCCAGGGCTCTGAAATAAGGCACACAGTACAGCAACATCCAGCTAAATGTTTTTAGAAACATACCACTTGGGCTGGGTGCCAACGTGTAGCATGTATGTGGAGTTCTGTTTCCCTGTTTTCAATTTGTCTGCATTGAACATGCACATCTTTTGTAATTCATATAAGCTATACAAAGGGACTCTGTCTTACTTCTTTTTACAAAATGCCAAATGATTTAGTAAAAGAAAAAGGAACCAAAGTATGGGGCTGGGGCAGAGCAGACAACCACAGCACAAGAGGGGCACAACTGGGAGCAAACCAGCCTGATGCTGGCAGAAAGAACAGACCTTTCCGGTGATGAGCAGCCCTTTATCGTCGCTGGTCTGTAACCAAACATGTGAGACATTCTGAGTTATGGTCTTCCCGGAAGGGGCTAAAGGACAGAACTGGAAGTAAAATGTGGGTGTGTTCTAAGCAGGTGGAGGAAGTTTTCCTCTCTTCTTTCTCTTTTTTTTCCTTCCTTCCCTTTCTCCCTCTCCTCCTTCCTTTCTTGTTCATGTAAATAAAATAAGATCTACCCTCCTAGCAAATGGTTACATATAAAAGACAGTGTTGCTAACTATAAGCAGGATGCTGTACAGCAGACATCTAGGACTGCTTCCAGTTGCATAACTGAAACTGTTCCTTTCAGTCAGTGCCTCCTGATTTCCCCTCCCCTTGGCCACTGGCATTTATCTCACTCTGCCGAGTCTGAGATTTCCCATATGAGTGGTATCAAGTAGTATTTGTCTGTGTCTGATTGCACTTAATATAAGGTCCTTCAGGTTTATTTCTGTGCCCTCTAGTGGCAGGATCTCCTTTTAAAGGCTGAACAGTATTCTAGTTCATATACACACACTGTGACTGCAGTCAGCTGTCTGTTCTCCACCCCATTCATCAGATCTCTCCTTCCCCTGAGGGAGCTTCTGTGAATCTTAGCACATTTTGTCTCCAGGTGATTAATCACTGATGTCCAGGAGTTCGTAGAGATTTCAGTCCATAATCGGCTGGCTCCAAGGCAGGGAGGCAGAGCGGCAGCAGTCCATGGCAGCAGAAGACAGCAGAAGCAACAAGGGGGAACTGCGTTTTTAACTTGAATAGCTGTTAGTGGCAACTACTTGATAGCACATTTACAGTCGTTTTTCATGATACTAGGGACTGAACCCAGCACCTCATGAACGCTATGCAAGTGCTCTACCACTGAGCTATATCACCAGTCCCATGTATGTATGTATGTATGTATGTTGATTGGCTTAAGACAGTCTTGTTATGTAGTTCAGGTTGACCTCAAACTCATGGTGATACCCCCACCGCATTCTCCCAAGTGCTGGAATTATGGGCATCCAGCACACCTGAGCTGACCCGTTTTAATTTTTGAGACAGGTTCTCACCAAGTTGTCTAGGCTGCCCTTGAACTTGCACTCTGAGTTTCCTGAGTAGCTCTGATTAGATGTGTGTGTTATCTAAGCACCTGACAACTGTCAGCTCTACCCTCCAATTTAGGTCTCCCAACATCTAGTCTGTTGTACACAGGCCTGGTTTATCTTTTTAAAATCAGATCAACTCTTCCCATCTGGTCAGTAAGTATGATTATGAATACACCCCTTATACTACAGTCCCCCTTTATCCATGGTCTGAGTTACCCAGTCAACTGCAGCTTGAAAATACTAAATGGGGGACCAGGTAATTAGCTCGTTGGCACTGCACCTGCCTCGAAACCGCAAGGTCCTGAGTTTGATCCCTGGTACTGGAAAAAAAAACCCCAAATAAATGAAGAAATAGAAATACAGTAGGTCCTGAGATTGATCCCTTGTACCAGGAAAAAAAAAATACTAAGTGGGAAACTCCAGAAATGAATACTTCACATCTTACATTGGAAACTGTTGTGACTAGTATGGTGAAGTCATGTGCCATCCTGCCTGGGACATGAAACCTTTGTCCAGTAAGTCCAGTACAGCCACAATGCTCCCCCTTCAGTAGCCACATTACTGGATCAACCATCATAGTATTAAAGGGCTTGTGTTCAAGTAACCCCATTTTACTCAGTAATGGCCCCAAACTACAAAAGTAGTAGTGATGCTGGCACTTTTATTACAGAATGATCATTTCAAGTTTTTTATTCTTTTGGTACCGGGGATCAAACTTGGGACCTTGCGCTTTCGAGGCAGGTGGCAGAACCACTGAGCTAAATCCCCAGCCCTTTTTTATTCTTATAGGATGCCTTATTTAGAAAGAAAAAAACAAGCACTTAGGATCCAGTACTACGGAAGGTTTCAGGCATCCACTAGGGTCATCTTACAACTATCCCCTGTTGAGGGCCAGGGATTTAGCTCGGTGGCACGGGCGGGGGCCTTTGTTCATGTGAAATTGACCAGAAAACAAGTATTGTTTTTTTTCTCCGAGTGACTAACCTCTAAAACCTGACTGTAAAGTTTGAAGCAAGACTCTTGTCCTCCTTATAAAATTCCATTCTCAAACTTGGGCTCCTCCTACCTCAGTCTCCCCAAGTGTTGGGATTACAGGTTCGTCACCATGCCCAGGTCGTCTTCCTTAATTAAAAACCACACGTTGGGCTGGGGATTTAGCTCAGTGGCACCACACCTGCCTTGCAAGCACAAGGTCCTGAGTTCAATGCCCAATACAAAAAAAAAACCCCACACGTAAAAAAGAAAAACGTTAAATATACAATTCTGAGTCAAAAAACACAAAGACTTGGGTATGAATACTACTGTATTTATTTTCCCCACAGCTTCAACATTTCTGCCTCCAAAGAACAAAGTTTAGAACTGGATCACTTGGCCCTTTCTCTTCTTGTCTCCTCCCAGTTCAAAATGCTTGCATCTCTTAATGGCCAGCATCCTCTTCGATCTGCAGTTAGGCTCCACACACTCAAGCCTCAGCACAATCTTCTTTGTGGTTTTAGCCTTCTTCCGGAAAATTGGTTTTGTCTGCCCACCGTAGCCACTCTGCTTCCGATCGTAGCGCCTCTTTCCTTGGGCATACAGGGAATCCTTGCCCTTCTTATACTGGGTCACTTTGTGAGGCTGATGCTTGCCACACTTCTTACAGAAAGTCCTTCGGGTTTTAGGTACGTTGACCATCTTGGCAGTAGAGCTGCCTACACGATAAAAACTGCAATAAAATATTTAAAATAAGGTAAAAGACAGGAAACATTTTGAAAACCTAAAAGCGTTAAACAAATTTGCATAGGAAAAGAGCATGTGGGGCTGGAGATTTAGCTCAGTGGTTTCGCCGCCTGGAGCAAGGACCCAAGTTCGATCCCCGGTAACAAAAAAAAAAAAAAAAAGGGAAAAGAGCATGACATGAACCAATCATGTAACCTAGTCACGGTTTTTGAGACAGGGTGTCCTGTGTAGTCCCGCTAGCCTCAAAATTGTGGCAACCTCTGGCTTCAGTCTCTCCTGGGGTTACAAGCGTGCGCCACCACAACCGGCAGACCCCATGCTTTTGGAATGCTTAAGTTACTGGATAGGGCTGGGGTGTGACTCATCGAGACAGGAGCTGACTACAGTGTGGGGCTTGGCTTTGACCCGCGGCACAGCAGGCCCTCCAGGGTCGCCAGGACAATTGGTTCTCTGCACAAAGTGGGTTTCCTTAACGCTTTGCCCAGGAAAAAACAAAACCAAAAACTGGTGGTGCTGATCTCATTTTCCCCCGCAGAAAGAGTAAAGCGTAGTTCCCCACCCCGCGTCCTCCATTTTCTAGCTCCTGGGCATGGCTGGAACGAACAGTCCGCGAGGTAGCAGCTTTACGACTCGCCCTGTTCCTTCTCAAGACTCATCGTCCTAGCTTCACTTCTCCCCACGGCGGCATGCTCACCCCTCAGCAGCCGTGAAGGCTGACGTGTCCTTAACCCGTCGGCTGGCCTCGCGGCCCACAGGCCGCCCGCCATGTGTGAGCTCCTTTCCGGACGTCGAAGCCAGTCTCGAACTCCACTAACCTAAGCCTGAGGGTCTCTTCCCTTTCGTACAAAAGCCTACTCCACCCCCGGGTACTGAGCACTAGGGACTCGGGTCCGAACCGTCTCAGTCCCCATCTCCACTTACTGAGGTATCCGCCGTCCGCACTTCTCGCCTCGCGCAGCTCGCGCCTCACAGGAAAGGGAGGGTCGAGGCGGAAGTAGGAACTGAGCTTGAGCGACATGCCTGCGAGCCAATAGGCAGCCGGCTACGCCGGCGAGGCGCCTGCGGACGCGTCTACGAAACGCCAACCAGCGGCCCCGGGGGCGGGCCTGAGGGTGTGGGCCGGGGGCCGCGGGGCTCCGCGGTCCAGTCGCGGGTTGTCAGAGCTGCTGGAGTGGTGCGAGGCTTCCTCGCTCTGGTTGGCCGCCCCGAACCAAGTCAGAATGAGAACGCAGGGGACTCAGGGCCTTTGGAGCCGCAGGTAAAGAAGCTGGGGTGCGGTGGGTCCGTGCTAAATGGAGAGGACCGAGGCGACGCCGCGCCGCGGCTCCTAGCGGCGGGGCCGCTGCCTGAGCTGCAGCTGCCG
The DNA here is from genome assembly GCF_000247695.1 of Heterocephalus glaber. The sequence continues at coordinate 19,082,667 of NW_004624731.1, read as the reverse complement.
GACGAGGATGTGTGGAGATCGGGCGGCGCTGGCCAGGTGAGAGCCTTCGGGCCCCAGGACCAGTGGGGCGCGGGATGAGTTAGTGAGGACAGCCGCGGGGGCCAGTTCCTACTGCCGCAGGCCGAGGTGACGGCCGCCGCCGCCCGCCCCTTCCGTGCAGAGGCCGCCAGCTCCTTTCCGCGCCCGCCCGCCCGCGCTCCCGGCCCTGGAGACCATGAGGTTCCGCATCTACAAGCGAAAGGTGCTGATCCTGACGCTCGTGGTGGCTGCCTGCGGCTTCGTCCTCTGGAGCAGCAATGGGCGACAGAGGAAGAACGAGGCCTTGGCTCCGCCGCTGCTGGACGCCGAGCCCGCGCGGGGTGCGGGCGGCCGGGGCGGGGACCACCCTGCCGTGTCAGTGGGCATCCGCAGGGGCTCCAACGAGTCGGCAGCACCGCTGGTCCCTGCTGCCCCGCAGCCCGAGGCGGACAACCTGACGCTGCGGTACCGGTCGCTTGTGTACCAGCTGAACTTTGATCAGACGCTGAGGAATGTAGAGAAAGGCGGCACCTGGGCCCCCCGGGAGCTAGTGCTGGTGGTCCAGGTGCACAACCGGCCCGAATACCTCCGACTGCTGCTGGACTCACTTCGAAAAGCCCAGGGCATCGACGACGTCCTCGTCATCTTTAGCCACGACTTCTGGTCTACAGAGATCAACCAGCTGATCGCTGGGGTGGATTTCTGTCCGGTTCTGCAGGTGTTCTTTCCTTTCAGCATTCAGTTGTACCCCAGCGAGTTTCCAGGCAGTGACCCTAGAGATTGCCCCAGAGACCTGCAGAAGAACGCAGCTTTGAAATTGGGGTGCATTAATGCTGAGTATCCCGACTCCTTCGGCCATTATAGAGAGGCCAAATTCTCCCAAACCAAACATCATTGGTGGTGGAAGCTGCATTTTGTATGGGAACGGGTCAAAGTTCTTCAGGATTATTCTGGCCTTATACTTTTCTTAGAAGAAGACCACTACTTAGCCCCAGACTTTTACCATGTGTTCAAAAAGATGTGGAAATTGAAGCAGCAAGAGTGTCCGGAGTGTGATGTTCTTTCACTGGGGACCTATACTGCCCCTCGTAGCTTCTATGGCATTGCTGACAAGGTAGATGTAAAAACTTGGAAATCCACAGAGCACAATATGGGGTTAGCCTTGACCCGGGATGCATATCAAAAGCTGATTGAGTGCACAGACACTTTCTGTACTTACGATGACTATAACTGGGACTGGACTCTTCAATATTTGACTGTATCCTGTCTTCCAAAATACTGGAAAGTGCTGGTTCCTCAAGCACCTAGGATTTTTCATGCTGGAGACTGTGGTATGCATCACAAGAAAACATGTAGGCCGTCCACCCAGAGTGCCCAGATTGAGTCACTCTTAACTAGTAACAAGCAGTACGTGTTTCCAGAAACTCTAATTATTGGTGAGAAGTTTACTATGGTAGCTGTTTCCCCACCTAGGAAAAATGGAGGGTGGGGCGATATTAGGGACCATGAACTCTGTAAAAGTTATAGAAGACTGCAGTGAAAAAAAAAATCAATTACATAAGCAAAAGTGACAGTCTTCTATTTTTGATATTTGTCTGAACAGGATATACAATTGAATAATAAAGGGGTTTCTGCTTTAATACAAAAAATTTTTTCTTGTAAAAGGTGTCCCAATATATAGTAATCTTTTTCAGTTATGTCTGGTTAAGATTTAAAAGTGAAGTTTTCATTTTGGGAGTTGGGTTTTGAAGCTCAATCTGTATCTGCTAAAGGTCATGATTATTAATTCACAAGAAAGTTAAGGGGAAATTTTATTTAAATTGCATCTGTTAATCTTTTAAAACTTTGTACACTTTTCCACTTTCAAAACTTAAGTACAGCAGAATTTAAAATTCAGCGGTAAAAAGTATTACAATTGAAATCATTAGAGTATTAATGGAACAAGTCCAATTTCACTGACATGGTTATTAGAGATTGCTTCAGTGGTTTAAGAACTCAACAGCTATGTTTGTTAAACACCCTCTCAGAACAGTCATTTTCAGTATTATGGATTCCTGTACTGTTGTGTTAAGATTTGCCTGTGCTTTGGAAACTTCATAGAACACACTTTCTTTTGGAATGTATTTGATAAGAAATTTTAAACATTGTTTTCACCTCAATGTAGAAATACAGTGTTTTTTTTTTTTCTTTTAATGCTGCCAAAATAAAATACTCATTTTTGCATAAAAAGGTTCCTCATTATTATATTTTTTTCTTTGGTACCAGGGATCAAACTTGGTACCTTGTGCTTTTGAGGCAGGCGGCAGAACCAGAGCTAAATCCCAGGCCCAGTTCCTAATTATTTTACAGAATGTTTTATTTACACCAAAAGTCAAGACATTCTAGAAGTTTTGAACATCAGCATTACATCTTAATGTTTATTTATTATCTATACATTATATGAAATAAAACCCTATTCATGAGTCCATTCCCTGTGGGTTTCAAATTAGGCACAGATAAGGAACAATAAAAAGCTGCTGTGTAAGGGAAATACAGCCTGAATTGTTTGTGAAGACCAGAAATGATGCAAAGTTCAGTAGTGCCAAAGTGCAACATGTTCTAGTGCCAGCTTTAACTGAAATCATACCTTTTTTTAAAGAACAGATACAGGGCTGGGAGTGGTGCGCACCTGTGATCCCAGCACTTGGTAGGCTGAGGGAGGAGGGTCACCACAGGCAAGGCCAGCCTGAACTACATAGTGAGACCCTGTCTCAAAAACAAAACAAAGCCAGGCATGGTTGGTGGTGCACATCTGTAATCTTAGCACTTAGGGTGAGGCAGAAGATTACCTTGAGTTTGAGGCCACCCTGAACTACATAGCAAGACCCTATCTCAAAACAAAACACAACACAATACAGTAGATACAAGGACTGGGAGTTTAGCTCAGTGGTAGAGCATTTGCCTAGTTATGCTCCAGGCCCTGGATTCAATTTTCAGCGCCAGGAGTCAGGGACAGTAAATAGAAAACAGGTTTAAAATTTACTTCATGTTTAATATAGAAGTCTCTCTCCTCTAATGTAACTGCATTCCACCAAAAATTATTCAGACTAATTTCTGTGTAAAGATTTTACTATTGGAATTTCAACCTTTAAGACAGTCTCAATATTATTGTTGTATCAACTTAAGACTCAGTGTGGACACTTGGCTGATTCCTAAGGGCTGGCAATTTTAATGCTACTCTGTGTGGCTTGGGATCAGATCAACCAGAGAGAAAGAACTGAGGCCAGGCCCCTTGGGCCAGCTCACTCATTGTTCATGGGATGCTTCGCAGCATCCTTGGCCTCTGTCCAACAGTCACCAGTCTCACGTGCCTAGGTATGATAATAAAAAGTGTTTCCAGACATTACTTAATGTCCTTTAGGGGACAAAATCACCCCCTTGAGAGCACTGAACAAAGTGGATTGAAAACAACTTTTTTTTTTCCTTGGGGGTACTAGGGATTGAAACAGAAGCAGGGCCTTTGCACTGAGCTACATCCCCAGCCCTTTTTTATTCTTTGAGACAGGGTCTTGCTAAGTCACTGAGTTGCCCAGGGTGGGATCGAACTTGCAATCTTCCTGCCTCGGCCTCCCAGAGTGCTGAGATTACAGGCATGTACCACCATGTCTGGGCGAAGCCAATGTTTTCCATGTTTAGGAATTAGGTGACCCTTAGTGACTCAAGCATGTGGTTAAAAATATACCAATCTCCATAAAAAGGAACCAAGCACTCACAGGCTACGACGTAGATGAAAATCGGAAACTCGTGGCTTGGGGAGAGAAGCCAGACATAAAAGGTCACATATTGTACTGAGAGGGGAGGCCAACCCTCTGTATGGAATCGGGTAACTATAGGTTAACTGTGTTATTAGGCAACTATGGGTTAACTAGGTAACTGTGCTCTTTGTAGAATGCACCTGAGTAGCCACGACAACTTCTGTAATCTGTCACCAAAGGAGCATAACGGACTCAGAAAGTGCTGCCAGAACTCTGCTCTCCCCACCTCTACTGCTCTGCTTTGTGTGAATCCCGCTTACTATATTCCCAGGGAAATGCCAATGGAATTAAGCTTCTTAGATGTAAAAAGATGTACACAAAGAAGAACAAATATCTACTCCAGGCTCTTGAGACTGACAGGAGTCACTTGCTGAGCCGCCAGCATTAAAAGCTACTTTTTGCTCCTAAAAAAAAAAAAAAAGATTCAGTGTGGATGAAAAATGGATGTTTCTCTAAGGTAAGGCAAATAGCTCTCTTGCTTTGTGATACATTAATACTACCCCTACATCCCAATCTGGTGCCGTTTTTGTCTGAGGTTATAAATTTGAATCAGAGTGAATCACCAGGCTTTACCACAGCTTTTGCTACCCTGACCTATCACCAGTTCAAATAACTGAAAAGATGAGGCGATTCCCAGGACCAAGCTAAGGCCCATTGTCTAAACTCTAGCCTTATCTGGGACAGAAATACTTACAAAGGGTTAGTTATTAAATCAATAAATATATATATATTTTTACTATATTTTCTTTCATACTGTCCTAAAAAGTTTTGTGGAAAAAAACAACTGGATAAGCTTTTCCTCTTTGCTTCATATTTTGTGTTACAAAGAAATTGACTATGAAACAGTGGTTTTGTTTTGATGTACTAATACAATTTTCCTGCTGGGGATTTAGCTCAGTGGTTCTGCTGCCTGCCTCAAAAGTACAAGGACTCGAGTTTGATCCCCAGAACCAAAAAAAAAAATTACAATTTTCCTATCGGAACAAATAGCCTGTTTTAAAATTGTTGAGATTCTTAAATGTATTCTATGAAACCAAAAGATCTTTTAATATTTCAATAACTTCAAAAATTGAATTTTGAAAAGCATGACTTTGACCTCATAATATGTACTTACATATATTTGTTTAACAGATATGAGTAAAATATAATCGATGCAAAAATACTGAATTTCATATGGTGTATTTGTAATCATTTAATCCTTAATACTGATTAAAGTTCTTCTGCCTCTAAAAAGCTGTCTTTAGCACAAACACATCGTACTCAGAAACAAGTAGTTTTGAAATTCCACTCCTGCAGTTATATCTCTAGTTACTTCCAATCTTGAAAATTAGTTTGTGTGACAAACACAACTTAGTGAATATTTTGAAACTTTATTAAAGTAATGGTAAACAAAAGAAGCAAAAATCATCAAAGTCAATAAATACAGGTTGTATTAAAACAATGTTTTATTCTCCATTAGGAAAAAACCTCTATCAGAAGAATCACAAAACTAGTATTTCTATGATTAAGGAAACTTTTAAATTCTAAAGAAAAATATCTCCAGTTTCCCCACTGGAATTAAAATTTGTATTTTGTTGAATAGCTTTAGTTTTAATAGTTAACAAACTATTTTAGATCTCCCAATTTTTTACTTTTAACATTCACATTCCAAAATTACATTTAATTAATCCAAATCATACAGCAAAGAATTCTGAAAACTGAATGCACAATGAGTCACATGATCTTTAATAATCTGGACACTGCCATCCTGCATATTGATTTCTTTTATGCTATCAAAATCAGTTGTATTGTGAATTACAGTTTTGTTCAGTGATGAAGATTGGTGATCTCCATCTAACTGTTTTTCTTCAGTTATGACTGGTTCCTTTAAATTATCTTCCTCATTTGAATAAGTAGCACTTTTTTCTTTTACAAATTGAGGTTCCATTTTTGCCTCAAGTGGCTGAGATTTTCCTAGTTGCATTTGAGAAACATCAAGAGGCTCTTGTTGAAAGCCTGCAACTGAACCACAAATATCTATTTCTGGTGCTTTAACTGATATAGATGAATCAGAATCAATTGTAGAAGTGGTAAGATGTTCTATATTTTCATTTTCAGTTAGAGGACATCCTTCATTGATTCTTTTTTCCTTTCCTTGAAGCTGATCAGGATTACTACATTCTTGTAACTATCAAAGAAAAAATGAGATTAATAATTCTTTGAAAAATCACGTTCAATTGTACCATTAGAAAATTAAGTTTTTAAAAAGCTGTATGGTAATAACACCTGCAGACCTGCAAATATGCTTGATGCTTCCTCCTCAAAGTCATCTTCAAAATGCTGCCATTTCTAACTATGCAAACCTGGTTTTAATTATCTGATTAAGTCCTTTCCGTTACTCTTTATCTCTTTCAGGGTAAAATAATCCAAGCTTTTTAACACAGTCTACAAAACCCTTTAACAGTCATTTTTACAAGGACATGGCTAATTTCTTGAGCTTTTTTGAATTACTGTGATTCTTCAGAGCCATCTTTCCCCTAGTTCAGATATCAGTGGGGCCTGTCACTGTTATTTTTGTGTCCAATGTTAAAGACTATAAAAATGATCAAGGGCCAGGGATTTAGCTCAGTGGTGCTGTGCCTGCCTGGCAAGTGCAAGGTCCTGAGTTTGATCCCTGGTACCAAAAAAAAAAAAAATCAAACTTAAGGCTTAACTGGAAAGAACGGACAAATTTTATGACATAATTGCCATGATTTAAACAAGGCGTGGTGGCACACACCTGTAACTGATAGACTGAGGCAAGAGGATCTCTGAGAGTTCAAAGCCAGCCTGGGCTCCATAGTGAGTTCATGGCCAGCCGGAACTACATAGCCAGACCTTGTCTCAAAAAAAAAAAAAAAACTGCCATGACTTGAAAGTCAAGAGACTTGTGTCTTCTTTTTGCGTGTGTGTGTCTCCTAATAATGGAGTGTTTAAGCATATAGAAATATGCAGACAAGTCTTTTCTCCTACATTCTCACCAGCCATATACAGTACATTTTGTTTTAAAGTTACAATATGAAATCAAGAGTTAAGTTTTAACCTTGCCATTAGTCACGCCCCTAAAAGGCCCATCAAAATCTTACCTTTGCATGAATTTGAATCTTCTCATCAGTAACCTGAAGAACTTCAATTAATGGTGGGGTTGGGAGCACTGTCTGTTTGAATGGAGGGTTCAGGACCTCTTCAAGAAACTCATTAACATTTTCTTCACTGACAAATAACCTTTCCTAAAGTAAAAAGGGAAAAAAAATATTCTGTCTTGTAGGGCATACTTAACACAGTTGTATCTAAAAGCAGTTCACAAAAGCTCACACAGTTCAGGGTAACACTTTTTTTGGTACCGGGTATCGAACTCGGGACCTTGTGCTTGCCAGGCAGGCAGCAGAACCACTGAGCTAAATGCCTAGCCCACGGTAATACTTTTTAAAATGTTTTTTCTTTTGGTACTGGGAATCGAACTCAGGACCTTGCACTTGCAAGGCAGGGGTGGCGCCACTGAGCTGAAACTCTGGCCTTTTTTTTTTTTTGGTTTTTAAGAGACAGAGTCTGCCTATGTAGTTCAGGCTGGTCTTGAACTCACTACATAGCCTAAGCTCACTTTTGGAGACCCTCCTGCCTAAACCTCCCAAGTGCTGGGATTACAAGCATGTGCTACTACACCCAGCTACAACGTTGATCTTAACATTATTCCTGTATGTTGTCTTGGAGAAAGAAAATTTTAATATTGCACAGAACAACACAAATTGTACCAAGTATGTGTGTATAATTACATTTTTAAAAAATAAATGTTTAAAAGCTTTGGTTCTTTATCTAGGTTTATTAAATCTGAGGTATGTTTTCTCTTACTAGATAGTATTAACTTACAAATAGTATTTTTTTCTTTTTTTTTTTTTGGTACCAGGGATTGAACTCACGTCCTTGTGCCTGCGAGGCAGGTGGTGGAACCACTGAGCTAAATCTCCAGCCAGTATTTTTCTTTTTTTCTCCCTTAATACTTCGTATTAATAACTTCACTTCTAATATAAATGTGCATTGGTCAGCTTTCTGTCGCAGGGACAAAATACCTAACACCCACAACCTAGAGGAGGAGATGTTTATTTTCTTATTTATTTTTACTTTATTTTTTTCTGGTACTGGGGACTGAACTCAGGACTTTGTGCTTGCCAGTCAGGCACAGCACCACTGAGGTAAATCCCTGGCCCTATTTTGGGTTTTTTGAGACAGGGTCTCACTTATGTACTCCAGGCTGGCCTCAAGCTGGGGGCGATCCTCTTCCCCCAGCCTCTCTAGTGCTGAAATTACAGGCCTGTGCCACCACACCTGGGTAATGTTTATTTTGGCTCAGTTTCAGTTCATGGCTGGCCAGATCCAAGGTAGAAATATGGCAGAAAGGCAGGTGGGAGAAAAGCTGGTCAAGTCAAGACATCCAGCAAGCAAAGAGCAGGGGAAGGGCCCAGAACCAGAAATAGTACCCAATATCATGTCCCAGTCACCCACTCCTGCAGCTATTTGGGCAGCCCATCCAGTCAGGAATTCACCAACGGGATAGCCCTGGCAACGCAATCAATTTGCCACAAGTCAAGCCCAGACTTAACCATCACAAAATCCAATGCCAGGTATAAAATACAATTCAATTAGCCGGTCATGGTGGCGCACACCTGTGATCTCAGCACTCAGGAGGCTGAGGCAGGAGGATCGCTGAGTTTGAGGCCATCCTGGGCTACACAGTGAGTTCAAGGCCAGCCTGCACTACAAAATGAGACCCTGTCTCCAAAAAAAAAAAAAAAGAAGAAAAAAAAATACAATTCAGTTTCAGGATAATTTCTAATGAGCCAGGTAAGAAATACACAAAAGGATCTGTTCAATATTGTGTGAACAGTTTTTCTATTTTGGGCCATGTAAGAGCCCATTATATTTTATTTAAAAGAAGTATAGGGCTGGGAATTTAGCTCAGTGGTTTCACCGCCTGCTGCGCAAGCGCAAGGACCGGAGTTCAATCCCTGGTTCCATAAAAAAAAATTTGTTCAAAGAAGTATATTCTATGTTTAAGAACTGAGGTACTTCAGCATGACACTAATATATAGTTATTTATAAGAATGACACAGATTTCGTGCCTGATGTTGGGGTACACGCCTGTAATCCCAGCACTCTGGAGGCTGAGGTAGGAGGAGCTCAGCAAGTTTGGGGCCAGCCTGGAATACATAGCGAGATCCTGTGTCAAAACAAAACAAAAAAGAATGAGGTAGATTTCAAGACACTGATATGGGAAGATTTCCAAACTATAAGAAGATTTAAGAGTCACTCTCATTTGAATCCCAAACATGAGACAATGTGTTCATATCATGTCAAGTGGCTATAGGTATGTTGGAGTATGGGAAGGATAACCATACTAACCATTTTTTTCATAACTAACCATATTTAAAATTCCTTCATTGTCCTTTAATAAAAGCAAATTTTATAATTACAAAATAAACATAGCTCATTATTTGATCTAAATAAGAGAAAATTAGAAGAAGCAAGTTTCAAGTTCTCTTCCATTAAACAGTATTTGAACTGTGAACACCTACCAAACAAAAGTGAACTTGGAAAAAAAACTTTACATTTAGACTAATTTGCCTTGCTATTATGTAAAGATTCAGAATACTGTATTACAGAAGTACCCCCATCAAAAGCATTTCTACGGTTCATGCCACCAAAAAAGACATTCATATTGCCTCACTGCACCAAATACTTTTTAATTAACTCAAGGAGAAAATATTTATTTCAGAAATGGTTCTAATTAAATACAGACTATTTGCATACACTTTTCTTCTCATTCTATTGACTGATTTTACTATGAGTTTCTGAACTTACTGGCCCTGAAGCTCAAGGAAAACTCTCAGTGAATATTTAAGCCTTACGTAAATATCTTTAACATATATTTGTATGTAAAATAACAATTCTGGTCTTGAGAAAGTCTCTCTACATTATTTCTTTCATATAATGCACATAATAATATAATCATTATATGTCTCCCACTCCCCAGGTTTGGGATTCAACTGAAGCCCTTCATACTGTGGTATCTCAGCTGCTTTTATTTTTTAATTTTGAGACCAGGTCTAAGTTACAAGTCAGGACTAACTTTCAGTCCTTCTGCCCCAGCCTCCCAGGCATCCACCATCATGTCCAGTTATAATTTTAAAAAATTTACCTTTATTAGCCAGACGTGGTGGCACATGCCTGTAATTCCAGCACTTGGAAGACTGAGGCAGGAGGACTGCCCTGAGTTCAAGGCCAGCCTGAACTACATAGCAAGACCCTGTCTCAAAATAAATTAATTAAAAAAATTTTAAAAATAAATAAAATTTACTTTCACTTAAGAGCCTGTTCAGTACAATGTAAAGCAACAGATTTGGACGTGATGGTCCCATCAACCCTAGCAAATACAGCAATTAATGAAGTAATTATGATAAATCTATTTCAGGCTTCAAAGATAGTAAGACAGTTGCCTTAATCCCATTTTGGTTTAGTTTCTTTGCTGAAATGTTAACATACTAGCAAATCAAATAAATATATTCTTCGTTTTTTCTGTTCGTTAGCTTTGTGAGGCAGGGTCTCACTATATAGTTCAAGCAGGCCTTGAACTATGTAGCCCAGACTGGTCTCGAACTCAGTGATCCTTCTGCCTCAGCCTCAATGTTGAAATTACAGGTATATGCCACCATGTTCATCTTAAAATATATTTTTTTCCTTTTTCTTTTTTAAGACAGGGCTTAGCTATGTAGTTCAGGCTGGCCTTGAACTGACTACATAGCCCAGGCTGGCCTAGATCGAAGGAATCCTCCTGCCTCAGCCTCCCGAGTGCTAGGATTACAGGCATGCACCACCACGCCCAGCTAAAGTATATTCTTGAATATTCTCTTAACTGCTTGTCCATTAAGTTTTCTTCTCACACTGTGAGTTATTCATATCTATTAAGACACAGGAAAACAAATGCCTTTTCCTAAATTTACACACAGTGAACCATAATACAGTGAACTATATTAATATAATTAATATAATTAATATAGTGATTTATATAATATACAGTGAACTATAATATAATGCTATATTATACTATAATGCTCAGCCCACTTGTTTGTCCAGAACCACAGCAGAGTTAAATGCTAGCATTGTGCTAAATACTAATAAGGTCCTAAGAATAATTAAAAGAGACTTGGCTGGGCGTGGTGGCACAAGCCTGTATTCACAGTTCTCTGGGAGGATGAAGCAGGAGGATAACAAGTTCGAGCCCAGAAGGAGACTGTATCAAAATGCAAGGAGAGGAGGGGTTTCTGAGGATGTAGCTCAGTGCGAAGGCCCTGGGTTCAATCCCCAGGGTAAGCCAGCACCCACCAGAGGACAACTTCAACACTAGCTACAATTAAGCTGCACTATAGGGGGGTAATGGCATGGAATTTACAGTGACACTTGGGTCTGAGTTTCTCACATAAGACCTGTGCGACAAGAGTTCAGTTAACTTTCCGCCTCCAGAAACAAATTATTACTTTCTTTACTCAGAAAAAGTAATTTGAGTCGGCCACTTTGATGCGCTTCTTAAACTTATCAAAAGGCATCACAGAGGCCGAGTATTTAGCTCAGTGGTTTCGCCGCCTGCTGCGCAAGCGCAAGGACCTGAGTTCGATCCCCGGTACCAAAAAAAAAAGGCATCACAGATTCCTTTGAGGATATGAGCAGTTATAGTGACCTTTTCTCCAGGGGAAAACACTCTCGACTTTGCATACAACCCCACAGGTCTACGAATCAGAGAATCCACTGTGTCTCCTTGCGCCTTGGTTAGAATAAACGGAGAGTGTGGTTGTAAGCAAATTTTAAAACTGAGATGGAGTATTTCAACTATTAAGACTAAAACGAACCATTACCTCCAAAGAACAGCTGTTTAAACCGTAAAACCACTCTCGCCAATGTCCACGGCTCCCTGGAGATTTGGCCAGCACTATCACTGCATTGTCTGAAGAAACGCTAATCTCGGGTTCTTTGGTACTCAACTTATTCTCTGGAGCAAACTGCAAGTGGAAGGAATAAGCTAAGTCTTGTGTGGCGAAGTTCAATTTGTACCGGAGGGGGTTCAGATCTCCTCGGAGGCTTTGTGGCTGAACCCCGGGCACTTGAACTAGCAGAGTCAGGGAGTCTTCGTCCTGACTGCACTGCAGGGCAGGACACGAAGGATCCCCGCTCTCGGCCGCCGAGCCTCCCATGGCTCGGCCCGAGCGCGGGCCGCCCGCGCCCTCGCTTCCTGCCGGAGACTCCCCACCGGCGCCCCGGGACGAAGCACAAGGGGAGCCTCTCCCTGCGTCCCCAGGCCAGCTTCCAGCTCCGGGAGGCTGCTCCTTCTCCAGACCCGGGAACGAGCGCCAAGACGTACCCACGTTCGGCTCCACAGACTCTGGGACCAGCTGTTCCGGGGCCCCAGGAGCCGCGCTCCCTACGTCACTTCCGGGCGCGCCCGGAGACTCTTCCGGCGTCGAGCTGGGCTCTGGGAGCGCAGCGCACTGTGCCACAGGCAAGGTGACCACCAGCTGCCGCCGCGCCTTGATGAACTGCGCCTTGCCGCGACTGTCGTCCACCGGGTACGGGAGCGAGAGCCGCAGCCGGTAGTCCGGTTTGCTCGAATCGAGGCACAGCAGCTTTCCCGACACCTCCAGCGCCGCCTGCTCCGCCGAGCGCAGCAGCGGGAGCTCGATGGTGACCACCAGCTCGTGCGGTACGGGGCTGGGCGCCGAGTCCCGGGAGCAGCGGTAATCTTGCAGGTCCACGAGGTGGCGCTGCACCACGCTGCAGCGAGGCTCGGTGGGCGCGGGCTGCGGCGCCGTCGCGGGAGTGGAGGGCGCCGGGGCCCGCGGGCCCGCGGGGTTCTCTGCGGCCACGGCGTGCGGGTAGGGGTAGGGGAAGTCGGGGAGCGGCCCCTCGGGAGCCCCTGCGGACCGGTTCGCGCAGTTTCCCGGCAGGGGTGTGCGCAGCACTGCCGCCTCTGGGGTCCCCTTGTACTTGATCTTTAGCGTCCTGGCGTTCCTGCCGTCCAGCTGGACGCGGAACTGCTGCTCCACCGCCTCCAGGGCCGTGGCGTCCAGCATCTGACGGAAGCGCGCGTGGCGCCGGGCCAGCGCGAGCGCATCGGGGTGGAAGACCACGTCGTAAACGGTGTAGCGGGAGCCGCCGCGCCCCGCGAACTGGCGGCCGGGCGCCAGGCTGTAGGGTAGGGACCACTGGCTGCCAGACGCCGGGCCCGGGCGGCTGCTGGGCGCGCCCACCAGCGCGTTGCTGCACACGTTCACGTAACAGCGCCGAGCCCCGTCCAGGCTGGTGCGCAGCACGTAGCCGGGCTCCGGGTGCACAAACCGCACCTCCACTCCGCGCTCCCGCTCCAGCGCTGTGATCTCCGCCTCGTAACGCCGCCGGTTGTCGGGGTCGGTGATCTCCTGCGCGTACTCGGAGAACATGCGTCGGAAATCGGGGTCCTGGAAAGCGGAGGTGAGCCGCTGGACCTCCTCTTTGCTCAGGTCCAAGTCCTCTAGCGGCGAGGAACCCGCTGCTGTGGCCATGCTGTTTTGCGATTCCTTGCTCTCGCCCTAAGGATGATGAGACGAAGCTTGGGTAGGTAAGACGCCCCGCGGCGTCTCCGGTTCGTGGCGAGTGACCGGCCTGGAGTCGGAGTTGGTAACGGCTGTTGAGCCCGGGCAGCGCGTGCTTGTTGCCATAGGAACACCACCCACACCGAGAGGAGGGGCAGCAACCGGGTGGAAATGCTAGAAATAGCTTCATCTCTTCTCCAGCCATTCAACCTGCTGCATTTTTTAGATTCCTGTGCCATTTAAGTGTCGCAGTTTACAACATTTTGAACATCGTCTCATTCAGTGCTCATAACACTGTAAGATGAACATCCTTACTTCACAGGCAAGATGGGGACCTGAGAAGTTGCCAGAGTCCCCAGGCCAGAGTCCTGTAGCCAGTTGTATTCACCAGCTGATTCTAAGCTAACTTTATCTGCCTTTTTTCATTTTGCTAAGCCAACAGTTTAATTTTAATTTTTACTCTTTGAATTTTCTGGATGTTTTGCTATACATTCTGGCCAGTTAAAACTCACTTGGGGCTAAAAGTTATGGGCAGGCTAGTCGGAAGCAAATACCACCTGCCAATAAATATATAAAACTTAAGGCCAGGGATTTGCTCAGTGGTGCCACCGCCTGCCTCGCAAACACAAGGTCCCGGGTTCGATCCTTGGTACGAAAACAAAAACAAAAACCTTCAGCTTCATTAATAATAAAAATGCAAATACAAGATACTATATAGCACCTATCAAAATGGCCAAGACTTGTGTACAATTATCGTATTCTCATGATAGGAATATATAAATACTTTTTAACCCAGATACACTTTGAATAAATATCTGACCCATTTGTAAGGGCATGATTTTAAAAGTTTAGAATCTTAAGAGTTCAACAGGGAACTGACAGCAGATTTTGGTAGTGATGACAGGATTTTGTGTCGTCACTGGAAGTGATTGTAGAGAAATGGGTTTTGCATGTGCTGCTAGGGATGGAACCCAGTGCCTGACTCCTATAGCACGTGCTCTACTAATGGGCCATCTCCCAGTCCCAAAGTATATCTGACTGGGGTAGTTATTTTTTAATTGGTAGCTTGTCAATTCCATGATCATTTTTCTATTCTCAGCAACACAACTCAATTGATGATGTGGTATTACCTCAGTGACAAGAGCCTTTCCAAGTTTTTCTCCTACCTCCTCATGCTTTCAGTCTGTTTTGCGGGTGTCTCCCATTCAGTTTGTAGTAGAAATGCTCTGAGCCTCTTCTCCATCTATACCGTCCTTTACAAATATATGCACACCCACAAATACCAAACTTGTATTTCAGGATCCAAACTCTGGACTTTCATATCCAAACTCTGGACTTTCATATCCAGCTGACCACTTGAAGTTTCCCATTAATGCTTAAGCCTTTCAGGGTTTTTTTTTGATACCGGGAATCAAACTCAGGACCTTGTGCTTACAAGCCAGGCATGGTGCCACTGGGCTAAATCTCCAGCCTCGTTTCCATCTTTTTATTTTTAACAGGGTCTCACTATGTAGTTCCAGCTGGCCTTGAACTCACTAGAGAGCCCAGGCTGGCCGCGAGCTCTGGTGATGGACCTGCTTCAACCTCCTGAGTGCTTGATCACAGGCGTGGGCCACCACACTAACCCTAGCCTCTTAGTTTTGAAATGACTAAAAGTAGAATTCCAGACTCTTCTCCTTTCACAAACCTAAGCCATGATCTCTTGGCAGCCTTCAAAGCAACTGACCACCACATTTGGAACACATTTTTCTCTTGATTTATGGAACTCAAAGCTCTCCAATTTTCCTTGTGTTTCTTGATCCTCTTCTGTTTTTTAAATGTGGGAGTCACTCAAGACACCCAGCCCTCTTATCTAATATGTCTTCCAAGATGATTTTACCCAAGCCCATAGCATGTATGTTCAGATTAGTCCTTCCAACAGATAATCTGTTGCAAATTCCGAAATATATGTATCACTGTTCTGAGTACCCAAACAAAACAAAATCATGCTCCAAGGATGTGAAGCAACCTGCATTCTCATGTGCTGGAAGAATGTATTGGAACAAGCACTTTGGAAATTTGTAATCGAACATAATACATAACTTATGACTAAGAATTTTTTTTTTTTGGTACCAGGGATTGAACTCAGGACCTTGTGATTGCCAGACAGGCAGCGGCACCACTGAGCCCAGCCCCTAAGAAATTTTGAGATATAGTTCAGCAGAGACACATCATTAGTACAAGGTATATGGCAGAATGTGTATATTCAGAACAACACTGTTCATAATCCTCAAACACAGGAAACTACCCTAATTCTCATTCATCGTCAGATGGACAGATAAATGTGTATCCACCACACAATGGACTTCTATACAGCCAACAGTATGGATGAATTTCACTAATGTAAGAGAAGCCAGATGCAAAATAATACACGTGGTTTGACTCCATTATGTAGTAGACAAAACTTGGTTAAATAAACCACTGTTCAGAGTTGAGCTACACAACTATGATTATCAATCAAGCATAATAAAGCCTTTTAAAAAATTTTTAATAAAACTTTGAAGAGAGAAAAATGTCAGACTAGTGATTGCCATTGGGGTAGGGGCTGGAATGTTGTGATTGGAAGGGAACAAGAGTGAACTTCTGCTATAAGATTCTTAATCCTGGTGTGCCGTTGGGTGTGGAGTTTGTGAAGTGCTTGAGCTGTATACTGAATAAGAGGAGTTCGTGTATCTTATACTTTAAAAGTTAAAAAAAAAATAGCCCATGCCTTCATAGATCTTATGCGGGGTGGGATTAGTGACTCCAAGATAATATCTCGAGTCCCACCTGAGCACTGAGCCCTAAGAAACACACACTGCTTGCTGCCTGCTGATTTCTCCACCTGGATGTTTGACAGGCGTTTCAATTTGTTAAAAATAGATATCCTTAGTTTCTTTTCTCAAACCTCTTATTCCTCAGTCTCAGTAAATACTACCAACCATGTACTAAAGCCTAAAACCCAATTGTGATCTTTGATGCCTCTTTACCTCATCCTGCAGTGCCATTCAGTTACCAAATTCTACCAACTCACTATACCTGCCCTCCCCCAAATTCTTCTACTTTCCATTTTTGGTCTGAGCCACCATCAGACTGCAAACTTCTGCAATAGCTTCTTGACTGTTGTCCTCTTCAGCTCTCCCTTTTCTTTTGTAAACAGTGCTGGGGGTTGAACCCAGGGTCACATACATGCTAGGTAAAGGTTCTACCATGGAGTTAGATCCCCATTCCAGCTCTTCCCTTCTTAAAATCTCAGTGGTATTGAAAACAAAATGAACTTATCTAAGTCCCTGCTGAAAACCTTCCAGTAGCTTCATATCTGGATTTTCTCTGTACCTGACCGCTGGCCCTCTCTACTCACCATCTGATTGTGTGGTCCCCCCCCCCCCAATTGCAGACCCTCTGGATTCCTGTACTGCCTGGGCCCTTGAATCTCAAGAGCTTAAACATCACCTTAGTGGCTCCTTGTGGCGTGCTTCCCTCACCCACAATGCCCCATGTCAAATTGCCCACACTTTTTATTTTTACCATATTTGATTTATTTTTATTTTTATTTTTGGATAGGGCTGTGTGAAGGTAAGTATCATGAAATGTAGGGCTTTGCTTTTGTGATACACCACTAGAATCCCCAGGACCTAGAACATGTTAGGTTCATTTCACAAACCAGTACAGTACAGTAAAGAGAAAAGCAAGTTTAAGATGTATACACTTACACTATTTTCTATAGGAAAACAATGTGTTCAGAGAAAAAACAATATATTCCAAAATATTAACAAGTTACTTTTAATGGGGAATTACAGGTCATTAAGACTTTTTTACGCTTACTTGTACTTTGTAATGGTTTTACTTTGAATTTGTTCAATGAAGTCTTTAAATGTCTAGTCATTTATACCTGGAGGTTTTGAGGCATAAAGGTGGATTCTAGCAGGTCTTTGAAACAGAAGTGTATATAAAATCGCACTCCTTTCTATTGGAACCTTAATGTCAGAGAACATACCCCCAATAGCTAGTGATCATGTATTTTAAGTTAGTGTTGTACCACTTTCAAGATTTTGAGACTTTTTTTTTTTTTGGTACCTGGAATTGAACTCGGGTCCTTGCGCTTGCGCAGCAGGCGGAGAAACCACTAAGCTAAATCCCCAGCCCTTCCACTTTCAAGATTTTGGACAAGTCTAACCTTTAAAAAGATGTCTCCAGCCATTTGTGGTTGCACAAACCTATAATCCCAGCATTCTGGGAGGCTGAACCAGGAGTCACAAATCTGAACTCAGTTTGAATGATTTAGCAAGACCTTGTCTCAAAATTTTAGAAAAATTTAAAAGGGCTGGGGATGTAGGTTGGTGCAAAGGTTCTGGGTTTAATTCCCAGTACCACCCCAAAAAAGATTCCAGATACATATGCGACCTATATTACTCAATGACAAGTCACTGTTGGCTGTTTGGAAATGATAGTGACCTTCAGTTCCTGAATCCTCTGAAAGTACCTGTGATATTGCATACAGGGACAGGCTTGTGGGTGTGTACTGGTGCTGGAGGTTCTGAATAAAATGCCCAGTTTTCGCTGGATTTCTCTTCATACTGTTCTAACTTCAGGCTAATTCTAACATTCTCCCCAAATTTTCCACCCTCAAACCACATCTCAAATTTTACTTCCTTCTTGCTACTAAATTCACTTGGCACTGTTCATACTAAATTTCCTTCAGGAATTTTTCCTTTGCTATGTCACTTTTATTAGTCTCTCTTCCCCTTCCAAAGCTAATTATTTGAAAGAAATGTCTCCCAATCCAGGATTTAAAATTTCTAACTGTACTGTTAACAGCATCCTGTCATTCAGATTCATTTCTGACAGCAGTTAAACCAACTCCTGAAACTAAAATTAAGGGGAGGAAATGATTGATTACACACAAAATAGTGCAACATGCTCCTCTGGTTTGAAAGCACTGGAAACTTTATTCCCAGTGCGACAGTGTTGGGAGGTGAGTCCTAGTGACAGGTGATCAGACAGAAGGGCACAGAGGATGGGTTAATGCTGGTTCCACAGGAATGCCTGCCCTACAAAAGCATGGCTTCAGCTCCCTTTGTTTCTCTCTCCCTGTTTGCCCTTCTACCATGGGATGATGCAGGAAAGTGGATCATCCAAATGCAGGCCCTTCCATCTTGGGCCTCTGACCCTCAGAACCAGTACCCTTCTCTTCATTATAAATTACCCAATCTCTGGCATTCTGTTGTGGCAGCCAGATGGAGTATGACAAATGCTGATTCAAAATAAATCTGGGGCTGGGGTTAAGCGCTCACCTGCCATGCCTGAGATGCTCAGTTTGATCCTCACCAATGGGAACACTATCACAGCAAAAAGCCATTATGTCTTCCAAGTGTAAAAACTATGGGGACTGGTTTTCAATTTCCAGTGCCAAAATGCAATTATGTAATGAGTAGAACCCTAGAACCTGAAATAAAGATTTTTCACTATTGTTAAATTCTGTGACTTAAACAATTTGAAAATTGCCTAATATATTCTTAGGGTTCTTACGAGAATAATAATGTAAGTTAGACTAGAACAGTAAGCCACAGACTTCTAAATATTTGTTTATTTTTAAATGAACATTAGAATATGACCAGTATAAAAATAGCTTCAGTTAAATGCAAATATATAGAATATATCTTTACACATAGCTGCCTGTTTTTTAATTTTTATTTTATTCCCGGTACTGGGGATCGAACTCAGGACCTTGTGCTTTCGAGGTAGGTGTGGTGCCACTGAGCCAAATCCCTGGCCCCCTGCCCCTCCTTTTTTTCCTTCCCAGGTACAGGGAATCAAACTCAGGACCTTGCGTTTCCCAGGCAGGCGCAGTGCTGCTGAGCTACATGGTGGTGCCACTGAGCTAAATCCCCGGCCCCCAGCTGCCTATTTTTTAAACACTAGAGAATATTTGTCCTGTAAGACTATAAATACCATCATATTTATTAATAACATCAAATTTCATAAAACATTTAAGCAGAAGTCTAGTCTATAATTTTATTATAACTTAATATCAATTATATAAAGATATAAAGCAGAAAACATCAATTTTTTCTTCAGATGGTCTTTAAGAATCAAAAGCCTTGAAGTTTGCTGAAAACAGAAAAAACAAAATTAAATATTTTGGAAACCTAAGTTGTATAGTTCTTTTATATTTAGTTGTAGCTAATTCTAAAAATAGGTCAACATGTATATTGTCCCAAATTTAAAAGGTGACTCTAAAAATGTCTTGCACCCCACTTCTGCTCCCCAGAGGCAGAGTATCTTTATATTTATTTATTTATTTTTTGGTACCGGGGATTGAACTCGGGACCTTGTGCTTGCATGGAGGAACCACTGAGCTAAATCCCCGGCCCGGCAGAATATCTTTATAAAGATAGGCTAATCACAAAAAGGAAAAGGTATATGAACATGTGTGTATGTCAGTTTAATTTTAAAAACGTATATAAGTGGTAGAATATGATGCATACTATTCTTTTTTCAATCTGTACACACTTTATAATTAAGTCCTTTTATGGCTTTGAAATTTAAACAAATTGGTAAAGTTAAGAATAAGTACACATATATAGATATATATGCACATTTAAATTAAACCACATCTACTTTTCTGCATAAGCCCAACTATACCTTTAGGATAAATTCTTAGAAATGGAATCCCTGGTATATACATTTTAGGATTAATAAATCTCAACTTGTTCTTTGTAAAGATCTTTCTTTTTTTGGTACTGAGAATCGAACTCAGGGCTGCACACTTACCAGGCAGGTGCTGCGCCACTGAGCTACATCTCTGGCCCATCTCTAAAGGTTTTTATCATTTTTTGCAGTACACATTTTTTTGTGAAAATATGTATTTCCCTATTACACCACCAATATTGTGTTTTCAAATAAGAGTATTTGAAATACATGCTATATCCCTTAAATATGCACAATTTTTATGTATCAAGCAGAAATAAGCACACATGTTTAAAAAAAGGAAGTACATTTGACATGGCTAAGGGTGCCTATTTTGACTACATTCTGTGGTTAACACCAGTGTGGTTTCACAGCTAGCTAACAAATGGCTGCTTAGGAGAAACTAAGCAGAAAGACCAGATTATATCAATGTATCTTGAAATATTTTTCTGTTCTCCAAAAAATACACATACCATCAACCTGTCTGATCCAGAACTAAAAGGATTCCTCAAATTACTAATACTAAATTTTAGTTTGGGAATTAAGTCTAAGCTTTGCAGCATCTGAGGCCACAGAAGATGAAGGAACCAACTCTCAGTTCAA
The DNA here is from genome assembly GCF_000247695.1 of Heterocephalus glaber. The sequence continues at coordinate 19,061,912 of NW_004624731.1, read as the reverse complement.
TAAACAGTAGTATCAACTACAAGGCAAGTACTATGCTAGAAACTTAGAACGGACCGGCACCTAAGGACTGTAATAGAAACCAGGCATGGTGGCACATGTCTGTAATCCCAGCACTTGGGAGGCTGAGGCAGGAGGATGTCTCAGAGTTTGAGGCCAGCCTAGGATACACACTTGAGTTCAAGGCCAGGCTGAACTACATAGCGAGACTGTCTCACCAAAAAAACAAAAACAAAACCCCAAACCTAATAGAAATCTGCATAAAGCACACAGAATACAAAACAATTCTGCATAGCTATTATAAGAAATGTAATCGTGGCATGGTAGTGCAAGTCTCTACTCCCAGCACTCGGAGGCTAGGGCACGAGAATTACAAGCACAAGCCCAGCCTGGACAATTTAATGACTTAGTGAAATCCTGTCCCAAAATTTTTTTAAAAAGGACTTGAGCTTTAGCTCAATGGGAAGGTCTTGGGTTCCAATCCACAGTACCATCACCACCGAAAAAACAAAAACAAAAACAAATCAGTTAATTTCCAGTTGTGGTTTATTTCCTAACTCTTTTTTTGTTGCTGTTGGTTTTTGTTTTTTGAGACAAGGTCTCGCTATGCTGTCCAGGGTGGTCTTGAACTCACTATGAAGCCCAGGCTGGCCCCAAACTTAGCAATCCTCCTGCCTCAGCTTCCCAACTCTTTTTAAGTAAAAGAATATAAAATGCTTTGCAGCAATAGATGTAACAAAAAGATAAAAGTAATCAAGGAAATTCAAGTAAAGAGAAAATAAAGGTCAGAAAAAGAAGCCAAAGGTTTATCTGGAAAGTTCTCTGTGGCTGTAAAGGTGGCTACAAACCTGGCTGCGCCTCTCTAGTAACCAAAGCAAAGGAAGGCCTAGATTTAGAGTCTTCCTAAGATAGAATTTAAATGAATAGTGCTCCAGACAGATTTCTCTTGTCCTAAGAGCTGCGGAGAGTTTCCAGTGTAGTTTGCATAGCAGACTAGGTTTTACACCAGATCTCCGGTCAGTAAGTCAGATGATATGGTCCAGGCCACCAGCCCTCAGCAGGGACCCTACCCTGGAGTCTCAACTCCACTATGCTGGGCAGCCAAGAGTGGACAGCAGAGCTAGAGAAGACCGTGTCTCTGCCTAAAACCGTTATCGCTTTTTGTGGTACTGGGGATCGAACTCAGGACCTTGAGCTTGCGAGGCAGGCAGCGGAACCACTCAGCTAAATCCCCAACCCTTTCGCCTTTTTTAAAAGTATATCATGTTGGCTGGATAAAGTCAGCTGTCCAGATTTAAATTAAAAGCTAGAATATCTGCGCTTTTTGTTTTTTAGTACTGGGGACTGAACCCAGGGCCTTCTTACTGTGCTACATTCTGAGCCCTTTTTATTTTTTATTTTGAGACAGGGTGTCACTAAATTTCCCTAGGCTGGGCTGGAATTTTCAGTCCTCCTGCCTCAGGAATTACAGGCATGTGCCACCACAAATATCTTTATAAGAATTTGTTGGCTTATATTCTAAGAATTAAGCAGTGCCTGGAATATAGTTAAGAACCAAATATATAAAGGTATCCCTACTGTTAAACAATGCATGTCTATATAAGAAACTGAGAGGGCCTGGGATTTAGCTCAGTCGTTCCAGCACCTGCCTCGAAAGCACAAGTTCCCGAGTTCGATCCCCAGTACCAAAAAGAAACTGAGAAGCAGAAGTATTTTTCCTTTTCAATTTTATGTTTTTTGTTGTTTTGGTTTTTTTGAGACAAGGCTTATGTGGCCTGGTCTAGCCTTAAACTCACTATGTAGCCCACCCTGGGTGGCAATCCTCCTGCCTCAGCCTCCAGAGTTCTGGGATTATAGAAGTTTGCCACCACGCTTAGCTTAATTTTATACTTTTAAACATTGTTTAAATTTTTTATTATGTATTTCAGTTTAGATGTTTTGGTGTGCTCATTTAAAGAAAAAAAAAAACTTTACTGCCTGACATGGTGGTAACATACCTCTAATTTGAGCACTCTGGAAGGGTGACAAAAGAGGACCAGGAATTCAAACCCAGGGCAGCTTAGTCGCTTATCAAGACCCTGTCTCAAAAATGTAAAAGGGAGGGGGGGATTTAGCTCAGTTGCACCATACCTGTCTCACAAGCGCAGGGTCCGGAGTTCGATTGCTGGTACCAAAAAAAAAATGTAAAAGGGGACAGGGGGACCCTGGGGATATAGTTCAGTGTAAAGGCTCATGCAGGAATCCAAGATAATACTTTAAAAATGCATGTTCCAGGGCTGGGAATTTTGCTCAGTGGCACCACACCTGCCTTGCAAATGCAAGGTCCTAAATTCAAGCCCCAGTACTGAGAAAAAAAATAAAGCATGTTCTTGCCAGGTTTGGTAGCACATGCCTGTAATTCCAGCACTTGGGAGGCTGAGGCAGGAGGATCACTTTGAGTTCAAGAGCAGCTTAGGCTACACAGTGAGTTCAAGGCCAGCCCGAATCAGAGAAAGACCTTGACTGAAAAAAACCTAAAAAAAAAAAAAAAGTGCACGTTCCTGGGTTCTAGTTATCCCTTTGATGACTTTGGGGTAAGAGCCTGGAACTTAATTTTTTTTTTTTTTTGGTACCTGGTATTGAACTCAGGACCCTGCGCTTGTGAGACAGGTGTGGTGCCACTGATCTAAATCCCTGACCCTCATGTAACTTAATATTTTTAACAAGTACCTCAGAGTATTTGATGCAGTGATGTATAGATGACCCTGTGAAAACCACTTTCACCAGGTGACTATTCATTTTCTCTCCTAAGATCTCCTTTCCACCCCAGCCCCTCCCCATCACTATACACACACCCAGCTCCATGACTTCTTTGCTGTTGGTTTGAGGCCAGCACCTGGGCTATGAGAATCAAACATGGGACAGAAGGGCTGACCTCTGGGAAGAGTGACAGCATCCTCGGGAGTCAGCCTAGAAGAACCAGCCCAGCTGCACAGACGGCCTGAGATCCCACTCAGCAAACAGTTCCTGAGTTCAGCACACATACCATCAAGTATTCACTTCTGTGTCACACAGCAGGGCCACAGTAAGTTCAGCTTAGAACATCTCCAGTCAGCTACCACAGGCATTGTTAAAAATCTCAACATACAACTATAGATCATGTGACTTTTAGCACTATGACACCAAGAGGAAACCCTTGGCAGTTTCTGTGAGCACACTTACCTGTCTTCTACTGTCTTGTTGGAAGGATAAAAAACTTTGAATGAAAATCCACTTCTTGGAAAAGAGCCCTTTTGGGAGAAAAATGCTTAAGTGACTTCTCAATTTTTATAAAGTAACCTCTATCTTTTAAATCAAATTCCTTGGTAATGACTTAAAAGTTGCAAGATGTGACTATAAAATATGACAGGTTTTTAAATGATCTTGATTTTTTTTTTTTTGGTACCGGAGATTGAACTCAGGACCTTGTGTTGGCAATGCAGGCCCAGTGCCACTGAGCTAAATCCCTAGCCCTTGGCTAAGTAGTTTCATGCTAACAGATTACCATAAGAAACAGTACTGTGGGGCCAGGGATTTAGCTCAAGTGGTTTTGCCACCTGCTGTGCAAGCCCAAGGACCTGAGTTCGATCCCCAGTACCAAAAATAAATAAATAAATAAAATTAAAAAATATGTCTTTAAAAAAAAAAGAAAAAAAAAAAGAAACAGTACTGTGTAAGGCTGAGATACTCAAAACATCATGTTTGAGTCCTATCTCTTCCTCCAATGAAAATCTGGATTTGATGCCCCTCCAATGCGCCCCCTAGGCAACAGAGTAGTAATCACACATATAATTATGTCTACTGTGAAACTCTCAGGTTACTGAGCAGTGGTTCTGTCTCCAGCCTCCACCCCTAACAGTGTTTGGCTCAGAGGAGGTATTCATTAACATGAGTACCAAGAAGGAATGACAAAGTATCAAAAGCAAGTTCTGTGTCCAAAAGGCATAAAAGTTGCAACAGTGGTATAGAAGGTGGTTGTTTACTCACAGGATTAGAAAGTGGAAAAGTCCAGAAATAAGATATAGTCAAATAGAGCACTGACTATGAGATTACCCAAAATGTTAAGGAAAGTGGCCTCACTGTCACACTGGGCATACTACTGGGCTCTCGTGGACAGAGGCCAGGACATTGCTCACATCCTGCAACGGACAGGACACCCCCACAACAGTGCATTATTTGCTCAAGAGGTCAAAAGTGCCAAGATTGGTAAGTCCTTTCTTAGAGAAAGCCAGATAAAATGAATGTTTGACATGAGTAGTCACCAATAACAAGACATGGCCTTTCTAGAAACAAAGTCTGAAATTCACAGGAATCAAGGAAACGTGAATTAAAAATCACTAGTAAAGTGGTTCTGCTGCCTGCCTCACAAGCGCAAGGTCCCGAGTTCGATCCCTGGTACCAAAAAAAAAAAATCACTAGTAAAGATAATTTTTTTCACATAATCAACTGTGTTTGTCATTGTTTATGTACTATTTATTCTCCAACTTCAAGAAGTCACATCTGTAGAAATTCTGAAGCAATTTCAACATTCTAAAGTAATTTCAAGGTTCTATATAAAAATTAACAAAATCTGTCTGGCAAATGCAAGATCCTGAGTTTGATCCCTGGTTCAGAAAAAATAATAATAACAAAATGTGTCCCAGTGAAATTTCATTTATCAGGCTTGGGCTTGTGACACTTGAGAAATTTCCGAAAGTCACAATCCTCTCAAAGGACAAAAAACATTAATATGGCTAAAGGGAATGAGACACAGGCTCTGCCAGCAATTCCCAGAAAGGAATCTCACAGTCAGTTACTTGAAGAGAATACCCATGTGGATTTATATGTTTTGCCATGCTTTTTTTTAAAAAAAAAAAAAACTTCACATTGTTATAGTCACATCCTATACTATATTATATTTTCATCCATAAATGAAAATTTATGTTTAAGAGCTTTCTATATATACTAAATCAATTCAATATCTTGTTGCTAGTATATTTTCTATCACATATTTAAAATTGAAATGCACTGTACTCTTAGTAAATAATGACTACATAAGGTTAACTACATTCTTACGGGGTTTATGCAGAGGCATTCGGTATTGGTCACGGTGAAAGGATCGTATTTGTCTGCAATGACAAGTAGGTCAGGCACAGGATACACTCTCAAGGCATAGTCATAGGCCCAGTGCACTGGGCAGACATAAAGAGGCAGTGGCGTCAGATGGCCTTGGGAGAAGACAGTCTTCACAAACTACAACAGAACACAACACAAACCCAACTTCACTTCATCTGGAGAAGTGAGAACAGCTAAACAATTTCAAATTAAATATTAATTACCAAAAGGATCTAAAAATTTTGAGAAATTAGGGTATGTTTTGAAGTACAGAGCTTTGGAAAATAGTGATATAAAATGAAATTAACTGGCTAATTAATTAACTTTAGGAAAAAAAATTCCGTGAGTTTTCATTTACTGTCAGACACCCTAACAGTGACTCTCCCAAATAATCATGTAAGATTGACTGTACAGAGAGCTATATAATAAACTTTTTTGGGGGTAGGACTGGGTATCAAACCCAGGACATTCTCGAGCTACATCCGAGTCCTTTTTCATTTTGAGCCAGGGTCTCAACAGGTTGCCCAGGCTGAGCTCAGATTTTGAACCCTCCTGTCATGGCCTTCCAGAGTACTGAGATTACAGTGTGTGGCACCATACCCATCTTACAATAAACTCATTTACTAACTTTGTCCATCAAAAACTTTCAGGGCCAGGGATTTAGCTCAGTGGTGCCACCACCTTCCTCACAAGCGTGAGGTCCTGAGTTCAATCCCCAGTACCAAAAAAACCCCCACACTACTTTCATAGCTTGAGTACATAGTATATATACTATATATAGTAGCATACATAAATTTAAAATATTATAAAATGAATGACAATAATGTTCTGTAGAACCCACTTCCCAGCTTCTCAGATGGAGGTACATGTAACTAGGGATTGACAATTACATGTCAATGACCCTGGAAATACAAGATAAACACTACACAGCCGCCTCCTTATGTGTAAATACCATACCAAACACATAATATACATGATAAATAGGAACATTTTGTTAAAACAAACATGCATATATTTTGAAGAACAATTTAAGAGCTTTAAAGGAGAAATTAAGAGATTTTTAGAATTCCATCTGTATGGGGCTTTCTTTTCTGCCCATAAGAATTCTTCAGTAGAAAGCAAAGAAGCCCTGACTTACTGACAAAATTTCACTTACTCACAAAAATATAACCCATTATTTTGAAGACCAATAAATATCATATTACTGGTTTTAAAAAACTGTGTATATGGGCCAGGGATTTAGCTCAGTGGTTCCACCACCTGCCTTGTTAAGTGCAAGGTCCTGAGTTCGATCCCTGGTACCCCCCCCCAAAAAAATTGTGTATAAAGGCTGAGCACGGTAGCATATGACTGTAATCCTATCATTTGGGAGGCTGAGGCAGGAAGATTCCCATGAGTTCAAGGCCAGCCTGAATTACATAACAAGATCTTATCTCAAAAAACCAAAAACAAAATTGTGTATAACGTAACATGAAAGATAGTTTAATAAAGAAGACTTTGCTTACATGATTAGGAATATCCAAATTGCTACTAGGAAAATGGACACAGTTTCTGCACATTTTATTCACCAAGTCTTCACGAAAGATAATAATTTCTTGTGTACAATACTGAATTCTGAAATGAAAGAAATTGAACTTGATTTCCTCGGAAAAAATATACAATAAAAGAAGAGAAGCGGGGAGGCTGGGGGTGTTGCTCAGCGGTAGAGCAGTACCTAGCGTGTGCAAGGTCCTGCATTCAATCCCTAGCTCCGTGAAAAGAAGAAAACCAGATAATTTTAAAGGCAAATGCCTTATGATACAACGCCATCCTCAACCCCTGCCATTCGCCACAGAAAAAACTCAACCAGTCTGTTTATCCAGTTATTTACTGAGCAGCTAATAAATGCGGGGCACTACTCCAGGAATGCGTGAACAGAAGATCCCAGTCCTGATGCAATTTACAGTTTAATGAGCGGATAGAGAAAATAAACAACAAGCATGCTAATTGTATGACAGGCTGTAGGGAAGATGATGAAGTATAAGGGAAGGAGAAAAAGGTCGTCTAGACAAGGACTAGAAGGCTGCTGTATCAAACAGAATGACTGGAACCGCAGGGGCAAGGGGTGTGGCCCGAGCGGGGGGGGGGGGGCACTTAGAAAGGCTCGCTGAGACTGCAGTGCGCCTGCGCGCTTCAGGAATGGGGCTGCTGTGACTAGCAATTGGGAAGGCGCGATTGGAAGCGGGACTCAAAGTTCTCTTTGAAGCTGTCAGTTGGCCATCCAGAGGAGAGGAGGTGCAGTGACCCCGGGGGCCAGGTGTCTGGGGTCCGTGAGAAAGGTGCGGGCTACCAGAATGAATGTGGGAGTTGCCAATTCAGAGATGATACTTCCCTATTTGTAAATCTCTGCCCTTTGGTTACGCTTCTAAATTTGCTGCACGTGAATTTTTAAACACAGTTAATATATTTTCAAAGTTTTGAGAAATCTAAAAACAAATTTTAACTTATTCTATAATGGTCAAAAATTCAGAAACAATTTGAAACATGAAGTGAATATTTACATGAAAGGAAGAAAGTATAACACAAAACATTAATATTTACCTGCAGGGGTTAGTAGTAAAGACTGAAAATGGCACCCGTTGTCTGAATTCATTAGTGATGCTTTCCGCAAGTGGCGGCCTATAAAAAGTGTATGTGTTATGATACGTACTTTGCAATTTCACAGAATGTTCTTGACCATTGCAAAAATCTGAGTGAAAGTTACCTTGGTAAAATGGAACCAAATCCAGGATCCTCTGGACCAGGCACGAATACAAAACGACTACTGCAGCGAAATTCAATATAATTTATTTAAAAAGTAATATATGGTGACACTATTCAGTATTTTAAAAACTCTCTTTAAATGAATCGTGAGTTTTCAAAAAGTTTTTCATTTTATACATTTCAGTAAGCTAAGTCTCCAATAGTGTCATGACAGGAATGTTCTCTATTTGCACTGTCCAGTTATCAAGTGCTTCAACTGTGGCCAATGTGGCAGCTGGGCTGAATTTGAAATTTTATTAACTTTAATTAATTTAACTTTAAAGAGATACACATGCCTATGTAACTATTATATTGAAGGACAAATAATGTCACCACAAAATATGGTTAAAATTATCAGTATCCCCTTTAATACTTTCCACTATAAATCTATAGAATAGTGTTTAACATACAGTATTTTGAGGCAAGACCATCTTTTTTGGGGGGGTACCGGGGATCAAACTCAGGTCCTTGAGTTTGCGATGTAGGCGGCAGAACCACTGAGCTAAATCCCTGGCCCTAACATACAGTATTTTGATGTGAGTATACTTTCATCTCTTAGCTCTTTCAATTTTCTCAACTTTCTTTTTTCTTTTGAGACAGGGTCTCACTTTGTAGTTCAAGCTGGTCTTGAACTCATGGCAATCCTCCTGCCTCAGCCTCCCAAGTGCTGGGATTATTGTCATGCGCCACCACACCCAGCTTCTATTAGTTTCTTTCTTTTTTTTTTATTAGTTTCTAAAAAATCACTGATACAAGTTTTAGAATTCACTTTTTGTTTTTAAAAATAAAACTATTTGAAAAAACATGTAGCAGGAGATCATTACCTTTGGTGAATATTTGGATATTCACATATTATGTCTGCCAAAGTTTTTAGGGAATCTAAAAATTTAAAAAGATATTAAATTTAATTTGGATATAATGTACACAAAGTCAAATTACATTTAATTAAATACAACCCTACCTCTTTTGAATGAGATTAAATTATAGTTTCTTATTGAATTAGTTTATATTTATATAGAAACATTCTTAAAACAGAGTCTCAAGCCAGATGTGGTAGAACATGCCTGTCATCCCAGCACTCCAGAGGCTGAAGCAGGAAGATGTTCATGAATTCAAGGCTAGCCTGAGCTACATAATGAGTTCAAGGCCAGCCTGAACTACATAGCGAGACACTGTGTCAAAAGACAAATAAATAAGAATGAATGCATATATAAATAAAGCCTCAATACCTTTCAAAGCCTGAATTTGATTTTTCCCATATGGTGCTGATGAAAAATTACCACACAGAATAAAGCAGGTTGGAGGTACTGGTGAATAACCTAGAAAATAAAAAAAATTTTAAATCATTTTTCTCATCTGGTAATCGTTTAAAACTCTGTAACTGTAAGTTTTTCTTCTTGTTATCAAACAGGGTGTCATTACATTCCCCAGGCTGGCCTCTAATTCATGGACTCAAGTGATGCTCCTGCCTCAGACGTCTTCTCAAGTAGCTGGGCCTACAGATGTGCCACTGTGCCCAGTTTTTCAAGATTTTTTTCCCCCACAATGCTGAAGATCAAACTGAGGGCCTCCCACATGCTAGGCAAGTCCTCTACCATTAACTACACCCTTATCCCCTGATCATGTTTTTAGTAAGTTATTATCTTATTAAAATAATAGTAACAATAATGCCCATTTGTTGAGCACTTATTATATGCCAGACCTTGCAGTGGTTTCATTAACCCTCAGAACATCCCTCCAAACTGAGGCTTAGAGGTTAAGTAACCTGCCCCAGCTATGAGGTAGGCACTTAAACACAGTGCTATTAAATTCCAAAGGCCAAGCCCTCATCCACTGTCTTTAGTTATACTACGCTTAGGACTCATTCTAATGTGTCATGAATATGCACACATATATACAGTTATTTTTCAAATGTAAAGATGTAAGTCTTTAAACTTTTCTTTAAAAAACTCATTTTTGGGCCGGGGATTTAGCTCAGTGGTTCCGGCGCCTGCCACGTAAGCACAAGGACCTGAGTTTGATCCCCGGTACCAAAAAAAAAAAACAAAAAAACACCTTATTTTCAGTTTTGTTTTGTTTTTTTTGTACTGGGGATCGAACTCGGGTCTTTGTGCTTGGGCAGCAGGCGGCTCTGAGCTAAATCCCCGGCCCCTCATTTTCAGTTTTTAAAAAAAATAGAATATTAAAAAATGTACATTTTAAAAAAGAATTTAGTTTTTTCATTTTGTTTTGGGACAAGATCTCGCTATGTTGCCCAGGTTGGCCTCGAACTTGTGGCTTCAGGAGACCTTCTGCCCCAAGCCTCCTGAGTAGCTGGGACAGACATTTGCCACCACCAAGAATTTACCATTAAAACACTCAACACAGTTCAAATCAAGAATGGAGAAAGTTGGGCTGGGGATTTAGCTCAGGGGTTCCGCCACCTGCCTCGCAAGCGCAAGGACCCGAGTTCGATCCCTGGTACCAAAAAAAAAAAAAAAAAGAATGGAGAAAGTAATACTCACCAGAAAACATTGTGTGAAGTTTTTCCAACACTTCTACTTGGTCCAACCAGACATCAGATATAAACACAAACATGGCATCTTTGTTCTCATCTTCGAGTTGTTTTAGTTTTGCAGAAGTCTTTACAGATATATTAGAAGGCCCTCCAAAAAAATTAATATTTCCATAGTATGCCCTATGTAATTATAACATAATTATTGTCTTCCACCTTATATTCTCTTCACCAAGAAATTACAATATGCTGAATGTCACAAATCATGCAATAACACACGGAACACATGGGAAATGCTGACTGCATATTATTAAATTAAAAAAAAGAAAAACCAGGTTACGAAGGAATGCCCAGCATGCATCCCTTTATTGCACTCAAAAAGGAGGACAGAGATCTCCACCCCCACCCGGCCCCTGCACTGCAGCTTCCTGAACTGCTACCCTACACCACCCCTTGATTCCCTTAATGAGGTCAAAGAATAGGGCAGTGTTACCTTGTCCCACCTCCACTGGGACCACATATCTGGCAATTCAAATTATTCATTGTGTCTGCGACATAATCACTGTCTTCTATCTTACATTCACTTCACCAAGAAATTATGATGCCTACAGCACTGTGGGTTTAGATAGATTTTAGCTAGAAGCCATGAGTAATGAGAGTCCATTTATATGCACACTATATGTGTGTTTACATGTGTATATATGTGAAGTACTTGTAATAATTTTTCTGTTTGACAGAATTAAAGGTAATATATATTTTTTTGGTACTGGGGATTGAACTTGGGACCTTGGGCTTGTGAGGCAGGTGCCAGAACCACTGAGCTAAATCCCTGGCCCAGTATTCCTTTTCTTTTCGGTGTCTTTATTATATTTCTAAGTTGCTTTTTTCCCCATCATGGACTGCATTAATTATCAAATTCCTATAGTGTTTATTTACATCAAACATTTTACTACCTGGTAGTACTCGAGGGCTCAGTGGGTGGAAACCCAAAGGCATTGACATGAAACACTTGATCTTCAAACCAACCTAAAAAGAGATGAGACACAATCACTTCCACTTGTCCAACTCTCTTTCTAGTTTTCAAGGACAAAACTGTTATACAAAGTAAAACTGCTAGGCTACAGTCCATGCCCTGTGAACTAGCTATAGAATCTCCCAATCCCACTGCCCCACATTTAACAACTTAAGAGCTGTAGTCTAAATTCTATAAATAAAAGTGCATTAAATAGAGACTCCAAAGTAAAACTTTCTTTTTTTGGTGTTGAGTATTATACTTTTTAATTTCATACTACATGGAGTACAGAGAAATTAGATATATATACATACTAGAAAATATTTCATTTTATGACCCAATTAAAATCTAACAGGTTTTTTCTAACTTTATTGAGCTATAGTTCACATACCATTCAATTCATCCTTTAAAAGCGTAAATTCAGAGGTTTTTAGTACATCTACAAGTTGTTATCCCTACTGGTTTCAAAACACATTTATCATCCCAAAAGGGTTTCTATTTGCCTGTCAGTCTGAGTTATGTTATGTCGTCAAAAATATGCCATCACAATCAGTGGTCTCCTAAATTATATCACGTGAACATATCTCACCCAGTGTAGAAATGGCTTCACTGTTTCACAGTGGAAACAGGAAAAGAGTATACTGACTCACCTTCTGCCAGGACAAAGCACGCCTCTGTGTATAAACCACTATGGAACTGGTGCACAGCTGCTGAGGAAAACTGTTCTATTTCTGTGCTTGAGGCAGTGATAAAATCAACACATTTTTTTTTCTTTAGTTGTGCCAGGAATCAAACTCAGGGCCTTGTGCCTCCCAGGCAGTCATTGCACCGCTGAACTATATCCCTGGCCCTCAACACACTGTGAGCCCAAGATTTCTAAATAATAAATTCAGACTTCATGTGTGAAATTGTGAACAGCATAAACCATAACTTAGACAATTTTAGTTTTTAATGTCCCCATGTTTACTTTAAGATGCAGTTTGGTAATACTGACAGTTTAGATCATTCTTAGCATATTATAAACTTCCTCGGTGATCTACCTGAATTCTCCAAATAATCAGGATTCAAAGTCCTTTTGTCTCTGTTTAGGATTCTATCTGTTGTCTTACACTAACACCATATAGAGGTTACCCTGGGAACCCAAATAGGTATGTTTGACAGTCATGTAGAATCACTTTCTCTAATTTATGTAATACAGATTTCACAAAGTAAAGGGGGCGGGAGTGGTGGCATATGCCTGTAGTCCTAGTGACCTGGGAGGTGGAGGCAGCAGGGTCCCTAAGCCTAAAAATTGGAGACCAGCCTGGGCAACACAGCAAGAACCAGCCGCAGAAAACAGCACAACAAAAGTGAAGGATATAGCTTTATTAAGATCCAATTGTACTGTTCCAGTAGGATCTTCCAAAAAAAATTTCCCCTAAAACAGAATTAAAAGAAATATATACACGTTTTGTAAAAATAATTAAAATATTAACAAGTTTGACAGAAGAAGACAAGAGAAGAACAAATTTTTAAATATCAACAATTCGAAGCCCAGGATTTTCTACTAACTACAGTAGTTCAGTGACCTCAGACTAATGAGTTAGGTGAGTAATGAGAATTGTCACAGCATCCTGAGGAATGGTTCTTCTGCAGCTCAAGAGGTGGCCAGATGCACCAAGCCGGCTGCAACAGGACAGGAGGGCCTCCCCTGGTGCCTTCATCTAAGAGAGCTGCCAGCCACCTCGGCACCAGGATGTGGTCTGCTTTCGGCTCTCAGTTCAACCAGAGGACCCTGGAAGCTAATCTCAGGCTATGCAAACTGAGTGCATGGACAAGAAATCCCTTCCTTATGTCTACTCAAGAAACCAAACACGGGTCCAAAGGTCACTTAGTGTGTGAGGTGAGAGCTTTCAATGAAGAATACCTTCCTGTGGAAAAGCTCTAGGGCACCAGCATTTCACCACTCCAGCCTGAAAATAAAGTCTGCGCTAACTGAAGTTTAACTTACCTCTTTTAACTGGGTTATCATTCCAAGAACAATCACATCTCCGATTTTTGTTGTACTACCCAATAAAGTTTCTACTGTTTTAAGCTAAAATAAAGCACAAAAAATTCTTGAAGATTAAAAAGAGCATTTTTTTTTTTTTTTTTGGTGCTGGGGATCGAACTCGGGTCCTTGCACTTGCACAGCAGGCGGCGAAACCACTGAGCTAAATTCCCCACCCAAAAAGAGCATTTTTAAAGAAACTAATTTTGTATACACATTTTGGTATTTACAGCTACTTAACAGTAGAAAATCAAATAAAACTTAGAAAGTTTAAGTTTATTTACAAAAGCTAAGATACCACATTCATGATGGGCTGAAGAATTATGCCTTAAAAAAACACTATATAGGTGCTCAGTGGTTCCGCCGCTTCAGGTGCAATGTCCTGAGTTTGATCCCAGGTATCAAAAAACCCAAAAAACCAAAAACACTATATCAACTCAAGCCTTTACCAGTGACTAAAACTTCATGACATTTCATTCTAAATTAGTACATTTCCTTTTAAAAATATTAAAAATACCAATTTTATTTTATTGTATCAGTATCTATCAAAAATTAGTGAGCTTTAAAAGTTATATTCTAATTTTATTTAGTATATTGAACAGTTGTCATTATCATTTACATTCTCCATCTAACTATTAGTCTTAGCAGAAAGTTAAAATAGTAACAACTGGGACATCATTTTTTTAAAAATTCAGTTTTTTCTTTGTATATCCCTAAATCTGTGTAAATAACACACATCCATACAGTTAGCCATCTATGTCTGTGGGTTCCACTTCTGTAGATTTAAGCAATTTCAGATCAAAAATAGTTGAAAAAAGGGCTAGGGATTTAGCTCAGTGGCACCGCACCTGCCTTTCTAACCCAAGGTCCTGAGTTCAATCCCTGGTACCAAACTAAAATAAAATAATAGTTGAAAAACTTTGTGTTTGAACATATACAGGCTTTTTATTTTTCTCATTATTCCCCAAACAATGTAGTATAACATTTATGGTGTTTACACTGAATTAAGTATTATAAGTAACCTACAGATGATTGATTGTTTTTTGAGATAAGGTCTCGATATATAGTTCAGACTGGCCTTGAACTTTCAGTGATCCTCCTGTCTCAACCTCGAAAGTCCTGGGATTACAGGCATGCACCACCACAGCCAGCTAGAGATGATTTGAAGTATACAGGAGGATATGTGTAATTATATGCAGCTACTGTGCTACATTCTGTAAGGGACTTGCACATCCATGGGTTTCAGTACCCTCAGGGAGGGGTGTTGGGACCTTCCCCAAGATAATGATGGATGACTGTATCTGATCTCTCATTTCACCAAATGCCTACTAAAAACCAGTTAAGTTGTTCCCAGTTTTCTGCTAATAAAAACAATGCTTAATATTTCTGTGCATATTTCTTGGCACAATGCATGGGTATAACTTCTACAAATTCCAGAAATGGAACTGCTGGATAAAAGGGTATACAATTTTTCATTTGCATAGAAATTACCAGGTGCAGCTTTTTATTTTTACCATTCTATTTCTTTTTATTACAAACAATCCATGCTTACTATAAAAGAAATTTAGAAATACAGATAAAGAAGAAATCTAGACATACATAATCCCATCATCTAACCAGGCGTGGTGGTGCACGCCTGTAATCCCAGCACTGGGGAGGCTGAGGCAGGAGGATTGCTATGAGTTTGAGGACAGCCTGGGCTACATGGTGAGTTCAGGGCCAGCCTGAACTACAAAGGGAGACCCTGTCTCAAGAAACAAACAAACAAAAAAATCCCATCATCCCCTATAATCACTGTTAATATTTAATAATAGAGTTCCACTTAAAAAACACAAACCTAAAGCAAGAGAGGACTGAAACTTGGCAGATTATTTCCAGTTATACCATATTTGTAGTCTGTCAAGGGAGATTACTGTTCAGCTACTATAAATGTATTTAAATAGGGAATGTACCATGACAGATACAGAATTAAACCAAAAGACTGAAAAGAACAATAAATTATTCAGGTAAGCCTCAACATTACTTTGTCAAAGAGGAGAAAATAAATGCTCCCAATCAATGGGCATCTGAGCTGCCACAGGAACATAATATACAGGAGAAAAAGAGAAGTCTTTGGTAGGGTGATATATAAATAATGTCAATTTTCTCCTTCTTTCTTTCTTTCTTTTCTTTGTTTTTTTTTTTGAGACAGGGTCTCACTATGCAGCTCAGGTTGGCCTTGAACTCACTGTGTAGCCCAGGGTGACCTTGAACTCAGGGTGATCCTTCTACCTCACCCTCCCAAGTGCCAGGATTAAAAGGATGCACCACTATGTCTGGCTCAATAATGTCAATTTTCAAATGTTAACCCAATTTCTATTCTAAGAGCAGTTAAAAGAAACTGTCAAACACTATCTATGTTTTCTCCCTCCAGTGCTGCCCTCACATACTAACTTGAACTTTACAGGGTATCAGTGTTTCTAACAGACTGCTTATCATGAGTTCTGATCTACCGTGGTAGAGAAGTAATGAATTAGAAGAGTCTGGGCCTTTTCAAAGCCTCACGGAACAGGTGGGCCCAGAGCAGAAGCAGCAGGGTTCTGAGGGCCAGTGAGGAAGGGCAGAGCCGAGGAAGGGCAGAGCCATAGAAGGGCAGCCAGCGGCCAGCCGTGTTGCTGGAACAACAGTAGAGCGGTCTAGTAACTGCTTTCCGAAGTATAAGAATATAAAAGGGAAAGGAGCACATAGTTCTCATCTTTTTCACCAGAAAATATTTTCCCCTTTTCCTCTATTCCTCAGGATTCTACAACTCTAGGCCAAGAAGTGGTCTTGCATTCATTCTATAAATGCTTCCTTAGTGTCTTCTTTTGTTTGTTACTGTTGTTGTTTGTTTCTTGTTTTTTCTTCCTTGGGTGCTGGGGATTTAATCCAGTGTTTCCTTAGTACCTTAAGCAAAATTTTCACTCCATATGAGGGAGCATGTTTTAGCTGAACAAGTATGCAAGTGTGTGGTGCTTGTCACAGGGATGGCAGGGACTAGTGTTTTGTTAGAGGAGAGAAGGCAGGAAGGGTAATGTTGGGAAGTTGGCCAGGAAGCCAGCGAAGTAGCCGGAAAATGGGACTAGGAACTGTCTGGGAGGCCAGCAGGTTTCTGGAGATGCCCTGGCATTAGAAGGAAGCAGTAATGTTGGGAATAATTCTACATAATTTGGGGGGGGAAATCATTTCACAATTAAAATTATGATTAGGCCTAGTTTTCCTGCCTACAGGCCAGCTATGGCATGATGAGACATAATTCCATTTTTGTCTCCAGTCACAGCTAAAACCTCAATGGCCCAGTGATGCTGTGATGCTCCAGGGCAGGATTACACCTGCTGGTGACATCCTGGGGAGGAACAAAATCTTCATCAGTTACATTTGTTACTCCAGATGTACCAAACCTGCGGTCCTCTGAGTCACCTGTTACATGTTACTCCTGATGTACCAAATAAAGGTGTGATAAGCTCGGGCCTTTTGTCTTTGCTGCCCAGAGAAGCACTGATGAGGCCCAAAACTGAACTTCTTCTCTAAGTCTCATTTTTCTGTCTTTTCTGTCTAATTAATTAATTTGCCTTGTGTTATCGTGGCTCAAAGGAGACTAGGACTTACTGCAGGTTCAAGTAACATCCCTTTTCCTGTTCCCTACACAGTAACTTCTGTTAGATTTCAAGACAAAGGGCACTGGGCATGGGCTTTCTTAACAATAGGCACATAGCCAGACCAGTCAGCTAAAGTGCAGCAGTTTATTTTCACTTAGAATTCAGTAATAAATATTAAACTTGTATACTTACAACCCCTCAATAATTAGGATAATGTTCTAACCTGGAATTTGCCTCCGATTTCATTAGGGTGAGAACCGATCACTGGAGGAGTAAATAATTCATGACGGTGGGTCCTCTATAAAAAAAGTCACATGAATTACTGAAGCAGACATTTAAAACTAAGATTCATTAAAATAGTGAAAAGATCAAACACTGGCTATAAATTGTTACTGTTACCTATTCTCTACAAATTTGAAAATGCATATAATTCAACAACATACTATGTCTAGTAAAATAATATTAGAAATTGAAAAATCATTAAAAAGTTGAGCACTGAGGCCAGTGAAAAGGAAGTGCTACCACATAACAAGGTATTGTGAGGCTGTACTGGGTGAGGGGCCAAGGCGCATCTGGAAAAGATCCTAAGTGATAAATAAAACTGGGCCAGTAAGAAACAAAAGAAGGCTGAAACAAGACATTTCAGGCAGAGAAATGGGTGTGTCCAAAGAAGTATAAGAAGAAAGGAGCTGGGGAAACTGCAGTTTAGTGTCATGAAATTGTGTTGTAAGGTGCACAAGATAGAATGTCAGACAAGGCAAGAAACTAGGAAGAGCAACTACCAGGGGAATCAGCCCTCCCTCCCTCCCAATCTGTACAGTTTAGGTCCCTCCTTCATAGACCACCACTTGAGGCCTAGAGAATAAAAGTACTCCATCTTGGCCAGGGACCAACGCAAGGATAAGCAAGTGCTTCAAGCTAGACCAACACAAGGCGCACTGGGCTTTCGCTACAACTACTGAGGAAGAGAAGAGGAACTCTTTCTGAGGCTTGGTAAGGCTGCTAGTACAATTTTTATCACTCTGTAGCAGGCACTTATTGGAAAGTACAATTACTAAAAAGAGCTGGGCTGAGAAAGACAGATGCTCCATGACACTGTGAGCACCTGGACCCAGTCATCCTTGAAACCAGCAGATCGCTAGACTTCTCATTCACTCATGCTAAGCTAATATATTCCTTTTTCAGTTTTAGTCAGTTTGACTTGCTCTAACTTCAAACTAAAAGAGCCCTTATAATACAGATGTTCCATCCCAAGCCAAGGAATTTAAATTTCGACAACAGAAAACAAAGATTTTGAAGTAGGACAATGATAAAATCAAATTTGTTTTCAGGTTAATTGCAGTGAAAATATGAATGGTCTGAAATTCAACCTTTTCACGGTACAGGTGAGAAAAATGAAGCCCAGACGGGCTAAATCACATACCCAAAACAATGTAGCACTTTGAAACTTTTTTTTTTTCTTTTGAGACAGGATATCACTATGTGGTTCAGGCTGGCCTTGAACTCACTATGTAGCCCAAAAGCTCACAGCAATCCTCCTCCCTCAGTTTGTCCCGTGCTGGGATTAAACACATACAACAAATACAGCACTTAAAACATTTTTGAAGAAAGAAACGCGGAGCCAGGTGTAGTGGCACTTGCCGGTTATCTCAACACTTGGACAGCTGAGGCAAGAGGATCACTAGGAGTTTGAGGCCAGCCTGGGCCGCATAGTGAGATCCTATTCCAAACAAACAAACAAAAAGAAATGTGGTATGTAAGAACCACTGTGAACTGGGAGTAGTTCCGCATGCCAGTAATCCCAGAACTCTGGGAGGCTGAAGCAGGAGGGTCATTAAGTTTGAGCCCAGCCTAGGCAACTTAGCAAAACCCTGTCTTAAAATAAAAATAAAATTTTTAATGGGCAAGGGATGTAGCTCAGTGCAAAGGACCTAGGTTCAGTCCCCAATACAACAACAACAACAAAGAAAGCACTGCACCAAACCAAGGCAGAAATCAAGAAGGAAATCAAGAAGGGTTTCAAGGGCCGGGGATTTAGCTAAGTGGTTCCACCGCCTGCCTTGCAAGCACAAGGACCCGAGTTCAATCCCCAGTACAAAAAAAAAAAAAAGAAGGGTTTCAATACAGAGGAATCTGAGGACCTTCCAAAATGAGCAAGGTTTCACAGTAACATCAGAGGGAAGAGCAACCAACAGCATAAACAAAGTTACAGAAGAAATGGAAGGCTGGGTGTGGTGCTCATGCCCTAACCTCAGCACTCTGGGAGGCTGAGACAGAAGGACAGAAGTTCCAGCACAGCCTGGAAACATCAAAATACAAAAAAAAAAAAAGGACTGGGGATGTAGCTCAGTGCCAAGGTCACTGAGTTTTCTCCCAGTAGCCACTCTGCTCCAAATCCCCTATTTCATTTTTGGCTCCAGCACAGAATGACCAGAGGAAAAGAGACTAGGCCAAAATGTATGGCAGACAATGTCAAATATTAAAGATACTTTGTATTGGGCCAGGGATTTAGCTCAGTGGTTCCGCCGCCTGCCTGGAAAGCTCAAGGTCATGAGTTGAATCCCCGGTACCAAAAAAAAAAAAGATACTTTGTATTTAATTCAGCAGCAGTAAACTTCCTTGAAATGCTCTATGCGAAAGAAACCATGAGAGAGCAGTTACACTTCAGAAGGTGGCGGTGGCCACCTTGTGCACGGCCACAGAAGCAGCAGAGAACAGTGCGCACCACGCGACCCTTCCCCTGCGCAGAACCCGTGTTGCACAGTGACACTCAACACAGCCCCGGTCCCAGGCTGCCCGCTCCGCGCCCTCCTCCTCTCAGCTCTCTGAATCTACCCGGATCCCTCTCCTCAGCGCCAGGTGCACACTTCGCTGTGCCCTCCTAGCGACCTTACCGCCAATGCTTCAAACAGAACCTGTCACCGATTTCTACACTCTCTTTTTCCTGTTTCACATATTGACATTTTCTACCGTTCTGCTTTCTCAAACTCAAAGCCTTTTCATCGTTTGATTCTTGACCCTCTGCCTTCTCCCTTGCCCCCAGTCGCTCACCGTGCCATGGTCCCCTCTGCTCCAGAGCTGCCCCTTCCCACCCTGCGCCCACTTCCTCCCCACGCTGCCCTTAGCTAGGATGATGAGTACCGCAGCGTCCTGTCAGCCTGCTCTCCAGTCTGCTTGCTCCTCAGCCCAGCCGGAGCGAGTCTCCAGGCTCACTGCACCAGGACCACAAAGCCCTGGTCCGGCTCCCACTGCCCTCTCCAAACTGAGCCAAAGCCACTCCTGCTGCTCAGCATTTCCTGTGGGAGCCCGGTTTTTCTGTTACCTCCCACTTCTATCCACCTCCGCCCCTCAGGGGCCACTGTCCTCGGCCTGCTCTGATTCTTCCATCAAAGGCGCCCTGCTGCCATCTCTCCCACAGCACACATACGTCTCTGCTCCCCTAAAAGGCCGTACACTGAAGACCAGGGTAGGCAGAGGCTGGGCGTGAGTCTCACAGAGTGGATTCAAATCCTATCTCCACCTCTTAGATGGGATCTTTGGGCAAGTTACTAAACCTCTCTGGGCCTCAGTTTCCTCGTAAAGTAAGGATAATGGTAGCATTTATACATCTATTAAGTATTATAGGAGTACACGAGGCAAATAATGTAGGTTAAGTGTTAAATACAGTACCTGGCATATCAAAACAATGTATTAAATGCCAGCTACTTTTTAAAAACTCATTTTATTGGGCCAGGGATTTACCTCAGTGGCACCTCACCTGCCTTGTCCCGAGTTTGATCCCTGGTACCAGGAAAAAAAAAAATTACTTTATTAAGGGTGCTCTTGGGGTGGGGGTGGGGGGTACCGGGGATCAAACACAGGGTGCTCTACCACTGAGCTACATCCCCAGCCCTTTTTATTTTATTTTGAGACAGGGCCTTATAAGTTGCCCAGGCAGGGCTTGAACTTGCAATCCTTCTGCCTCAGCCTCCCAAAATGCTTGGATTACAGGTGTCTGCCACCACACCAGGTTTAAAGGGATTATCTTCTGCATCTCTATATTCCCTATATAATGTCAACTGCAGAGAGTCCAGTAACAGTCTACTGAATAACCAACTCGGGACTACATAATTATTCTATCCTTTCAATATCCCTAAGATGTTCGGAAGCAGAGTCTGAGTTACCTGCTATTTTCCTTCTCTAACTTACCTGATGTAAAATGGTGTATCGTTCACGATACAGCTCTGCTTTATCTCTTGCTGTTCCAAATAAATTTGGTGCAGGGTGATCAGTCATTAACAGACTAAAAAAAAAAAGGAATATCCATTTTTACTATCATAAATACACAAGAAGGCTAAAATTGAAACACTAGATTGTACATCTTTTGAAGAAAAGGTACATTTGAAATTAATTTAAAATCAAGAGATGGTATACTTACGGGAGAAATTTTTTTCTTTCTGAATTGTACACAAAGCGAGGAACATCAAAAGCTCCTATGATATTGAAAATATGCTCTCTGAAAAACATCCCGCAAAACAGATCTGATTTACTAAAATGTAAGTATTCACACTGCATTATAATTCTACATCACATATAACCTACTTTTCATATTTTCTCAAGCCACATATACAATTTCTCTCCCTCTCCTTCCTTCCTTCCTTCCTGTATCTAGGATTAAATCTAGGGCCTAACACATTCTAGCACTCTACCCCTAAGCTGCATCCCTAACACTTTTTATTTTATTTTATGAAACAGGGTCTCAATAAATAGCCCAAGCTACTCTTGAACTTACAAACTTACAACCCCTCTACTTTCAGCCTTCTGAGTAGCTGGGGTGACAGGCATGCCACCACCATAACAATCTACTTCATAATTTCTTATAATGTCAAAAACAACATGGAGATAAAGGTTTAGCTTGTGCATTCTCCTTTCAAGAGACAAGAAAGCATTCTCAACACTCTCAAAAAAAAAAAAAAAATCAATCAAGTTAACTTCTAATTAAGAATCTATCCAAAGGGCCGGGGATTTAGCTCAGTGGTTTCGCCATCTGCTATGCAAGTGCAAGGACCTGAGTTCGATCCCCGGTACCAAAAAAAAAATAATAATCTTTCCAAAAAGAAAACAAAAAAAACCTCATCTTGAAAAAGAACATGTATAGTCATTCTAAAGAAATCTCTCTCTATAACTACTTTTATAAGCTACGATATATGAAGTGTAAAAGAATCTGATTCACTTCCAATAATTTTTATTTTTTATTTTTTTTGGCACTGGGGATCGAACTCGGGTCCTTGCACTTGCACAGCACCGATAATTTTTAAAATCTAAAGTATTTAGCAAAAAGTGTTTCCAAAAAAGTTTTATAATAGAAAAAGAACCCTCAAAAGCCTGGCTTAAGCCTTGAGAATTATACAGTGTCAAAGATGGAAAACCAACAAAATAATTTAATTTCAGACACTGTTAATAACATAATCATGTCTGAAGGAGTTTAAAAAATTCACAACACTTTTGCATAAATACCCCAACCTTAAAAAAAAAAAATTTCTTAAAATTAAGTATTTATCTCCCAAACTAAAAATGGTAAAACAAACAAACAAAATTCACACTATCCTGGTTGTAATAAGTAAAGAATAGCAAAGAATGGTTAGACATAGAGAAAAAAACCTAAATTCTAAACACAACTTCACTAGTTTCTAGTGCAGCAATCTCACCAGACTATTTAACTTGTCAGGCCATTTCTCCATGTATAAAACTGCCAGCATCTCTCTTGGGCTGTGACTCTTCCTGACAATTGGAGCTGCAAAGATCTGAGACCATTCAGTCCCCACCAGAACTATATAAGTAACAGCCTAACAGAAACCACAGATCACTTTAGAGTAAACAACAGGTAAAGCCTATTTTAGGATTATAATCCTTATAATTCAGTACAACCATTTTAAATTTCTGTGGATGACTTTCAGGGCATGTCATTGCATTCCAGTATTTTAAGAGTTTGCAAGAATAAAATCAAAATTCTTCAACTTCTCTATTTTTAGAGTTTTAATAAGTTCTGTTGTTGTTTTGTTTTTTGAGACAGGGTCTCTCTATGCAGTTCAGGCTGACCTTGAACTCACTATGTAGCTGAGGCTGGCCTCGAACTTGCAGTGATCCTGCCTCAGCCTCCCGAGTGTTGGGATTAGAGGTGTGTGCCACCATGCCCGGCTCTAATAAATTCTGAAAGGGAAAAAACTACTGGCCAAAGTAAGGGTCAAAACTCTTTCCAGTCATCTCCATTGCCCCAAATAGGAAAGAACTGTTAAAGTTAAAACTGTCTCCATGCTCATTTCCCCAGGTGTTTTTCTTTTTTGTTACCGGAGATCGAACTCAGGACCTCGTGAGACAGGCGCCAGAACCACTGACCTAAATCCCCGGCTCACCAGATGTTTTCCTGCAAGTTAAATCTCATGAATTTGGAAGTATCATGAGGAAGAGAAAGAGAGACATTCAGAGAAATAACCTTCTCCAAAGTATTGCTGTATAAATTCCTAAACTTTAAAATATCAGAGAGTGGATGAGCCATAAAACTGAGGTTTTACCCTCTCTTGCCATTCACAATGTGACCAACTTTAGTCACTGAACTTCTCCGAGCTCAGTATTTTCCTAAGAGCAAAAGTAAATTACATTTCTGAGACTCAGTTCAATTCATTAGCAGCATACAGAATATAAAGTCAGGTTGGTTTGGGTAAAGCAGCAAAAATCAGTAATAGTACAAACAATACTACTCACACCCTAGGAAAACACAAAAAAGATGAGTCATTTAATAACGTGGTTTATAATGAAGGCCATAACTTACAAAGAAACATCGAAATAATGACATTGACCACTGTAGAAATGTTTACCAATTTTGTTCCTAACAAATCATTGAAAATAAGCAGTAACACCTCCAACAGAGAAAAAGGTTGATTTTATGCACATACATAGTTTCATCAGCTGATTGACTGCATTCCTGGACTGCTGCTTCCACTATAGATCGTTCGATCATGTTTGATGACACTGAAAAGAGAAAATCAAGGTCAAATTTCAAACAGGCATAAAAATTAGTTCTAGAAGGAGGATAATAAGAAAGCTACCATTTACGAAGCACTTAGTAAATGTGTTGCAGTGCTGAGTAGTTCACAAGCACTATCCCATTAGACAATGTTCTAGGTAACAATGATGTTAGTATGCCCATATCTTACAGATGGAGAAGGTATAACTTCGAGAAGTTTAACAGCCCCCCAGGAACACACTAGAAGGGGCAGAGAGCAACACAAATCCACGCCTTGACCCACTCTGGGACATCTTCAAGCGAAATGCTATGTGCCATCTTCAATTAATGTATAATTAACACATATAATAATTAATGATAACCATCATTTTCTAAATTTTCAGTTGTAAAGCAATTTTTGAAACAAAGGTGTATTTAGAATTCTGCCTCTAGAAGTGAAAAGAGGTATAACATCTTCCCCTATATCACAGAACATATTGCTTCCTACATAATTAAAGATACTGTCCCAGTACCTAGAAAACAGGAGAGAGAGCCACACCCACTTCTAGTCTTCTGGGCACTAGAAAGACTGGACATTCTTTTTTTTTTCTGAAAGACAACAGCATTTCTCCTTCGCAGACCCATGCTTGTGGTATCAGAATATTTAACCAAAAATATATATATATATTTAACCAAAAGCTCCTTGAAGAAAGAAAGAAAGAAAGTAAGTCAGTCAGTCAGTCAGTCTTGCTCTTTCTCCTTTCCCTCCAAACATTTTGGAGTACCTAACTTAAGACAAAGTGAGAGGCGTGCAGAGAGAAAAGTGACCCTAAAGACCAGATCAAATTCCAGAGCCAAGTGCAGAAAAGATGGCTATGTGGTTCAGACAAAGGTCTACTATCTAGAATCTATAAAGAACTTAAAAAATCAGACCCCCCCCAAATTTAAAGGCCCAATCCAAAAATGGGCATCTGAAATGAACAGACATTTCTCAGACAAAGAAGAAGAAACAGCA
>NW_004624731.1:18981784-19033538 GCF_000247695.1 Heterocephalus glaber | reverse complement strand
AAAAAAAAAAAAAAAATCACACATCAGGATAAAGTTGGTTTCATCCCAGGGATGCAAGGATGGTTCAACATATGTAAATCAATAAATGTAATTCAGTGGTTTCACCACCTGATGCACAAGCGCAAGAACCCAAGTTCAATCCCTGGTACCAAAAAAAAAAAATGTAATTCATCACATAAACAGAAGGATAAAAATTACAAGACTGAAGGAAGGGACAAGAAAAAAGCAAAAATAGAAGGAAAAAATGGAAACAAAGGTTTTGTACATAGGGAGGGGAGGGGGCTTGATAGGAGGGGGAAAAAAGGGGCAGGATGTACCCCGTACAGGTGCAAATTCCCTACAATGAGTGTTATCATTATGTATGCCTAAAATGTACCAACAAATGTTTTGCTATATATAAAAAAATCAGATGAATATCTCAACAGATGCAGAATAATCCAACATCCATTCATGATACAAACTTTGACAAAAATTGGTATAGAAGGACCTTACCTTACAATGATAAAAGCCATTATTACAAACCCACTGCCAACATCATACTAAATAGGGAAGAACTGAAAGCTTTTCCTCCAAATTCAGAAACAAGACAGGGGTCCCTGTCCACTCTCACTACTCCTGCTCAGTATAGTACTAGAAACTTCAGCAAGAGCAATTTGGCAAAAGGAAATAAAAGAGATTCTAGTAAATACTGTAGGAATATATATTGTAGGAAGAAGTCAAAATATCCTTATTTGTAGATGACGTGATCCTTTACACAGAGGATCCAAAAAATTCTAACAGAAGACTTTTAGAACTAATGAATTTACCAACGTGACAAAATACAAATTAAATACATAAAAAGCAACAGTGTTCCTATACACCAAGAATGAACAACTGAGAAAGAAATCAAGAGTACACTCCTATTCACAATAACCTCGAAAAAATTAAATATCTTGGAATTAACCCAGCTAAGGGATTGAAAGACTTCCATAACTAAAACCATATTCCTCTGAGAAAGAAGAGATTGAAGAAGACATCAGAAAATGGAAAGACATCCCTTGTTTCTTGAATAAACAGAATATCACCAAATGGCCAGATTATCAAAAAAGATACTGTGGCTCTCCCGAGAGCTACGTGGCGGCGGAGCTTACGCCTCGAGCCGTAAAGGCCATCCCGGCGTCCGCGGCAGCATCCGGGCGCCCTCCTCAGGAGACTGGGGCCGCCTGGACTCGCATAGGGAAGGCATCTAGACTGATTCCTTAACTTGGCTGTTATGAACTGTACTGTGATAAACATGGGATTGCAGTGCTGAAACTACTGAAAGATGGCAGAAGAAGTGGTGGCAGTAGCCAAATTTGATTATGTGGCCCAACAAGAACAAGAGCTGGACATCAAGAAGAATGAGAGATTATGGCTTCTGGATGATTCTAAGTCCTGGTGGCAAGTTAGAAATTCTATGTATAAAACAGGTTTTGTGCCTTCTAACTATGTGGAAAGAAAAAACAGTGCTTGAAAAGCATCTATTGTAAAAAACCTAAAGGATACCTTAGGCATTGGAAAAGTGAAAAGAAAACCTAGTGTTCCAGATTCTGCATCTCCTGCTGATGACAGTTTTGTTGACCCAGAGGAACGTCTTTATGACCTCAACATGCCTGCCTATGTGAAATTTAACTACAAGGCTGAGAGAGAAGATGAATTATCATTGATAAAAGGAACAAAAGTGATTGTCATGGAGAAATGCAGCGATGGGTGGTGGCGGGGTAGCTACAATGGACAAATTGGATGGTTCCCTTCAAACTATGTAACTGAAGAAAGTGACAGTCCTTTGGGTGACAATGTGAGTTCACTGTCAGAGAAATTAGCAGCAGTTGTCAGTAACCTAAATAAATACTAGGCAAGTGTTGCATGTGGTACAGGCTCTTTACCCATTCAGTTCATCTAATGATGAAGAACTTAATTTTGAGAAAGGCGATGTAATGGATGTTATTGAAATGCCAGAAAATGACCCAGAGTGGTGGAAATGCAGGAAGATCAATGGGATGGTTGGTCCGGTGCCAAAAACTACACTACCATTATGCAGAATAATTCATTAACTTCAGGCAGGGGATTTAGCTCAGTGGTTTCGCGGACCCAAGTTCAATCCCCAGTACCAAAAAAAAAAAAAAAAAAAAGAAAATTCATTAACTTCAGGTTTTGAACCGCCACCTCCACAGTGTGATTATATTAGGCCTTCACTCACTGGAAAGTTCGCTGGCAATCCTTGGTATTATGGCAAAGTTACCAGACATCAAGGAGAAATGGCATTAAATGAAAGGGGACATGAAGGAGATTTTCTCATGCAGGATAGTGAATCTTCGCCAAATGATTTTTCAGTATCATTAAAAGCACAAGGGAAAAACAAACATTTTAAAGTCCAACTAAACGAGACCTTCTACTGCATTGGGCAGCGTAAATTCAGCACCATGAAAGAACTTGTAGAACATTACAAAAAGGCACCAATTTTTACAAGTGAACAAGGAGAAAAGTTATATTTTGTCAAACATTTATCATGATACTGCAAATCAGAAGTGACTGTTAATACAGCTTTATTCCTCAAGTAATTGAAGACTGAGAAAATGTTGGTCCAATCCTGCTTGATTGGAAATTGCTGTTTCTAACTCTGTATGAGAATTGATTATAATACATAAGTATTTTTGTTATCACTCAGCCCATACATATATATTATATATGCAATGTATCTGCATAGAACAATTTCCTATTCTTGGTCTTTTATTTCAAAGTTTTCTTCTTCGCTTCTAATATTAAGGTTTTGTATTTTGAGAAAAAAATCAAATAATGCAGATAAGAAGTCTGTATGGAAGAATTCCTTTATTGCCTTTCTTGTATTTCCTCCTAAAGGCCCCTGCTAGTTCTGCCATAGTTTCTCTTCATATAGAATTATATCTATACAATTATACAATGACATATGCTAAAGTAAATTTCTTGGAAAGTGTTATCTTTTCTGTGACTAAATAGCAATAATAAATTGAAAATTAGAAAAGAAAAGATACTGTGTATATATGTAGGTATGTATGTGCATATATATATATATATATATATATATCTTTACTGTAATCCCAATCAAAATACAATCAGCTTTTTTCACAGAACTAGAAAAAATAATTCTAAAATTTATATGAAACCAGAAGACACTCAGAATAGTCAAAGCAATCCTGGGAAAGAAGAGCATGGTAGGAGGCATCAAAATCCCAGACTTCAAGTTATACTACAAAGCCACAGTCCTAAAAAAAACTGCATGATATTGGCACAAAAACAAACATGTTGGGCCGGGGATTTAGCTCAGTGGTTCTGCCACCTGCCTCACAAGCGCAAAGACGCAAGTTCGATCCCTGGTACCAAACAAACAAAAATACTGACCTATGGAATAGAATAAAGTGGATCCAGAAACAAAAGCACCTGATTTAGGGCCAGGGATTTAGCTCAGTGGTTCCACTACCTGCCTCACAAGCGCACAGTCCTGAGTTCAATCCCCGGTACCCCCCCCCCAAAAAAAGCACCTGATTCAGTTAGCTAATTTTTTTTCCATACCGGGGATCGAACTCAGAGCCTTGTGCTTGTGAGGCAGGCGCGGTCCCACTGCGCTAAATCCCTGGCCCTAGGTCAGCTAATTTTTGACAAAGGGGGTAATAATATACACTGGAGAAAAGAGAGCCACTTTAATAAATGTTGCTGGGAAAACTAACTACCCACATATAGAATAAATCATGATCCATATCTCTCACCCTATACTAAAATCAAATCAAAATGGATCAAAAGACCTATACGTAAGAACAGAGACACTGAATCTACTGAAGAAAAATTTCGTAAAACTCTTGAAGACTTAGGCATAGGCAAAGACTTCCTAACAGAACCTCAACTGCACAAGAAACACAAACAATCAACAAATGAGATTATATTAAATTAAAAAGCTTCTGCACAGCAAAGGAAACAGCCAACAAAGTGAAGAGAAAACCTACAGAATGGGAAAATATTTTTACCAGTTACTCCTCAAAGGACTAATATCTAGAATATATAAAGAACTCACAAATTAGATTGCCAAAAATAGAAGATCTAACCAAAAAATGAGCAATTGAAATGAATAGACACTCCACAGAAGAAATACAAACGGCCAATAAAAACTTGAAAAGAAATTCTAATATATTCAGCCATTATAGAAATGCAAATCAAAACAATACTGAGATTGCATCTTACTCCAGTAAGAGAGGCCACTATCAAGGACTCAAAACACAAATGCTGGCCAGGATATGAGGGGAAAGAAACCCCACTTCACTGCTCATAGGAATGTAAACTAGTTATGACCACTTTGGAAATCAGTATGGAGATTCCTTGAAAAACTAAAACAAATTCCATTTGACCTACCTACCTCTCTCCTGAGGATCTTCCAGAAGACCTAAAGTCATCCTACTACGGCAATACCCGCATACCCATGTTTAGAGCAGCTCAACTCACAACAGCTAAATCATAGCAGTGTGAGTGTGATTTGCCCATCAACACATGACTGGATAAAATGTGGGAAGCTGGGCATGGTGGTGCCTGCCTGGCATTCTTGCCCTCAGGAGGCTGAGGCAGGAGGATAGGCCAAGTTTGAGGCTATATAGTGAGTTCAAGGCCAGCCTTAACTATGTTGCAAACTATGTCTCAAAAAAAAAAAGGGGGGGCCCAGGGATTTAGCTCAGTGGTTCCAACGCCTGCCTTGAAAGCGCAAGGTCCCGAGTTCGATCCCGGTACCAAAAAAACAAAACTTAAAAAATAAAAAAAGAAAATATGACATGTATACAACGGAGTACTACTCAGCCATAAAGGAGAACGCATGAGTCATTTGTAAGAAAATGGATGGCTCTTCAGACCATAATGCTAAATGAAATAAGTAAGTTACAAAGGGTTAAATATTTCATGGCCTCATTAATATGAGAGACTCAAAACACAATTTAAAGAGCAAAATAAAGAGCCATGTTAAGAACAGGAAGGTAGGCTCTGCAGGGATGAGAAGCGGAGGTGGGGAAGAGAGGGGACGGAGGGGAGGAAGGGGAGGGACGGGGGGGGGGTGAGGAAGCCAGAGGGAGTAAAGATGAAGAAGCTATAGGTATATGTGCCACACCCCCAAGCTGAATGCAACCACTATTTACAGCAAACACGCACTAACAACAAAAGTACTGTATTCTAAAATACAAACCGATTTAATAAGAAAAATCCTGGAGATGTTATGAGTCCTAAAAACACACCGATGTGCGAGGAAACCTGACTTTCAGAGAAGCTGTAAAGGAGATTAAAAAAAAAAATCCAAGCGTTCACCTAAGAACATACTTAAAATCTATCCGCTTTTTAATTCTCCAGGAAATGATACCTAATCCCCAACTGAGAGGCCTAGTCTCAGCAGGGACTGACAGCTCCCGGGCGGCCTTCAAGTGGTCCTAGCTGCGGGAGCCCGCGCTGCAGCGATTTGCAGGGGCTGGCCCCGCCTCTGGGTTCGGGTCTGCGACGCAGGGAGCCTCGCTCCGCCGGGAAGAAGCGTTCCCCACCCCACCCCACCCCCGGAACTGGGGACTTAGGACGCTCCTGCGGCCTCCAACCGGGCAGGTCAGCCTCCTACTTAGAACATCGGAAGAGCGTCCGTCCTTCGAGTAAAGTCGAGCCCCTCCCGCGCGGGGGCGTCGCGGCGGCACGGCCTCGGCGCTCCCCTCCCGCCGACCAGCACGCCCGGCCCGACTCACCCTCGCAGCAGCAAGCCGCGCAACTTGAAGGCGGAGAGTGCCCGGCTCCGCAACCGCTCGGGCGCCATGTTCGAGATTTGGCGCCACCGCCGAGGCTCAACCCCCTTCCGGGTGCGGCAAGGTCAGTACCCGCCCCTGGGCCGATTCTCTGTTCTCTGCGGCTGCGCTTGCCCCCTTCACTCCCGCCCTGGAGATAATCCATGTTGTCAAGTGGTTTTTCCCGTCAGGAGCTCGTATCTGCCACAGATCCCTATAGCTTTTTAGTTGAGGACTTCCTCTGCTCTCATGGGCACTTTAACCCCAACTCAGTCAAGCCCAAGTAAGAGTACAGAGGAGAGAGGAACAAATCAAATCATACCCCGAGGGAACAACCAGACACATCCAGAATATGGGACAATCTAAAGGCCAGCTGATTTGATCGCTTTACAAAGTTAGTGTCTTGGAGGGTAAGAGCCAGAAGGACCAATCCAAAGTGTGCTCTAAACTTACCCCCCAGTGAGTGCTGCCTCCTGGTATTCCTGATTGTATGCTCCCTCGCATAACCAACAGGATGTTGTGGACAGGACAGGTAAAACTTACAAGGTCAGGTCATAAAAGACGCGGCCACCACTGCTTTGCTGTCTTGTGGCACTCTATCTTGGGGAAGCAGCCGCCTTCAAGCAGCTCTATGTTAAGAGAAAAGCACTGTATGTTAAGAGATTGAGGCCTCTTGCCGACAGCCACCACCGACCTGCCATTCATGTGCCAGTGTGCGTGAGCAATTTTGGTGGAAGCTTCCAGCCTGGTGAAGTCTGCCTGAATACAACCCCCGCCAGAATCCTGACTGCACCCTTGGGAGAGACCAGAGACTGAACCCCTCATCCAAGCTGTCCCCAAATTCTTGAGTGAGATAATAAACCTTTCTTGTTGTTTTAAGCCACTAAATTTTGGGCTAGTGTGTTACACAGCAATAGATAACTAATATACACCTTTTAAAAGTCTTTAAAAATTTAACAACTAACTTGGGTCCCAGTTCGAAAAGAAATACTATGACAGATATTTGGAATGCAATTTGGGAATCTTGACTATGAATTGGATATCAGATTAAGGAACACATTTTCTTAGTTCCATTATGTAGGTGAAATTCCTTATTTTTAGAAAATGCATGTTAATGTGTAACATTGCCTACCACTCCAATAACTCTGCAAAATGAAACATGGACATAACCTATTCACAAATATATGGCTAGTATAGTGATGTTAGTAATAAGTGTAAGTGGAGGATATATGGGTATTCCTTGAACAAATTTTTCAGTTTTTCTTTATATTTGACAGATTTTATAGTAAGAAATTATACCAAAAAAATGCTCCCAATTTCTCAGCTTCCTATCACAATCTGACAATGATTTCTCCCAAAGATTTTCAACTTCTCCTTTGGCTCCTTCACCTGGCTGGCTCATAAAGTCCCAATGCATCATTGCACAATTAAGTACTAGTGACTTTCAAATCCTTATCCTGTCTCTCTCAGGCTTCAAACCACATATGACCCCACAGGTCAGGACTGTGTTCTGTCCTCCTGCTCCTCCCTCCTGCTCACTAATCCAGTGAAGCACTCCGCTTACCTGCCAAGCAGGGACTCAGCTATTAAACTAGACAGACAGCATCTCTGAGTCCTCCCTCTTCCTCCTTCATAAGCCAAATCAGCTAGCAAATCTCTGTGGTTTCCTTTCTCCCTCCATAGCCAAGACCCTGACTTAGGTCGCCAGCCTCTCTAGGCAGCTATAACTGCCTAAGTAGTTTCCTTTCCTCCTATCTTGCCATCAGAATAAACTCTGTGTGTGTGTGTGTGTGTGTGTGTGTGTGTGTGTGTGTTCCTAGGGCCTTGAACCCAGGGCCTTCACACTGAGCCACATCCCCAGGCCTTTTTTTATTTTGAGGCAGGGTCTTACTGCTGGGCTCAAACTCATAATTGTCCAGTTTACCAGAGTGCTGAGATTACAGACATGCCCCACCATAAACTTCCTAAAACATAATTCTTACTTTGTCATTTCTCACCTTAAAATGCTTCGGAATCTTGCCATATTAGGATAAATAAGTCATCTTTCCCTTTCCTGGTCCTTCTGCCAGGAGTACTTCTCTCCCTCTTCTCCACTTGCCGGAACAACTTTTGCTCATTCTTTAGTTGTTAGACTTTACTTTTTCTCAGGAACCTTCCCTGGCTCCCCAAAATCTGAGTTAAATTTAGGCCCTCCTCTTTAGCCCCAAGGCACCCTGGAGTTTTGCTAGCTTCATACTTACTGCATCTCTGGTCATTGTTTGCTGATCTAGAGCCTCCACTAGGGGCCGGGGATTTAGCTCAGTGGTTTCGCCACCTGGCTGCGCACGCGCAAGTACCTGAGTTCGATCCCGGTACCAAAAAAAAAAAAAAGGCATTAACAGACAAGCAAAAATGTAGAGTACCTAGGGCTGGGGATTTAGCTCAGTGGTTCCGTTCCGCTGCCTGCCTCACAAGCGCAAGGTCCCAAGTTCAATCCCCGGTACCAAAAATAATAATAATGAAAATGTAGAGGGAGGAGAAGGAGGAGGAGGAGATGATCTTAATAGAAAACTCCTTGAACAAAACTGAGAGTCCAAAAGGCTTCACTGAGATACTATTCCTAATATGTTATTTTAGGAAAGCCCCACAAATACTTTGTTGGTAAGGCTATGAGAAACTGTCACTGTCACACGTTGTTGGCGATGATAAAACACCTACAGAGGAAAATTCATCAACATCTGTCAAAACTGCATATGCATTTACCCTCTCACCCTGCAGTCCCCACTTGTAAACCCCACTTCAGACGAATCTGTAAAAGTACAAAGTCACATTCGCTTAAAGTTATTCATCACAGGATTATTTGTGATTACAAAAACCCACAAATAACCCATATGTCCATCAATAAGGACTTGAATAAATGATCACATCCACTCAATGTAGTACTGTACTGTGAAGTTGTCAAAAGGACCGAGGAAGACTGCTACACGGGGATATGGAGGGATACTTTGTTAAATGGAAAAAAATTACAAATCTGTATATATGATTCCTTTTGTGTTCAAAATGGAGGAAATACTATGTCTGTGTTTACTTATATTGTCTAAAAGAAACAACAGAAAGTACGACCAAAGTGCACCAAACGCAAAGGTTTGTGACGCAGCATGAAGAATTCCTGGACCAACAACCGACCCAGACACTAATGAAGCCTTTAGCTACAGCTTCCAGTCTTAATAGGCGGGATGGCTGCACAAGTTCAAGAGGAAGCAACCACAGACCCACAAAGTGGGAAAATAGGAAAACTAACCCATTTCACAAATCAGTGCAGAGAGAGACAGAATCAGAGACAGAGCCAGAGAGCCAGAGAGCTAGCTCTTTAAGAGGCACAGTGATCAAATATAATTGCTACTACGAACCAACTGCAAAAGACATTTTGGGAGAAGCAAGGAATCTGACTATGGATTGACTGCTGAGTGAGGCTGTACTGGAAAACACAATCTCAAGTGTGAAGAAGTCAGCGAGTAACTCTCCTCCGAGGAAGCCAACACCCCTTCCCTATTGCTAAGAACCAAAGAATCCCTCGCAGGCCACGCGTGCTTGGCTTGGCTTCCCAAGCGGGCGCACTTCGGCGCAGACGCACTGGTTCCGCCTTCCCAACAATCTCGACCCTCGACGCGTTCCGTCGGCCAGTGCGGGCCGGAGTCGAGTCTACTCGAGGCCGCTCGGCGGGCAGGGGCTGCGGCGCGCCCAGCAACGGCACGGATGGCGGACTCGCAGCTGTTTTGTGTGGCGGAGGAGCGCAGCGGTCACTGCGCCGTGGTGGACGGAAACTTCCTCTACGTGTGGGGGGGCTACGTGGTAAGGGGAAGAGGCGGGGCGGGGCGGACTAGCGCGGGGAGCCCGCCCAGCCTCTGTGTCCGAGGGAACGGCGAGCGCCGCCCACACAGCTCTCGCGGTGGGCGCGTCCGGGCTTCCCCAGTCCCGCGTCGTGCTCAGCCGTCCGGCAGTTGCTTCTTCGGCTGAAACCTCCACGCCCGGCTTCCGGGTTCTTCCTGCCCCCAGCCCCGCCGTCCTTAAACCCCGAGTTTGTCCAAGACAGTCAGTTCCGCGGTTAATTATCGCCTTAAATCTTGACTTGGACGTGAAAGGAGCTGAGGACGCCGTGATGTATAATTGCGTATTTATTTCCTTTTCCCCAAGGCCCGATGTGAAATAAAATCTCGAAATCACCGAAGCAGTTAAATATTTCTAAGCTGATTTTAGTGACATTTCTTTACTAATGGGTGATTACGGATTTTCTTCCCCCTCG
This sequence comes from Heterocephalus glaber, assembly GCF_000247695.1. Next base: position 19,023,470 of record NW_004624731.1, on the reverse strand, counting down.
AATTCAAAGTAGAATCACAGTACCAACACTTTACCAGTGAACATTGTGATTTAAAATTCGGAGTACTGTGGAGGTTGGAATGTGTGTGTTTTGTTTCTAGAATCATGGGATTCTAGCAAGAATTATAAATCATGAAAACAATTGAGGGATGCGTGCGAGCCTTCTTAGCAGATTTTTTTTTAAGCCATCTGGAAGCTTTGCTGAAAATAGAACCTACATCTCTCCACATTCTTACATGACAGACGTGTAACATGACAGAATCACACTGAAATAACGTATATACTATGTATGTTTGGGGGTTTTGGGGGGGGGCGGTTTGGTACCGGGGATCGAACTCGGATCCTTGGGCTTGCGCAGCAGGTGCGAAACCACTGAGCTAAATCCCCAGCCCCTATATACTATGTATGTTAATAAGACATGCAAGTTGTTTATTCTTAATATAGTAGTATAGAAAATTAGAACTAATCTTTGAATAACTACTATATCTGGCATATGCTAGGAACTCTCCTGCCCCTAATCTTGTATAGTCCTTATTATAATCCTGTAAAGTATAACCAGTGTCTTCATTTTATAAATAAAGACTGAGCGGATGAGAGTAACTTCAAAGACCATTTGATCTCAAAGGCAGCAGATTCAAGCCTAAGAATATGAGATATCCAAAGACTTTTATTTGTGATAAACTAAGTTAAATGACTGCACTTTAATTTTAATATTTCTAGTATTTGTTTTTGATTAAAAATTGGCTGTCTATGATGGTTATGTGCCCAAAATTTTATTGTTTTTGAGTTCTGCCACTTGTGTGTGTCAAATTTCTTCTACTGTATTGCTTCTTTATGTTGTAAAGGTGAAGGGAAAAAACTTAAAATGATGATCTGTGGATAGCTGTGGCACATGCCTATAACCCCAACCACTGGGGAGGCTGAGGCAGGAGGGCCGCAAGTTTGAGCCCACCCTGAACAACTTAGTGAAACCTTGTCTTGATTTCAAAAAAGGCCCAGGACGTAGCTCATTGGTAGAGTGCTTGCCTAAATACAGGAGGCCCTGGGTTCAATCTTTAGTACTGCAAAATAAAGAAATAAAATGATCTCATAATATATCTGTGTAGATTTACTTTAGATCCATACATGAAATGTCTCATATCAATACAGAATTCTTTTGGGTCCATTAATGAAATGTCTGAGTTTTTACGTCTTACTTTAATTTTGAAAACTGTGTAATTGATAAGATTCCAATCTTCAGATGGCAGTTACTGAATGGAAATACTTCTTTTCTTGCTTCTTATTCATCTAGTCAGTAGAAGGGCTGTAAGAACCATGCTGAAAATGCAGCACAGATTTAAAACTATTACCTTTTGAATTCCAGGGATCATCAGCAGTTAAACCGTGTCTAAGGCCAAGTGGGAGGAAAAGGAAAGTAGGAAGCAAAAGAATACATGATGTATCATGAGAAAAAGTAGACTCCTTCCAACAGTTGTTTCAGTAGAGCCTTCTGAGTAGAGGCTACCTAAAGGCTGCAGAGTCTGGAGATATTCCAATAGTCAGTAGTTAATATTGACCACATGATTTCACCTTACATATTCCAATTAGAATTTTCCTCATTAACACAAGCAGTGTGTGTTAAAATTGGCAAACATGCATCCTAAAACTCACAGATATCTCTAAATTATTTTAGAGATAAGTAATTATCTCATTATTGAAAAGATTTCAGAAAAACAAAGTATCTGAAAACACTACTAATGGTAAGAGAAGTAGTGCTGGGTTAAAAAAAGTAAGTGGTAAATTCTAGTTGGTGCCAGAATATCCTTTTACTTAGTTCTTCTGTATTTTCCATATTGCTGAAATTCATAAAACTTTGGTGCTGCCACCAGGAACATTAAAAGTTGTGAGTAGGGGCCGGGGATGTAGCTCAGTCATTTCGCCGCCTGCCGAACAAGCGCAAGGACCCGAGTTCGATCCCCAGTACCAAAAAAAAAAAATTAAAAGTTTACTTTTCAGCACCACAAACTGAGAAGGCAAATGGCAACTGGGAAAATATTTGCAACAAAAATAACAGACAAAGATCTTATAAAAATATAAAACAATATTCCCATTGAAAAATGAGCAATGGAGATGCAGAATTTATAAAAGAAGTAGATTAATAACCAAAGAAACCCAGCTGAAAACAACAGTGAGGTTTTTTTCTCTAATTTGCAAAGATTTGAAAGAATTTTGGGGAAAAACGTGGAGAAATGATTTACTCATACACTCTTCATGGGGGTACACATTAGCATAGCCTTGTTGGGAAATTTAGCAATGTGTATCAAAAGCCTTATGTTCTCTTTAACCTAACAGTTCTACTTTACATATTCATAAGTCATCACATGGACCATCTATGACATGTGGAAAACGTTATTCTTTTTAAGTTCCAGAATCTGAACCTCCTTTCTCTATTTTTGGTATTTCCCCACCAAGTGACCGTTGTTGGCGCATTTATTTTCGTTGTCTCAGTCAGTACCTCTTACCTACCCCACAGAATGTTAGTTCTACAAAGACTGTTTGTTCCCTTTTGTGTCCCCAGTGTGTAGAACTGGTTATAGTTCATCGTGGATACCTAATAAAAACCTGAATGTGGGCTTGGGATTTAGCTCAGTGGTTCCGCCGCCTGCCTCAAAAGCACAAAGACCCAAGTTAGATCCCTGGTACCAAAAAAACCCTGAATGTCAGGTACTCCCAGCTTCACTTGTAGCTAAGTTGTGGTTAAGACCCTATTGGTTAGATTAATCTGTGCTAGATTTGGATTCACGAATAAACATGTAAAAATCTAGGGCCCGTAGAGGATTCTTACCAAGGCAGTACAGTTTCAGAAGCCCAAGGTCCCTGACGTAAAGGCAGTGCTACAAGCTGCAGTGTGGTGCTCACCATTGACTGGCGCTTTTATATGGCATGATTGCAGACCTTGGGCTTGCTCTCTAATTACTTATGTGGTACTGGGGATTGAACCCAGGGTCTCTGCATCGCACTACATCCCTAGCCCTTTCCATATTTTGAGACATGGTCTCCCCAAATCACTAAATTGCGCAGGCTGGGCTTGAATTTTTCATCTTCCTGCCTCAGCCTTCGAAGCACTGGGATTACAGGCATGCACCACCTCACACAGCTCTATTTTGAATATTCTTGTTAATCACTCTTTTTAAATAGTTTACATATGTATGGCTAAGCAATGTATTATCTGGTTTTAGAATTATAGTATGTTTTCCTGAGTGATTTTTAGGTTTTGTTTTGTCTTTGAGATGGCTCTTGCTATGTTGCCTAGTGTGGTCTCTAACTCCTAGAATCACGTGGTCCTCCCCCAGACCCTCCCTGTGCTGGCACTACAGGTGTATGTCACCAGCCCCAGGTAGTTTTTAGATTTACCTGTTGCTTAATCAGCTGGTACACACTTGTATATGGTACTTGTTATTTTGGGTCCTCTCCAGTTCATCAGAGCCTGTGCTGCCCAACTGTTAAATGCTTTGAAAAATCATCCCTGGATCCATCCATGTTCTGTTGTATGAGTTTACTGAGATTTTTTTATCCATCCATGATTGATGAATATTTCATTGTTCCTGTTTTTTTGCTATTATAAACAATGCTACAGTAAGCTTTCTTATAGAATGCGTCCTATTATACATGTACAGTGGCATGTACACTCTTCAGGGCATAGACTAAGGAATGGAATGCTGGTCACTTGGTGTGTAAACTTACGTGGAGATTTCAGACTGTTGCCACAATATTTTTGTCAACTTATATCCCCACCACCCTCCTTCTTGCTCCACATCTTTGACAACATTTTGATACCATTTGCCCTTAAGTTTTTTGCCAATTCAGTGAGCATGACCTGATATTTTTGTAGTTTTTGTTTTTGTCTCCTAGATTACTGATAAATTGGAGTGCCTTTTCATAACTTTATTGACTATTAGTGTTTTCTCTCCTGTGAAAATGCTAGTATATTGCCTTTTGCTCATTTTTTTCCATGGGTTACTCGTCTTTTTTTTTTTTTGGTACCGGGGATTGAATTCGGGTCCTTGTGCTTGCGAGGCAGGCGGTGGAACCACTGAGCTAAATCCCCAGCCCTTACTTGTCTTTTTTGTGTGTGAATTCTTTAAGTAGATAGTTGTATGAATTGAATATGTCTTTTCAGTTTGAAGTTTATCTTTGCATATTCCTGATAATTTTTTTGTTGAACAGAAGTTACTAATTTTAATGTAATTTCAAACATTTCCTTAATGCTTTGTGTTTTCTGCACCTTGTTTAAGAAATTCTTCTCATGTAGAAGTCATAAAGTGTCTAGTATTGTCTTCTAAACATTTTTTAGTTTTGCCTTCCATGTTTCTGATGTTTTAAAATACAGTTGACTTTTAACTATTTTTATTCTGGCAAGATTGCTCACCTTTGATTAATTCTTTGTAATTATCTGTTGTTTTTATTTTTATAATGTGCAAATAATGACAGTTTGATTTCTTCCATTCTAACCTTTATTCCATATTCCCTTTTCTTTACTGCACTGGTGGACCTGAAGTACAGTGTTAAATAGAAGTTACTCTTTTTCTTTGATTCTAATTTTAAAGGATTGTTTTCAACATTTGGCTATTAAATTTGACGTTTGTTTTAGGGTGTGTAAGTTTTTTGTAGTTGGCTTTTGTCAAATTAAGGAAGTTCTCCTCAGTCTGATTTTTACCCTTTCAGTTTTTGGAGCATGCGAGGGCCTCACCTGGGCTGAGCATGTTCTGTCCCATGGAGCTGCACCCTGGTCCTCTTCTGTCTGACTTTCAGTGAAGGATGTTGAATTTTAGAGTTTTAGAGAAGTTTAGGTAATCTCTTTTTAAATATATTACTATATCCTCTTTGCTAATTATTTTAAGGCTTTTCTATGTTTCATAAGTGAATTGGGTAGTGCTCCTTTTTCAACAATATGGAATAGTTCTTGTAAGATTGTATTATTTAGTCTTTGAGTGTTTGGTAGAACTCATCTGTAGAGCCATCTGGGCCTGATATTTTGTGGTAGAGATTTTAGATCGCAGATTCAGTCAGCTTGAAGTTCATGTTTTCCTTTTTTTGGTACTGGGGATCGAACTCAGGTCCTTCCGCTTGGGAGGCAGGTGGCGGAACCACTGAGCTAAATCCCCAGTGTATGTTTTCCATTTTTATCTTGTCAGAGTTCATATGGTTCCCCCAACCAACCCACTACATAATTTCATTTAAGTTCACAAATGGTATAAAGCTAAATTGTTAATAATACCCTCTATTTAATCTCTGTAGCAGCTATAGGTATGTCCCCTTTTCTATCCCTAAAATTGCTTACTGGTAACTTCTTTTATTTTTTCCTTTTAATAATCTTTCAAGAAGGTTATCAGCCTTTTGAAAACCAAATTTTGGTTTACTTGATTTTCTCTATTGTAGGCTTTCTATGTTCCTAATATCTGCTCCTATTTATTTCTTCCTACTTTCTGTGGGTTTATTAGGTTGCTATTTCTTCAATTTATGGTTAGATGCTCAACTCATTCTTCATAAAATTCTTTTAAATATAAATATTTAAAATTCTTCTAGCCAGGTATGGTGACAGATGCTTGTAATCCCAGCACTTGGGAGGCTGAGGCAGAAGGATCACTAAGAGTTCACAGCCAATCAGGGCTACATAGTTCGAGCCTACTCTGAACTACATAGTGAAACCCTTTTTCAAAAAAACAAAACAGTCTCTTCTAAGTACTACTTTAGCTGCATCCCTCAAATTGTGATAAAACAGAATTTTGGCATTTTATGCTTTGAATACTTTATACTTTTTTTGTGGCCCTGGGGATTGAATCCAGAGCCTTTGCTCTGAGCTACATCTCAACCCTAGACTTGGCTCAAACTTGCAGTAGTCCTGCCTCAGCCTCCCAGAGTGCTGGGATTACAGGTGTGCCCCATCCCACCTGGCTCTTTATTTCTAATTTTACTATTAAGTTGTTTAAGGGGATATTCTAAATTTCTAAACATATGGTGTTCTTATAATTAGATTTCTTTCAATTTCTAATTTAATTGTTATTGTGTTGTAGTGTGTGGTTTACAGGTATCTGATACCAGGCCTTTACAATATTTTTAGGCTTCCTTTAAAGACTAGTATGTGGTCAGTTTTCATGAATGTGCTATTTGTTCTTATAAAGAATATACATTTGAACTTTTTTGGGGGTACAGGGATCGAACTCGAACTTGGGTCATTGAGCTTGCAAGGCAAGGCAGGCAGCGGAACCACTGAGCTAAATCCCCAGCCCCTTTTTTTTTGTCCTGAAGATTGAACTCAGGACCTTGCGCTTGCCAGGCAGGCGTGGCACCACTGCGCTCAGACTGGCCTTAAACTCACTATGAAGTCCAGGCTGGCCTTGAACTTGTGGCAATCCTCCTGCTGGGATTGCAGGCATGCACCACCATGCCCAGCTCATGTATGTACATTTTATCAGCTTTGCCAATTGTATTTTTCACATCTCCTATACATTTATTATTTTATTTCCTAGTTTATCAATCACTGTAACAGATAATAAAATCTCCTACTCTGACTTAAGAGTTGCTAGTTTTTCCCAGTGGCCCTGTCTATTTTTCTTTATATTTGCTGCTTTTTATGGTGCACATGAATTTAGAATTGTTATACCTTTTTGGTTAATTAGCTATTTTATTAATTTATAATGACCTTTTTCTGTTGTAATGCTATTTAAAAATCTATTTTGCTTATACTAATCCAACAATAGCAGTTATTTTGTAGTTAATATTTGCATAGCATTTCTTTTCCACACTTTGATGGAAACTATATATCTTTATATTTTATGTACTATATATAGGCTGGTCTTATTTTTATCCAGTTTGATATTACTTGTATTTTATCTGGAGAGTTTTCTCTATTGTCTTTCTTTCTTGTTAGCTTTTTTGAGACAGGGTCTTGCTGTATAGCTCAGGCTGGCCTTCAACTCGAAGTGATCCTCCTGCCTCAGCATTCTGAATGCTGGGATTAATTTTGCCCATTTTTATTTAATCTAATTCTGATATATTTTTAGCATCACTTATTTTATATTTTCCCTTTTTTACTTTATTTTTTTATTTTTTACTTTTTAAATTTTTATTTCTCCTTTAACTTTCTCATTTTGAGGACTTTTGTTCCTCTATTTTTCTCTTTATTTACATAGAAAGTATGATTTATTTTTCATCATTTGGTAGCCACTCTATTTCAACATGAATACTTCACAAAGTGCAAAGTTAAACTTTTTCCTTCTTGACATACAATAAAGTTCAAGTGACTTAGAAAGTTTTAAGTCCAATCACTTCTTTCCCTGGTTATTACTACCCCCCATTAGGCAATTAGGCATCCAAAAAACTTTATCCCTATTTTTAATGTTTAAATTTACCCATATATTTCCCAGTGTCTTAACATATCAATCCTTGTTGCATTTCAGATATTTAATTTGTGATCATTTTCCTTTACCTAAAGTAGTACATTCATTAGAATGTCCTTAAATTGAAGGTTTGTTATTAACCAATTGCATCAGATTTTGTTTGAAACTTTCATTTTACTTGGGTTCTTATAAAATATTTTGAGTGGGTATAGAATTCTAGGTTGACAGCTACTCTCTTTAAGCACAGGAGATAATGTTACTCAGTTTGTGTTTTTGCTAATGAGAATTCTGATACTGGATGGGCTGAGACTGTAGCTCAGTGACAGAGCACTTACTGGCCTGAGTTTCCATCCCAGGCATGGGGAGGGGAGGTGGAATCCCGGCACCCCTTGCTCTGGTGGTCAGCTTTCCATAACTGGAACAGGTACTGAGATGATGAACTTATGAGGAGAAAAGGTCTTTTTTTTTTTTTTTTTTCCTTTTTTGGTACCAGAGATTGAACTCCGGACCTTGTACTTGCGGGGCAAGCGGCGGAACCACTGAGCTAAATCCCCAGCCCTTGAGAAAAAGGTATATTTTGGCTCACAGGTTGTAGGTTTCTGTCCATGATTGATTGGGCCTGCTGTTTTGGCCCTGTGGTGAAGAAACAAATCACAGTGGAAAACTGCTCACGTTGTAGCCAGGAAGTGAGAGACTGCGGTCGGACAGTCTCCTTCAAGGCCACTCCGCAGAGACTGGAAACCTCCCACTAGGCCCTGCCTCCTACAGTTCCCACCACCTCTCCTTATACCATAGCACCAAGCTGGGAACTAAGTCTTCGATATCAGGTAGAGTGGTGGCCATTCATTTGATGATCTCTTTTCTCTGGCTGTTTTTGTTTGTTTGTTTTTGGTAGCAGGGATCTAACTTGGGTCCTTGCGCTTGCGCAGCAGGCGGCGAAACCACTGAGCTAAATTTCCTGCCCTTCTCTGGCTGTTTTTAAGACTCTTTTCTTTAATCTTTACTCTTCAGTTTTACTCTGATGTGTCTAGGTATGGGTTATTTATTTATCCCATAGAATCAGTATTGTCAGAATTGATGACTTTCAAACATTTTATAAAATTCTCAGCTTTCATCACTTCAGATATTACCTCTTCCCCATTCTAATTTGGCCTAATATAGTTCTTATTAGACTTAGTTCTTTTTCTTTCTCCATGTCTCTTTGCTTCTTTTAAAATACATTTCATCTTTCTGACCTGTGTTTCTGATGGATCAGTTCACTTATTCTCTTTACAGGAAGACCTTGGTGGGAGTGGTTTCAGGAGAATGAGAGGTTCTAATCTAACATGGATCCCTCAGTCAGACATGAGTGGAAATTTTCTTGATATTAAGAAAAAAGGAGAAAGAAGGGAAAGAAGGAGAGTGAGAGGAAGGAAAGAAGAGTGCAGGAAAAGAGAAAGGAGGGAAGGAGAGAAGGGGAGGGAAGGAGAGATCTGGTAGTAAAGATACTATTTTTAAAATTTAGCTAAATTTAAAGATACAGCAATGAAAAAAAGCTAATCTAAGAATGTTATTTATGCATCATATAGCTTTAGAATTCTTAAACTATTTTATTTTGCTTTTTAAAATTTTTAGTTCCTTAAAAGTGCTATTTTAAAATTAACTATTTTAAACTATACTGTAGATTATAAGAAATCACACTATTATATGGAGATTTGTCTTCTAAAGGCTTTTGTTGGGGGGTAGGTATGGTACTGGGGATCAGACTCAGGGCCTTGCACATGCTAGGCAAAGGCTCTTCCATGAAGCTATTTCTTTTTCCCATTTTTTTTTTAATTTAAGTACAATTAGGATTCTATTTTTTTCATCATAAATGTCAGAATACACTATGTTTTTGGCTTCTTTAGAGATTTTCAAATTCTGAATTATCATTTTGACTAATCCTTAGATTCTAGACTTAAACACCTAGTACTGTGCCTTGCATATAGTAGGCGCTCAAAAAAACATGTTCAAGCTGGGCATGGTGCTGCACTCCTGTGATCCCAGTACTCAGGAGGCTGAGGCAGGAGAACCACCAAGAGTTTGAGGCCAACCAGGGCTATCTAATGAGTTTGAGGTCAGCCTGAACTGTATAGCAAGACCCTATCTCAAAAAAAAAAAAAATCAGTGAACAAAGGTACTGATATATTTCTCTTTATTATATTTTTTAAAACTTTTCTTCCTTAATTTCTTCACCCAAAATATATTGCCCTTTTTTGATGTTCCTTTTCTTCCTGGTCTTGTTTGTTTTGATTTTTTGAGACAGGGTCTCTGTATGTATTTCAGGCTGGCTTTGAACTCTCTCTGTGCTCACAGTGGCCTCAAACTCATGGCACTCCTTGCCTCAGCCTCCTGCATCCCACCATGCCTAGCTTTTTCCTGGCTTTATAACCATTAATATTCTCCTCTAAATCTTGTTTTGCTATTTTTCCCTTACTCAAAATTCCTTTTGAAAGTTTAACTGTTCTGGTCTTTTTCATGAGACTCCTATACTTGCCATTTTATATCCTAAACCTTTATTGTTTTCCCATTTTCTCTTAGAAAATCTTTCTATCTCTTTTGATCTGTCTTATTTTATAATGAAAAATAATCTTTGAGTCTGATTTCTAGTATTTTGATTGCAGTTTTTCTAAACCTGAGGAACTAATTGTCACTATATAATTGGTAAGCATAATTCTATGTTTTCTGTATTTTTAGTCTATTGAAGATAATGAAGTATATTTGCCTAATGATGAAATTTGGACCTATGATATTGATAGCGGGTTGTGGTAAGTAATTTCAAGTTGCAGAATGTCCAATCTTAATGTCTTATAAGTGTTTTCATAGGCAGCAGGGAGTTTGAGACCCTGCTGAAAATGTACTGAAAATTTATAAAGTCTCCTCTCCTTTTCTTTGAATGTTTTATTCTGTGTCTCTTTCCCTTCCTTCTCCATTCTGTTTTTTCAATTTTCTAATTTTATCAAGACAGAGTCTCTGTGTAGCCCAGGCTGGCCTCGAACTCCTGATAATCCTCCTGCCTGAGCCTCCCAAATGCTAGAATTACAGACGTGTGCTACCATGCCCAGCTCTCCCTCCATTCTTTGTCCTTTACTAATCTGTCTGGACCAGTGCTTTGAAGACGTTATTTTATTCTACTGATTCCTAGTTCTATTGACCATGTGTGAAAATTATGATTGTTTCCCCTAGCAAGTTTAAGTCTTTTCTCGGGATCCTCTTAGAGTTTTTACAGTGTTGCCTGCCATGATTTCTGACTTGTATCTGGCTGTGACAGCTGAGAATGAAGGGACGTGTATGGTTCTTGCTGCAGGCAGATGCACCTGATGGAAGGAGATCTCCCCACCTCCATGTCGGGAAGCTGTGGCGCCTGCGTTCACGGGAAGCTGTACGTGTTTGGAGGCTATGATGACAAAGGATACAGCAACCGAGTAATACTTTCTTTTATTTCAGGAGTGCAACAAAATGCAATATTAATGTATCACTTCAATTTTCAACTTTACAAATAGTTTTTAAAGAAGATAAGTGTGGGAAATGCTGTTTATAATTAGCAAGTTTTAAAGATAGATGGAAAATAAAAGAAAAAACAACAAAAAAATACAGATGGAAAATGATGGGACCGGGGATCTAACTCAGTGGTTCCACCGCCTGCCTTGCAAGCACAAGGTCCAGAGTTCGATCCCTGGTACAAAAAAAAAAAAAATGCTTCAGATGGAAAATGACCAGTATTGCTCTCCTTCCATGTCTTCTGCTTTGGAATTAGCTACATAGTTGGTATTCGTAGGGAAAGAGCATTATTGGAAAAACCCACTCAGCATGTCTTCAGTAGCATTTTTGCTTCTAAAACAGTCTAGTTTTCATTAATTCTGTAAGTTTAAATTTCTAGTAGGTGAAAATTTTACCTATTAAAAATAAAAAGTAATTTGTGGATTTTTGGATTACAAATAATTTGGATTACAAATAATAATTTTTGAATTACAAATCCCCCTGATGTAAATTTAATTTTCAAATGCGCTGTCTGCTAATAATATTCTCATTTTTTAAAAGCTTTATTTTGTTAATTTACGAACAAAAGATGGAACCTATGTTTGGGAAAAAATCACCAACTTTGAAGGACAACCACCCACCCCTCGTGATAAACTTTCCTGCTGGGTATATAAAGACAGGTAATGCGGCAACCACACCATGACTGCATTTAAGTAAGGTACAGCTTTTCACCAAAATAGAAGAAACATGAAAGTATGAATTTTTTCCATGGTATTATTATGGGGTTTTTTGCGGGGGGTTACTTGGCTATTATGCTGAGGAATATCCCCAGCCTTTTTTAAAATTTTGAGACAGGGTCTCACTAAATCACTAAGTTGTCCACATTAGACTCGAACCTGTGATCATCCTGCCCAAGCCACCCAGAGTCCTGGGATTCCAGTACTGTCACAGAGCCTGACTACAGATGTATTTTGTTATTTAAAAAATTTTTTAATTTTTATTTATTTTTTGGTACTAGGGAATCGAACTCCGAACCTTGTGATTGCAAGGCAGGCAGCGGAACCACTGAGTTAAATCCCCAGCCCTACACATGTATTTTGATGTCAATGGAAACAGCAGTTCTAAAGATGGATAAGAACCATATCATACCTAAAATGTACCAATAAAAAAATTTTTAAAAAAAAGAGAACCATGTCATAAAAGTGAACATGGTAGAAGCACTTATTTGGGGTTTTCACATATTTTATTATTTAACCTAATTTTTGACTTGTTAATACATTCATTCTACAATTGAATACATTCATTCATTCATTCTACAGTTCTACAATTGAAGTCATATTAATAGTATATAGTGAAAGTCTATTATTCATTTCTTTTTACATCTACTGTATCTTCTCTATGTACCAAAAAGATTTTTATTGATATTTTTATATTGTTATGGTTCCCATACTTGTCTGTCATTGGAATCATCTGGACATCTTTTTTTATTCCTTCTTTAGCTGAGTTCTTTTAAAAATTCCATAGCCAAGGTGATAGCCCAGACCAGTGAAGTCTCTGGGAGTAAGGGTTTTTGAAGATTCTCAAATGACTCCAAGGTGCAGACAAGTTTGGGAGCCACTGGCATTAGTATTGCTTTTTGCAGAAAGAAGCAATTACATGTGTGTGTGTGTGTGTGTGTGTGTGTGTGTGTACATATATTCCTTCTCCTCTCTCCTCCTCAAACAGTTATCAGTGAACTGTTTACCCTGCTCTGTACCCACTGCTTATTTTAGTGAGAAAGGTTGTTACTGTTTTTTTAAACAACTGTATGGTATTCCCTGGTGTGGGTTCAGGTACTTATCCAAGCAGATTTCCCAAGGTGAGTTTTCAATACTGGCTTTATAGCAGACAGGCAAGAGTTCCAGGAGGTCTCGTGACTCTGTGGTCACTGCAGCGGATCTGCACTATCCGGGCAGGATGTGGGCGGTGGCACCAGCCAAGTGGGCTGTATCACGCTGTCCCAGAGGGAGGTGTCCCAGGAGGCAGTGGATACGGCAGCTATCTGTGTCCTCCACGCTGGGGACTGGGAGGGGCTGCAGACCTGGAGTCAGTGCCAAGAGGACAGCCCTCTTCTCGCAGGAGAAAGTCCTGCTCCTGTTCAAGATGAGCGTTGAGGCAACATAAATTTTAAGAATTTACTACAGAAGAGTAATTGTCAATATACTTCTTGGTTAGGCTGTTTTTTCTTTTGGTCACATCAACTTAGAAGAAGCATTCTAGAGGTTAGGTTGGTGTAGAGGTAGGATTGATCTCTGTCTCTGAGTTTTGCCTAGGCCTGCGTAAAAGGAGGGTCTCTGTTGACATTTGTGGCACTGACATCGATTTCTGTGAGCCCCTAGTGTTTTCAGCTTTTGTTTGGCCAGGACTCACTCTACCCTGCAAAGTACTTTTGGCCCTTCAGACTTTTACTTGGTGTTAAAAGATGTGATAAAATATATAAAACGTAAAGTTTTCCATTTTAACCATATTTAAATGTACAATTCAGTGGTATTAATTATTTACAGTGTCATGCAATTATCACTATAATAGAGTTCTGAAACTTTTTCATTACTCTAAACTTGGGCTGTGTAGTACCTATTAAGCAATATCTCCCTGTTTTTCCTTCATCCAACCCCCGGTAGCCTCTAATCTCCTTTCTGTGAATTTGTCTCATACAGACATTTCATGTACATAGAACCGTATAATATTGATTCCTTTGCATTTGGCTTATTGCACTGAATGTAATGTTTTCCGAGCTTACCATGTTGTAGTTTCAGAATGTCTTTCCATGGTCAAATAACATTTCATCACACACACATACACAAACATACACTATGTTTTTTGTCCATTTATCAATTGATGGACATGGTTATTTTCACCTTTGGCTAAAACAGTACTTGTTGACTATAATCCTTCAATGAATGTTGACATACAAGTACTGTTTTAGTTCCTATTTTCAGTGATTTGGGTTATACACCTAAGTAGAATTATGGGCCATATGGCAGTTGTGTATGTAAGGTTCTGTTGTCGTTGTTTGGCAATGCTAGGAATTGAACCCATGCTAGACAAGCACTCTTAATCACTGATCTACTTCCCCTTTTATATATTAAATTAATTCAGGGTCTTACTAAGTTGCCCAGGTTCACCTCAAACTTGTAGTCCTCTTGCCTCATCTTCCCCAGTAGCTGGGATTACAGGCATCTGCCACTGCGCTCAAATCTAAGTTTTGTATTATTTTTTTTTCGGTACCGGGGATCGAACTCTGGTCCTTGCGCTTGCAAGGCAGGCGGCGGAACCACTGAGCTAAATCCCCAGCCCAACTTTTTAAGTTTTTGAGGAACTACCAAACTTTTCCATGGTGACTATACATTTTACCTTATCAATGGCAATGTGCAAGGTCCCAGTTTCTCCACATCCTCACCAATGCTGGCTACTTTCTAGTTTGCTTTTGTTTTTAATAGTAGCTACTCTAGTGGGCATTAACTGGTATCTTATGGTTTTGATTTATATTTCCATAATGAACAATGATATAGACCATCTTTTCATGTGCTTATTGGCCATTTTTAAAATCTTTTTTGGAGAAATCTCTATTAAATTCCTTTTCCCATTTTAAAAATTGGATTGTCCTTCATTGTTGAGTTGCAAGCATTCTTTATATATGCTGGATATTAATCCTTTATCAGATACATACAGTTTTCCTTTGTTGCAATATCTTTGTCTGGTCTTAGAATTGGGGCAATGCTGACCTTATAAAATGAATTCAGAAGTATTGTGTCATCTTCAGTTTTAAAAATAGTTTCAAAAGGGTTAGTGTTACTCCTGTTTATGTTTGATAGTTTTGTTTTTGGTACTGGGGATTGAACTCAGGACCTTGTGCTTTCGAGGCAGGCGGTGGAACCACTGAGCTAAATCCCTGGCCCCTGTTTGATAGTTATGGGGTATGATGGCACACACTTGTAATCCCAGCACTCAAGAGGCTGAAGCAGAAGGATCAGGGAGAGTTCCAGCCCAGGCTGAACTGCACAGTGAGACCCTGTCTCAAAACCCCTCCCAAAAAATACATGAATGAATGAATGAATATTTGGCAGAATTCACCAGTGAAGCCACCTAATCCTGGGATTTTACTTTGGGGGAGGATTTTTATTATTGATTCAGTCTCTTAACATGTTATGTCTACTTGATTTTTTGTTTCTGTAGGCTTTTTTTTTTTAAATCTCATTATGTAGCCCAGACTGCCTTCCAACTTGAGATTCTCCTGCCTCAGCCTCCTGAGCGCTAGGATTACAGATGTGTATCACCACTCCCACTGTAGTATGAATCTTCCTAGGATTTTTGTTATTGTTGTCATCATTGTTTTCTTTTTGAGACAAGGTTTCATTATGTAGTTCAGGCTACTCGTGAACTCACTATGTAGCCCAGGCTGAGCCTCAAACTCCTAACAATCTTCCTACTTCAGCCTTCCAGGTACTGGAATTAGAGTTGTGTGCCACCATGCCAGCCTTCCAAGGAATTTTAAAAACTCCACCTAGATTATCTAATTGTTGACATACTGTTTATCATAGTATTATTTTCTTTTTTTTTTTCCTGTACTGTCAGTAGTAATGATCACTTTTTTTTTTTTTTTTTTTTTGGTGATGCTGGGGATGGAACCTAGGGCCTTGTGCATGCTAGGCAAACTCTACCCCTGAGCTACATCCACAGACCTTCTTTACATTTTTTCCTAGTCAGTCTGAGAATTTATCAATTTTGCTGATCTTTTCAAAGAAACAACTTTTATTTTCGTTGTTTTTCTTGATTGTTTTCCTCTTCACTGTTTATCTCCCTTCCAATCTTTATCACTTCCTTCCTTCTGCTCTCTATGGGTTTAATTTGCTATTTTCTTTCTAGTTCCTTAGTGGGTACTGTTATGTTATTGATTTTTTTAAAGTGTAGGAATTTACAGCTGTAAATTTCTGTCTGAGGCTTGCCTTTGCTGTGTCCCATTAGTTTTGTCCTATGTGTTCATTTCATTCATTTTAAGGTAGTTTCTAATTTCCCTTGTGATTTCTTTTTTGACTAATTAGGTACTTCTTTGACTAACTAGGACCTTTATTTGTTTTGTTATTCCTGGCAAGGTACCCACTCTAGTCACTATGCAAATGAGGATATAAATGCACTCATTTCTAATTGGTTGATTTTAAACTTGACTGTAGGTTGCAGTTATTGATCAGGTCCAGGTGGCAAAATGGGACTTTTGGCAGTTGAACAGGAACGTGCCTGAACAGGGCCCTCGAAGTTCAGTTTGTGGTTCCTCTGGGAACCCAGAGTGTGTGACCCCCAGTCAGCAAATGGCTACCAGACTCTATTTTCCATTAGCAACCTGGGACCTTTTTTGGAGATTCAGCTTTTCTTAAAATTCAGTTATTTCAAAAGACCTTTTCTAATAATTGTATAATCTGGGCCATCTCTGAGTCTGTTTATGTTAACTCTTTCCTCTCTTGATCATCAACCACCTTTTTTTTTTTTTTTTACGTTTTCATGTGTCTTGTAATTTTTCATTATATGCCAGACATTCTGTATAAAAGGACAGTAGAGGCTGGAATTAATTTTATTTATCTCTGGCAAGTGACATGCTATTCTTTTTTTTCAGGCTTCTGGAAAGGGAGATGAATCAGGTTTATCTGTAGTTGATCTATGCGTGGACTTGGTGGCAGCTTCAGTTTGATTCTGTTTTACCATGGGCTTCAAATATTTTGAGGCAGGACTTTCACTAGGACCCTGCATTTGAGCACTGAAGATTTTCAGCTGTGTTTTGCACCTGAAGAACTGCTCAGAACTGAGAGATCTGTTTTATAGCCACTTGGGAGGACTTTGGGCCACTAGGAAGTTCTCTTTGCTCTTCAGTCTCTATGCTTTTGGAGATCTC
Source organism: Heterocephalus glaber (assembly GCF_000247695.1). The sequence goes on along the minus strand of NW_004624731.1, from coordinate 19,006,671 downwards.
TTTCAGTCTTGCATCTCTTCCTCTGCTCTTTGGTATAGAGGCCTGGCATGCCTCTCAGGTGTTTCTTCAACTCTCCTGTCCTGATCTCAAACTTTACTTTTTTTGGGTTTTTTGGTACCGGGAATCAAACTCATCAAACTTTAGTATTTTTAACACTCACATTGCTTTAATGAAGTTTGTCCAGCTGTCTATCCCCTGCTTCCAGCTTTTTTTTTTTTCCTGTGGTGCTCGGGCTGGGGATCAGATTCAAGGTGTCTCACACATGCTAAGCAAGTGTTCTACCACTGAGCTACACCTTAAACTCCTACTTCCAGATTTTGATGACTCATCCTGAGACCTCCCTAAAAACCATGCAGAAGAATTAAGAGTGGATTCAAACTCCTGCTGTGGCCAGGTCTCTCAAGTACTAACTTCCTGTGCCATCCTACATACAGCTGTTAAAACTTTGGATGGTTTCTCTTTACAAAGGCTGTATATAATGCTTTTGTCTTCCTTCTGCTCTGATACCAGGGCTGAAAGCAACCATGTATTTCTTCTCTCCTGTAGAGGTCTCCTCACTGTCTAATTGCTTCATTTAGGTATTTGTGCCCTCGACTGTTTGATTTTTATTTGAAACTGTGATTTTGTAGTTTACTTGGCTTGTTTGGGGTGTTAGGGTGAGAGAAAAGATGTGTTTCAACTCTGTGGACAAACTAGAACTACTAAAATTGTCTTTGTATTTGTTTTCCAGATTAATATATTTTGGTGGTTATGGGTGTAGGAGACACAGTGAACTTCAAGACTGTTTTGATGTTCATGATGCATCTTGGGTAAGACTGTAATCACTGTTTACATTTTATTTTAGCATAAATGCTAATTTCTAACTTTTAGAAATAATCTAATCTTTTTAATTTTAAGAGCTACTTGGGCCAGGGATAAAGCTCAGTCATGCCAGCGTCTCCCTCCAAAGCACAAGGTCCCGAGGTTGATCCCCATACCAAAAAAAAAAAGAGCTACTAATTTTCTGTAATTGACATTATGGAAAAAATGTATTTTTCAGTCTTTTAGATTTGGATCCAGTTGGAGGAGGGCCTCTCATTTAATAACTTATACCTGCTTCTGTTAGACAGAGCACGGCTTTAGTACAACTTGGGGGAAATTTGTTTTTATTTAATCACAGTAGCTATTGCTGACATACACTTTCTTTGAGACACGTCCATCAGAATTGTTCATAGCTCAGACTGACTTCTACATAAGAATAAATGAGTTGGTATAGATATTACTTTTCCTAGTTCTTACTAATTAGAGAATAGGCCATTATTCTTATAAAAGTGTAATCTAAGTGATAACTTTTAAAACATTGATCTCAGTCTAGGCTGTGTTCAAGGATCAGGATAAGTCTAAGGTGCAAAGAAACACTAGCACAAAAACCTACCATATGGCAAGCACAATGCTAGGTATATTACATGTGTGTAACCAAAATAATTTTGTTATTATTGAATTACATCATTAAACCAGAAAAAGGAGTTTGAAAATAAATACTCAGTGCTGGCAATATTTTGCCAACTTGCTATACTTACTTATTTATGCAAGTCAAGTATATAAATTGCTACACTCTTCAGGATCCATGATCATACTTATGCCCCTAACATATTAATCCTACTGTTGGAAATGTATGCTACAAAAATCTCTGAAAGAAAGCAAAAAGTCTGTATACCCAGAGATGTTCACTACAATGTTATTTGTGATACTGAAACTCTGGAAGCCTCCAAAATGACCAAATAAAGGAACTGATAGGTAAATGAAGGCACATCACCTGGATGGATTCCATGGGCTCATTTAAATGATCCATCGAGCCTATGTGAAAAGATGGACAAACACATCAGAATATGTGAAAACAGGCTCAGTGACAGTTACATTATTTTTGCAACTATGGATCTGTATGGATAATGGCAGGAAACAAAACCAAACAGTTGTCTTACGATGAAGTACCACAAGAGATCTCGTTCTCCTTACATCTAGGAATGTTCTTACCATGGTGATAAATGGATGCCAGGAGAAAACAGAAAACATAGAATCTTACATGGGTAAGAAGATTATCGAATGGATAAAGGTCAGGTCTCATCAAGGGATGCAGACAGTCTCAGCAAACAGCTCAGTCTTGGTCCCCCAGCCTACTAGAGCCCTGGCCTCTCCACACTCTCAATCCATGACAGACTCATCTGTTCTTATTCTTACCCTCTCCATGGTCCCAAAGCTATCAACAGAGTGAAGCCTTTGAGCAGAATGGGCTGCCCTACCTGCTGACTAAGTCATCTTTAACACACAGCTCGAATACTACCCTACAGCATTGTTTCTCAACCTTGGCACTGTTATACGTGGGGCTAAATCATCTTTTCTTGTAAGAAGCTGTCTTGTGCATGGTAGGCTGTTTTGCAGCTCCCTTGGCCTCTCCTCTAGTAGTCTTTAAAAATTTTTTTTTGCAGTACCTGAGATTGAACTCAGGACCTTGTGTTTGCCAGGCAGGTGTGGTGCCACTGAGCTACATCTCCAGCGCCCACCTCTCCTCTGGTTGTGACAACCAAAACATCTCCAGATATTTCCAGATGTCATTTAAGTGCAAAATCACCAACCTTCTCCACCTTCCCCATCCAACCTGGCAGAAGGATTTTTCTCTTCTACCTCTTCATTTTTGTAGTTTCTTTATGCTTTGTAACCCTTATCATTCCATCCTGTGATTAATTCTCTCTCTCTCTCTCCTCCAAGGCAGATCTTAGTTTCCCAAAAGAGAGGTTATATGTTGAACAGCATTACATCCCCAGTGACTAGCACAGTGTGTAGCACAGAGCAAGAGGTCAAAAAATCCTATGGTGGTTAGCAGTGATTTATAGATCCCAGGAACTTTCACAGTAAATAGGCATGACCTCAACCTCAGGTTGTAACTCTTAGTTTGCTCCCAAATGGAGTAGGAACAAGAACTGGACAGTGTTTTATTTACTGGAGGGGAGGAAAAGTAAACTTTATTTCTTTTTGCTAACAAAGATATTTTTTAAAAGTTTGGACTTGTGTTGGGGATTACTTTTTATAAATTTCTAGTTTAAGATCTTAAACTGTAAAAAAATGATCTCATTACTAAGATGAATAGTAACTTTACAGTTCCACCTTCTACTAGTACATATTATCATTGTACATTTTTAATGTTAATGTATATGTATATATCACTTTGTACATGGGTGTTTTTTAAGTTCTCCATGTCGGGGCCGGGGATTTAGCTCAGTGGCACCACGCCTGCCTTGCAAGCACAAGGTCCTGAGTTGGATCTCCGGTGCCCACCCCCCCAAAAAATTCTCCATGTTTCTGCATCATTTTTGAAGGTTTTTTTTAAGTCTTCTGGAATCATTTATTTTATTTTATTTTTTTCTCGGTACCGGGGATTGAACTCTGGATTGTGGGCTTTCGAGGCAGGCGTGGTGCCACTGAGCTAAATCCCCGGCTCTCCGTTTTTGAAGTTTTAAAAGAAATATCTTTAAAATTTTGCTACTTAAAGTTTTACTAATAATTTTCAGGAATATAACTTACCACTATTTCTAAGTATTGTTACAGTGAAATCCCCCATTGCTCTTCTTCCCTAGTGCAGGTAAGCTAACGAACATGTCCTAAAGTTCCAGGAGAACAAGTAGACTTTTTTCGTTTAGATTCCAAGCCACATAAATTGCTTGATTTATTTGACTTGCTTGGCGAGTCCTATCAAAGGCAAATGATGTATTTCTTTTTTTGTTTGTTTGTTTTGTTTTTTGGGGGGGGGTTTTGGTACCGGGGATTGAACTCGGGTCCTTGCGCTTGCACAGCAGGCAGCGAAACCACTGAGCTAAATCCCTGGCCCAAGTGATGTATTTCTGACATAGAACATAAAGGTGGCATAGAGGAAAGCTAGGGTAGTTATGGAGGGCTTCAGCAATCTAGAAGACGCTAAATGCAGTGTAACTGCTAAATCTTTCCCTTCCCAACAAAGACTTTATCTCTTAGAAGACAAAGAAGAAAGTTGGCTTCAGTTTGATCTGTCAGAGCAAACTGCATGGTGAAATAGAAGAGATAGGAACTTGCTGGAGATGGAACCACCCCTCCTTATGATTACTACAGCAAGCGTTAGGTTCTGACCACCTACTTTACGCAAACGGATTGTCGAATGTAAATAATCATTCTGTCTTGTGGAATTTTAAGAGACATTCCTTTGAAAGAATCGAACAATTCTCAACACGTAAAACTGTGGTTTGCTGAAGCAGCACTTAAGGAAGAAGGGTTGCCAGGTGGAGCGCCCACTGTCCTGGGGACGGCTCTCTGCCAGGTGGTGTATGCCTCAGCTCTGTGGCTTTGGTGACACTGAGCTCAGTTTTTACAGATGTCAGTTATTTGACCAGTAAACATGTGGCAGAACTGTAACACTCACGTGGAAAGGAAAGCTTTGAGATACTTAAAAACTTTCTGTTTTAGGAAGAGCAGATATTCTGGGGATGGCATAATGACGTCCATGTATTTGACACAAAGACGCAGACTTGGTTTCAACCAGAAATTAAAGTAAGTGTTATAAATGTTGCCTTTATATTCATATATTCACTGGTACTTTTAAAACATTTAGTTTCTTGCTGTGTTGTTTACATTTTAGTATATGTGCTGCCAAAGTGAGCACATGTTATTTATATGTTAATATATGGTTTTGTAACCATGTGGAAAATATTTCTCTTTAGTACTGTTATCAGTACCATTAAAAAAATCATATGTTTTTCTCCATGTCAGATAATTAACTATACAATTCGAGGCTTCCTAATCAATTCAAGGCCACCCTGGACTACTAGTTAATCTCTCTCACTGCCCCCTTAAGTCCTTTTTTTAAACAAAGTTGATAATTTTAAATACCTATGGAGTTTTTTTTGTTTCTTGGTGGGTTTTTTTTGTGGCACTGGGCATTGAATCCAGAGCCTTCACACCAAGCTACACCCCTGGCTCATTTTTATTTTTTATTTTGAGACACTTGTCCCGGCTGGGCTCAAACTTGCAGTCCTCCTGCATTGGTCTCCCAGAGTGCTTGGATTATAGGTATCTGCCTCCATACCTGGGTATCTATGTTTTAATAAACCCTTGAAATCAGAGCTATATGCCTAATAGTGTAACAAAAATACACTGTCAATATTCATTCATTTGCTAGTGACCAAACACAAATTCAAATTGGTTTAAGCACTTTGGCATGGTTCATACAGCAAAAGAGCTGTATAGACAAGCACCTTGGGAGCCCATTTCTCAACACCATCAGAATACTTTCTGTCTTGCTGCACCTGTTTGTCCCTGCTTCTCTTTTGTGCCTGCTTCATTTCATCTAATCCAAACCACCTGGGCCATTTAGGAAGGAATAGAGCCCTAACTACACAAATAGTTCTTTGTATTGTACTCTCTGTGTTCGTATATTAGTCCTGGAAGAGGACTCTGGCTCTCCTTGGGCATGTTCCCACTCTCACAGCACCCCTGTTGCTGAGGGGGTGCCTGGCCAGTCTTGAGTCACATGCCCATCCTGGGGAGTGTGTGTGTGGGGGGTATTGCGATTGATAAAGCTCACCAGAACTGAACAGAGGGAAAGTCAAGCAGGCAAAACTAACTTTGTCTCTTAATATGATTACATGACTAAAGTTCCTTACAGTCCTATATCTGAAGTTGCTGATGGAAATGTTGGCAAGTTCTGAGTTACTGTTTGACCCTCTCTGCATGCTCTTTTTCCAGGCAGTGAATTTCAGGTTTCCAGTGCTCTTCTGTTCTCTTCACACCATTTCTAGTTTAGTACTGATCAACTGTCAGTTATTTATACTTGTCAATTGAATTTTACTTTGATCAGCATTTGCATTTTAAGAGTTGGTGTCTTTTATTAATGGAATAAAAGGGATTTTTGTTTGGTTTGGTACCGGGGATCGAACTAGGGTCCTTGAGCTTGCGAGACAGGCATTGCAACCACTGAGCTAAATCCCTGGCCCGGAATAAAAGGTTTTTACTTCAGTTAAGATAATTTCATGTCAGCAGGTAGGTGGAGAGAAATATTACTGAGGCTCAGTCTCCTGCAACTAATCCTAGATCTCTTTCTGGCCTAACCCTTTACTTCCTTAGAGAATGAGCAAGGGTCTGGAACTTCTAGGGGGATATTAATACAAGTTTTGCCTTGCCAGAAAGACTGGGAAAGAAAACTCTTACATGATTCTGTCTCACTTATTTAAATATAATAGGTAAAATCTGAATTATTTCTCACCAGGTTGACTTTTAGTGAACCTTGAAAGTTTAGGGAGCTATAATACTGGCTGCAGAAGGTAAGTTTCCTGTGCTCGTATTCTTAGCCAGTGAGGTGAATCTGTTGGGTCTTTTCAGAACTTGGATGAAACACATACACAAAGGCACCCGTCATGAGCACATGGAAATCGTGGAGATGATCCTCCCTCCCTCCCTGTTGAGCCCAGGCCCCTCTCTCAGTTGCTAAGCACATTCTCCCACATGCTGTGGGACTGAGCTTCCCCCAACCACCTTTGCTTCAAATCTTATTCATTCACCTACTTGTTATATTCTTTCTCACACCAACTAAAAACTTCTCTAAAGAAAAGATCAGCTTTATTCAGAGTATAGAGAAGCATTATTTAGGGTTAAAACATTTAGGAAGCAATAAGGCGCGGTTTGGCTTAAGCCAGCCATGCAGTTCTTCCTCTGAATTTGAGGAGTTTTGAGGGCATATTTAATTCTTTTTTTTGAGACTCTGAGATCATCTCAATTTACACTGCTCATTCCCAGTATTAACTCTGTATGTGTAGTGGTGAAGTGTTTTTAAGTTTGATTTTTAAATCACTTATATTCCAAGCTAAAATTTGTATGAAATTTTATTTTTTTAATATATCAGGCATTTAAGAAAAGCACCCTAGAAGACAGTGTGGTGTCACAGTACACTTGTAATCCCACATCCTCAGGAGATTGAGGAAGGAGGATCCTAGGTTTGAGGCCAGCCTGGGCAACTTAAGTGGAAGAAATTTAAAAAGGGATGGGGATGTACCTCAGTAGTACAGTGATTGCCAAGCATGCACAATTCCCTGAGTTCACTCCCCCGCACCAAAGGGAGAGTGAAATTCTTTAAAAAGTAAAGAAAGAATAAATTTTGTTTTTAAAGAGTAATATTTTTATATAATTATATTTTTTTAGAATGAACTTTCATATTAGGAACTTTAACTGAATTACATCAACACCTGAGTGGTGAGGTGTTTCTCATCCTGTGAGGAGGAATGTGACATCTTAGTCGTGTTCAGGTCTCTCACTGTGTTTTGATCTCTGTTTGTAGGGTGGAACTCCACCACAGCCACGCGCTGCACATTCATGTGCAGTTCTTGGAAATAAGGGTTATGTCTTTGGTGGACGTGTTCTGGTTAGTACTCTCAATGGAAATGGTATTGTTATGTTTGATACTTGTTACAAAAATGTATCCTCTGATTTTGTGGAACAATTGAATGTTCAAAAACTCTAGATATAGCACTTGGGAGGCTGAAGCAGGAGAATCACTGCAAGTTTGAGGCCTGCTTGGGCTACATAGTGAGTTCATGGCCAGCCTGAACTACATAGCAAGACCCTGTCTTAAAAACCAGCAAAACAACAGACCATATAGAAGCAGTCACAGATGATTATAAATCATATTTTAATGGGAAAATCCTTCACTTTAATGCAGGATCAGAAAAGCTTAATTTCATATCATCTGAACCTTGTTTAAACTCATTTCTTCCTTTTTCCTTTGACACATTAATTCGGGAGCTCAATGTTTATTTTATTAATGCTTAGAACTATTTCCTAGTATTTAAGCTTCAAATGTGAAGGAGAATAGAGATAGTCTTTTTTTTGATACCAGGGATTGTACTCAGGACCTTGCACTTGTGAGGCAGGTTCAGCACCACTGAGCTAAATCCTCGGCTCTGAGATAGTTTATTTTTTTTCTTGACAGTCTGTTTTTAATCTGAACTTACATTAAGGCTGGAAAAGGTGTTAACTATGGTCTAATGTGACGCACTTTTATTTTAGCAAACTCGGATGAGTGACTTGCACTATCTAAACTTAGACACCTGGGCCTGGTCTGGAAGGTAAGTTTGAAATCTAGGTTCATTTCAATCTAGAGGTTTGTGTGTGGTTATGATCCAAATTGGGATCCCTAAAAAGACTGAACTGAGATTTTTCATTCTTCAGATTATATGTCTAAAAGAATATGTGGATTTAAATAGTTTGTTCTTTGAACTGTATAAAACATGAAGTTACTAACAGTTGGAAACTGATTGTATGCAAGTCCTAGTTTTATAGTAAGCAGCCTTTGAGGATAGGTCAGAAGAAATGAAGGAGTGATTGAATGGGGTCATCTTACATGGGTAGAGAATGAAGTGAGTAAAAGTCAGATTTTATTTAGGGTTCACAGTATATATTTAACAATAGAATAAATAGAATTAGCTATCAATTTGGCCTTTTGTGCAATGACATGCAGCCAGAGCTACATATTATTCTAGAGTATAAATACCATTAAAACAAAACTATAAAAGTATCAATAAAACATAGCACATTATATTTAAAATCATGGCATTGAGTCAGGCTTGGTGACAAAAGCCTGTAATGTTGGCTACTTTGGAGGTCTCTGGCAAGTGGATCACATGTTTGGGCCCTGTCTGGGCAACCTAATGAGACCCTGTCTCTAAAATATAAAATAAAATAAAGGGCTGGGGATGTAGCTCAGTGATATAATGCCTGTGGATTCAATCCCCAGAACAATACATATAATGCATACAATATAATACAATACAGTAAAGGCATTGAGAAAGCTTTTATAAAGATTATGTAAACCCAAATTTTATAAACAAAAAGACTGACTGGTGAAACGACTTAAAAATTAAATATTTCTTGCAAGGCACAGTGGGCAGCCTGTGATCCCAGCTCCTTAGGAGACAAGCAGGAGGGTTGCAAATTTGAGGGCAGCTGGGCAACTTAATGAGACTCTGTGTCAAAATAAAAATTTAAAAAATGTCTGAGGATGTAGCTTCATGGTAGAGAACCCCTGGGTTTGACCTCCAGTACCGCAAAAATTAAAATAAACAATAAATAAATATTTCTCTATAGAAAAATGTACCACAAAAAATTTAATAGCAAATTGGAAAATGCACATTGAAAAGGTAACATTTACAATTTTTGCATGTAGGGGTACTGGGAATTTAACCCAGAGCTTTCTCACTGAGTTATAGCCCCAACCCCTTTTATTTTTTTCTTTTGAGATAGCATCTGCTGAGTTTCCCAGGCTGGTCTCAAACTTGCCATCCTCCTGCCTCAGCTTTCCCTGAGCACTAGGATTACAGGCATGTGCAAGTACACCTGTCTGTAATATCTCTAACAGAGAGGTGAGGGCAAAGATTTACACAAACTCAGAAAATCTCTAAGAAAGAGACAAAGAATTCAATGGAAAAATGGACAAAGGACATGATTAGCAGCATAAAGAAACACTAGGAGGGCCAGGGATTTAGCTCAGTGGTTCTGCCACCTGCCTCGCAAGCACAAGGTCCCGAGTTCAATCCCCGGTACCAAAAAAAAATAAAATAAAGAAACACTAGGGCCTTCCTTCTTGCCGTGCGCCCCCGACATGGTGTTCAGGCGCCTTGTGGAAGTCGGCCCGGTGGCCTACGTCTCCTTCGGACCTCAATGGAAATCTGGTCATGATTGTTGGTCATCGAACAGAACCGGGAGCTGGTGGATGGACCCTGCACTCAGGTGAGCCGCCAGTCCATGCCTTTCAAGTGCATGCAGCTCACCAACTTCATCCTCAAGTACAGTGCCCACCAGAAGTATGTCCAACAAGCTGGCAGAAGGCTGACATCAACACAAAGTGGGCAGCCACGAGCTGGGCCAAGAAGATTGAAGCCAGAGAAAGAAAAGCCAAGATGACAGACTTTGATCGTTTCAAAGTCATGAAGGCAAAGAAAATGAGGAACACGATAATCAAGAATGAAGTTGAGAAGCTGCAAAGGGCTGCTATCATAAAGCCTTCTCCCAAAAAGGCGCCTGTTGCTAAGGCTGCCATTGCAGCTGCTGCTGCTGCTGCTGCAGCTAAAGCTAAAATTCCAGCAAAGAAGGTGACTCCTGCCACCAAGAAAGCCTCGGGCCAGAAGGCACCTGCCCAGAAGGCTGCCAGTGAAAAGGCTGAGCAGAAGGGTCAGAAGGCTTCAGCCCAGAAGGCGCCAGCTCCAAAGGCATCGGGCAAGAAAGCATGAAGCTGTTAGAAAGGAATAAAGGTTCTTTTTGACACGTTAAAAAAAAAAAAAGAAAGAAACACTAGGGCCAGGGATTTAACTCAGTGGTTCCGCCCCCTGCCTCCCAAGCACAAGGTCCCAAGTTCAATCCCCGGTACAAAAAAAAAAAAAGAAAAAAAGAAACACCAGCAGGTGGCTACCAGGGTTATCTCAGTGATACAGCACTTGCCTAGCTTGTGCAGAGTCGTGACTGAACTCATCGAGACACACATACACACAAAAATTACTAATAGGAAAAAATTATTTTAAAATGTTTTCATGGATTATCAAAGAAATGGAAAAAAAGTAAGTTTTCAGTTATTTATCAGATAAAAATAATTATAATGACCAGTGTGTGCTAGGATGTAACAACACAGTTGGTAGGAGTGCAAATTGGAACTATATCCCTGGACAGTAAGTAGTCTAGCAGTATGTTTAAAATATAGAACAAAACTTTTACTTTGATTCATAATTCCTTCAAAGACATGGCAAGTGTTTGTATGTGTGTGAGAATGTGTGTGATTTAGAAGATATTATTTCAGTGAAAGAGGTTACAAGATATTATTTCAGAATAGAATATATGATCTTATATTTTTTAAAATAAATATGTTAATATATGCATTAAGGTCTTAAAAATGTTGGGCATGGTAACTCACCCTTATAATCTCAGCACTCAGAGATTGAGGTAGGAGGATAGCAAGTTCAAGCCCAGCCTGGGGAGCTTAGAGACTTAGTGAGACCTTGTCTCAAAAATGAAAGATGGGGAAAAAAAAAAAAAAAAAAATGAAAGATGGGCCGGGGATTTAGCTCAGTGGTTTCACCACCTGCTACGCAAGCACAAAGACCTGAGTTTGATCCCTGTTACCAAAAAAAAATGAAAGGTGCTGGGGCCGGGGATTTAGCTCTGTGGTTTCGCCGCCTGCCTCGCAAGTGCAAGGTCCCGAGTTCAATCTCCGGTACCAAAAAACAAAAAACAAGCAAAAAAACAAAAAAAAAAGAAAGGTGCTGGGGATGTAACTTAGTGTGAAGGCCCTGGGTTCAATCTCCAGTACTGCAAAGAGAAAAAAAAAATCTTAAAAGATATACAACAAATTAGTGTTTCTTCTTATTGCTGAGAGACAAGATTATTAGAGGATTTTCCTATTTAAAAAATATTTTTGTAACTGTTAAATGCTTCAACTGAAGGGTTTCTTATAATTGACAAAAACAATGAAGGGCCGGGGATTCCGGTGGTTCCAGTGGAATTCCAGTGGTTCTGCTGCCTGCCTCGCAAGTGGAAGGTCCCAAGTTCGATCTCCGGTACCAAAAAATTAAATAAAAAAAATAAGACAATTTCCATATTGGAAAACATAAATTACATCTTTGAAAGATGGCTTTTTGTGAAGCATTCCAGAATGTTGAAGAATGCTCCTCACCTCCTGAATTAAACTTTTTGTCTGTAACTTACGTTTATTTTTTATTTCTATATTTAAGAAGATATCTGAGTGAACACTAGAGGTTTATCCTGGATCTGGAATGGTGTGTGTACTTTTATTTTGAATTAGTATAGCTAGCATTTTCAGAGGAAGATAATGCTTTGGGAACATCTATAGGTAGACCAAAGTAGGAATAGTAACCACAAAACTTACATTATCCTTGGAGAAATTGGTTAAAAACAAAAAATTGAACATGAAACAAAAAGTTATAGACAGGAAAATAACTGCATTGAAAAACTAGGGAAGGATGTTAATTAACCAACAAGAAGACATGCATTGTGAGTTTGCAAGAAATTGACTTCTATTTTTACCCTGTGTTCTGTGGACAGGTGGAATTGATGTTATACTGAAATACTTTAAATTCATGTAAGAACTTAATGTTTTTTAAACTTTCATGTAATAGGACTAGTAATATTAACTCTTTTTTTTAGGTGTAAAAGAAGTTTTTTAAAGATCTGAGATACCAAAAAACCTTTTATTTGACTAATACAGCACCTAGGTGTTTTTTGGGGGTTTTTTCTAGTGTTTTTTTTTTGTTTTGTTTTTTGTTTTTTCTCTTCAGTACCAGGGATCAAACTCAGGACCTTGCACTTGTGAGGCAAGTGCAGTGCCACTGAGCTAAATCCCCGGCCCACCTAGGTTTTAACTTTTTTCCCTTGCTACAGGATTCCTGTTAATGGAGAAAGCCCAAAACATCGGTCGTGGCACACTTTAACACCAATAGCTGATGATAAGCTTTTCCTATTTGGTGGACTAAGTTCAGATAATATTCCATTAAGTAAGTTGATTAAAATTTAACATACAGTTATTATCTCATTCTTTTTTCTTGTATTTCATTCTTATAATGAAGTCTTACTATTTTTCTTTCTACTTTTCCTTTCATCCCCAACTATGTGTTTACATTAAGAATTAGGAAACCTCTTTGCTATTCTACCCTTGGCTGTCTATGTCCTCTAGTGTCCTAGGTATAGAGAAGAGAAAGGATGGTGAACTTAGCTGAATTAAAGCCCTTTTCCACTATCGTATTCTGTGATTCTATGTCCTGCTAATTTATGATTCAGTCTCATGAAGGAAAATACTCAGCAGAATTTTGTAACTCCTGTCACTGCTGGTCCCAATAGATCTGGGTTTTGTAATGCAGTGTTTTGTTCAGTAATAAAAAAATTGTGGCATCTTGACCCGGGATTTAGCTCAGTTGTGCTGCTGCCTGCCTCGCAAGCACAAGGTCCAGAGTTCGATCCCCGGTACAAAAAAAAAAATTGTGGCAACGGAGTAGACAAAAGACCAAGAAAATCCACTTCCTGGTTTGACATGTGAGATGTCGTTTATTATCTTAACCCAGAAGTTTTCTTTTCTTTTTTATTCATTAAGTTTATTGGTACCTTTTAGGTATACAATATGATGACATTCATCATTGGGAATTTGTACCTGTATATGATAAATCTTGGTTCTTATTTTTCCCCATTTCCCTGCCCTCCTTTCAACCCCACCGCCCCTCCCTATTTATAAAGACTTTGTTTCTGTTTTTCCCTTCTTTTCTCATATTTTTTTCTTTCCCTTCTTTCCTTTCCCTTGTCCCCCCACTTCCCCTTCTCTTCCCCTTTCAATCTTTTCTTCCTATTTCACATTATCTATTATACATTTTGATCCTCATTTACACTTTCACACCAGAGAAATTTTTCAATATTTACACACGTGTCCTATTTATTTCACTTAAGAGTATGGGCTCAATGTGCATCCATAACCCAGAAGTTTTCTATGGCTAGACATGTTTTATTGAAAAACCTTATATGCTATTGAAACTATTCTGTTTAACAACCATTTGCTGAAATCCGAATCTGAAACAACCATTTGCTATTCAACATAAGTTTATTTAGCATCACTGGTATGTTTGGCTGTCTGCTGATTGCAAACCCCAGAAGCTAGTCAGAGAAAAAGTAATTCCTAGTAAGGGATGTTAGTTGTTCTTGTAGATTATTATACTTCTCTAATTTGTGATTTTTTTAATTAAAAGAGATTTGGAATCACACTAAAAATTGATATCTTTATTTTTCACTAAAGGTTAATAGCATAACTTTAAGAGATCTACTGTTCATAATTCCTATTTTCCACTGCCTGCTGTGTAAAGCACAAGGACTGGAGTTCAATCCCCAGTACCAAAAAAAAAAAGAGTCATAATTCCTATTTTCTATTTTTGATCATTGGCCTTTGGGAAATTAGATGTCCTAATTTTTAGTATTCCACTCAGTTTCCTCCTTCACAGATTCAGTTTAAGATTTGGTCATATGGATACCATAAGCTTGTTTTTAATTTTGTTGACTGTGATAATGGCATTGTGATTATTTTAAAAGGGTCCATTTTTTAAGCAATGAATACTGAAGTATGTATGGGGAAAATGATAGGGAATCTAGGATTTGATTTAGTAATTCAAAAATAGAACATAAAGAGATAAATGGAACACATGTGACAAAATATTTTTACTTTTTCATTTTGGGGATTAAACCTAGGGCCTTGCATGTGCTAAGTATATTCTCTAACACTGAGCTATATTCCAGCCCCAAACCTTGCTATTTATTGAACCTGGGATATGTGAATCAATCTACTTTTCTATGTATGTGTGAAAACATTTATGAAAAACTGTACACACACAAAAAAGATAATTATATAAATGTAACATAATAAATTTGGAAAACATTAACATTGTATCCCAAAGACCTAATCTTAATTTCTGAACTGCCTTAATATTGCAGGTGATGGTTGGATTCATAATGTCATAACAAATTGTTGGAAACAACTCATACATTTACCTAACACAAGACCCAGGTAAGTTTAGAAGTTGACAGAACAAAATAGTTAAGAATTTTTAAAATATTAAGATACAGCTCTAAATTTATAGTGTTTGCCATTGAAATCATAAAACTATCCAGATGGATATCTTTCACATGAGCTTTATGTCACCTAAATAATGTAATTATAAAAGTTAAATAAATTTTATGTAATTGTTAGAAATGATCTAGTTTTTACCCATATTTGCCTATTTTAAAATAGTTATTTTAGATAAATTCATAATCTTGCCTGATAAATATGAAAAGGATAAGATAATTTAAAACATCTCATAACATTAAGCTTTAAAAATTGTAATATTTTAATAAGTAGACAAGAATAATTTGGTTTCAATAGTAGTTGTTTTGTTTTTAGAAGAACTTTAAACTAATTTAATGAGAAAATTTGCTTCTATGTTGATCTAGTAGATGGAAAATTATTTTCATTTGTTAATAGTCTGATGCATTCATTAATGTGAATTTTTCAAAAAAGAATATAAGTTCATTATTTGTAGTACATTATAGGGCAAAAATTATAGAAATAGTATACTATCATTAGACAAGAAAATAACACAAAAGTATGATAATTCTTAATTTTTCACGTTCCATTGAATAGTATAATAAAAGTATCTTCATACGAAATTCAGATTCAGCATATAATAATCATGATAGTAACATTCTTTTTCATGCCATAGATTTTCGATATTTTTACTACAGATTAAATACTAGTGTGAAGTCAATTTAATGATCTATATTTTTTATTTAATAAATGATGAATAACTTAGAAAAAAGCTCTGAAAGTATATTTACTTTGGTGTGTCTGTATCTATTAATATGTACTATATATTTAAAGTCTATCATAATTACATATGTGATTCTTATATTTTCATGTATAAAAATTCATCAGCATATATTATTCTGGCTCTTGAAACATATTTGCTTAATTTAAGAGTCTACTATTAAGATGTGAGAGGCCAGAGTTCTAGTCCTTGGTCAGCTACCACTTAGCTTTTTTACTTTAAAGTCACTTAAAGAAACTGAGCATCAATTTCCTTGGCTGTGA
Source organism: Heterocephalus glaber (assembly GCF_000247695.1). The sequence goes on along the minus strand of NW_004624731.1, from coordinate 18,991,013 downwards.
AACGAGGGATTTGGACTAGACTGTCTTTCTTCCAGTTTTTTGATGTTGTGAATGTGTTACAGACCAAAATGGTAATAAAAATGTTTAATTTTAAATTGCTCTTATTTTTATGTTTCAACTCTTAATGAATGACTAGAGCGACACAATTATTATCAATATGCTAGTTAGAACTAGAGCTGTGTAAAGAGATTTCTTGTGATTCAGCTGATGTGTCATGTAAATGCTATGCTTTATTAGAATGTTTAGGTGCTAAGTTTAGAGCAGCTGTGAGAGGACAGAAACTATCAGTCTGTAGAAAAAACAGCAGGTTGCAAGCTAGATGTCACCAAACTCAAGGCAGGAAAGTCTTTCCAGTGCTCTTCGATGATGAAATCCAGGCCAGAGTTTTCCTAAGGCAGATAAAACAGAGACAGAACTATCATCAGGTATCAGGTGAGGAGGAGAACAGGTGGGATACAGTTGAGTGTAAGGAGAATGTATATATTTGTGTGTGTGTATATATATATCTTTTTTTTTTTTTTGGTACTGGGGATCGAACTTGGGTCCTTGTGCTTGCAAGGCAGGCACCAGAACCACTGAGCTAAATCCCCGGCTATTTGTGTATATATTTTTTTTAACAAAAGTGACAATTTACCTAACGTTTGGGTTCATTTGGTGCAAAAATTTCCAAGTTACAATTTGAAATGTAAGCTGCCCAATTCTCTGCTTAGAAATCAAAGGTGGGGTTTCTCAACTTTGGCACTGTTGACATTTTGAACCAGATAACTCTTGTTAGGGGTGTCCTAGCCACACCCTTGACCTTTACCCACCAGATGTGATTAGTACTGTTTTCCCTCTTCTCACATGTGACAACCGAAAATGTTTACTGATATTGCCACATGCCCCTTTGGAGGACCGATCTCTCCTGGTTGAGAAACAGTTCTGCAGTGTGGTTCTGCCTTCTCCAGGCCTCATCTCAGTTAAACTCTGTGTGTTGCAAACCACCTATAAAGCCATTATCTGACCACCTTTATAGCAGCCGTGAGCAAGGACCCTTTCTGTGTGTCCGTGAGAGGTGTCTGGTCAAGCATCAGCACAGAGAGATGCAAGTTCTGCTGGATGCCATGAGGACTGCCAGGGCTATCCATGGCCCTCTCTCCTGAAAATTAATCTGTCCCTGCCCATATGTGGGGACATTCATTCCAGTCAGTCTCCTTGATGGGTTCTTGCTAAAATTGGATGTACAGCACTGTTTTACTTTCTAACACACGATTTGGAGAACTGGGCAGAGTTTCCCAAGCAACATATCTAGTGACTCAGCTCCGTCCTGGGTCACAAGCACCTTTGTCACTGAATATGTGCATGGTTGTTTGAAAAAAGTACTTAGTTTAACAAATTATGTGTACTTCCACTGTTTGAATTTATGGAATTTAAGTAAAAGAGATTAATGTACTAAAACTCGGTTGTGCAGTAATATAATAAATAATAATCTATAATTGTTTGGGGCATCTGCTGCTTCAGCAATTTGGCCTATTAAGAAAAGTAATTGTTGTGCTCGCTTCGGCAGCACAAACACTAAAAAAAGAAAAGTAATTGCAAGCCAGGTGTAGTGGCATTATCTGGAAGGCTTAGGCAGGGGGATTGCAAGTTTGAGACCAACCTGGGCAATTTAGCATCCTAGTGAAACCCTGTCTCAAAATAAAAAATAAATAAGGGCTAGGGATGTAGCTTAGTCAAAGGCCTTGGGTTCAACCCGCAGTACCAGAAAGAAAAAAAGAAAGGAAGAAAAATATTTACACAAAAAAAATAAATAACTTTGAGTAAAGTCAGTAACTTTGTAAAAATTCTTAATTTATAAAATTGGGGCATTTATACATACCTGTTTCAGAGAGTTAGAGCCTCTGGAAATATTGAACTTTATAAAACTATAAAATTATATTTGGTAAATGTGAAATAGAGAATGCATATGAGATTTCAGACCATTGCCAAAAATATTAGTTGCTCTACTCCTTTATGATATAATTTGTATATTTAATCACTGAATAAATTATATTTGTATTTTGTGTTCGATTTCGCAAATCAAAAGATTTTGAGCATCTGCTGGGTACAGAATACCATATTGGGCATATTTAAATAAAATCAGAATACCCAAGTTCCAGTGATGTGCTGGGATACGATTACAACCACTCTGGGGCAGGGGTAGAGGGTGTGTTTAGTGTTTGTTGATTTTTGAGGTGCAAATCCTCCCACCATGGCTGATTTCTCATTACCAGCCGGATGTCACTGAACCTGAGCCAGGTGGTGATAGCCACAGCCATCTTCACTTAGCCAGTGAGTTGGCCCCAGCACACCATTATGCCAATTTCTGACCTCATGGACTTCATAGGGTTTTTTTTAGAGAGCTAGAAGTCACACATTAGATAATTAAGCTAGTAGACAGAGCAGTTAGTCTTTCAGTGTAAGTCAGAAGAGTATAAAATGAGCTGAACATAGATTGCAGCCGAACCAGTTTGGATGGGTTATTTGGAACACTTAGTGGGGGTTGAGATTGTATTTAAGGCTTAGAAAGAATGACTTTTCTAAGCATAAGGAAAAAGTGAACAAAAGCCTAGAGGTATCTATAATCCCCCCCCACCTTTTTTTAGGTTAAGCAAGGAAGTAGAGTTGTCTGAAATCGAAGATTCATTTAGAGAGAGATAAGAATTAAGATTTGTGAGAAAAAGAAATAGCAGTTGATCACAAATATTAGGCTAGAAAAACCAGCTGCTGGTTCTAATCAGGAAATTTCCATAGTAACTATAGTTTACTACAATTTATGATGTATTTCAAAATAACTAGAAGAATCCAAAAGTTCCTAACACAGAAATGATAAATATTTGAGGAGATGAAAATGCTATTACCCTGATATGACCATTATACATTGTATACATGTATTAAATTATCACAGGTAGCTGAGGATTTAGCTCAGTAGTTCCGCCGCCTGCCTCGCAAGTGCAAATTTCCAAGTTTGATCCCCAGTACCAAGAAAAAGAAATTATCACAGGTACCCCATGAATATGTACAAACATTGTGTGTCAGGCCGGGGATTTAGCTCAGTGGTTCCACTCCCTGCCTCGCAAGCGCAAGGTCCCAAGTTCAATCCCCGTTACCAAAAAAAAAAACAAACAAAAAAAAACCCCCAAAACATTGTGTGTCAATTAAAATTTTCAAATGACTAAAAGAGCAAAAAATATGAAAGTATTATTTATTAGCTGTATGTAGGTAGGGAAGATTAAAGACAAAATTCTAGGAACATATTATGGTATTGTGTACCCAGGGAGCCCGGTGGTCTGACAGCAGAAATGCAGAGAGTGCAGCAGTGGCTAAGCTGCAGGGTGAGCGCCCAGGAGCCTGAGGGAGGCCCAGGTGGAGAGCACGCACGTGATTAGACCTCCTGGGAGAGCTGGGGAAAGCTTGTGCACACAGGCGGGGTCACTTCCTTTGTAATTTACTGTATTTCACGGGTAATAAGTATGAGATGATGGGATTAGAAGTATTAGAAGTATTAGATGAAGGGGTCAGGTGATATAAGCTATTAGGCATCATCTCCTTAACTGAAATGAAATGATTCAGTGAACTCTAGTGGAATCTTTAAAATACAGCCCCTTTGCCGGACATGGTCGCGCAGTTTGTAATCCAGCACTCGGGAGGCTGAGGCAGGAGGATTGCCATGACTACTAGGCCAGCCTGAACTACATAGCAAGACCTTATCTCAAATAAATGGATAGACAGATAGATAATCCTTTGAGGATATGTCAGAGGTTCAGGTTCAATCATGTCTCTTTTGAAATAGATTAAATTTTAGAGTGTACAATTTACAATTGATTTATATGTAATACCAGTTTCTTCCTTGATAATATTTCACTTTGTTTATAATTTTCAATTGTAGATTATGGCACACAGCCTGTTTGGGAAAAGAAAATGAAATAATGGTATTTGGTGGGAGCAAAGATGACTTACTTTCCTTTGACACAGTAAGAAAATCTTTTATCTAAATATTTCCTCTGTGTAATTATGTTATTCAAACTAAACAGCTACTCAACAAAACTGTTGCTATTCTAACATTGCAAAATATGGAAGGGCATGAAATGTTCCGTTGTAGAATGATTAATCTTCATAATGAGTGGTTTTTGGGAAGCCTTTCAGAATTTTAAAATTTAAAAATAAAAATAGAAAAAACATGAATAAATAAAATTTTTTTTAAAATAGAGCTGGGTATGGTGGCATATGTCTGTAATCCCAGCACTCTGGGAGGCTGAAGCAAGAGAATTCCTTTTTTTCTTTCAATTTTGAATTTTTATTAGTACGTTTGCAGTACATAATGATTACAGTACATTCATTGTGGGGAGTTGGTACGCACGACACATCTTGATTCTTTTTTATCCCCTTTCTCTCCCTTTCATCCCTCTGAGAATTCCAAGTTTGAACCCAGCCTGGGCAATTTAGCAACTTATTGATACCCTATCTCAAAATAAGAAAAAGTGGTGGGGATGTAGCTCAAGTGTGAAGGGCCTGGGTTCAATCCCTAGTACTGCAAGCAAGCAAGCAGAGAAAGGAAGGAAAGAAGGAAAGAAGGAAGGAAGGAAAAAGAAAAGAAAATGAAACAGGATTTCATTAGGCAGATTATTTAAAATGACCCTTTAAAGGATGACTCTTTCCTTTGAGCTTTGTCAAACTGTGTTTTTATAATTTTATTGGATTAAAACATTTTTATATCATATTTGATACATAAAAAGAATATAATATACGCACACACACTAAGCATAATAACCCACAAAATTTGCTAATTTAAGCCTGGTGTGGTGCCACACACCTGTAATCCCAACACTCAGGAGGCTGAGGCGGTAGTATTACTGTGAGTTGGAGGACTACACAGTGCATTCAAGGCCAGTCTGGACCACATAGGAAGACCCTGAGTCAAAAAATTGTTTTGCTAGGCCAGGGATTTAGCTCAGTGGTTCCAGTGCCTGCCTTGCAAATGCAAGGTCCCGAGTTTAATCCCTGGTACCAAAAAAAAAAAAATTGTTTTACTAATTTAAGAACTAAGATACTATCAGGCTGGGAATGTAGCTCAGTGATGCCTTGCCTGCCTGGCAAGTGCAAGGTCCTGAGTTCGATCCCCAGTACGGGGGGAAAGAAAAATAACTAAGATACTATCAAAACTGTCTTAGTTACTTTTCTTGTTGTTGAGACAAAAGACCCAATACCGAAAGTTAAAGGATGAAATGTTTTTTGTAGCTCAGTTTGCAGATGTTTTAGTCCATAGTTGGCTGGCTCCATGGCAGTGGGGCATGGCAGAGGAGAAACAGTCCATGGCGGGCAAAAGGCAGGAAAGCAGCAAAGTAGCAAGCAGCAGTCAGTTAGTGAAGGCAACAGCCCTCTTTCTGTCCCTCATAGTCTATCCAGGCTATATACCCTCAGGGCGGGTAGCACTCACACTCAGGGTGGGCCTTCCCATTGTCCACACTCAGAATTATGCCAAACCAATCAGTAGACTAATTTAGTTAGCACATATCCTTAACCCCAGCATCACACACTCCAAATCCAGCCACCTCTGAAAAATCTTTACCTATGCCTGCATGAGGTTTTGGGGAGACATCTAGAGACAAATCATAACAAATATTGTTGAAGCTGCCTTTTTTTCCTTCTGAATCTCACCCATAACTTCTCCTTTCAGGAGAAAGTTATTTTGTTAACACACTTAAAGTATATATATTTTTTATTTTATGAATCTGTGCATATTGATTAGGTTAAAAATTTGGTCCCTGAAGTTTGGTATGTACGTGCCCAGAGTTTGTAGCTGGCAGGCACATGTGTGTATGTGTGGGGTGTGTACACTTGTATGTGTCCTTTCATGTGTGTGTTACCAGCTGGAGAGAAATGTATTTGCTGCTTTACATAATTTCTTTTACATTTATAAAATAAAAACAGTTCAGTGTTTAATGTACTGTTATTTTCATCAAAATTCCTGATAAGGTTTTTTTTATGTTGATTAGGGTCACTGTAATGATTTACTGATCTTTCAAACACAGCCTTACTCACTACTCAGGTACGCAAATCTATTTTTCTTACATGTATACACTATGAGTATTGATAATTTATTTCTTCCTCATTTTGGGGAAGAGTTATAATCTTTCTCAGGTAGTTTATGACTTGAAGTCAAGAAAATGTTTACATCTTCCTAAGAATATACTTACTCATTTATAATGAATCATATACCAATGTGACTTTTTAAAATTAAAATATACAATACAGTCACATTTTTGTATTGTTTGTAAAATTGCTTTTAATATATATGGCAATATTAAACATACTCCATTTCCTTAATTCTACTTTTTTTTCTTTATGTGGTGCTGGGGATCAAACTCAAGACCTTGCGCTTGTGAGGCAGGAGACAGAACCACTGAGCTAAACCTCCAGCCCCATTTCCTTAATTCTAAGCTGAACATTTTAATATTTTAAGCCTTAGAAATCAGATTGTATCTACTAATATGTTATTTACGTATTTTCTATAAATACAGCACATATAGGCATTGAGTATAAAGTAATCTTTTTAATTTCAAATCTGTGGGTGACTTAGTGTCCTGACTCGTGGGGCCACGCTCACGTGGTTCTGTGTGAGGGGAGGGTGGTGGCAGAAGTCCCGTGACTGCATTTGTGCCTGTGGGAGAAAGAAGCGAGGGTCTGAGGGAAGCAGCCCTGAACAGGTGTGGGTATTTTGTGCAGAGCGAATAACGAATAACGGTAAAGGCCTAGGAGGCACGGGAGGAGCGGGAGAGAGAAGGAGCCGCGCTTCTAGGCTGAGGTGGGGCTCTGCAAACCGGCCTTCCCGAGGCCTCGCGCTGCTGCCTCCGTACGTGGTCTTCCGCACTTGTCTCCTGTTGGAACCTCTTAGGGAGCTTCAGAAAACTGATGTGTACGTTCTGCCCCTGCGGTCCCTGGCCAGAACTTTGAAAACCACTGCTCTCATGATTTGCAGTAACTGCCCCGGAGTGGATTGGAGCTCTTCACGGGCCGGGATGAGGAGCTGTTTGAGTGTCCCCGTGAGGAGGCGCCTGCCATGAAGCGAGGCAGTGTGGCCCAGGGAGGGGTGGTGTTTGTTTAAATGCTGATGGGAAGAAGCCAGAAGAAGCAAGTTGTTGGAAATAAAAGACAAGGGAGGGAAAACTGGCAGTGTTGAGAAGATTTTCGCAGTCGAATTAGTCCTTGACTGGGAGAATACTTTTAAAGCAGTGGAGAGAGACGGGAGTGTGGATGTGAAGACAGAAAAATGTATAGGTTTGGGACAGCACAGTGAGAAAGTTTTAGATCAGCGAGGCCATCTCATAAGAAACGGGACGCGCGGGCACTGCAGACTCAGCTGTGAGGCCCGAGGGCTGCGACAGGCACAGGGACAGGGTGAGGGACAGGGTGAGGGACGCGCTGAGGGCCAGTCTGGGCCGGAAGGTGATGGAGCGTCCGCAGCGGGGCGGCGGGGCAGGAGATTCACAGCCGGGACAGCCTGGGTGGGAAAATGAGGCGCAGCTGCACGTGTGGGGGCGGAAGGCAAAGGTGGCGGTGAGCACCCGAAGGAGGGTAAAAGCCTGCTGTCCAGGAGAGAGTTTAGGGGGTGAGTGAGGGCACAGGGTGCCTGGGGGCTGGGCGGGGAGGGGCGAAGGCCACGCCTGACTGAGGCCAGGGGAGTGGGGAGAGCTCTCCTCCGCGAGGCTGGCGCAGGGCGCTGCGCTGCGGGAGATTTGGGTAAGAGCTGGGACAGAAGGCAGAGGAGGCAGAGGCGTTGGAAAGCAGCGAGGGCCGGTTCGGGAGGGAGGGAGGAAGGATGAACATGTGGGGAAGGCCAGAGCACCTGAGCAGCTCGGCGGGAGGGGCTGGACCGGGAGCCCTCGGCCCGGCCTCCTCGTCCCGACCCGCGGTCCTGCTGAGAACGCGCTTCGTGCCGAGCGCGGAACAGGCGGTCGCGTCCCTGCGAAGCGCACTCGGCCCAGCCCGCGCAGTCATTTCGGACTGAAGTCAGCAGGCGTTGCCACTGGGAGAAAAACATGAACAGGAAATATCCTCCCTCCTTAACGTGTGTGGTGCGTGGACGTAAAGATGTGTATGTGTGTATTATTATCTAAAGAGACAGTTCTGTTCTGTATTCCGGCTTCAAAAAATGAGATCTATTTACTGAGAAATTCATACAATATGGGAAGCATATGGTTCCCACCATATGCTTCTGTGCCACCGAGTCTCCCTGCCAGGAGTCCCCAGCTTCTGTGACTGCCTGCAAGGAGTCTCTGTCCAGAGGAGCAAGCTCCTGGCAGCGGCAATAGCGAGACAGAGCGAATGCAACCTGAAAATTAAAGAAAAACACCCGTGACCCATCACCCACAGTGATAAGATTTGGGGTGTATTTTTCCAGACTTTAACTTCTTTAAAATCACGTTGATGATGATATGAAGTGATGAGAGTGGATTTAACCGCTCTGAGAGGCCCCTGGAAGCTCGAGCAAGAGCAGCACACATGGGTTTGCGTGTACAGGCTCAAACTACACACTTTTATAACCTACTTTTTTTTTTTTTTTTGGTACCGGGGATCGAACTCGCTTGCGCAGTTCTCGTCCTTGCGCTTGCGCAGCAGGCAGCGAAACCACTGAGCTAAATCCCCGGCCCTTATAACCTACTTTTAAAACCTGTGTCAATAATCATTTGGTTCATGGCCCTGTGTATGTATTTTTAATGGCAATACAAGGTTCTGTCTCATGAAAGTGTAATTTACTAGACTAATGGTACATATTTAGGATACCTTCAGTTTGGGGCTGCTATAAAAATTAGGCACGAGGGGCCGGAGATTTAGCTCAGTGGTTCCACCACTTGCCTTGCAAGCGCAAGGACCCGAGTTCGATCTCCAGTACCCCCCCCCCCAAATTAGGCACAAATTCTTGCATATTCTTTTTTATTCAGTGGGAAACAATTCACAAGGGCAGGGAGGGTCCCAATGTGCTCAGTTCCACACTTGCACTCACACTCGTGTGCAGGCCCTCTCAAGAGGTGCTCTGAGAATGATACAAAAAAATCAATGAAGCCAAGAGTTGGTTCTTCACAAGAATCAACAAAATTGACAAACCCTTAGCCAACCTTATCAGAAAAAGTCAGGAAAAGGCCCAAATCCATGCAATTAGGAATGAAAAGGGTGAAATTACAACAGACCCAGCAGAAATCCAGAGGATCAT
>NW_004624731.1:18856051-18979118 GCF_000247695.1 Heterocephalus glaber | reverse complement strand
AAAATAAGAACCAAGAGAGATTATGTAAAGGTGCAAATTTCCAATGATGAATGTCATTATATTATATACCTTAAATGTACCAATAAAATTAATTTAAAGTATGGAAGAGTGTAAACATCTATAGAGTATGAATAAATGGTTGTAAAGATGACAACTAAAACACAAGGAAATGGGGGTGTTGCTCAGTGGTAGGGTATTTGTCTAGCATTTGAGAAACCCAGGGTTGATGCCCAATACTGGTGGAAATGAGCTGTCTAGTAAAAGATTTACTTCTATTTTAAAATTAAAGTTTAGCAGGCTGGGGATTTAGCTCAGTGGTTTCGCTGCCTGCTGCGCAAGCGCAAGGACCCGAGTTCGATCCCCAGTACCAAAAAAAAAAAAAATCAAAGTTTAGCAGTTGGAATAGACTTTTTGGATAATTCTTGTTTCTGGTTTTAAAGCACAAACCCATCTTAGAGTAGCATCAGATAAAAAGGGAGTGGTATTTGGAAATTACTACCCTAAAGTGAGATTAAAGGGGGAAGATGAACACCAGGCCGCTGAAGAGTGGAAACCAAGTGGTCTTTTGGCTATTCCCATGTTGCGGCTCCGCCTGTCCGAGACTGCTCTGCCCTCCAGCGTAAGCCCCATGTGCAGCCCCAGCACAGGCACTGGCAGAGGATCAGGGTGGACTGGTTACCTAGTGTAAAGATGGATGTCAGATACTTCATCCTGAGGTGACAGAAAATAAATTCCTGGAGAAGGGGAAATAGGCATTGGGTTGCTCGGGAGGATGTGTGGAAGAGGATCTGGGATAGACTGATCTGCTTTCAAATTAAGGCTGCATCTTTTCAATAAAAGACTATTATGCATGGTAAGCGGTACTTTGTTTCCATTGGACTTCACTCTGATACACTCTGTGCAGTAAAAATACATGATTATTGTAGCTCTAAGAAAACTCTTCTCACGTTCCAGACAACACAAAGGAAGTACATTGTTGTGTAAACTTTGTATAATTATTTTTATTTTTAAGAATACTTAGGGAGGGCTGGGGGTTTAGTTCAGTGGTAGAGTGCTTGCCAGAAGTAAGGAGGCCCTGATTTCCATCCTCAGCACTGGAAGGGAGGGGATTCTATAAATATTTTGTATTATAACTTTGGATTCAAAAACTAATAATTCTATTATTTTTTTTTACAGGTCATGCCTTGACTGCATTGGTAAAAATGCTATCATTTTAAAAAATCAGATATCTCTATTACCTCCTAAACTTCTACAGCAAGTACTCAAAAAAATAACATTTTGGACTGCCGCTAACCACAGAGAAGAACAAAGAATTCAGAAAGAAGAAACAGACAATAAGTATCAGTGGATCAGTAGCAACTGAATTGTAACATACCCCATCTACATACATTGACCCATTTTAATCTAATTATACATTTCTCTGCCTCACCCCAGTTGCAAGCTTCATTTAAGGATAAAATTTGATACAAAAATACTCTGTGAAAGTCAATATAGGGCATGGGGTATATGGAAATAGGATGTGAATATAGATTCATTTATATTTACATTCACAAGCCAAGTTCCTTGTAAACTACAGAGCAAATATCTTTTCTGAAAGTAAGCACTCTTATAACATCTTAATGTGTATGATTTACTGGAAGATTATATAAATTTGAGAAGAAATTACACTAAGGACTTTAGAATTATATACATATTTCAACTTTCAGGAAAGCATACATTTTCTCATATTACTTTAAAATTACCTAAACATCTCCTTAAATAGTTCAGTTATTAAGTAACTTCTCCTTAAATGGGGCCGAGGAATTAGCTCAGTGGCACCTTGCCTGCCTCACAAGCGCAAGGTCCTGAGTTTGATCCCCAGTACCCCCCCTAAAAAAGTAACTTCTTAAATAACTAGTAAATCTGGCCAAAAATTATACAGTAAGCAAGCACCAGCATGGTATTAAACATTGAACAGGACCTGCCCTTTTAGCACTTAGCGAGTATTCTAGGGCATCACCATAACTTTTCTTTGAACAGAGGAATACATGTCTTCAGTTTTGTCTCTTTTACCATTGTTATTTGTTAGTCCAGCTTTTCATATAAAGACCATATTTTAAGGTATATAAAGTGGAGGTCAATTTATACAAAAGATTCAGGATACCGAGACTTGGTATATTTATTAACTTTTGAGGTACTTAAACATTTTAATGGGCCAGGGGTGGTGGTCGTGGCGCATGCCTGTAATACTAGCACTTGGGGAGGCTGAGGCAGGAGGATCACCATGAGTTTGAGGCCAGCCTGGGCTACATAGTGAGTTCAAGGCCAGCCTGAATTGCATAGCGAGACTTTGTCTCAAAAAACAAAATTTTTGTCCTTAGAAGAATGCTGCTAATGTCATTTTTAAAATAAATTTTATTTTATCCCATTCGTACCCTCAAGCGCCCTCCCCTCCCTATGTACAAAAGCTTTTCAGTTTTTTCTATTTTTACTTTTTTTCTTGTCCCTTTCTCCCTCCATCCTCCCTTACTCTCCTTAGTAATGTCATTTTTATAAACAATGAAATGGGTGGTGATCTAGTATTTTGACCCTATTGAAACCCCTCACTTTGGCCTGTATTGCTCTAGAGTTGATACTGAAGACACCAATATGTTCCAAATCTAACATCTTCACTTTATCTCTAATATCACCATCTATCTAGAAACACTGTATATTCCTCCAAATGGTACTTTTGCCATAACTGAGACATTTTCCTTTGTATTATGCTAGTCATGCCCTTCCATTGACTTACTGGTTATGATTGATTACTAAAAATCTCAGTATATAAAATTATTCTTCAAGCTATCACCATGCAAGTTATATCTGAAATTTAACAAGTTAGAAAAATGCACTTCTGTATTGAAATATATAATTTATAGTGAAAAGTGTAGTCTGGTATTTCATTGGAGAGATTTTATACATATGTACTATATTTTGAATGTGTAAAGGTTCTATTTATGACCTGGAATATTTTGTGCTTACGTTTTAGTTATTGTACGAAGTACAGAGTGTTACCGTTTCAGTCTTGTCAGTGTGAACCAACCGGCATTAGATTGTGCAAAACGTCAGTGTGAGTTGTGATTTTTTTTGTTTACATAACAGACTTAGAAACTGAATTTCACAAGTCATGTAGATTTTAGGACTGATCTAACTACTGTGAGCTGGAGCATTTTATATTTAAGGTGAGTGTACAGAACCTTCGCGGAAGGCGTCGGGTCAGGGAGCCGACTTGGGCCGCTGCCTCCCTCGGGACAGGACTTCCACTGCTGATGGGTTTTTCTGGAACATTCTAAGTTGAATTGGCGCCCTCAAAACACACTCAAGGGCCGGGGATTTAGTTTAGTGGCGCCGTGCCTGCCTTGCAGGCCCAAGGTCCTGAGTTCGATCTCTGGTTCAAAAAACAAAACAAAAAATAAAACGCACACTCTCATTTGGCCTTTAAGAGAATGAAAATCTGTGTCCGACCTGGAGCACAAAGTGGCTGCTGTCACGGTCAGCCTGCTGTGCCGCCGCTGCCATGTGCTCTGCGGCCCCACGGTTGGATGACGGGGTGGACTTCAGGGATGGGGGACAGTGAGACCTTCGGCCTCAGCACTCCGAGCAACTCCGTGGTTTAAGAACCCACGGCAGGGCCGGGGATTTAGCTCAGTGGTTCCAGCGCCTGCCTCTCAAGCGCAAGGTCCCGAGTTCGATCCCTGGTACCAAAAAACAAAAAACCCACGGGATGCTATTGTAGCTACAAGGAGCAAAGAGAGGTCAGGAACCAAGCTGAAAAGACACGGGCCAGGCCAGCCCAGCCCAGAGCTCGCACAGCGCTGTAAGAATTCCACTATAAGAATTCCGTACTACTAGCCGGGAGTGGGGCGCGCGCCTGTAATCCCAGCGCTTGGGAGGCTAAGGCAGAGGATCACCAAGAGTTCAAGGCCAGCCTGGGCTACATAGCGAGACCGTCTCAAAAAGCAAAAAAAAAAAAAAAAAAAAAATCGGACTCTAAACACGCTTGTAATGCCCCCTATTCTGGAGGCTTAGGCAGAAGGATTGAAAGGTAAAGGTGATTTAGACCTTGGCTCAAAATAAAATCTACAAAGGACTGCGGGTGTAGCTTAGTGGCAAAGCGCTCCTCCGTTCCATCCCCAGTACTGGGAAAAAAACTACTGGGGACTGAATCCAGAACCTCTGCACTGAGCAACATCTCCAGTCTCTTTTAATTCTTGAAACAGGATCTCACCAAACTGCTCCTTGAGTTCACAATTTACCTTCAAATTTATCCTCCTGCCTCAGCTTCCCAGAGTTCTGAGATTACAGGCCTGCACCATCACAACTCAGAACAGAAGAAAAAAATTTTTTTTTCTTTTGGACTCTACCCTAAAAAAAGGAGGCAATTCAAAGGTTTTTGTTTTTTGGAATTGTTGTACCGGGGGTCGAATCAAAGTTTTTAAGTGAAGTAACGTGATCAGATTACACAGCTAGTCGGGACCCTAACCCCACATTTACTAAACACAAATCCGTGACAGCGGAGCCGCTGAGGCGAGCGCAGCCTAAGGGCCGAGCCGGGTGGGCGGCGGAGCTCTGCCTCTGAGCCGCAACGTCCCCGCAGCGTCCAGCCGCTCTCAGCTCGGGCGAACTCGGGCAGCAGCCAGGGTCCGGGCTGGGAAGGTCGGCTCTGCCCGCTGCCGGCCGGTGAGCGCTGGGCAGCGAGCCCCCACGGCGCCGCCCCTCCGGACTGGGGCGCTGCGAGCCCGGCCCGAGCTGCTGGCGAGGTAGGCTGCCTTCGGGCCCCGCCGAGGACGCTGCGTGTGCGCGCTCCGGCCTCTCCCGCGCCTTCTCCTCAGCGTCCCGCCTAGTGGCGGCTGCAGGCCGATTCGGGGTTCCGCGCTGGGGCGGCTCGGGGGTCGTGGGACGCCGTCGGGCGGAAAGCGGGGTCCCGGCCCGGAGCAGCCCGGTTGGCGCGCAGCCGCCGCGGAGGCAGAGGCGGAGCCGGGCGCGAGCTCGCCGGGCCCTGTCTGCCGAGGCGGCGGCGGCGGGAGGACTGGCGCTGGGGGCGCTGAGCACTTCCGGAGCCGGCGGCGGCGTCGCCGCCGGCTCAGGCGCTTCCGGCCGCGGCGTAAACAAGGCTCGCGCGGCGGAGACCGCGGGCGATCGGCGCCGGCCCGGCTCGCGCCCCCCTCGCGCTCGCCTGCTGCGACCTCCTCAGGCAGCGCGGGCCCGGGATCGGCGGGAGGCGGACACCGGCGCCGGCGGCCGGAGCGCAGTGCTGTCGCCGCTCCGCCTCCCCGGCCCCGCGCCCGGTGCATCTCTGCCGCGTTTCTTTGTCTCCCTCCCCGCTCGCGGGCGTGAGCATCCGCGGTGTACGGAGCTGCAGTCTCAAGATGGCTGATGGCAACGAGGAGCTGCGGGCGGACGACCCACCGGGGCCGGCCTTCGAGGGCTGCGAGGCCGCGGAGCTCGCCTGCCCAGCCGAGCGCAGCGGCCACGTCGCCGTCAGCGACGGGCGCCACATGTTCGTCTGGGGCGGCTACAAGGTCAGTGGGCGGCCGGCGCCGCGCGCCCGTGCCCGTTGCTCTTCTCGCGGTCCCCGACCCGCCTCGGGCTCCGGGCTGCCGCCCCGCCGGCCGGGCGCCTGCGCTGCCCGCTCGAGGGCAGGCAGCGCCCAGGCTTGGCGCCGCTGATGGCGAGTACTCGGGCGTGCGGACGCCCGCCTTTCCCTGCCGCTTCACCTGAGGGAGGTGGAGGCTTTCAAACGAAAACCCCATTAAGAGAGAAAGGCGGCGAGTGTGGGAACGCACGCCTGTAGCCTCAGCTTTTGGGAGACGGAGGGAGGAGCATGGCCGTGAGTTCGAGGCCAGTACCCGGTCCTCAGGGACGGGAGAAACTAGACGGCCGCTCCTTGGCCCCTCGTCCTGGACAGTGTCGTCGGGCTCTAGCTTGGCGCCCTTGCGGCGCTGCTCCGCGCCTGGGCCGCTCCGACTCCTTTTTAAACTGCTCACTTGTTCTGCTTTGGCTCTTAGAGCTTCCCGGTAACGCTCTCTATTCTAGAACTGTCTCGTTTCGCTACCCGGGGTGGCTCTGGTCCATTTCCACCGTACAGTTCTTTTATTCCCGTGTGGCTTAAAAACGCTCCCTCCCATGGCTTGAAATCTAATTCCACCACTTCTGGCCTCGGCTGGCTTTGCTCTGGGTGGGTACAGGGCACTTGCTGGGGGGTGGCCTGGCGAGTGGGGGAGACAGATGTAAAGTGGCCGTTATTAAAGTACAGATAGTGCTCCCGGAGGAACCCAGCCTGCCGGTCCCGTACACTCCCGCCCGAACCACTCCTGATCGTGCCTACACACGGGCGTTGTGGAGAGGGCCGGGCTGCCAGGGTGGGAGACTTCTGACGTGGGCCACAGTGGGGGCACAGCCACGGTGGGCCGCGTCCCAGTTATGGCCAGAGCCCCGAGAGGAGGCACGGAAAGGGAGGCTCGCTCCCAGGCAGCGCGCTTCGCTTTGGTTTCTGGGGGCCAGCTCTCCTCCCGGCCAGGATGCTCTGCCCAGGTCGCGGTGCCCGCTGGCGGCCTTTCCCTCCAGCGCCCCACAGAAAAACTCGAGCTGCTCCTAGCACTGCTGCTGCTGTTGCGTGCCTAGCACGCCCGCCCCGGGACTCTGACACCGTGTCCAGAACCGCAGCTGTTCCGCGCGCTCACACAGTGCAGAAAGGGGCCAGGGAGGAGCAAGGCTGAAAAGGTCAGGTCAGCAGCCGTCGAAGTTCAGGAAAAGGATTCGTCGTACTTACTAGGGAGCCTTGGGCAAATGAACCCCTCCAAAAATTTGATTTCTTATAATAGCAATTACTTTTTTGCTGCTTGTTATGAGGAATAAAGGAATTCATGGATGGCATTCAGTTCTGGCATATAGTCCGCTCAGTCTGTCAGGAGTCATACCTGAGGGGAAATGGAGAATGAGGAACTTACATTTTGCATACTTAGTATCTGCACATTTGCGGTTCTGCCCTCGGCTTGTCAGAATGAGCAGGTGCAAGGACAGCTTGGCTACAAAACTCCAGCATTGCGCTGCTCAGGCACTTCCAGTAGCCTGCTGGTAACAGCACAGGCAACCTCTGAGTCACGCACGAGGGAGGAGCACGTAGTCTCTGGGGGGTACAGTGGGAGGCCTCAGACATTTCCCAGAGGCAGCAGCAAGAATTGGCATTCAGGCTGGCTTCAGCTCTGCCTGAAGTCTGTGGGACGGTATGAGAAAACCATTTAATGTAAGCATAAGACATTTAATTTTCCATGACTCATTTCATAATTAGTAACTGAAGATATAAAATATCAATTACTTATATTTGCATTTTCTGATTCTTCCTAGAGTAATCAAGTCAGAGGATTATATGATTTTTATCTGCCTAGAGAAGAACTATGGATCTACAACATGGAGACTGGAAGATGGTAACTGGGTATTACGGGACTAACAAATTCCATTAAGGTTGCAAAGCAAAAATAAAGTTAAACCTAGTGAATAAAAACAGTTGAAGATGCTAAGTTATCTGTACATTTGCGGTGTTCTAGTTTAGCTTAGCTGTTTTTTTTTCAAGATAATATCTCTTTGGGAACAGTTTAGGAATTACGACATTTATGACCTTAGGAGAAATTTCTATTCAGGGCTCTGTAAAGTACCAGGAGGTGGATGGAGGCTTCCGATCCTGAAATGGAAGTACTCGATTCTGACATGCTTTTTAAAGATACACGAGCCTTCTCTTACACAGTACCTTGGATAAGAGGAGGGTTCTAGTTTGTTAGAATGTCAGCCTTTGGCTGGGGGCAGTGGTGAATGCCTGTAATCCAAGCTCCAGAGAGGCTGAGGCAGGACGACTGCAGGTTAGAAACCAGCACGGACAGCTGAGCAAGACCCTGTGTCTGCTGCTTGCCAGCCACTGGGACAATTACCTGACACCCACAGCTTACAGGAGGAGAGGTTCATTCTGGCCCACAGTTTCCGTCCAAGGTGGTCTGAGCACAACCCCTGGCAGCCAGGAAGCAGCAAAGGGGAGGTGCCAGGGTGGAAACAAACATCCTCCCAAATCACACCCAGGGATCCACCCCTTCCGACAGACAGACAGACTCAAACCATAACACTATCTCAAAAGCAGGCTGGGGATATAGCTCCGCACTCCCTAGGTTCAAGCCCCAACAATGAACAAAAAAAAGTTAAGATGTTTATCTGCTGGGAGTGTAGCTCAGTGGCAGAAAAATTGCCTGCCAAATGTGAGGCCCTGGCTTGGATCCCCAGCACCACAAAAAAATACATAGTATGTTCTGTTTAAAAGCCAAACTGGGAATGGTGGCCCATGCCTGTAATCCCAACACTCCAGGGGCTTGAGGCAGGAGGATCAATTGAGTTCGAGGCCAGCCTGAACTACATAGTGAGACTGTCTCAAAAAATAAAAATCAGAACAAACCTAAAATTATTTTATATAAACAGCATAATCTAAAAGCGCATTTTGCCAGTCTCACGATAGTCAAGAACATGTCAATAGTAAAAATTAGGGCCAGGGATTTAGTTTAGCTCAGTGGTTCCGCTGCCTGTCTCAAAAGCGCAAGGACCCGAGTTCATTCCTCGGTACCAAAAAAAAAGTAAAAATTAAAGTGTTTTATAATGCTAGGTTAGCCATGTTTACAGATTTATAAAGCAGTTTTTCCCATGGTTTCGTGAGAACTGTTTCAATATTTAACTTATATGATTCAGAACTAGAATAGCAGTCACAATTGATTTGAGTTAAACTAAAAATAAGGATTATTTATATATATTGCAAATCCGTGTTAATATGAACTCTTTCTAGAAAATGGAAAATTTATAATAGTGTAATATTCCATAAATGAGAAATTCTACACATTTCTTAAAAGGAAAATATAAGCCTACCAGACTTCATACTTAGCAAAGATAAAGTGATAGTGTAGGAAGACCTTGAATGTATCATTGGTATTGTGAATCTTTTATCCAGATTTTTTTTTTTTTGTAGTACTGGGTATTAAACCCAGCCTTTTCATTTTGAGAAGGGTCTTGATAAGTCCTGAAGTTGCTTGGCTGGGTTAGAACTTGCAACTCTTGCCTGAGCCTCCCAGAGGGGTAAGATTATGTGTGTCACCACACCCAGCTCAGACCCATTTTTAGATTCAGAGCGAGTGTGTACAAATCCAGGCGCATAGTAAATACACACTCCCTGGGCATTTATAGTATTACATAAGGATCTGAGTCAGAGTCATCTGAATGGCTAAAAGGTGACTGAACAACAACAAAAAAAAGCACCTGTAGAATCTGTCAGGACTAGGAATGCTGAAGTTTTCAAAACTTCTGGGTTCCTGGCCCACTCAAAAAGACAGCCAGTTATAGCCATGTCAATGAAAAGTCAAGTTTAGTTAGAGAAACATGAAATGGTCCCTAGAATAATAAATATGATTAGACCTTCGACTGCTCTCATTCAGTCTGTATAGTCCAGCTGGCACTGTCTGAGCAACAGGTGAAGAAGGGAAAACCCCATTCCCTGAGTGGACTTTGGAGCTAGAAGAGATGGCTGGCCCTCTTTTTTATTAGAAGAATAATTCATGGATCTGTGCATGTCTTATCTTTTGGGAATCTTATATACATTCAATGTGGCTCCCTCAGGAAGAAAATTAACACTGAAGGTGATGTTCCACCTTCAATGTCAGGCAGCTGTGCTGTGTGTGTGGACAGGGTGCTGTACTTGTTTGGAGGACACCATTCGAGAGGCAACACAAATAAGGTTAGTGCTTCTGAAGATGATTCTTCAAGGCAACTTTATTCTTACTCTCTTTCAAACCACCCCAGAAAGTTAGGTTACTTATTCCATTTAAAAAATATATGTACTGGGCAGGGATTTGGCACAGTGGTTTTGCAGCCTGCTGCACAAACACAAGGACCCAAGTTCAATCCCCGGTACCAAAAAAAAAAAAATATATATATATATATATATATATATATATATGTGTATATATATGTGTGTGTGTGTATATATATATGTGTGTGTATATATATATACACGTATATATATACATGTATATGTGATACACGTGTATATATATATATACGTGTGTATATATATACACATATATATATGTACTTTATCATGGTACAAATGTGCATTTGAATATTTTCCCTGCCAGTCTGTATTTATCTAGGCCTTTTGTAAAATCAGCTTTTGTGGGTATCCTGTGCAGGAACTTCCTAGGTTGTCCTATGCTCTGTGCAGCTACTTGTTCCCCTAGAACCCCTGAATGTTAAATGAGTATTAGCAAACAAATTTAGAAAGAACATCACAGACAAAACGAAGACAAGATGTAACCTTGGAGGGAAGGGTAAAGATGAACAGACCACCACTCAGAAAACTGTAAGGATAAATTAACACAGAAAAAAAGTTCAGAGTAATAGTCCTATAATATGATAGCTGAAGGCACTGTTCTGGTTTTCTCCATATTTTTTTCCATACAGGAGAAAAGGTATCATCAGTTCTATGCCAGTAAGAGAGGCAACGTTTCAGAAAGGTACACAAACTAGGGAGACTCCTTCCTGCCAGCTCATTTATTTGGCTGCTTAGTAAGCACCTTCCATGCTCAGTGCTCAGGTGGGTGTTGGTGGCAGAGATGAATGTAGTCTCCACCTCTAGGAGCCAGTCCGAAGGGGACAAATACAGTGACTGCAGGACATCGATCAGGACACTTGGAGCCTGGCACAGAATAGCAGCTCAGGATACATTACTGATGCAGAGTCCTTGATGTTGGGTTTGACAGGGTGACAGAATGCAACAAGAAACATGTTCACCCAAGAGGTGATGCCTGTGAACTGAGTAATAAACAAGGGAAGTCACAGTGCAGACACAAAAGCAAGCATGTCTTGTGCAAAGACACATCAGATGGTTTTCTAGAGGGGACATATGGCTAAGATGGCTTCAAACTGTGCTCCTGGGGACACCTGTGGGGGAGCACATGGTGTGAGGGGGCTCCAGACTGGTGCTTCTGCTCCCATTTTAACAAGCGTAGCTCTTTTATATATTGGGCTTTTGCTTGTCATTTTGTTGGGAAAGGGCCGTATACCTAGAAGATTTTTTTTTTTTGGTACTGGGGATCAAACTCAGGACCTTGCACTTGCAAGGCAGGCAGCAGAACCACTGAGCTAAATCCCTGGCTCAACCTAGAAGATTTTAACTGTAGGTGAGCCATGTATTTTTCAGAGCCAAGGGAGAGAGGAAAAAAAAACTTTTGACACAAGCTGAAGAGGATTGGAAAGGAGATAAACTACTTTTAGAGGATGGTCACAGAAACACTAGTATGTCAGATGGCGAGGTGCATTGTTTAAGACTGACCAAAAGTGTTTGCAAGATTGACCAACTCTATTCCGGAAAACACATATATTCTGGATGGTAACCATTTGAAGGACAGACCAATATTAAACCTTTTAAATAATGATCCATCTTTAGCTCCCAGAATTAAATAGGCAGTGAAGATGTTTGTTAAATTGAACCTGAGGATAAAACTGGTAAACCTGATTTTTTTTTTGGTAATACTGTCCTGCTATGCAAAATTTAAATCAGTAAAACTCAAAGTGCCTAAGTAAGGCAAGATGAAGAGCTGTGGATCTTCATCATAAAAGTGTGGCTATAAAAAATTAACTGAACTAACAGTGTTGTTACTGACCTAGGTTATTTACATTTTGTCACAAGTTCATAATCTTGATTCAGACCAGGATGGCAGCCAGTTTGCGGTCACAATTTCAGCAGCACTGAATTAGACAGAACCTTGTTATAAACCAGTAAGATGATATGCTAAAGATGAATTTCTCCCACATAAGCAAATCTAACTGAAGTCACTGCTTTGGACAGTTCTACATGCTGGATTCAAGGAGTACAGACAGAGTGTTGCAGTGGGAAAGAATTGATTGCCAAGGAATTCCTCCATCATCAAAGGACAAACTCGGTGTCTGGGTGTATAAAAACAAGTGAGTTAGAAACACAAGTACTTTCATACACTCAAGCATTTATTTCCCATTCATACTGTGTGTCAAAAAAGGAAAATCCCTTGTACCCTAGCCTGCAGAGGTTTGAGTTTTTATTGTCTTTTTTCATCAACTAGGCTAATATTTTTTGGAGGGTATGGATATTTACCTGAAGAGAAAGCAGTGGGAACGTTTGAATTTGATGAAACATCCTTCTGGGTAAGTGGAGTTTCATATTTGCATATGGCCCACTCAGTATGTTGAAATAACACATTTTATATTTGCTACTCGGTATGTTCACTTAATTGGATAGGAGTTGTATAATTTTACAGACATTGTTGTTAAAGTGACTCCAGTTTTTACTTTTCTGTAGAACTCAAGTCATCCAAGAGGATGGAATGATCATGTACATATTTTAGACACTGAAACATTTACCTGGAGCCAACCTGTAACTACTGTGAGTTATTGAAGAATAATGAATTAATAAAGTAAGGTTAGAGGAGAAAAGGGATACAACAGAGTTGGGAGATTTATAAAACTGACAGGTCATTTTTACTATTTTCTGGAGAAAGAACAATCATAGCTTTATTATTATCCATGGAATCTAGAACTCAGAAAAGTTTAAAGAACATACAAAGATGCTAATGTAACAAATGATAAGTAGTAGCTGTTATTGCTTATAATTAAGTAAATAATCTACCTCTAAATTAGAACTTAAGTTTCTTTTAAAGGTTAGATTTCTTTTCCCTCTGGCAGATATATAATGTGCTTGTCTTTATTTTAAAAGATAAAAATAAAGCAACCATTATGTTATATTAATCAGCCTCTTCAGTTAACATCTCAAAAATATAAAACTAAAATTCCCAGTTGTGAAAGTCGGCTTTTAGAACTACTACTGCTATCTAGAAGTCTTTACTTCAGCTTTTAGAAGCTCACCTATCTGGTATATTCTTATTCAGCTTCCAGAGAAGGCTGGTATTTTCCCTCTTATAAAAAGTTCACTTATTCATTAAATTGCTTTTATGGCTTTTTAATAGGGTAAAGCACCTTCACCTCGTGCTGCTCATGCTTGTGCAACTGTTGGAAATAAAGGCTTTGTGTTTGGAGGCAGATATCGAGTGAGTAGATCAACAGTTTCAATGACTTGCTTTGAAATGTTCAAAATGATAACTATCTAAATATATTTTTTTAGGATGCTAGAATGAATGATCTTCACTGTCTCAACCTGGATACATGGGAATGGAACGAGTTGTAGGTATCACTTTAGATAATTGTTTAGAAGGTTTTGGGGGGTTTTTTGTACCAGGGATCGAACTTAGGACTTTACACTACCGAGGCAGGCACGGTGCCACTGAGCTAAATTCCCAGCCCTTAGAGAGTTTTTTAAAATTACATTTTGTCCCTATTTCCTATTATTACTATAAAATAAACTTGCTTACATTTTCTTTATAAATTTAAATGAATATGCTCACTAGGGTTCTTAAGGAATTTTGTTTTTATTTCCAGCTTCTATAGCCATGTGCCTAACCCAAAATGCTCAGTTTCTGGTGAAAGTCTAAAGTTGACTCTGCCTTCAAAGGAAATGTAGTATAAGCCATGTAGTTGTTCTTATCAAGAAGCCTCTGTAAAGTCTCTTCTTGATCGCATAGAAGTTTTAGTACTGTACTTCTCTGTATTAAGCACAGTAGCTGCTTTTAAATGGAGATATTGTGACTTAGGCTGTTATTTTCAGAATTCCACAAGGCCTATGCCCAGTTGGCCGATCCTGGCACTCATTCACACCAGTTTCGTCAGATCATCTTTTTCTCTTTGGAGGATTTACCACCGAAAAACACCCACTAAGTGAGTCCTTTAAAAATATGTACTTATAGCCGGGGATTTAGCTCAGTGGTTCCGCTGCCTGCTGCACAAGGGCAAGGACCCGAGTTCGATCCCTGGTACCAAAAAAATAAAATAAAATAAAAAACATAAATATATAATATATCATCCACATATATAAACAAGTAGCTGAAAATAAATATACTTTACATGTATCAGATGTCTAAAGGCTTGGTTGGGAGGTTTAGTAATTTTGACCCTATAACAATTGTATATGTATAATTGTACATATCATAAATCTGTTCCGCTCAACAGTTAAAAAAAAATTACTTGGAGCACTTAAAAGCTCCACTGAAGAGCTATAGCATGCAGGGGGCTTCCTTGGGTAACTACAGAGGAATATAAAGGAAATACGATCTGGTTTATTAATTTTTCTTGCTAAAATTGTGTCCTTTAAATGTCAATGTCATATTGACAAAATAAACATTTGATAGCTTTTCTTTGTCTCAATCAGGTGATGCCTGGACTTACTGCATCAGTAAAAACGAGTGGAGACAGTTTAACCATCCCTATGCTGAAAAACCAAGGTATGAACTACCTAAAAGGTAATTCAGTCTAAGAATTACCTGTGTATAAGACTAGTAAGAACTGAGGGTGGTTTGGCTGCATTATATCCATCATTCTTAAAAGATGCTGATGTTCACTAAGCTTTCACATCATACTTCTCAAAGAAAACCAGTATCTGAGCAGCAGATGCTTTCTTTCATCTGCTATGGACAAAGAATAGAGCTACATGTGTTACTTTTCCCCCTTCCTTCTGTTAGAGAAGTATTGATATAGTTGAAATTTATAATTAATCTCTTTACCGGAGTTGAATTGTATCTAAGTTTATTACTGAAACCAAAAAACTAACAAGGGAAACCTGGGAGAATTTTTAAATCCTAATGTACAAAAAAACCCACCCCAACTGTTAAATGGATTTGCACTACCGCTGTATGACAAAATTTAAGAAGTCAAATTATCCCAAGAAAAGCCTATTAAATAATGATGTTTATTTTTCTTGTAAATTTCAAAAATAATTGCTAAAGGCAATTATACAATCAGCAGTGGTGCTCAAAGAACATTTAGATGTCAGCCTGCATTTTCCCAAGCTACAAACTCCAAGTTGTGCCACTAAGACTTCATTTGGCACAAAAGACCTTTCCAAAGGATTAACAGGCTCTGAGACTTAAGTGTGCTAAGGCAGGGCTTTCACAGAGCACCCCTTAGATTATTCTGTATGCACCCAACTGGCCTTCCCAATGAGAAGAGGAGGGAGGGGATGGGATATACTAGTCAGATTGCCAGAGAATAGATCATGCAGTTCAGGACCCCTTGCTGCATACACAGGGTCACAGAGAAAATAGTATCCAGATAAAACAAACATTGATTTTTCTAGCTGAAGATTTTATTTTTCACTATGATATCTGGTCTCAACTATCTTAGGATTTCTAGTCTTTATTTTACCAGCTCTGCTCTATAGTGTAAATAAATGACCAGTTTGGCCTTTGGGTGACATTAAACTGAAGTTTTTGTTTTAAATGTAGGTTGTGGCATACAGCTTGTGCCAGTGATGAAGGAGAAGTAATTGTTTTTGGTGGGTGTGCCAACAACCTACTGGTCCACCACAGAGCTGTGAGTATACCACTTCATATTATCATTCAGACTTCTCTGAAGGTCTTGCTTTTTCATGTGTTCTTCATCTCTGTTTTTTAGGCACACAGTAATGAAATACTTGTATTTTCAGTTCAGCCCAAATCTCTTGTACGGTGAGTAACTAATTCTTCATTTGGCACTAATTAACATTCTTTTTTTTTTTTTGGTACCGGGGATCGAACTTGGGTCCTTGCACTTGCACAGCAGGTGGTGAAACCACTCAGCTAAATCCCCAGCCTAATTAACATTCTTAAAAAACTAGGTTTATGGATTATTTAAGGGCAGTTCACTGGCATGACTAACCAGTTCCATGAAAATCTTTAAAAAGGGTTTTTTTGCTTAAGTTAATGTGCTTCTAAACAGTAAAGTGAAATTATTTTTCTCTTTCCTTGTCCACTTTCAGGCTAAGCTTAGAAGCAGTCATTTGCTTTAAAGAAATGTTAGCCGACTCATGGAACTGCCTTCCTAAACACTTACTTCACAGTGTTAATCAGAGGTTTGGTAGTAACAACACTTCTGGATCTTAAGGCTTCACAGAGAAAGCCTCTGATTGCCTTGCATGGACAACAATCCTGTAACTGTCACAGATCATGATCATTTGAGTGAATATGTTGTTGTAGTTTGCAACTATTTGGTTTTAACGTGCATGTGAATGACCTAGGGAACCTATTTTTGTGTCTATAAAGTTTACAATAAATGTATTTCACGCCAGCAACTATTCTCTATTAAAGCAAAAAAAATTAATGGTTATTATATCCTTTTCGGTAAGAACTTCAGGCTATAGATCTGTAGAAACATACTAAATAATCTTACCATTATCAAAATAGAAGCTATTTCTTTAAAAAAACACTAAAATTTTATTTTCTTTAAATAGCAAGAGTGGTCTTGAGCATGAGGTGGTTTTTTTTTTTTAAACATGAACTTCTAATGTAAAACTATTCTCCATGGACTAAGAATTGTAAAGGGACCAAAAGGTACACAGTTCATTATAAGCTTAATGCTTTGGTGTAGGAGCTAGGGAAAATGGTTATGTTGACTATGAGCAGGTGATTTTCAATCAGTTAAAAAGTAATTGCTCTGTAGATCATAAAGGAATGGAAATAATGTATAACTTTATTCTCCATTCTGATAGGAGTCAGGAGTCTTCAGTGGTAGACCTAAAAGTGCACTTCTGATATTCTAGGTTAAGATACTCTATAACATGCTACTGGTAACAACTAAAGATAGAAAAGAAAATGGTACAGAACTCAGATTCCAAGGAAGAAATGGAGTGAAGATGTAGAAATGATCAATGCCAATTTTTTCTAGGTGTTATTCCTCAAGCTGATTCATGGGGATTATTATTTATTTACATCTGGTCTAATATATTTTTGACAAGGTTTTTAAGACACAATCCTAAATGTTTAATTGTCCCTACTCCCATAAGAACAAAAAACCTCTCATGATTGGCCTGTTTTTTATATATATAAATTAGATGTTATATACAGTAGACTATGTCAGTAGTTTAAGCAAATTAAACCATGTCAACTATCCAATTTCTTTACATCACGAAATGAATACTTAGTATTAATTTCCCAAATTTTAACAAAATGTAGAATAACTACAGATGTACATAATTAGTATTTAGCTTTTGACATATATTTTAGGAAATCCTATAGTAGACAGTTTACCTCTATATAAAACTGGAAAAACAAGAATTAAGTCCTTTTGGCAAATATAGCAAGGCAATGATTAGTTCATTTTTAAATGCGGAAGTCCTATTACATGATGTTTCCATCTTTGAACTTCCAAAAGGAAATAAAATTGACTCTTCTCATATATTTAAGGAGTTCATTTCACTATTTCCTTTTTACATTCAGAAGGTTGGGTGCAGACACTTTCACTTTGCCAGGAATGTTTCTTGATAAATCTGTGTCCTAAAAAAGAAAATTGCTGAATGTCTTCATATCCTAAATGATAAATCATGTTTCTTTTATAACAATTAGTTGTCCTCTTATGTCAAAGAAAGGCAGTGCCAATATTTTTAGCTGAAATGCCTTTACTTATTTTACTGCTTTTAGTAAGATGGCATTTTCTGTCAAAACTATAGAAAATAACTTCTACAATTTTTTTTTTTTCTGGTACTGGGGATCAAACTCAGGACTCTGCACTTGCAAGGCAGGCACAGTGCCACTGGGCTAAATCCCCAGCCCATACAATTCTTAATTATACCACCAATCTCCACAAAAGTCTGAAGGAAAACTTTACCTTTACACTCCGGAATAAATCCTTTTCTCTTGCTGTTGCTTCTTTGGAATGCATGAAACTATTCAAAGCTGTTTTTGCAGCTGTAAATAAAAAACAGAGGAATCTACTTCTGTTCAGTCACTGAGCTGTTTAAAATAATAAAACAACAACAAAAAAATTAAATACCTTTTCCCTTTTTCTGAATTCCAGGGGTAAGTTTCACTTTATATCTTTAAAAAGAAATTGTATGAGTTACTAAATAGGGATTACAAACAGTTCATGAAAGTCACTGTGACAAATGTTTTGAGTAAACTAATGGTGACTTACTTGTAGTTTGTCATGGTAGTGTAAGGCGCACATATTGGAATGGCAAATAGTACTATATCTTCAGGATGTGGGTAACCAGTCAAAGAATCAAACAGATTTTCCTACAAAGGGAAAACCAGATTATAAAGGTGATTTTACCAGCCTTAGACAAAGAAGTCTCTAGGGGCTGGCAGTATTCCTGACTGGCTTCTAGCATGGATAAGATACTAGGTTCAGTCCCCAGCATCACCAAAAGAAAATTAAGAAAATATTGTAAAACACTGTTAAATTAGCAACATTTTCTATTTTTGTTTTTATTTTTTTTGGTACCGGGGATCTAACTCAGGACCTTGTGCTTGCCAGGCAGGCGCTATGCCGCTGAGCTAAATCCCTGGCCCATCTCAACATATTTTTATCCTTTTCGGGCAGATATATATACTCTGAAGTACCAACGGCAGTTGAAGAATGTTCAAATATTTCCAAGAACTTACAATTTTTGCCTATCATAATATTGAGAAAAATAATTTCCAAAATACCACATATTTTTAGAGAAAGGGAGAGAAAATTTCAATATTATTACTAAAGTTGCAGAAAAACTGTGAGGCTGCACAGTAATGACCACAAAGAGATTTAAGTCTGTTAAACAGAAATGGGACTTAACATTTTGCCTCGACCAGTGACTCCTGAGCAGGGGTTTTGCCCTGCCCCAGAGGACACTGTAGAGTGTATGGAGAGAACTGTGGTCTTCACAATGGGGGAGGGGAGGAAGCCAAGAGGCTCTACTGACATCGAGTGGGGAAGGCCAGGGATGTTGCTAACAGTTTTCTATGGGACAGACCTGAAGACAGAGAAATTATCTATTTCACAATGTTAATGAGAAATCCTGGGCTAGATGAGTCCTCTCTCTTACTTCTTTTTAACTTAATGGTTTACCACGAGTGTCACTCGGACAGTGCGTGTGTTTAGGTACTATCTCAGGCAGTCAATTCTTACATTGAATAAATTTGATAAAGTTGTCTATATTTCCTGTTACAAAAATTAAAGAAAAAAACTGCAATTTTTGGTCATCCTGTATTTAAATAATTGGAGTGGTAAGTGATTAAGGACAACCCCAGGGCTCGAGAGTTCTCATTTGGCTTGGTGTCTAGAAAATTGCTCTTATTTAACAATATTAGTGGGGCTGGGGATTTAGCTCAGTGGTTCCGCTGCCTGCCTTGCAAGCGGAGTCCAGAGTTCGATTCCCAGTACCAAAAAAACCCAATATGAGTAAACTCAGATTTAGGATGAAATACTTAGTAATGAACAATAATACCTGAATGTTTGCTGTGTGCCATAAACTTTTCTAAAGACACATTAGTTCTCAAAATAACTCTCCTGGTAAGGATAATTATTATCCCTGTAATAATGAGGCAAAAGAATGTTTCCAAGTATCTTGCAGAGAGAGGATTCAAACCCGGAAAGTTTGACTCCAGGTGCTTCAATCTTAATCAGGCAGAAGCTGTGTATCAAATACTCTGGGAAAGGACTCCAGTGTGACTCCTGTAAGGATCTACACAAAATCATACCTCATTTCCCTGTTGATCCAGATCTTGTTCTTCCTGTTCCAAACATATAAAAATGTAAAAGTTAGCTAGAAATTCCACACCAATAAACAATGAAGAGACAAACAGTGATACAAGACTGCCACATCTAACTTACGGGTCAGGGACCCCAAGATTGTATTCTCCAGAGTCCCAAGACCCAGAAGTGGATTCAGTGTTGTGAGAGTTTACTATTTCAGAAAGCAATGCCAATGCCCATCCAAGAGAAAACTAACGGGCAGGTCTCTGAAGCCGGAAGAGAGGGACGTTTCACATAGGGTATGCAGCGAAGCAACAAAAGATGTAAGGACAGTGTAAAAATAACAGCTTGATACGTTCACCAGAGAAAAGACAATGAAAATTCTGATGAGAACTTTTATTTTTTAATCTCTTCAAGTTTTAGGATAAACTTTTCAAATACTAAGATACACAATTTTGTGAACTTATGTAAGAAAAATCTGTGGAAATAATGTACTGTCTCAGTCTATTCAGGCTGCTGTAAGAAAATACCTTAGACTGGATAATTTATAAACAACAGAAATGTACTTCTACAGTTCTAGAGGCTGTGAGTGCCAAGATGAGGACATCCGCAGACTCAGTGTCTGGTGCCTCAAAGGCACTGCTTTGTTGCTAGCTCACAGAGGAGGTACTGTCTTCTCTTACACCTCTTTTATAAAGGTCCCATTCCTATCACTTTGAGTATTTAGGATCCAGGATTTTCAGCAGGAAATATTAACATTCAGATCACCGCACCTACCCATGAAAGAATACTAATAACACCTCTAAGGAATATTTTTGGGTCTAGGGTTTACAGAATAACAAGCCAGACATGGTGTCACACGCCTGTGATCCTAGCACTTGTGAGGTCAAGGCAGGAGGATTGCCCTGAGTTCGAGGCCAGCCTGGGCTACATAATGAATTCAAGGCTAGCCTGAACAATAAAGTGAGCCTCTGTCTCAAAACACTAAATTACAAAATATGCTAACAGTGCAAAACTCTTGAGAGCCAAAATGAGGTGCAGCATTATTAAAGAACAACACTGTTCAAAAGGGATGAAAAGTAATTTACAAAATCTCTAAGCATCACCCATACTAAGCACAGAACTGTAACTCAAACTTTAAGTACATAAAGATAATGCTGATCGTGAAAGTAAAATTTTTCGTATTTTATACAAAATCACAAAGAATAAGTGCTCAGAATTTCAAGATGCAGATATTCATGCAAGAAGATGCACTTAACTTTGGGCTTCCTGTACTCACATAAAACAAAGTAGGCAAGCATCTCAGCTGGAAAACCATTACCTCCTCACTGCACTGTTGACTGCGGACTTGGCCCTGAAACTAGCTACTCTGAACATTACATAAGACAATTCAACATACAATCCCATGGGAAATTCACCTTTAAGGTAATCCCAAGTCCTGGTATGATTTTAACGAAACTCCCGTCAAAATCCGAGCCACTCCAGAGAACTAATTCTTTTCTTCCTTTTTTTTTTGGTACCAGGGATTCAACTTGGGACAAGTTGGTGGCAGCACCACTGACCTAACTCCCCGACCCCTTTTCGTCCTTTTTTTAACAGCAAACTGTTATGAAAGGAACAAAACAGGCTCTAGACCTAGTAAAAGGAGGAAAAGAAGTATACCCCACAGTGAGGGTGGGCAACATGCGAGAGAGAACAGTGGCCAAAAAACTGATTATTTTCTAAAGGCAGACTCTCAGCTTTGATCGGTAGGTTTAGATACTGTAAAACTTAAGTCTCAGGTGGTACTGCTAGGATGACTTGCCATTAACAGGAGGGTTGCCATTCATACTGGCTGTGGCACTGTAAGTCCCAGGCTGGGAGCCCTGGATGGCCTGTCAGCGCTACACATGTGAAGCAGGCAGCCTTACCTTGTCATCATGAGGCTCGTCTACTGCCAAGTCTTGTAACTCATGAGTGAGAACCTCAAGGAACGGAGTCTCTTTCTTAATGCGCTCTGAAACCCTCTGTCCACCTCTGGGTTTCTGGGGCTGTTTCTTCACAGGTTCATCCTTCGTCTTTCCTTTCTTTCCTTTCTTCCCCTTTTCTTCTTTGTTTGAACCTGCAGACTAATTGATAGAGGGAAAAATCAATTAATGTTTCAATTGTTATCAGTATTATTAAAATTTTAGCAAAAGTGTATGGCCATGGGGCCAGGGATTTAGCGCAAGCTCAAGGTCCCGAGTTCGATCCCTGGTACCACACACACACATAAAAAGTGTATGGCCAGGCATAGGTTCAATACCCATGGAAAACCAAAAGACATTTTTAGGTATTACTTACCCCCAGCAATTTCATAATAAGTTCACGATCTTCTTCATCCTGATCTTTGTATTTTTCCTTCATTTTTTTCATTTTACTCTATGAAAAGATTTGGGGAAATTTAGCAATAAAAATGTCAAATATTTGTGAAGAAAAGGCACTTTTTATATTTACTCAAAAAATGTTATTGAGCCAGGCAGGGTGATGCATATCTCCTCAGAGGGTGAGGCAGGAGGGACTTATCTACACCCTGTCTGAAAAACAAAAGAAAACAAAACCAAAAAAATCTATCTCAAAAGTAAATAAAAGGGGGGCCGGGGATTTAGCTCAGTGGTTCTGGGGCCGGTCTTGCAAGTGCAAGGTCCTGAGTTCGATCCCTGGTACCAAAAAAAAAAAAACGTACAAAAATAAGGGCTGGGGATATAGATCAGTGTAGTACTTTGGGCTGGATAATAAGTAACAACAACAAAAAAAACTTAACTGAAAATGGCACCACCACTCACTTTTTTTGTTGTTGTTTGTTTTTTTCAGACAGGGTCTTGCTATGTAGTGAAGGTTGGCCTCAAACTCACAGCAATCCTCCTGCCCCCGCCTCCTGAGTGCTGGGATTACAGGTGTGCATCACCATGTCCAGCTAAAAGCTTTTCTTAAGTATATTTTACAGGGTTTGGGAATATAGGAAAAGCAAGAGTAAAAAGGTAAAGACCAGAGACTTGTAACAATGAGTCACTGTATTTGGTTGGATTCATGGTCCATATAAGAGGAAGAAAGGGTAGAGCGAGGCTAGGGACACTGTAGAGGTTCTTAAGACTCTGAATTGGGCTGGGTGTGTTGCTCAGTGGTACACCACTTGCCTAGCATGTGTGAGACCCTGGATTTGAGTCCCAGAATGGCTAAAATAAATCCTAGTTTAGTTAAATTTCAGTTTTTGTTTTGTTTTGCTACTGGAGATGGAACCCGTGGCTTCAGACATGCACTCTGCCACTGATCTGCAACCACAGCACTTTAAAAATGCTAATTTGGAGATGGCGTGTTGCCAAGGTGCTCGGCCCAGCCTTAAACTTTTGATCCTCTTGCCTTAGCTTCCTGAGTAATTGTGGTTATGTGAATGTGCACTGTGCCTGGCCTATACCATTATAAAAAGCATACTCTATATCTACTACCTCTTCAGTCCCCTTTAATAAAATACTATATGTATAAACTCTAATGAAGAACTCTAACCAAAATTGCACTGATAGTTGAAAAAGAAACTACTCAATGTCAGTAAAGATCAGCTACGGGACTGAGGTTATAGCTCCATGGTAAGCACAACCAAGGCCATGGGTTCAGTTCCCAGACTGCAAAGAAAGACAGATCAGCTCTCACTTATGAGCAGGTACCTCTGGCAAATCACAATCCCCTATTCCTCCACAAAACGAGAGCTTTTGTGGAAATGATCTTATAGGTCTAAGGACCTATCCTAGGATCTGTGTGTTTCCTAAACACTGTGACTTTTCAGTTAATTTTCAAAGTCACATAGAATTATGTTTTTGCCTACTTCTTTTCTTTTTAAAAACATTTTCTTCTCATTTGTTTTTTTGAGTCAAGATCTCACTGCAGTCCAGGCTGGCCTTGAACTCATGGCAATCCTACCTCAGCTTCCCAAGTGCTGAGATCACAGGTGTGGGCCCCCACGCCCAGCTTATCTCTTTCTATTCAGGTAAACTCTTAGTAATTATGAGGAACTTCACAACCTCATTTAAGAACCATACTGTAACACAGTGTCCAAAAGTTTATTACCTTTTGCCCTCGCTTCATTGGCTGCACGCCTGGAACATTTCTGCTTGTGTTCTGAGGGGTTTCAATGTGTACAGTACTTTCTTTTTCTCTGTCCTTTCCTTCTATCGCTTCTAAATCTCCTGAGTCACTTGGAAGTTTTTTCTTCTTCATTTCCCTAAATATAAAAGTAGTAAAAGCATTAAATTCTTAGAACTTCAAATTCTTAGTGCCATAAAAAATTACAAAGGGGAAGGGAACATGAATAGTATATAAAAGATCATGGCTTCTGCTCAACTTGATCATCTCCAGGCTACAATATACAAAGAGGCTCAAATAATCACATTTCAAAGAGCTGAAAATTTTTATCTGGATTTATCTTTCTGTCATCAGTCAACACAGTCACCTTCGACTTATCCTTACTCAACTAGGCACACTCACTAAGCTGAGAACCTTCAGGCCAGGCACTGGGATTTGTAATCTTTCTATCTACGTGGCCTTGACAACTTAGTCTATTTTATCAGGTCCCCAAAGCATCACACATATTATTTCCAAACTCCTCTTCCCTTTGTTAACTAATGCTAATTTTTCTTGGAGTCTCTCCTTACCTTTTTATCCCAAACTGCTACTTTATCGTCAAGCTACACTTCTGGTGGCTGGGGTGGTACTGAGGAGCAAACCCAGGGACACTCTACCATTGAGCTACATACATCCCCAGGCCTTTTTTATTTTGATACGGGTTCTTGCTACGTTGCCCAGGTAGGACTCAAACTTGCAGTCCTCTTGACTCAGCCTCCCAACTTCTGGGATTACAGGTTTGTGCTACCAGGGCCATCTTCAAAGGTGTACTCCTGATGGTATTTCCCAAAACATCAACTCAACAGGAATCTCTTACTCCTACTTATCACTTTCTGACCACACTATTTACATACTCAGGACTATTTCCAGGACTCAAAAGCTTCTTGAAGGTGTGAACTTCATATTTCACCTCTTTACACACTCAGTATCTAGCATAGTGCCATACATTCAGAGAATTCTTTTAATTCTTTAATGATTTTCTTACACAAAAAAAGTTTTATTATCTATGCCAATCTGGGGCTCTTTCCTAGAGTGCTTTACTGGTAGCAGTCCCTTTCCTCTGTCTATTCCCCTCCAGAGACCTGTTAGAATATAAATAAATAAAAATCAAAGGGCTGCAGTTGTAAACTCAGTTGGGAAGAGTCCTTGCCTAGCATGCATGAGGCTTTGGACTCAATTCCTAGCACCACACATTAAAAAAAAAAATTAAAAGTTTACGTTAAAAATTCCTAATTTCAAGTATTTCTATTTATTCCTGTCAATATTAGAACAAGCCTACTTAATATACTGTAATCACTAATGCACACGTTTATGTACTAAAAGTCTATCTTACTACTTGATCTGTCTCTTACCATCCTGACAGATTAGGTCTCTAAACCCTCAAAACATGTTAAGAGTTGAATATCAAAAATTAAAGATTTCTGCAAATCTTGGTAATTTCACTTATTATTTTATTTTTTTGGTACCGGGGATCGAACTTGGGACCTTGCGCTTGTGGGGTAGACAGCAGAACCACTGAGGTAAATCCCTGGCACAAATCTTGGTAATTTTAATAAAAGAAGTTTTTAAAACAGTCAAATAATCTGTGGTAGCTGAGTTGTCAATTTAAAAAATATAAATCCATGCTTTTCAGGTAGAAAATACCAATGTTGCTTACCTTCTTTCCTTGGCTGACAAATGTCTCCGGCTCTGTAATTTATTATCACTCTATTAAAACAAAAGAACAAGCAAATATAGTAACATCTTTTTTAATTTTTCAAAAGTTACAATTAAAAGAAAACTATTTATGGTAAACTTTTGTTCATAGAATTTTGAAAATAGCTTACTGAATTAGAAGATTCCTCTTTTGAAGCCAATTTTTGGAGGGACCTATGAAAACAGAAGAAAAGTCAACTAGCCTGTAAGAAACATTCATTTATAAAGTCTTGAAACATTCTCAGATCATACTCTCAATTACTTTCAATCCTACAAACTTTCAAATTTGATAAAATCAGAAAAAAATACAATCAAATCATTAATCTCTCCACACTTTCTTATATTCATAAATACAGAGAGGCTGTGACATGTTGAAAACTTTTATGTGCCATGCGCTGCTAGATGCTTTATATAAAGTACATAAAATCATCACCAAAACCCTGTGAAAGGGATACCATTCCACCTTCACCAAGAACAAACCTGGAGCTTATATACTGACACACTCCAAGACTCAATTTTGGTCTATCTGACTCCTAAGTCATTTTTTATTACTCCAATAATAATGCTTTTCAAGGCCAGGGATTTAGCTCAGTGGTTTCGCCACCTCTGCGCAAGCGCAATGACCCGAGTTCGATCCCCAGTACCAAAAAAAAAAAAAATGCTTTTCAAATTATGGATTGGTGGGCTGGGGATTTAGCTCAGTGGTTTCACCGCCTGCTGCACAAGCGCAAAGACCCGAGTTCGATCCCCGGTACCAAAAAAAAAAAAAAAAACCTGCAAATTATGGATTGGTCGTCTGATTATTGGTAAAACATTAATACTAAAACTTTTTATAAAAAAAGAGAATTGTTGTACATAAAGAGCAACATAAAACATATGACAAGAAAAAAGGAGTAGAGACTGGAAATGGGAAGGGAACGTAGGAAGAAAGGAGATGGGAGGGTTAGGAGGAAAAGTAAAAATAATTAAGATTTAAAATATATATGTACCAATTCCCTAAGATGAATGTAACCATTAGTTATTGCAAAGATACTAATAAAAAAAGAAACTAAAACAATTTTTAAAATAAAAAAACCGAATTGCATTTGCTATGTTATTAGTATTTAGAACCATTTGTTTGTCTCTATTTTAACCTACACTGGCCACTTTCGTGTTTATGTACTTTTCTACCCTGGTCTTGGGAGTTTCTTTAGAGAGAGACCTAACTGAATGTTGAAAAAAGAAGACAGTGGAGAGTAGA
Source organism: Heterocephalus glaber (assembly GCF_000247695.1). Next base: position 18,952,441 of record NW_004624731.1, on the reverse strand, counting down.
AGTATGAAGTCAATCTTGGTATTAACTTTATAAGGATTAGTTTATTTTCATTTTAAGTTTATAAAATAAAACTTAAGGGGTGGGGATTTAGCTCAGTGGCACCATGCCTGCCTCGAAAGTACAAGGTCCTGAGTTTGATCCCCAGTACCAAAAAAAAAAACTTAAAATGATGTCTTTTTAATGACCTTTGGGACTGAAGATGAGACATGTCAATGGTAGTATCAGGATACTCTATCTCTTCCTCTTCATCTTTCATTTCAACAACAGGCTCCTGATCTTTTATAACCTCTTCAGATTCTCCTTCATCTTCAGAGCTTTCTTCCTGAATTGGTTCCTCATTTATTTCATTTACACCACTCTGAGCAGTAATATCCTCTTGGCCAACCTGAGTCAGAAGTTCTGCTTCTACAGGTGTTTCACCTAATTCCTCTTTATCTTCTTCACTACTGGTGTCACCTCCGTCTGTAGAATTACCATAAGGAAAGTCAGTACTTGGGCCGGGGACTTAGCTCAGTTGCACTGTGCCTGCCTCACAAACGCCAGGTCCTGAGTTTGATCCCTGGTACCAAATAAAGTCAGTACTGTATAGTACTGTATCATTATTGGTAAATAATGATGCTCAGTTTTCTTAGGAAACTTCATAAAAATATTCCATTAACTCCGTTTCTCCAAAAGATCAGAAAAATGCTTAATCATTCCCACAGGGTACTACTCTGACTTACACAAAAAGGTATCTGTATTATGAATAGGGTGGATTATCTGATCCCCAACATTCTCTTACCACAATAAATTTCTTGGACATTGCTACCATTTCTACAATCAAAACCATAACTTACCTTTCTTGGATACTTCCAAAAAGCAAGAGAATAAAATTAGTTGAATAAAATTCTGTAGCTTTTATAACTTGCAAATGAAAACTAAAGTTAATACATGATACGTAACTGACACATCCAAAATACTCATACTGTGGCAAAAGGAATACTGTCTAATAGTAACAGGCTCCAGCTGCCTCATTATAAAATAAGATGCCACCACCCATCATTCAAGGATGGTTATAAAAATTTTATTTATTTATTTTTGTGGTACCCGGAATCGAACTCGGGTCCTTGCGCTTCCGAGGTAGGCGGTGGAACCACTGAGCTAAATCCCTGGCCTGGTTATAAAAATTTTAAAATAATGTATAGAAAGCACTTCATACATAAAAAATCAGTTTATTAAAATTTGTGAACTACCTAGTTGTTCCAGTTCTTCTGATACGAGTTCACTTGTGCAACTTTCCAGTGTCTCCACGTCTTCATCCTGCACTCTGACTTTTCGTTCACCCCGATGTCTCCAGACACAAGACTCATCTACCTACAGAAATAGTTTTTTCATTGATGGAACGTTAGGTAAAATTCATGAAAATCTGAAATAAAACAACTAAACAAAAAAGAAGCTGAGGGTACCTTAAAGAGGAAACTAAACCCCATCATTAGATATGAAGGAGGAAGGAAATTCTTCTTTCCTACAAAAGAAAGTATACATTTTCATTAAAAATCAGTTTTCTCCATTTTTTGGTCAGTAAATATCTAACACCAGAGATAATATACATTTTGTCTTTCACTCTGACATTAAGGACACTTCCCATTTATAGAATTACTTTTATAAAAATGGTCAGGGCCAGGGATTTAGCTCAGTGGTTTCGCCGCCTGCCTCGAAAGCACAAGGTCCCAAGTTTGATCCCCAGTACCAAAAAAATAAAAAATAAAAAAGGTCAGGCTGAGGGGTTGGATGGACTGGTCATTTTTATTCTGAGTCCCTGGAAAAGCTAAGAGATAGTCCAAAGGTGGGGAACATCCAAGTTCATACGTCTGTTATAAGTTCTGCAAAGCATTTGAGGCCCCTAAAGGTATATTTTTGGGAAAATGAAACAATAAACTCTGAGCAGCTCCTGTAGGTCCTGAAGGATGTGCTCCTGCTGCAACGGCTCCAAGGAGGTCGTTCAGAACCAGCCCTGGGATGATCAGCAAGACACCTTTGGGTTTCATCTGTGCTTTAATGATATTAACTGGGGGATGAGGGGCTGGTCACAGGGCTGGGTGGGCAGTGTTATGGTTTGTGTCTACATGTCCCCCCAAAGCCTCATGGGGCTTTTTCGGAGGTGGCTGAATCTAGAGCTTGTAATGATGGGATTAAGGGTGTGTGATTACTAAATCAGTCCACTGATTGGTCTGGCACTGCCCTAATCCCAGCAGCCTAGACAGAGTATAAAAAGGGGCAGAAAGAAGCTGCTAAGGTCCCTTGCTCTCACCAGCCTGCTTGCTGTGGACTATTTCTCTACTCCAGTGCCCCCACCCCGGCCATTCCACCCTGCCTTGGAGCCAGCCAACAATGGACTGAAACCTGTGCAAACTGTGAGCCAAATAAACCTTTCCTCCCTTAACTTTGGGCATCACGTTATTTTGTCTCAGCAACACAAAACGTAACTAAGAAGGCAGAGTGCAGGAGTGGGGTGAGTCTGCTGTGGCCCACAGTTCCCGCCCACACCTAGAGGTCACTGGGCCTCCCACGTTCTGTCCCCATATGTGCTGTGCCTCTTTGCTGGGACTGTTTCCCATGAGGGTAGGGCCCAGCCTGAACACCTTCCACCCACTGCTCCAAGGTGTTTAGAAGGAGCTGAGATGGCTGGGAACAGACCCAGGAAGGGACCAGTCTGGGTATTGAGCTGTCAGCAGGAACAGCTGGCTTCAGGGAAGATCCACTCACAGCTGCCCTTGGCTCCATGTGAGGGACACTTACAGTGACCAGGGTAAGTTTGGTCATCAGGATCAAAGCAGTAAGTGCTGTACTCTCAAAACTGGCTTGTATGCCTCTCTGGCTACAAGATTGTCTTGGCAGCTGCCTGGAACCGTGCATATAGATTAGTTTCTCTGGTGGGCATCAGGAGGTGCCAGAGCTCGAAGACAGCACCAGCACCCACCCATGTCTGGTCTGAGCTGTCTGCCCCCTTCCCTGAGCTGTACCCCTGAGGTCCAGCTCTGAAACATGCCTTGCTGTGCCCAAGGTGCCCCAACAGGGTGTCATCCCCATGGACGCCTCACTGGGACGGTGTCACCCGTCTCTGGAGCCTGCCCTGAGCTTGCCCTGCTGCCTGAGGGCTCCCTCGAGGGTAGAGGCAGGGAGGAAGAGGCCCCACCCCCTGCCAATGTCCCTTTTCTCCAGCACCATGCTGCTGAAGGCCTCTGGCCTCCCCTCGACTGGCCTACTGTCTCTTTCCCACTCCAGATGCCGATACCTGAGCTGGAATGAGGGGCCTGGACCCAAGGGCGCAAGAATGGGGGAAAGTGCTTCTATCTCTTCCCACTCAGGAGCATTGGGGAGACAAGGTAGAGGGTGGAGGTGTGCGTTTGGGGAAGAGGAGGGGAAGACTCTCAGTGATGCCCTGCTGCCTGTTATATTCTAATTGTTCAATCATTTGGCAAGAGTGTATTTTAATAATAGCCACCTAACTTCGGTGTCCTGTATGAGAGGTGCCTGTCTAAAGTTGCCTTTTGAGATTAAAAACAAAAGGTTACTTTCTCATCCTTGTAACTAAATTGTTTTTTTTTTTTTTGGTACCAGGGATCGAACTCACTTGGGCTTGCGCAGCAGGCGTCGAAACCACTGAGCTAAATCCCCGGCCCCCTTGTAACTAAATTGTAAAAGTGCATTCTCATCTATAAAAATAAAGATAATGAGGATGATGATATGACAAATGCTAAAATTTGCCACACAAAGGCAAAGCTTTCCTTATAACAGATTTCATATAGGAAATCAGTTTCTCTTCTGAAAATATTTGTAGATGGTTCTCAAACCTGTCTCCATAATCCACTGGCAAGTCAGGGATATTTTTCACCTCCATCATTACCTCTTATCATGAAGCTTCCTGTTGTCAAATATTCTCCAGTTGGTGCTGTTTTAGAAACCTAAGGAACATAATAATGTGTTACATTCTGACCTTAAGAAATACTCAGTTTTCTGCACTCAAGAGGAGAAAAAGGTCATATTTAAGTAAGCAATACAATGACCTGAAAAGTTTATAATTTACCGCAAATTCTCAACACTGAAGGATAGTTATCCTTTAAATGATAGATACACCTTTGGCAGCAACAAAGAAATAACAAAGGGTCTACTACATCAATAATTTTCAAATGCCATGGACTACAGCCAGAACTACTCCACTCCTTTCTTCCAGTATGGGATGTAAATTAATAAGGATATCACAAACTATAATAACTAAAATAAAGCTATATTTATTAAATCCTTTTGAGAACTTTCTGGTAATAAAATAGCTTTTCGTTTCAAGAAATAATGATAAGAGCAGGTTTTAAAAACATTCTGCCAGGCATGGTGGTGCATGCCTGTAATTCCAGCACTCAGAAGGCTGAAGCAGGACTGCCGAGAGTTTGAGGCCAGTCTGAGTAACATAGTGAGTTCCAGGCCAGCCTGAACTACAAAGTGAGACCCTGTCTCAAAAAAAAAAAAAAAATCCTAAACTGGGAGTGGTGGTGTATGCTTATAATCCCAGCTACCTGGGAGGCACAGAACTGCAAAACTGAGGCAAGCCTGGCCCAACAAAGTGAGACCCTGTCAAAAAAAAAAAAAGTTTATATGTGTTTGTATCCAGCAGGACAAACTGAATGAACTATTCCATAACTTAAAAACTTTTTTTTTGAACTCGGGATAGAACTCGGGATCGAACTCGGGACCTTGCGCTTGCTTGCAAGGCAGCCAGCAGAACCACTGAGCTAAATCCCTGGCCCCTAAAAACGTATTTATACATCTTCAAAACCTTCAAATCTGACAGTATCTTTATTTGTCATAAAGTTATTATGGCATCATTTTAAAAAATCTCGTAACAGGGCCAGGGGCTCAGTGGCACCACGCCTGGCTTGAAAGCGCAAGGTCCTGAGTTCAATCCCCAGTACTGCAAAACAAAAACAAAAACAAAATATCTCATAACAGAAATACTTTTATAATAATACTGTGATAAAAATATAACCCACAAGTATAATTAATTCCCTAATAATATAGCAGATAATAAATATCAACAGCTATAACAGAATAAAACTAAATCTGAGGGAAGATAATGGAATTAAACTCTTTATACCACCATATCGTTTTAGGACCTTGTAAAAGTACATCTTTATCAATTTTAATTCTTGAAAATATCAAATGAGTAGCAATGTGAAGTCAAATATGGAATGAAGCATTGTCAAATAAAACAGTATTAACCACAAAGGGCAATTACTAAAACCAACAGATTATAAAAAACATAGGGGGCCAGGGATTTAGCTCAGTGGTTTCGCCACCTGCTGCACAAGTGCAAGGACCTGAGTTCGATCCCCAGTACCAAAAAAACCAAAAAAACAAAAAAATAAAAAGCATAGGACATACTTGCTTTTGTGGAAGTGCAAAGAGAAATTCCAACAAACATGCACAGGAGCAGAACCTTTTAGGCCAAATTGCCATCATAACTGGAACATTCTTTATCTTGCATAACTGCATGATTACTCTTTTCATTTAGGTCTTTCCTCAAATCTCAATCAAATAGGCCTCCAGTGATACTGTATTTAGTAAGGTAGCTCCAAAAGCACTCTATCCAATATTATGCTTTAAAATTTTTTTCTTGCTATCAGCTATATACATATTTTTCTTTCTTTTTTTTTTGGTACCGGGGCCAGAACCACTGAGCTAAATCCCCGGACCCTATATATACATATTTTTCTGTACCACCTAAGTATAAGTTCTATCAAGGCAGGTACTTTGCCTTATTTACTTCCTATTTGTTGTTGTTTGTTTTGTTTTTTAAGACAGGGTTTCCATAAATAGTTCAGGCTGGCCTTGAATTCACTATGTAGCCAGGCCGGCCTTGAACTCATGGCAATCCTCCTGCCTCAGCCTCCCCAGTGCTGGGATTATAGGCATGCGCTACCACACCTGGCACTGCCTTATTTACTTCTGTACCCTTCAAATTTGACCCCCAGTATAGCTAATAAAGAAAAAGGACCACAGCCCTCATTACCTGATGATGGTACACCCACCAAGCACTAGTGATAACTCGCGCATCCCAAGCAGCACTGTAGCAAAGCGCCATCGTGCCCACCTCAGTCAGCGTCCGCGGAGGGATGGGTTCTCCTGTAACAACCAAGCTACACTTCAGGGCTCAAGCACAGACTTCTGGAGAGCAAGATGTGAAAGCTTTCGGTAGCATAACATGTTCAATCATCTTGTATCTTAAATACTCATACCACCCTTTATTATAGTACTATAAAGTTACCATTTTTATTGAAATATATTTACATGATAGGCTTTTAAAGGACCTATGTAAATAAAACAAGTCTATCTTCTCATTTATATCAATGATTCTGACTTCATTCCAGAAAGTATAATTTAGAACAATATAAAGACCTAACCAAAGAAGATAAAGGTTTATTAATCTTTTCAAAGAACCAAGTTTTGTTTTGTTGATTCTGTCTATTCTTTTTATTTTTTGGTACCGGGGATCAAACTCAGGTCCTTGCGCTTGCGGGGCAGGCGGTGGAACCACTGAGCTGAATCTCTGGCCCGATTCTGTCTATTCTTTCCCTATTTGTTTCACTTATTTCTATTTTAATCTTTATTATTTCCTTCTCCTAGCTCTTGGTTTTCCTTTTCTAGTTCTTAAGATGCAAAGTTAGTGATCTGTTTCCTTTTTAACAGACATTTACAGTCCAGAAATCTTCCTCAAAGCAATGCTTCAGCTGCATCTCGTAAGTTCTGATACATTCATTCATCTCAAAGTATTTTCTGATCTCCTCTTTGTTTATGAGTGTGTTGTTTACTTTCCATACATTTATGAATTTTCCAAATTTTCTTCCAAAACTGGTTTCTAATTTTGCCCCATTAAGGACATAAAACTTACTTTGTATGATACCTTAAATTTACTGAGTCTTGTTTTCTAGTCTATCCCAGACAGTGTTCCATGTGCACTTGAGAAAAAGTATTTTGCTAGATGTTGGTTAGATTTAGTTCGTTTATAGCATCATTCAAGTCTTCTATTTCCTTGCTGATCTTGTGTCTAATTATCCATGACTAAAAGTTGAATGTTGAAATTTCCAAATATCGTAGACCTGTCTATTTTTCCCCTCAACAATGTCTACCTTTGTTTCATATATTGTAGGGCTCTACTGCTAAGTGCATATATGTTTATAATTGCTATACCTTCTTCATGGAATACCCTTTTATCATTATATCCTTTATTAATTCTAAAATACTAAAAATATTTTAAGGAAAGTAACAAATTCTGAATAACAAAAATATATTACCTGTTGGGTTCTTAATTACACAGCTAGTAGCTCCATGAAGATCAGCATGTACATAAATATCTCCTTAAATAAAGACATAAAAAATAATATTTTGAGGGCTGGGGGTTTAAGCTCAGCAGCACAGTGCCTGCCTGGCAGGCACGAGGTCCTGAGTTTGATCCTCAGTACCAAAAAAATAATAATAATAATACTTTGAGTCTTTTTTTTTTCTATTTTCTTTTTCTTTGTGAGACAAGTTGTCACTATGTTACCCAGGCTGGTGTAGAACTGCTGGGCTTGAGACCCTCCTGCTTCAGCCTCCCAAGTAGCTGAAGCATGCACACAAGAATCAGTATCTAATATTGAGATAAATGATTCAATCATTTAAGAGAAAATTTTTTAAAACACAAGTATGGTGGCACACAGTAATACGAACTACACAGGAAGCTGAGGCAGGAGGATTACAAGTCTGAGAATAGCTTGGGCAACTTAGCAAGATTCTGTCTCAAAATAAAACTTTAAAATGGCCTAGGGATATAACTCAGGAGACCCTTGCCTAGCATGCGTGCAGGCCTGAGTTCAATCTCCAATACCAGAAAAAACTTTTTTTTAGAAGTATAATCTTACCTACCTGGTGTCAAATATCTTTTCACAATCATTTCATTTTGTTGTTGATCTCGTCCGCCTATAATTAGATAGTTCTCTGAGCTGATGAACCACAGAAATTTCTCAAACCTACCAAGTAGAAAGAAAATTATATTAACACTTTTTTCTTTACAGCTGTTTGATTTCACATCCCACTTATAAACGAAACAAAACAGGAAGCTATCCTGCCTGTGTAGAATAAGACAACTTGATGGTTTATTACCTTTAAAGCATCAGCCTGACTTTGATAATAACCTGTAATACAAGATACTCTTCTTTTTTTTTTGGTACCGAGGATCGAACTTGGGACCTTGTGCTTGCGAGGCAGGCGGTGGAACCACTGAGCTAAATCCCCGGCCCAATACAAGATACTCTTAAAGCAGTACTGGAAGAAATTAAATTCTATGTTTAAAAAAGGATCTCCTTACTGCATATAGAACAGGTTTCTTAAACTCAAGGGTAACTTAATACTGAAATACAAAATGTCAAAGGGTCCTTAGGTTTAGCTTTCTTTAGTGGGGCACTAAGTGGGCTTTAGACACTTGGTAAAAAGAAAACTTGTAGTCCTGCTCTGTCCTCAATTAATCAACATAATTAGTGTTTATATAGGTGATAGTCTTTATACTTTATAGAAAAGGCCAAAATTTGGCTTCAGAAAGATAAAATTGTAACTTTTCTCAAGAGACAAAGTGGGATTTTTGTAATTAATACTGTCAGGGTGAAAAGTATACACATCAGGCCGAGGATTTAGCTCAGTGGTTCCGCTGCCTGCCTGGCAAGTGCAAGGTCCCGAGTTCAATCCCTGATACCAAAAAAAAAAAAAGCTCTGGCCAGGTATGGTTGTGCACACCTGTAATCCCAGCATTTTGGAGGCTGAGCCAGGAAGACTGCTCCAAGTTTGAGGCCAGCCTGGGCTACACAGTGAGTTCAAGGCCAGTCTGAACTACAAAGACCTAGTCTCAAAGAAAAAAAAAAGGTACTTAGGTAAAATATTGTAAAATTTTTACCAATACATTTCAAAATTTAGACAATTCTCACAAGAACAATGCTTACTAAAATTAGAAAATTTGAGTAGTCCTAGCTACTAAGAATTTCAATCTATATTACAACAATTTCTCAAAAGAAAACTCCAAAACTACTCAGCTTCAAAGATGAATTCCATCAAATATTTAAGGACAATTAAAAAGAAACATGTCCTATCTTGTTATTTGAGACAATATGACCTTGATTACCAATATGAATACCAACTGAAAATCATACACCAATCTATTCAGCGATAGAGATGTCAAAGACAGAAGAAGAGGGTGAAAGCACAAATACAACAAAATTTTGATAAATGGAAAACAAGTGATCAGATTCAAGGTGTATCCTAAACTGATAGTAGAAAAACACAAGGAACAACTCAATTTACAATGTCTAACTCACAAACTCTTCAGAGATGGCAACACCAGTACTTAAGGAAACAGGGTTTAAGATGGGGTGAGAAAAAAGACCGGCCCAAAGCTCCGTTCATTTATTTCCCTAGATCTTCTTTCCAGCTCTACACTTCTAATTCCTTCCCACACTCTAACGGAAGTAGGGGTAACGTAAAACACTTAACATACATAAAACAGAGTGGCGCAAATGTCTGAAATAGTCCATGCTAAAATTGCTAGCCTGTCACTCCATTGAGCTCCCCAAATGCTGACAGCCAGTTCATGACCTTACAAGTAGGACAGAAAAAGAACCATTTTGGGATAGGAGAACCAGATCAAGAAGCAAAGAGCTAAAGACAATAAGGGTCCGTACACAATGACCCACACTGATCCGCCTCAAGCCCAGGAACCTAGAGAACTTCCAGTTAGCCTTTTTGTTTTGATGCTGGTGACTGAACCCAGGACCTTCCCACTGAGGTACAACCTTTGCCTTCCCACTCTTTTTTTTTGGAGAAAGGGTCTCACTAAATTGCCCAAACAGGGCTCAAATTTGTAATCCTCCTGCCTCAGCCTCCCAAATCCTGGGATTACAGGTGTTTGTCACTATGCCCAGCTCCATTCAGCATTTTAATACTCTACTATAAAATACAAATAGACAAAGAACACCATATATAAATGAAAGCCTCTAACATGAAAGCTGGGGATAAAACAGATTTAAAAGGGGGCTGCTGGGCCAGGGATTTAGCTCAGTGGTTTCACCGCCTGCTGCGTAAGCACAAGGACCCAAGTTCGATCCCTGGTACCAAATAAATAAATAAATAAATAAATAAATAAATAAAAGGGGGCTGCTGAGTAAGTTTATGGGAAGACCTTTCATCAAAGGATACAAAGTTGCAGTTATGAAGGATGAAAATGTCTAGAGACCTAATGTATGGGATGAGGACTATAGTTAATAATATAGTATTGTATTCTAGAAATTTGCTAAGACAGTAAATTTTACACACTCCTACACTCCCCAGCAAAATAGGGTAAATGTGATGAGATGATGGACTTGACGATAGTAATCGTTTCACTATGCACATATGTACCAAAATACTATGTTGTATACCTTTACATATAATAAAACCTAAAGGAACCAGGCCTGTAATACCAGCATTCAGGAGGCTGAGGCAGGAGGATCACTGCAAGTTCAAGGCCAGTCCGGGCTACATAGTGAGACGCTGTCTCAACCCCACCCCTAATAATAATAATAATAAAAAATAAAACTTAGGAACAATTAGAAGAAGACAGACTTACAGGAAAAGAATACCAAAAAGAACAAAAGATAAAGCATTGAAAAATAGAAAATTTAAGAAAATTGGAGGACCTACCCAAGAGGTTTCATTTCTAAAAAACAGAATTTTCAGAAAGAAAAGAACAAAACAAAACAAAAAGTGGGCAGTTTATCAAAAACTATAACAAGAAAATGTCTCAGAACTGAAAGTTTCCAGGAGCTGGACGTGGTGGCATGTACTCTCAGCACTGGGGAGGCTAAGGTAGGAGGACCAATGCAAGTTCAAGGCCAGCCTGGGCTACAGAGTGAGTTCAGGGCCAGCCTGAACTACAAAGGGAGACCTTGCCTCAAGAAACAAAACAACACCACCAACAACAAAAAGAAACAAAACAACATAAAGAACTAAGGGGCTGGGGATTTAGCTCAGTGGTTCCAGCGCCTGCCTCGCAAGCGCAAGGTCCTGAGTTCAATCCCCGGTACCCAAAAATAAATAAATAAATAAGCAAGCCCACAAAGGACCCAGTGTAATATATTAAACCACATCACCAACCTGTACTAGTATGGAATTCTTGAACTTCTGGAGGAAAAAAATGGGAAGGGGAAAAAAACAGAAGAGGGGATGTATAAACATCTATTGTGTAAGGCAAAAACAAGCTGCATATTAAAAATATCAACTCTTGGGCCAGGGATTTAGCTCAGTGGTGCCAGCGCCTGCCTTGCAAGTGCACGGTCCCGAGTTCCATCCCAGGTACCAAAAAAACCCCAAAAGATTATACAAAAATATCAACTCTCAAAATGACCTTAGAAGCTGGAGCTTGGCTCAGTGGTAGAGTACTTCCTTCACATGTGAGTCCCTGGGTTTAACCCCCAGCAATGCAAAAAAGAAAGATGCTTAAAGAAGACCAGATGTAGTTGGCACACACCTGTAATCCCACTGAGAGGCTGAGGCAGGGGGATCAAAAAGTCAAACCAAGCCTGGAAAACTTTGCAAGACCCTGTCTCAAAATAGAACATAAAAAAGGGCTAGGGATGTAGCTCAATGAGAAGGCCCTGGGTTCCATTCCCACTGCCACACACACACACACACAAAGATGCTTAGAGAGAACCAATCTAAAATAAAGTTGGTCAGAAAGCTTTGAGAGAAACTTCTGACTCCAGCAAGGTGAAAACACTGAAACCAAAGTATTAGAAACACAAGATAATTTGGAGATTAGTGATTAAGAATAAAAATTTTTTCGATCCCCAGTACCAAAAAAAAGAAGAAGAAAAATTTTTAAAAGGCAAATTAACTCCAGGAAAGACAAAACACTGAGCAAGGAAGGAAAAGAAAACAAAATACTATAAGGCTCAACTGTGACTACAATTTAAATATTCATAACAGTGTTACAAACTTGACAAAAATCACTCTGTAACTCCTATGTAACAAAAGTAGAAACAAAGTGAAATCCTCATTTTCCATAGTGGGAGGACAACAGACTAAAACAAAAATTAAGCAGCAGCATTATAAGCATATTATAAAGAGAAAGGAAGGAAAATATCAAAAGAATCATTTAAAGCAGTTAAAAGTGCTTTCCATGAGAGGGCAGGCCACGGGATGAGGGAGGAACAACTGCAGGGCTACTGTCTTTTTGGGCGGTGGAGGGGGGCACCAGCTTTTTAATAAGCTTTGTAGAACAGCTTGACTTTCTAAGCAATGTGCATGTATAATTTTAGTAAAATCAAAAACTTAAATTTTAAAAAGGTAAAACACTTACCAATATACTTTTCTTGCTTTTTGAATAGAGGTAACTGTTTGAACTTCTTTTAATGTTTGCTTTGTTTTCTTTTCTGCTGACTTGAATGCCTATTTATGAGAAAATAATTTAAAGTTTGTTTAGAATATGTGTAAATAACACCAAAACAAACAATAGCTTTTAAAATGTTACAAAATGACACTATGTAAAAAGAAATGAGGGCCAGGGATTTTAGCTCAGTGGTTCTGCTGCCTGCCTTGCAAGGACCCAAGTTCAATCCCTGGTTCCAAAAAAAAAAAGTAATGAATAAAAATCTTTTTAAAAAAAATTCTTCTATTGGTATATTTTACGTTTACATTTAACACTGGGTGCTTGTACCTGTACATGATGTATCTTAGTTCTTATTTTTTTTTCCCATTACCTGTGCACCCTTCACCCGCTCCACCCTTCCCTATGTACATAGATTTCGTTTCCATTTTGTTTTTTCTTTTCTCATAATTTTTCCTTTCTCTTCTTCCCTTTCCCGTTCCCCTCCCACCACCCGTACACCTTTGGACCTTTCCTATTTCAAATTATCAATTATTCATTTTAATCCTTATGTACACTTTTAGTTTCTTACACTACAGAAACTATTCGGTATTTACACGTGTCCTATTTATTTCACATAAGAGTATGGCCTCAATGTGTATCCATTTAGCTATAAATGACTCTAGTTTCTCATCCTTTATACCTGAGCAGTACTCCATTTTATGACAAATAAAAATCTTGTGCCTCAAATACTAACTTGCCAAAGATTTACCATATGCAAATATTTGCTCCAGACCTAAAAATTAAGAACCATCTTGTTCACTTATCTGATTCTAAGTGCCTATCTAGCACTTTCAGATGCTAGGCTGGATATGGGGATGTAATAGTGAACAAGACTGACAAAAAGCCCCCACCCCACTGGGCTCTAGAAGAGAGAACTATTAAATGTGTAATCATTCAAATAAACATATCATAGGTGCTTGAAAAAATACTATGACAGTACAAGAGGACTCCATTTATGCTGGATTACGGTCAAAGAAGGCATCTCTGAGAAAACAGCACTTAAGCTAAAGCCTGAAAAACCAATGAAGCTATCAAAGAATAAGAAGAGTATTATAGGGCTGGGTAGGATTTAGCTCAGTGGTTCTGCCGCCTGCCTCGAAAGTGCAAGGTCCCGAGTTTGATCCCTGGTACCAAAAAAAAAAAGACTTCTACAAACCCAAAGGAAGACCAGCAAGCATTAATCCAAGAGCAAAATGTCAAGAAATAAGGTTGCAGTAAGTAGTAGAGAGCCAAGTCATTAGAGCTACTCATTTAACAGAAGTGCGTGCCTATTCTGTTCCAGGTATATTCCAGGGATCAGGACCAGCAATGAACAAAACAAAGATGAATGGATGATTTTTTTTCTTGAGACAGGATCTCAGTATGCAGCCCAGGAACCCTCAAACTCATGATCTTCCTGTCTCAGCTGGTGCTGGGATTATAGACTTGCACCACCACACCCAGCAAATCATAAAAATTTTGAGGGAAAGCATTTCAGGCAGAAAGAATAGTAAGTACAAAGGCCCTCAGAGGTCAGCAATGCAGCATGGTTTTAGGAACAGCTATGACTCCAATGCAGCCAGAAAAAGCGTGCAAAAGAAGGAATGCAGGTGATGAGGTCAGAAGGAAGAGATCAGACAGGCTGTTGAGGCCAGGAGAAGAGCTCCGAACTGTGTTAAGATGGGAAGCACCTTGAAGGTTCTGAGTAGAGGATGGACTTCACTTGTGATTTTAAAGCTTCACTATGGTTCTTATGTGAACAGGCTATAGCTGAAGAGGTAGGACATCCAGTGAGAGAATAACATAGTCTATGTGAACACAGATAACAGCAGCCTGATTGCTAAAAACAGAAATGTGGCCAGACTCTGGTGAAAATTTAAAATAAAAATCAAAAAGATCTGCTGACAGATTGGATACAGTTGAAAGAATTCAGGATACCTCCAAAATCTGAGCAGAGAATGAAGGTGTTATTTGCTCAGATGGAAAAGAATGAGGGAAGGAGCAAGTTTGGGGAAGAAAACAACTACTGGGCCGGGGATTTAGCTCAGTAGTTCTGGCGCCTGCCTCGTGAATACAAGGTCCCAAGTTCAATCCCCGGTACCAAAAAAAAAAAAAGTGTAAAAGAAAACAAGTACTGAAAATACACACATTTAAAACAAAATTAAATTGAAAGATATTTCTGAATTAGAAAGTTTCATTTTAAACACAAAAAATTATTAGGGTGGGTCAGGGGATTTAGCTCAGTGGTTCCACTGGCTGCCTCGCAAGGGCAAGGACCTGAGTTCTATCCCCCGTATCAAAAAAAGATTAAGGTAATTAAAGCAGGCAAAAATAACATTCACTCTAATAAATATTAAGTACCTTCTCAGCAGCTTCAACAGTCTTTTGTGTTTTCTTAGCAGCATATCTCTTGTGATCATAATACCTAAAAATAAAATCGCAGTTTGAGTAAAATCTTTATTCTTTAGCTATTTCTAATTTTACAGATTCTTCAATCACACAGGACAGAGTTGCATTATACACAAAACTAAATTTTAAAGAACTATTTCAGGGGCTGGGGATTTAGCTCAGCAGCACTGCACGTGCCTTGCAAGTGGCAAGGTCCTGAGTTCGATCCCCAGTACGGGGCGGCGGGGGGGGGCTATTTCACCAAAAGTAGCATGTGCAGGTAAAATAACAACTGTTCTTTGTTTTTTTTTGGAACAACTGTATTTAATATCTTTAATACCCTTACTAACTGCAAATATCTTATCTAAAATTTGTACTTAAATAACTTACTTTTTGGCATTGGCATATGCTGACAAGCTGAGATCAACATCAACAAGCAATGGCTTATTTTTCTGAGGCTTCTGCAGCTGTTTATTCTTTTGCTTTTTCTTTTTTCCTTTTGGTGGTTCAGTTTCATTTTTCTCAACACTGACGTCACCATCAGCATCATCATCTTCCTCCTCTGATAATAAGTATGGATTTCTATTAAAAATATTCAATAGTATTTCACTAATGTCAATGACATCTCTTATATTTTCAATTTTTTTCCTCAATGAAATTATATATGGCTCATAATACTGTACTTTTTCTGGAGACAGGGTCTCACTATGCAATTCAGGGTGGCTTTGAACTCACTATGTAGTGTAGGCTGGCCTTGAATTCATGGCAATCCTCCTGCCTCAGCCTCATGAGTGCTGAGATTACAGGCGTGCACCACCATGCCTGGCTGAGTACTGTTCTTTAAGAGTTTCATTATTTACTGTAGTGTAATTAATTTTTCCTATTTCTGAGAATAAATTTTCAAATACAAAGCCTTTAAATGAATACAGTGAACTATTGAATAACAAAATAAAGACAAATGCTAACTACTTAACCAAGAATCAAGCTTACCTCAGCAGCATTGTAACATGATTTGTTTGCAGTTTTAATTCTTTGATTGCACTTGCAACAGGGTCTCCTTGAGCTTGGGCTTCTTTCACAATGACCCCGATTTCCGTCCAGTCTATCTGATTGGCTAAAGCACTTCGAACCACCTGTATGGCTCTGTCCACTACCTGTAGGTTCATCTCTATGAGCTCTCCTTTCAGTTTATCTATTTCCTTAAGAGGAAAACAGACACACTGATTATAATGCCATTTGAGGTTATCATTTTTTCAAAAGCATCTGAAAAGGTTAAACACAGTACCTGAGCCTGTTGAAGAGCTTCTAATCTGTTTTCATGATCCTTTCGGACATTATCTAATTTCTTCAATGCTTGTTTTTCCTTTGGGTGAGAAAACACATTATTTTAAAACCTAGATTTCTCCTGCCTTGTGGTACCCTCTCTCTCTCTCCTATCTTCTAAAACTACCCTGACTCCACCTTGCCCCTCCCCGTTGTCAGCTAGCTAAAGTTCCTCCCACAGTCCGCTTTCCTGAGCCTGTCCCACTAGAAAATGCTTCATCCTCTGTCTGCATACCTTTCTGATTATAGGTTACATTACTGTAAGATAGGCCCCTAACTCCCTGGCATTACTAAAACAAGCAGAATTCAAGACATTTTTTCCTTATGGCATAAAAGTAAATTTTGGTGAAATAATTTCTTATAGGGCATCAATTACCAAACACGTTATTTTATTTTTACTTTTAATTTTATCGGCATTATTTCCAGTATTTTATAGAGCAACCCTCCCCCCAAATTAACAACAGCCGGGCATGGTGGCACATGGCTGTAATCCCAGCACTCAGCAGGCTGAGGCAAGAAGACTGCAAGATGGAGTCCAGCTTCAGCAATTTGGTAAGACCCTGTCAACACATAAAAAATAAAGACATGGGGATGTAGCTCAGTGAAAAGCCCCTCATTCCCTCCTCATTACCATAAAACAAAACCAATCAACCAACAAAAAAGGTTCATGATGGTTATCTGACCTTCTGTATACCACTTTCTCATATGTAACTTAACATTCCAAGGCCACTGATGTGGAGACAAAGTTTCTAACATTAGTAACTGCACCACCAATTAATGACTATTCAAATGCTGGATGAAACATTAAAAAAATTTAAATCATATGAATGGTGAAAATTAAAAGAACTTCATGGGCTGGGGATTTAGCTCAGTGGTTTTGCCGCTTGCTGTGCAAGCACAAGGACCCGAGTTGGATCCCCAGTACCAAAAAAAAAAAAAAAAAAAGAACTTCAATCAAGCACTGTGCCACATGCCTGTAATCTCAACACTCAGGAAGCTGAGCCAGGAGGATCATTAATAGTTCAAAGCAAGATTGGGCAACATAAAGTTCAAGGCCAGCCTGAACTATATAGCAATACCTTGTCTCTAAAAATAAACCTAAAATGATTACCAAAATAAATCACAGGTTCAGGCTGAGTATCTCTTATCCTAAAAGCATGGGACCGAAAGTATTGCAGATTTTGGAATATTTTGGATTTTACAGTATTTGTATAGACTTTACCGTTTCTGTATCCCTAACTTGAAAATCTGAAACTTTCTGAGCACCAGCAATGCTAAAAAAAAAAAAGTTTCAGATATTGTGGCACTTCAGATCAGATTAGAGATGCCCAGCCTGTATTCTGATATACAGAAAACCACAGGAATCAGTGTTACAGCTAAGCTATTTTTACGAGCCAAAGTACTGCCACCACGTGATAATCACATTATGTAATTCATTTAACTACCTGTTTTTTTGTTTTGTTTTTTTTTGTGGTACTGGGGATTGAACTCAGGACCTTGGGCTTGTGAGGCAGGCACAGTGCCACTGAGCTAAATCCCCAGCCCACATTAACTACCTGTTTTGAAACTGCGCTGTTAACCAGGGATGGTGACACATTTATAGTCCAAGCATGCAGAAGGCTCAGGGAGGAGGATCACAAATCACAATTTACACAGTGAATTGCTGTCTTCAGCCTGGGCAATTTAATAACTTGGCAAGCTCCTGCTTCATAAACAAAAATTTTTTTTAAAAAGCGGGCTGAGGATGAAGCCCAATGTGAAGGCCCTGGGTTCAATCCTTAGTACCACCAAAAACAAAAAACAGCTGAAGGGGAGAGGGTGCAAAGAATCATATTATTTGAAATTTTTGCATAAAAATTTTCAGACTTTAGTAATATTTTTGAAAATCCAAACTAAGAGTGACCGTTGCCAATTTGTGAATTTTTTTGGGGGGGGGTACCAGGGATTGAACTCGAGACCTTGTGCTTACGAGGCAGGCACTGGAACCACTGAGCTAAATCCCCAGCCCAAAAGGATCGTTTTATGTTGTTGTTATTTGTTTTATTTTATTTTTTTGGTTCCAGGGATTGAACTTGGGTCCTTGTGCTTTCAAGACAGGTGGTGGAACCACTCAGCTAAATCCCTGGCCCATTGTGAAATTATTTTTTAAGAAATCCTCTAAATACCTGGTCAAATGGGCTAGAAAAATAATGCATATTAAATCTTTCTTACAGAGTTACGATATACAGAAAATGTATTATTAAAGATCGACTTTTAAAATTTTTTAAAACTTTTTTTAAAAAAACACCATGTATTATTAAAAACAAAGAAAAATCTTTTTTCCGTTCTCTTGCCAATTTAAAATCTCCCCAGAACAGTATTCTCATAAATGCCAAGTTTGAGAAATTTTTTGTTGCTTTAATAAAGCAAACCATACTGGGGTATAAATAACAGGTTTCACCTTCTCATTTTATTCTTTTTTTTTTTTTGGTACTGGGGATCGAACTTGGGTCCTTGCGCTTGCACAGCAGGTGGCGAAACCACTAAGCTAAATCCCCAGCCCTTTCTTTTGGTTTTTTGAGATAAGGTCTTGCTATGTAGTTCAGGCTTGTCTTAAACTCACTATGTTGCCCAGGCTGGCCTCAAACTCATGGTGATCCTCCAATCTTAGCCTCTCAAGTGCTGGGATTACAGACATGCACCACTATGCCCAGCTATTTCCCTTTTCTGAGTGTATCTGACAAATGGATGGAATAAATGAGGATATACTTTACTACAATGGGATACTATAATACTATACTTTACTCTATTATAAACCAAGAGATCAGGGAGTTCCCATACCTCTTCCCCCACTACTTCTGAGAGGCTGCTCATTCCTAAATGAGTGCATTATTGTTATGGCTGTGTCTAGATGTCCCCGCAAAGCCTCATGCAGTCCTAGGTGAGGTTTTTCAGAGTAACTGGATCTAGAGTGTGTGATGCTAGGACTGATTCATGGTGCAGTGCTAAGGTTAAGGATGCTGGGATTAAGGGTGTGATAAAATAGAAGGAACAGAAAGAAAGCTGCCATTGTCACTGCTGGTCAGTTGCTTGCTATTGCTGTCTTCTGCCCGCCATGGACTGTTTCTCCTCTGTGATGCCCCTTTGCCTTGGAACCAGCCAACTATGAACTGAAACCTCTATAAACTATGAGTCAAATAAACCTCTCCTCCCTTAACCTGTGGGTATTGTCCATTTTGTCTCAGCAAGGACAAAAATCACTAAGACAATCAACTACTTATCAAACTATTCTAAGACTAGCTGGTTTAATATAAGTTTTTAATAATACCATACCTGCTGTAAAGCTTTCAAATCAATTTTCTGACCTTCTATCTTCGAATAAAATTCATCCACGGCCTTATTTAAAAAGAGAAAAAAACTAGCTTTAAAAAAATACGGTCTCTACTTCAATTTGCATACACAGAATGTAGCCTACTTGTTTCATAATGCTATTCAAAGAACTTGAACAGATTTCCAGTAAATTTATTATGCAGCTAAACAGTATCAAAAATCAAATTTCAAGCTGGGGATTTAACTCAGTGACACTGCACCTGCCTCCCAACAGCAAGGTCCTGAGTTCGATCCCTGGTACCAAAAAAAAAATCAAATTTCAGGGCGAGGGATTTAGTTCAGTGGTACTGCACCTGCCTTACAAGTGCAAGGTCCTGAGTTGGATTCCTCATACCAGAAAAAAAAAATCAAATTTCAGCCAGGCATGGTGGCCCATGCCTGTAATCCCACACTCAGGAGGCTGAAGCAGGAGGATTGCTGCAAGTTTGAGGCCAGTCTGGGCTACATAGTAAGTTCAAGGCCAGCCTGAACTATATAGTGAGACTGTATCAAAAAGAAAAAATAAAAATTAAAAAAATCAAATTACATTGAAATCTTTGGTCCTTCATTTTGAAATAAAGTGGCAACAACTGTTTCCAGAAGCTATATCTGTAACTCCATTGACCTTCAATGCCCAGATTCATAGTGATTGTGAAGAATATTTTTGATTTCTCAATGAAAGCAAGCTGACAGAAACTTAACAGTGCATATAATTCTGATGCTAACTATCTGATTAAAAAACAGAAACAGAAAACCCACCTTGTCAAATGATTCAAATTCTATATATGGACATTGAGAATGTTGGGAAAACAAGAAAGGATGAAATTCCTCATACCTGTAAAATATATTTATTACATCACATTCAAGAACATTAATAAATACCCAAAGCAAATTGACCCATGCCTACATGCTTACGTGAGTATGTCTTCAACTGGTTTATCTATTTCCAGGCTTGGTTTTATTTCTCTTTTCTGGATGATATACCCCTACAAAAATCCAATATTAAAATTAATTTTGTTCATAATTAACAAAGATCTATTCTTCCTGTCTGATACTAATTTAATTTTTTATAAGTAAAGAAATACCTGGAATAGAGAAGGAAAACATTTATAATTTTTAAAATGTCTATTAGAGGGCTACAAATCACCTAATTTTTAAAAACTGCTGGTAAATTAAAATATGCTTCTTTGTCTAAAATCAATTCAAGAAGACATTCTCAATCTTCAACTTTTCTGAAATGCTGATACTGACTGACATTGTACTTTCTATAAAAAAATAAGAAACAAGGGCTGGGGGTATAGTACGATGGTGGTAAAGCACTAGCCTAGCACATGCCAGGAGCTGGGTCTAATTCTCAGCACCAGCACTTCAAAAAACAAGAGCAGGGGGGTGGCGGGGGGATTTAGCTCAGTGGTTTCACCACCTGCTGCGCAAGTGCAAAAGCGCAAGCCGAGTGCCCAAGCCGAGTGCCGAGTTCGATCCCCAGTACCAAAAAAAAAAAAAACAAGACCCGGGGATGGTGGTGTACACCGTAATCCAGCACTTGGGAGGCTGAGGCAACAGGATCGCCATGAGTTCAAACTCAGCCTGGTCTACATAGTGAGTTCAAGGCCAGCCTGAACTATAAATCCAGAACTTATCTCAAAAACAAAACGAATAAACAAAAATTACAAACCAACAGTAATTTTAAAAAAAGAAAAACCTACCCTGAGGCTAGAGATGTACCTCAACAGTATTTAACATGCACAAGGCCTTGTGTTTAGCCAGGAATGGTGGTGCACACCTATAATCTCAGCACTCAGGAGCCAGAGACAGGAGGATCACCTTGAGTTTGAGGCCAGCTGGGGCTAGTGAACTCAAGCCCAGCCTGAACTACATGCCAAGACCCTGTCTCAAAAAAAAAAAAACAAGGGCTGGGGATTTACCTCAGTGTGCCAGGCTTGCCTGGCAAGCTCAAGGTCCTGAGTTTGATCCCCAGTATGGGGTGGGGGGACAGGACAGGACAGGATAGGACTCTCAGCTCAAAAAAAACCCCAAAAACAAGTAGTACCAAAAACTAAAAAAACCCCCAAAAAACAAAAAACAAAAACAAAACCCAAAACCTACTACTACTCTGGAATAAGCATATTACAGATACAAATTTTCCAAACTAGAAAAATTCAATGTACATATATTGATCCTCTAATGAACACTTAATATGTTTCCAAATAAACCACAACAATATACAATAAGTACACATGGTGTTACCTTTCCATGGAAGTTGGATGTTGTTTTCATATAGTCTTCTGCCTTCTGCATACAATCAAGCACTTTTTCAATATCTGAGAATTAAAAAAAAGAAGTTCCAATCAAGTGTCAACTAAACATTCTTAACCATGCAGAAAAACAGAGAAGTATGAAATATAAAGTGCTCAAGAAAAAATATTTTTTCATGTCCCTAATTGGTTTACATAATGGCCAGCCTATTACTGAATCTTATCTTTCCTTTTCTTTTCCTAAATTCCCACATATATTTTGGTCCACCTCTGGATTCTTTATTCTGTATGTTGCTTCCCTAAAAGGTTACCAGATTTTTGTTTGCTTGTTTTTTGCAACAGTGGGGATTAAACCCAGGGCCTCACAAAAGATAGGCAAGTGTTCTATCACTGAGCCCTACATCCTTGGCCCTTTTTATTATTGCTATTCTTATTATTCTGCACACTGGAGATTAAACCCACAGCATCATAAAAACCTAATTCAAGGGGCCAGGGATTTAGCTCAGTGGTTCCAGCGCCTGCCTCGCAAGCGCAAGGTCCTGAGTTTGACCCCTGGCACCAAAAAAAAAACAACAAAAAAAACACCTAATTCAATCATACAACCACACCAAAGTAGCACAGAAATTCAAATGCGTGAATAACACTATTTCTAGCATCACCCCATGTCCTAAGTCCAAAGGGTAATAATTCAACTTCTCAGAATTACAACTGCCCCAAGTGCAGTAACCAGTCCAAAAATGTAGAGCATGGAAAGGGAAAATAATCTAAAGTCAAAAGGTATGAAGGCAGATCAAGAGATTGAACTGTAGGGGCCGGGGATTTAGCTCAGTGGTGCTGCTGCCTGCCTCACAAGCACAAGATCCTGAGTTTGATCCCTGGTAAAAAAGATTGAACTGTATATTACTAGGGATAAAGCTCCACACTAGAAAAGACATTAGGAATACCCGCAGGTGTAGGACACTCATAGGTCAAATGTGTTTAAATGTAAAAACTACCTATTATTGGGCTCGGGATTTAGCTCAGTGGTTTTGCCGCCTGCTGCACAAGCGCAAGGACCCGAGTTCGATCCCCAGTACCAAAAACAAAAAAACAAAAAAACCCTATTATTATTTGATTAGAAATTCATCTTTTTTTTTAAAGGGGAAAGGTTTATTTGGCTTACAGTTCATAGAGGTTTCAGTATATAGTTGGCTGGCTCCAAGACAGAGTGGCACATGGCAGAGGGGCATCGCAGAAGAGAAACAGTTCAGGGCAGCAAAAGTAACAAGCAGGAGACAAGCCTCTTTCTGACCCTTATACTGTTTCCAGGCTACTGGGATTAGGGCAGCGTCAAGCCAACAATGGACTTATTTAGTAACCACATACTCTAGATTCAGCCACCTCTGAAAAAAAAGCCCCACCTACAATTGCATGAAGCTTTGGGGGAACATCTGAACACAAGCCGTAACATTACTCCCCTTACCCCCAAAGACTCATGCATATCCCTTAATGCAAAAAAAGCATTTAGTCCATCTCTAAGAGTTGCCAAAGTCCTAATCGTTTCAGCATTGCTGAAAAGTCCAAGTCCAAAGTCTCCTCTGAGATTTAAGGCAAACTCTTAGCTACAAGCCCAGTTCATAGAGGGTTCAGTCCATAGCTGGCTGGTTTCAAGGCAGTGGCACATGGCAGAAGGAAAGCAACAAGTAAATTCACCATTTTAAAAAAGGAATAAATGGGGGCTTGGGGTGTAGTTCTGTGGCAGAGTGTTTGCCTAAAATATTTAAGGCCCTGGGTTTGATTCCCAGCACCACTTGGACACATAAAAGAAAGCAAGTGGAAATGGACAAAACTTGCACTACAAAGACATACCTTTGCTTTCAAGTTTTTCATCCACTTTGACATTGCCAGAGAATCCATTTTCTATAAGGCAGTGCTCAAGGAGAGCTGGTCCATAGGCTACAAAAGCAGAGGAAATTGTTTTTAGTATTTTCCTATAACACTGAATATTAAAAAACGTATGTTTATATTCCCACAAGAGGGGCGGGAATTTAGTTCAGTGATTCCAGCGCCTGTCGTGCAACCACAAGGTCCCACGTTTGATCCCTGGTACCACAAAAAAAAAAAAATTCCCACAAGAATAGTGTACTCCATAAAAACAGCTAGTAAAAATAAAACTAAGTTTACTTATTTTGAATTGTTATTAGAAATAACAACTGAGGGGCCGGGGATTTAGCTCAGTGGTTCTGCCACCTGCCTCAAAAGCACAAGGTCCCGAGTTCGATCCCCATACCAAAAAAAAAAAGAAATAACAAATAACAATTGAAGTAGTTTCAGACATTTGAGATTATAATAAACAGAGAAATCAGTGCACATTATAGGAATTTAACAGCACTCAACACTTATGAAAAAAGATTATAGCAAGGCATGGTGGCTCATGACTGTAATCCTAGCACTCTGGGAGGCTGAGGCAGGAAGACAGTGAGTTTAAGCCTAGCTCATGCAACCAACTCAGCAACCTAGGCCCTGTCTCAAAAACAAAACCAAAACAATATATATATTATATATACATATGATATAAATATAAAATGGAGCTCAGTGTAAAGGCACCAGGTTCAATCCCCATATTATCAAAAAAAAAAAAAAAGAAACCAAGACATGAGGGGATTTATTCCTGGAATACAAGGTTTGTTTAGGAGTGATTGGTGTGTTGATTAAAAAATGACCAAGAGGGGCCGGAGATTTAGCTCAGTGGTTCCAGCACCTGCCTCACAAGCGCAAGGTCCTGAGTTCGATCCCCGGTGCCAAAAAAAACAAAAACAAAAACAAAAACGACCAAATGGCTTTAATAAACATTTCTCAAAAGAAGACATGGCCAAGAAGTATGTTTTTTAAAAAGCGCTCAGCCCTACTAATCATCAGGGAAAATACAAATCAAAACCACAATAAAATATCACCTCAATCCAGTAGGAATGAGTATTATCAAAAATAAAGACAGGGCCGGGGATTTAGCTCAGTGGTTCCACCGCCTGCCTCATAAGCACAAGGTCCTGAGTTCGATCCCTGGTACCAAAAAACAAAAACAAAACAAAAAAGAATAAAGATGTAAGTGCTGGTAGGGATGTGGAAAAAACTGCTTTCTCAGAATACTACAGCTAACACTGAAGTACTAATAACATACTCTGCACAACTTTTAAATAAAATCTGATACAAAGAGTTCAAACTTTATGTGGTATAACTTCTTAGGGCTGGAGATGTAGCTCAATGACAGGCCTACTATCCAGGGGGCCCTGGGTTTAATGCTTAGTACTAAAGGCAAAACAAAACAAAAAACTTTTGGCTCCTTGAAAACAAATTCTTACTTAAGAGATCATTTAAAAATCCTCATTCAAATTTTCAACCAGAATATAGCTATGTTTCTGGAAAAAAAAAAAACATTATCTTGCAAACATTTCCTCATTATATGCAGGATTACTCACGAAGTAATGGGTTAAGAACTCTCTTCAGTAATTCTCCCTTAGGTGCACTGGCTATTACTTCAGTCAATCTGTGAAAAAATTTGGCATCTCTTACTACCCTATATGTAATAAACCTTACACCAGCATTCCCATCCACACTACTTTCAATTGCTTCAATGTCACCTGAACTTTACAATCCCCTGAAATATAACACAGATCAGTCTCTTTTATAGGTGAGAAAATGGGTCATAAATCTAATTTATTGAAGATTAGTAGGTTCCTGGGCCAGGGATTTAGCTGTGTGCTTCGTCTGCCTGGCAAGCACAAGGTCCTGAGTTTGATCCCCAGTACCAAGGGAAAAAAAAAAAGTAGTAGGTTCCAGAACAGCAGCCTGGGACTTCAATCCAGGTTTTCTAAGAGAAATCAGTAATTTTTCAAATAAGTCACAAACCTTAGCATCAATGTGCCCACATATGAGTGACATGAAAGAGACACTTTTATATGAAAGTTAAATGGCATTTGTGAATCGTGCCATAGCTTAACATCTGAATAACACCTGAAATGGCTTTACCTAACTAACCAATTAATAAAAACTCTTCCCCTCTCTCCTCCTACTGGGGATTAAACTCAGGGCCTGAACACTGGGCTACATCTTCAGTCCCCACTCCTCCCCCTTTTGAGACAGGCTCTCGATAAAGCTGTTGAATTGCCAAGGCTGTGCTTGAATTTGTGATCCTCCTGCCTCCACCTCCCAGAGCAATGGATTACAGGCATGCACCACCATATCTGGCCGAGAACTCCTACTCCCGTAGATCAATGTGGCCCCGATTAGCTGCATCAGCATTACCAGAGAACTTGTTAGAAATGCAAATTCCTGGGCCCTACACTAGATCAATTAAATTAGCAAAGACAGCCAATCTAGAACTTAACAAGCCTTTCAGGTAATTCTGATGCATGCTCAACTTTGAAGACTTCTACGGTAGACTAATAGTCAGCGCAGCCTTCATTACCACCTTAACTTATCCTACTTCTCAAGTAAGCTAGAATTTCTATCTGCCTTTGAACTCTGCCCAAAATACAATATATGTCTTCTCAGAGAATAGCTAAAGTATCCCCTCACTTTACCAAAAAAATAAACATCTGAAGTAACCCAAAACTCAGTTTTAAAAAACACATTTTCAGCTGAGCATGGCAGCATACACCTGTATTCCCAGCATTCATAAGGCTGAGGCAGGAGGATCACCGAAACTTTGAGGCCAGCGTGAGGTATATAGCGGGTTCAAGGCCAGAATGAACTAATATAATGAGACCTTGTCTCAAAAAAATAAATAATGGCCGGGGATTTAGCTCAGTGGTACTTGCACCTGCCTCACAAGGTCCTAAGTTCGATCCCCAGTACAAGAAAAAAGAAAAATAAATAAATAACCAACCAATCAACCAACCAACCACATTTTCTACTCCCAAATCAGGTTTAATTGTTTACATACATATTTATTTCAAGCAGTCTAAATTTCTTACCCAACTAAACAAAATATTTATGACGGTTTTTCATATTCTGAAGTATGACCTGTTTTACTTTTTAAAACAGTCTGAAATGAGCTTATAAACAAAAGGTGTTACCTTTCCAAAGTAAGCAGAGGTTCAGCAGCTCTAGCATGATCCACTGGATAGCGTTCACGAACAGCAAATTTAACATCATCTGCCTCATCAGTTCGAAACCTTAGGATATTTAAAATCAAGTACTCATAATCTGTAAGAATAATGTTTCCCTGCAATAGAGTAAAATACAATTTAATGCTTTCCTAAATCTGTCTTCAAACTTTTGAAAAAGTGAGAAAGAGGTCTGGGTGTGTGGCACATGCCTAGAATCCTGGCTACTCAGGAGGCTGAGGCAAGAGGATAGTGAGTTCGAGGCTAGCTGTTGATACTCTATCCCCAAAAGAAAAAAAGTGTAGTTAAAGTCACAAATATGAAATTACAAAACAAAAGCACCATAGTTATATCAAGTGCTCCTTGTAACTGCCTGGCCCAGACTGTGAAATCATACAGACAAATTTTGAAGACTCCAAGTTTGAAACACTGAGGGAATCTAGAGCAACTTTAAACTCAGTGTCTGAGTATACTGCAGAAGTGACTACCAGGTAAGAGAAGGATGGTAACCCATTAACACCTTGGTGATCACCACCTGGGCTTACTGATTCCCATGAGGCAGGATGCAAACACAGGCTTATTAAGAGAAACAGAACAGGTGTCTTCCAGAAATCAAGCAAAAAATTATGCTATTTTCACCTACAACCAAGCTATCTCCTTTTTGGCGGGTGGGGGTACAAGGTCTCACTATGTTGTTGCAGGGGGTCTCAAATCTGTGGGATTACTCAATCCTCCTGCCTCGGCCTCACAAGAGCTGGAACTTCAGGCATGCACTACATGCTAGGCTGCAATTTATCTTTTAATAGTTTTGGCTTGGCACAATGGCATACACCTGTAGTCCAACATTTGGAAGGTTGAGGCAGGAGGATTGCCAAGAGTTCAAGGTCATCCTGGGCTGTGTAGTGAGTTCAGGGCCAGCCTGAACTACAAATCGAGACCTTGTCTCAAAAAACCAAAGAAGGAAAAAAAAAGAAAAGAAAAATGCTGATAATGTTTAAATATTTAAGCTGAGTATGGTAGCATGCCTGAGTATGCCTGTAAACACAGCACTTGGAAGGATGAGGCAGGACTGCTGGGAGTCCCAGGCCAGCCTGAACTATACCACCAGAGCCTGTCTCAAAAACAAAATTAATTATTTAAAAAAGAGCAAGACAGAAAAACTGTGAAAGTGGATAGCTTATGCAGGCAAAAAATAAATTATGTGCTACACATTTAGAATTAAAGACCTAACTTCAAGGCATGGTATGTTGGTGCACACTTATAAATGTAGCACTTGGGAGGCTGAGGTAATAGGATTGAGATGAGGCCAGCTTGGGTTACAGAGTTCCAGGCCAGCCTGAACGACATAGAGAGACCCTGTCTCAAAACAAAACAAAAGATGTTAACATTAAGAAAAAACCAGGAAGGGCCGGGGATTTAGCTCAGTGGTTCCACCGCCTGCCTTGCAAGCGCAAGGACCCAAGTTTGATCCCCAGTATCAAAAAAAAAAAAAAAAAGAAAAAGAAAAAACCAGGAGAACAGTACACAGCAATTTTCTGTTATCTTTGCAATTTTTCTGTGAATTTAAAATTATTTCTAAATTTAAAAAGTGGTTTAGATTTTTTTTAAAAATTACACAAATTATGCCAATCAAGGAATTTTTACAAATTATGATAGGCATTTTATGATGGTTATAGGTTATAGGATATGCTTTTTTTTTTTTTTTTTTGTGGTACCGGGGATCGAACTTGGGACCTTGCGCTTGCCACACAGGCACCGGAACTACTGAGCTAAATCCCTGGCCCTGCATTTTTTTTTTTAAGGATATGCATTTTTGATAGGTAGTCTATCGTAGTTTTTTAGTTTTTTATTTTTATTTTTTTGAGGCAGTGTCTCAATATGTAGCTCAGGGTGAGCTTAAATTTACAGCAATCCTCCTGCCTCAGCCTCCCAAATGCTGGGACCACAGGTGTGCGCCACAACATCTGGCCTCTACTATATTTTTTGATCAGTATTCTATTTATCTTTGTAAACCATGTGACCATCATCAAATACCCACATAAAGAGCTTTGCTGTTTATATGTATTTTGTTTGTTTGTTTTTTGGTACCAGGGAATGAACTCGGGTCCTTGCGCTTGCGAGGCAGGAGGCAGAACCACTGAGCTAAATGCCCAGCCCCAAGATATGTATTTTTGATAGGTAGTCTACTGTGTTTTTTGATATTCTATTTTTTTTTTTTTTTTTGGTACCAGGGATCGAACTCAGGACCTTGCAGTTTCGAGGCAGGCATGGTGCCACTGAGCTAAATCCCCGGTCCTTGCTGTTTCTTTTTTCCCATTTTTCCCCCAGCCCTCTATTTATCTTTTTTTAAAAAAACCATATAATCATAATCAAATATCCCTATGGAAGAGCTCTGTTGGAGATAGGAGTAGTGGCATACACTTGTAATTTCAGCACTCAGGTGGGTAAAGCAGGAGGGTCATGATTTCGAGTCTAGTTGGGGCTGCACAGCAAGACCCTTTCTCAAAACAAACAAAGGGGGCTGGGGATGTAGCTCAGTGGTTCCACCGCCTGCATCGAAAGTGCAAGGACCCAAGTTCAATCCCCGGTACCAAAAAAACAAAACAAAAACAAAGAAAGAAGGGGGGGATTTAGCTCAGTGGTTCCACTGCATGCCTTGCAAACACAAGGCCCCGAGTTCAGTACCCAGTACCAAAACAAAAACCAACCGAAGAGCTGTGTTGAATTAAGTCAGACAATGACAAGTATCGAAAAGGACGTAGGGTTAACAGGACACTCAACAATGGAAAAAATATTGTGTTGGACATCATGAGCATTTCAAATGTTATACCGAATAAAAGAAGGCTGACCCAATGATTCTATTCCTTTACCCCTTGCCTCAAATTTAACTTACCCTATCATAGAGCTCAATGATTAAGTGATAAGCAGCTTCATCACTTCCAAACTGAAAATCTACAATTCTATCCACTCCAAGCTGTTTTGCACTGACTAATCTCCGACTCTTCAAATGTTTTCGGCACTAGCAAGAAATAAAAGAAAAAAGCATTTATGTAGTAAAAGTAAATCCTTAACTACTTGGTACTTATTTTTTAAGACATTATTATTTTCATTACCATCAGGAAAAATGCTTAAACGGCAATAATGGTTTGGTTTTGGTTTTTTTGGTACTGGGGATCGAACTCAGGACCTTGCGCTTAAGAGGCAAGTGACAGAACCACTGGGCTAAATCCCTGGCCCCTAAAGGCCAATAATGGTATAGTCATAAAAGTTGTCATATAATCATCAAAGGAAAAATTTTATTCTAGATGAGTACTAGCTCAGAAACAGTATTTTATATTTCATTTTTAAAAACAATGGAAGACCTATAGTGAAATATACTTTGCTGCTTTATATGACTGGTAAATGTGTGCCCTGATGACAGCATTTTAAAAATATATATACATATATAACATACTACATATACATAACATACATTACATATATATATATATGGTGTGTGTGCACATGTGTGGTACTGGATCAAACAAACCCAGGGCCTCAGGAATACAAAACAGGCACTGACAGCTGGGGATTTTAGCTCAGTGGTTCCGCTGCCTGCCTCGAAAGTGGAAGGTCCCAAACTCAATCCCCAGTACCAAAAAAAACAAACAACAAAGCAGGCACTGAGCTATATTCCTAACCCTCCCCACTTCTTTAAAGTCTCTAGGCCAATCTCTCTCTTTTTTTTTTTTCTTCCTTCAGTACTGGGGATTGAACTCAGGACCTTGTACTTTCAAGGCAGATGGGACACCATTGAGCTAAATCCTTGGCCCTATGCTAATCTCTTTTTAAGTATCCAAATTTCCTTTTGTCTGTTTCACTTGTGTTCCAAATTAATTGATTTCTACCTCTTCAGATACAAACAGTATCATGAGCCTATGACCCTCTTTTAGTCACCCAACTTACATCCAATTAACCTCTATTTCCACATTCTTTATTAATATAACTCAAACAGAATTTTCCTGGTACTTAAGCCTTTGATTAATCTATTTCATATCCAATACAATAACTACCATTTACCACTCTTTATTAAATCCCATTCCTCCTATGACTCTTCTATTATTTTTTTTTTTTTTTTTTTGGTATCGGGGATCGAACTCCAGACCTTGCACTTTGGAAGCAGGCGGCAGAACCAGTGAGCTAAATCTCAGGCCCTGATTCTTTTATTATTAAAATTAGTGCCAGGCATGGTGGCATATACCTACAGTCTCATCACTCTAGGAAGCTGAGGCAAGAGGATTGCAAATTTGAGCCCAAGCTGGCCAACTTAGTGAAAACCTGTCTCAAAGTAAAAAAAAAAAAAAAAAAAAAAGGACTGGGGATATAGCTCAGTGAAAGCAAAGACCCTGAGTTCAATCCCTAGTCATGGGGGCAGGGAGCCTGAGCAACTTAATGAGATTCTTCTTCAAAATAAAAAATAAAAAGGGGTGGGAATGTAGCCCAGTGACAGAGTACTTGTCTAGCATACATGAGCCCCTGGATTTAATCCCTAGTACCACAAAAATAAATAAACACATTAAACTCAAACACATATGATTTGGTAAATATCTATTGTTTTAGATTACATGTAACATCCTTCAGCACAAATATTTAAGTATAACATGAACCAGTAACAAGACTACCCTGTGGCCTCTAAAAACAATCTTACAATTATTTTTCTTCTTCCCTTCCTTCCTTTCTTGCATTATGGTGGATTGAACCCAGAGTCCTTGCAGTACTTCTAAGATAGGATCTTATAAATTGCACAGGTAGGACTTGAACTTGTGATTGCCCTCCCCAGTGTTGGACTTCAGGTATTTGCCCCTAAGGTTGACTTGTATTTTTAATTTGAAAGAAAGCTTAGTGAAGTGCACATCTATAACCTGAGCCCTCAGATGGCTGAGGCAGGAGGGTCAAGACCTCAAGGCCAGCATGGGCTACATAACAAGATCAAGGGGCCTGTACTACATAATAAAACACTTTCTCAAAAAATGGGGAAAAAAGGTAGATGGACTTCTGCAATCCCAGCACTCTAGAGGCTGAGGCAGGAGGACTGCTACAAGTTCTAGGCCAGCCTGAGCTACATAGTGAGTTCAAGGACAGCCTCGGAATATATGAGATCCTGTCTCAAAAAAACCTGAAAACAAAAAGGATAAGAAAGACTCCTTAGTCAAGATCAAAATAATGCTTTACGACTCAAATTCAAGGTAAAATTTTCAAGAAAACTTCCTTTTAAAAAATTCCCATAAGTAGGGCCGGGGATTTAGCTCAGTGGTTCCGCTGCCTGCTTCGAAAGCACAAGGACCTGAGTTCAATCCCCGGCACCAAAATTAAATAAATAAATAAAAAATAAATTCCCATAAGTAGCACACAAATTCATTTTTAAAATTAATGTGAACCCTACACAGAAGGGAGATGGAACTCAGAAGTATAACACTTGCTGAGCATGTACAAGGCCCTAGGTTTTATCCCTAGCAGAAAAAAAAAGAAAAAAAAATTCATACCAACCCTTTCAAAATTAGTAAGTTCTTTCCAGGTCTTATAATTCAAATTAACTTATATTATCATTTTAGGGCCGGCGATTTAGCTCAGTGGTTCTGCTGCTTGCCTCCCAAGCATAAGGACCCGAGTTCAATCCCCAGTACCAAAAAAAAAAAAAACCAAAAAGCAAAATTCTCATTTTTATACGCCTATATATTTAGACATATAAGACTTTTCAGGCCTGGGGTTTTAGCTCAGTGGTTCCAGCACCTGTCTCGCAAGCGCAAGGTCCCGAGTTCGATCCCCAGTACCAAAAAAAAGGAAAAAAGAACTGCTCGGGCTGGAGATTTAGCTCAGTGGTTCCAGTGCCTGCCTCGAAAGCGCAAAGTCCCAAGTTCGATCGCCGGTACCAAAAAAAAAAAAAAGACATATAAGACTTTTCAAACTATCTAGAATAAACACTCTTCCCTTCCTTAATAGTTTTGTTTTTGTTCTTGGTACCGGGGATCGAACTCAGGACCTCCTTAGTTTTTTGTTTTTGGTACCAGGGATCGAACATGGGTCCTTGGGCTTGCACAGCAGGCGTCGAAATCACTGAGCTAAATCCCCAGCCCCCTCCTTAGTAGTTTTTAAAGTGGCTTATATTAATTTCTTTTTGAAAAAAACCCTCACCTCCCAGAGTGCTGGGATTGTAGGCTTGTACCACCATGTCTGGCTCAAAGTGATTTTTTTTGTTGTTTTGCAGTGAGTGCTGAGGATTGAACCCATGGCCTCATATATGCTAAGCAAGTGCTCTACTTTTGAGCTACATTCCCCAGCCCAAGATTTGATTTCAACAGTGATCTACATACAGGATTTTTGTTTGTTTTTGCATGCCAAGCAAGGGCTGTATCACTAAACAGTACCCCAAACCTAGAGTTGTCTTTAAATCTCCTAGAGGAAAATTTACAATTTGAGTTTCCCAGGAATACTTTTAGTACCAAAAAGAAAGTTAAAATGAAGATAAAAGGCATCCTTGAAAGAACAGAGTGCCACACCACAGAAAGGTAGGAAGGGATTCTCTATCATGTAAGAACAGGTGGATGCAAAGCTTGTTTTGTTTATTTCCCTATTAGCAGCTTGGTGAAACACAATCTGCTCAGTGCCACAAAGGTATAGTTGGCATCCTTTCAAAAGTTCCAGCCTACCCTTGGCATCTTAGTGACTTAGCAAGACCTTGTCTCAAAATGAAAAATAAAAAAGGACTAGGACTAGGAATATAGCTCAGTGTGGAGACCCTGAAGTGAAAAACAGATAATGACTAAATAATATTATTGTCATTGAGCATTTCAATAAAATACAGATTGGATAAAGGATACAATTCAGAAAAGTGAGCTCTAGGAGATAAAACTAAGGGGAAAATGGTGGGAAGGAAGGCAGATCACAGAAAGCCACCAATGCCAGGAAATAACGTGAATTCAGAAATCAGAGAACCAAATAAGATGAGATAATTAATAAAAATGATGCTTCAGAACTGTTTTGGTGGACCATGGTGCACTACGATTAAAGGATTGTAAGGTTGAGATAAAAGCCTGAACTAGAATGGTGACTGTGGGAACAGAAAGACTTGGAACTCAAGAGGATGTGAAAGAAAATAGAGAAAAGTCAATAAACACCTACTTTGTTCATCCCATTAACTGCTCCCTGTACCTTTATTTTATTCATAACAAGAAAAACCAAACAGTTTAAAACCCAATTGTTAATGATCTACCACAGGCCTTACAATTTAGCTTCAAAGATAACTTCGAATTTACCTTCATGGCAAAACTAGACGGCATCATATTCTTTGGCCATTCAAATTCTGTTGTATGAATTCGTATGCCAGATTCAAGTAAAAGTGTAGCTTTAAAGTCTGGTCTGTGGATGAAGAAAGTCAAATTTTTCTTAAGACATTTGCCAAAGCTTACTCTGCGAAAAAGATCTAATATGTAACTTAAATAAATCAATTATCTCAGACTTTATTACCAAAGGTAAGTCAAACCTATAAATTTTTCTTACTTTTGCAGACGAATAAGATATGTCTTATTATCCACATCATAAACATTGTTTACTCTCATTCCTAGCAGGCTGCAAAAAAAGAAATATGTAACAAATTACACTACAGTTTGAAACATGAAACTCTTTGAAAAAAAGCTTAGTGAAACGAGATCTTCAGCTGAGGATAGGGACGCAGAGTAGGTTAAGTGTAACCATTTAAGTACAAAAGTGGTCTATCAGCCCCAGGAACATCGTACAGTGCCTTGCGTTTTTGAAACGACTCAATCTTTTTTTTTTTTTAAAGGAAGCAGTAAAATCTATTCCAATTACTTCATTACAAGGGAAAAGATAAACGAGGCCCCAGGAAGTATGACAGCAGGCTGACAGACCCAAATCCGGGTCTCAGTCCAAATCAACTAATCCCAACCTAAAACAGCAATTCCCTCACTCTTTGGGGGTGAGGAGTGTGAGGTGTTGAAGAAGCCAGGCCTCCAGTCCGGACACATCCGGAACAAATGACCACTCTGCCGTCTGCAGTTTTACCAAACGCTTGCTGCCGGACCCAAGTGACTCGGGCCAACAAAGCGACAGAGCTGCGACCGCGGGACATGCGAGCTGGCGACACCGGGAGTGGAAGGGTGGAGGACGCGATCCCTGGGCCCCCAGGTATCCCGAGGGCAGCGGCGAAGACGCCACGCGCGCGCGCCCACCCAGGCCTAACCAGGTCCACAGACGAACAGCGATAGGAGAAAACGGCAAGCCGGTCTGGTCTTCACCGTGAAGCCGCGGCTTCTGCCTCCTGCACTCCTCGCAAGAGACTGGTCACCTGTGGGACCCTACCTAGCGTTCAGCTCCGCAAGTACGGCGCGGAGGTCAATGGTGCTAAAGCGCGTCTTCATGGCGAGGCTGGAGCGTCTCTACCGCAGTTTTCTCCACTGCCAGATTCGACGCTGCTACTCTTCCGCGCAGGCGCATTTGCCCATCTACGGCCGCCCAGAGGACCCAATATTCCTTGAAGCGAACGTATACAAGTCATTTGCCTGAAGAATTTCGAAATCTACTGTGTTTTCATTACAGCAAAACAATTTGAAACCAGCCCAAACTGTTCTCTTGAATCTGCATCCTTTCGCTGAACACTTACGGACCAATCCTGCTGTTTTATTCCCTTGTGTTTGGGGATTCAAGCCAGCTTCCATAGTGACCCCCGCTGGTCCTAACAATCTTATGCTGGGACCACGGGAAGAATTTCCCCAGCTGGGGTGAAGGGCTCAGGGTGGAACAGCAACGTCTGTCCGCTGCCTTTCTCGGTCGGGAGTCTGGAATTTGAAATAAGGAAGTGGAACTGTTTCTTTCGTCCTAGAACGGCCTTCCACGGTCAAGGAGCCCTCAAAGCGAAGTTCCTACGTCGAGGGGTCCTGCTGTCCGCGTGGGCCGTGGGATTCTCATTCAACTCTGTCTTCGTGGCCACGAGACGAATCGCGGTGTCCAGGATGGGGCCGGGGTTTCCTACGTGCTTGGCACCGTGAATATTGAGTTGTTTCACTAGATAATGGGGAAGTAAGGCAAAAACAAGACAAGATTTCTCACTGTGGGGAGGGTGTGGAGTGAGAGCGTAACGAAGTAAACTGTTGTTCAAGAATATGAATTCGGAACTTTTCCTTCTCTTAGGGATGGATGCGTGGAGGAAAGGCTACTTTTAGGTGAGAACGCAAAAGAGACAAGGTCTCACAATGTTGCCCAGGCTGGAGTACAGTGGCTATTCACAGGCGCGATCCCACTACTGATCAGCACGGGAGTTTTGACCTGCTCCGTTTCCGACCTGGGCCGGTTCACCCTTCCTTAGGCAACCTCGTGGTCCCCCGCTCCCGGGAGGTCACCATATTGATGCCGAACTTAGTGCGGACACTCGATCGGCATAGCGCACTGCAGCCCAGAACTCCTGGACTCAAGCGATCCTCCCACCTCAGCCTCCCGAGTAGCTGGGACTACAGGCGCGTGCCACCACGCCCGGCGACAGCCAGGCTACGCCGACCCGGAGGGAAGCCTGAGCCTGTGCGCTGCGTAGCTCGGCAACCAGACTTCCTAGGGTCAGGCGGCGACTCTGAGCGGAAAGGAAGAGGCAGGGTTTCAAACCTTGGGAGTTGTAGATGCAAAGCACGGTACTGTATTAGGTGGCACAGTAAGCCATATAGAATGGCTTTGAATTTGAAATCCACCATGTGGAGGATTTAAGGTAGACTGGAAGCCCAATTGATTCTAATCCATACTGTAAAAGTGATTGTATGAAAGATACTATGTTTAGCCCCAAAGGCCTTCGCAAAAGAATGGCTTTTTGGTTTTGTTTGCTCACATAAAAGCAGTCCATGTCAACCCCATACTGAAAGGGATAACACTCGAGTGCTTCTTTGAAACCCAGAAATTGCAGAGTTGCACAGTCCTGTAATCCTGCCTGAGGCAGGAGGATCCCAAGTTCCAGTTCAGCCCGGGCAAATTAGCAACTTAGTAAGGCTCTGTCTCAAAATAAAAAATAAAAATGACTGGGGATGTAGCTAAACGTGAAGACCTTGGGTTTAATTTTCAGTAGTGGAGGAACCAGAAACTGAAGTACACTATCGCAAAACTCTCACCACAGGGCCGAAAATGGGAAGGACGCCGATGTGAAGTTTTACATGCGACAATCACCCATGCACCAATTCACAGTTCTATACTCTCTGCCAAGGAAAATAGGTAGCAGAAGGCATATGCAAGAATGTATGAAAGGGTAGACTGACCTAAGAGTAAAGATTACAAGGGAACTTTGTTTGTTTTTGTTTTGTTTGTTTTTGTTTTGTTTTATTTTTGTGGTATCTGGAATCGAACTCAGGACCTTGCACTTTCGAGGCAGGTGAGGCACCACTGAGCTAAATCCCCAGCAAGGGAATTTCTTTATTTAATTTTGAATTCCATTATTCTACTCTTTTATAATTTCTGTATTTTAAGAAAATTCTGAACCAAAGATGCTTGAAGACTTGCAGAAAAAAGGAAGAGATATTAGGAGGTGACAAGTCATCTTCTAATTTCCAAAGAGAGGATAAAAATGAATATCTATACCCAGGCATGGTGATGTACACCTCTAGTCCCAGCCCTCAGGAGGCTGAGGCAGGAGGGTTGTCATGAGTTCAAAGCCAACTTGGACAACATAGTGAGTTCAAGGTCAGCCTGAACTACAGAGTGAGACCTTGTCTCAAAAACAAACAAAGAAAAAATGAATATCTATTTGACACCACCAAAAATTTAGAGGAGTTTCTTAATGGATGAGTTGTGGGCACCTACAGTTGTAATTCTCAGACTTGAGAGTACATTGAAAAATTCCAGCTATCACTGTAAGACTGTGCGCCTCACCAACCGCTCCGAAGAGCTGACTACAGTGAGGATCACCCGGGAGGGAACACACCGGACAAATTGAGAAAGTAAAACAGACCTTTATTAGTCTGGCCAGATGGCACCCTCCAAGCATCAAACTTAGAGAGGCACCCAGCTCAGAGTCTGAGGTCCTTTTATAGGGGTCGCAAGAGGGAACTTCGCAAGCAGCTGTACAGAAGCGGAATGTCCTGCTGTTAGAACATTTGTAAAACAATAGTTGATTAATTGTTGTTTCTAAGAGACTCTCTAAGGGGAGGAGGTTTCTAAGCTTCCTCCTTCTGAGTTCAGCTAAAGGGCAGGCAGGTGGGTCAAGCATCAATATGGAGTCTGTCTTGCTAACAAGGGTCCTTTAATCAACTCAACTTTGACAAAGGAGCCAACCATCCTCACTGGAGGAAAGATAGCCTCTTTAATAAACAGTGTTGGAAAAACTGGATTTCAACCTGCCAAAGACTAAAACTAGACCCCTATCTTTCACCATGCACTAAACTAAAATCCAAGTGGATTAGAGATATAAATATTAAGACAGAAACACTAAACTTGCTGGAAGATAAGTTAGGTAGAACTCTTGAAGAATTGGCATAGAAAAAGACTTCATGAACAAAACCTCAGTAGCACGGGAACTAGCACAAAGAATCAACAACTGGGATCTCATCTTTTTAAAAAGCTTCTGCACTGCAAGAGAAACCATGAACAGAGCTAAGAGAACCTACAATGTGGGAAAAAAATTTTTATCAGCTGCTCCTCAGACAAAGGACTAGTATCTAGACTATATATCAAGAACTGAAAAAAATCAGACCCCTCAAATATAAAGACCCAATTCAAAAATGGGCATCTGAAATGAACAGACATTTCTCAGACAAAGAAGTAAAAGCAGCAAATAAACATGAAACAATGTTCAACATCACTGGTCATTTGACAGATGCAGAAGAAAACAACACTGAGATTCCACTTTACCCCAGTAAGAACGGCTGCTATCAAGAAATCAACCTGGGCCAGGGATTTAGCTCAGTGGTTCTGCCGCCTCCCTTGCAAGCACAAGATCCTGAGTTCCATCCCTGGTACCACAAAAAAAAAAGAGGGCCGGGTATTTAGCTCAGTGATTTCACCACCTGCTGTGCAAGTGCAAGAACCTGAGTTCGATCTCCGGTACCAAAAAAAAAAGAAATCAATAACAAATGCTGGTGGGGTTGTGGAAAGAAAGGAACCTTTCTCCATTGTTGATGGGAGTGCAGACTGGTGCAGCCACTGTGGAAATCAGTATGGAGATACCTCAAAGAACTAGGATTAGAGTTCTCATTTGACCCAGCTATTCCTCTGCTGGGTAGATTCCCAAAAGAATTAAAAGAATCATACCACAGCAACATATTCACACCCGTGTTTATAGCGGCACAGTTTGTAATAGCTAAAGCTTGGAAACAGCCCAAGTGCCCATCAACTGGAAACTGGGTAAAGAAGATGTATTTTGGGTTTTTTTATAAAATGGAGTACTACTCAGCCATAAAGAATGAGAAACTAGAGACATCTGCAGCTAAATGGATGCACATGGAGGCCATACTCTTAAGTAAAATAAATAAGACACATGTGTAAATACCAAATAGCTTCTCTAGTGTGAGAAACTTAAAGTGTAAATAAGGATCAAAATTTATAATTGATAATGTGAAATAGTAAGTGGGAGGGGTAGGGGAAAGGAAAAACATATGAGAAAAGAGAAAAATGGAAACAAACTCTGTAAAATGGGAGGGGTGGAGGGGTTGAAGGGAGGGCAGGGGAATAGGGAAAAAATAAGAACCAAGATATATCATATAAAAGTACAAGTTCCCAGTGATGAATGTAATTGTATTATATACCTAAAATGTACCAATAAACTTAATGAAAAAAAATTCCAGCTATCACACTCAGACATCGTGATTTCTTAGTTAACTTTGGCTCAAGTTATGTGCGTTTTTAACTGGCAAAATGAAAGAAACTTGGAATTTCACTGATCTCTAGACGATCACGTGTTGATCACCCCCAAACCAACATAGTTTCCCTCAGAACAAGGTATAACTTATTAACCTCATTCCCCACTCAATTCAGAAAAATGTGTGATGCCTAGTCTGTGGGATGTTTTTATAATTGAAGTAAATGCACATAATGCACAAGTCACCATCTTAACCATTTTAAAGTATCTAATTCGCTAATGTTGAAATATTTACAGTGTTGGGCAACTGGCTCCATTATCTATTTCCATAAAATTGATGTGGATTTGTCATTGAAGACCTACTCATCCAGCCTCCCAGAATCCAGAGGACGCCGCTTTCACTGAGCTTGTGATAAATAAATCTGTAAGGGGAGCCGCAGCAACCCTTGAAGGGCTCTATGATTGCGCTTCTGGGGGAACTGCTGTCCCTGAGTTGGGAGACCTAAATGTAACAGGAGTAATGAGAGCCCGAGGTCGGGGCACAGCTGGTGGCACTCCACTGCCAGAGGCAAAGTGCCATGGTTATCACAATGGATGACAGGCAAGAAAGCAATCAGAATATCCCAGCTCAAAGAGACCTACAGGGCAGGGTGCTGGATCATAGTGCCCCTAGGAGTACGTCAGATGGGAAGCCTGCTCAGTGCCTACTTGTCTGTACAAGTAGATGAGTTCTAGGTCAAGAGACAAAGGCATTAAGCACAGAATTATAAAAGCAGAGTCACAGCCCCTCCATCAACTTCCAGATGTGAGCCATATGACAGATTATAAACCTTTGAGTGAAGAGGAAGCCAGATCACCTCGAGGAAGGATCCTGATGCACGACCAAAGATCTGTACTGTTAATCTCGTTCACCACACTCCCCAAAGGGACATATGGCCTTTGACCAGGTTAACTATATATTGGGTAAAAAGGGGAAACATCAGAGCTTTCATGGATTACTGTTCCCTGGCTTGGAACTGATGCTAATTCCCAGACACCAAAAATATCACTGTGGCCCACTAATCAGGGCAGGACCTCATGGAAGTAAGGTTATCAATGTTGTTTTATTTCACATCTGTCCCACTGAGGGCCCAGCAGCTCTCTAAACTCATGATATGGTTATTTTCCCTGTTCCAAAATGCATACTTCGCATAGACATATTCTGCAACTAGAAGGATCTCCCACACTGATTCCTACCCTACGGAGTGAAGGCTATTTTGGTGGGAAAGGCTAACTAGAAGCCACTAGAACTGTCTCTATCTAGAGAAATAATAAGCAACAAGCAATGTCACATTTCTGAAGTGATGGCAGAGATTAGGGCTATGAAGGCTGCCAAGAACTTCAAGTTCCTGTGTAACCAAGTGGGACCTAATTTAGCATGTGAACAAACTGAAAGCCTGAGAGTATATTCTTGGAACAAATAGCCATTTCAGCCAATCATAGGCACCTGAGCTCCATCCAGCCAATCACAGGCTGCCATTTCATCATATCATGTCCAAATAAGGCAAATACTGAGCTGTAACTATAAAGCTGCACCCATACTTCACTTCACCTTCCTGAATATGAATACTTCCTGCTTACATCTCAGAGCTCTCTGAACCTCTTCTGGTTCTGAGTGCTACTTGATTCATGAATCATTCTTGCTCAAATAAGTGGATAAATTTGTCTAAACTTTTTCTCTTAATAATTATAATTTGAATAGTAAAGAAACCTTATATACAAAAAATGTGGTTTTGGACAAAGGCTGCTTTTTAAAAAATCAGTGAAATGTGTACTCTAAAAAGTAAATAAATCATAAACATTCATATGCATATTTATATACTCGGCATGGGTGA
This sequence comes from Heterocephalus glaber, assembly GCF_000247695.1. Next base: position 18,910,910 of record NW_004624731.1, on the reverse strand, counting down.
GCAAAGAAAACATCAAAAGCAGAAAAAGGATCACATTAATAGATCTGAATACATAAAATTTTTTAATTGGCAAATGTCTTAATCTGTAGTCTGTTGTCATAATAAAAAACCGAGGCTGGGTAATGTATAAGGGAAAGAAGTTCATCTAGCCCACAGTTTGGAGGCTGAAAGTCCAGGACTGAACAGTCTCAATTGTTCAAAGTCTGGTGACAGCCTTTTGGTTATATCTTAGTTACTTTCTTGTTGCTGTGACACAATATCCTACACCCAGAACTGTAAGGAGGTGAGTTTTATTTTGGCTCAGTTTGTAGAACTCCAGTTCAGAGTCAGCCAGCTCCAAGACAGGGCAGCATGGAGAGGGCCAAGGCAGAGAATTGTTTATAGAAAGACAGGCAAAAGGCAGAGCTCAAGGGCCAGAGATTTAGCTCAGTGGTTTCGCTGCCTGCTTCGGGACCGAGTCCGATCCCTGGTACCAAAAAAAAGCAGAGCTTAAGGCCACACCCCTAGTGACCGCCTCCTAGGTCTAGCCTCCACTGCCCAAGGTCACATTCAGCTACAAACTTTCACTAGGCCCTGCCCATTAAAAGTGCCATCCTCTACACATAAAATGAGTATTCTTTCATCATTCAAATTAGTTGATTTTATTTTTTCTAGCTCAGCTGAATTTAGAGAGGCATCAGAATTTCATTTTTAATGAATGATATGTTAAATTTAATTGTATCACAGGTCAGTTAAAATGCAGTCAGGCAACTGAGAAATTAAGTCTTTTGGCCACACTAAACTGAACACTATGAATGCAAACTCATGGGTCATTTTGAAATGTATAAAATCTCAGCATTCTAAATAAGGAACAAAAGCCTTTTAAAAAAAGTTTTAGAAAACTGGAAAAATAGGAATAAAATGGGCAATTTGAAATATATGATTTCCAACTAGAATGAATACAGAATTTGTTAGTGTGATGTTTACAATATTATCTTTGATTATGTGGATTATGAAAGCAAGCACTTTCTTTTTAGTTAAAACAATTATGTACTAATTAAAACTCAATAGTATTAATGTGGTAAATTAAATATGAACTTCAGGGATAAATTACTGCCATGGTCTGTGTCTTCAGTATCTTAAGCAGCAACCATCCATGTAATTTCAGATTATTAACAATTTTGCTCCCTGATAGATGAAGCTTAAACAGTATGTATGCTGCTTTAAATTTCTACCTCAGGCAGATTTTTATTGGAGAGAATTTTCCTTTTTTTTAAGTATTTGTTATTCTGTTTCCAGTAGATTGGAAAGCAGAGATGACTAATATTTTAACCTTTTCTTGGAGAAAAGAAAGGACTCTTCTTTTACTTTCAAAGATTGTGATTGCTTTAAGTGACCTCTTGCAATTCAGTATTAGATGAACTTAATAATGTGCTGGTAGCATAAATACCATGTTTTAACAGGAAAACCTGTCCATCTTCAGACTTTTGTTGTGAATTAGGTTATGGAAGTCACTACCAGGGAATTTAGTTTTAGGATTTGGGGACAGGGTGGATTCGGCATACAGTGAGGAAGCTTTGGTGATCTTTGCCACAGTTTTGCAGTAGAGGGTTCAAGGAGTTCATTACAGTGTCACACTGAAGAAGTCTCTGAAGTTTTGTGTTTTAACTATTTCTTGCTTTGTGACCCTCAGTACTTGGCAGATGTTCATTTGATGGGAATACTCATTACCTATGTGAATGAACTTGAAATAAATTACAAGGAGACAAAAAACCCCTAAAAGTAAGAAAAAGTAGGGCTGGGGATTTAGCTCAGTGGTTCTGCCTCCTGCCTTGGGAGCACGAGGTCCTGACTTCGATCCCTGGTACCAAAAAAATAAAGGTAAAGGAGCATAATTTTTTTTTAAGTCCATTAAATGGCAAGGAATGCATGCTATGTTTGAGTAATTTAGAAATGCTTCTTTGGGCCGGGGATTTAGCTCAGTGGTTTTGCCGCCTGCTATGCAAGTGCAGGGACCCGAGTTTGATCCCCGGTACCAAAAGAAAAAAAAAATAGAAATGCCTTTCATTCACTGGCTAATATTTACTTTTTTACAACTTGTATCAAAATAAATGATCTTTGTTTTTCTCACAAAGGCAAAAACAGACTGACACTGGTAAGTTGGTTTTATTACCTAAAATTACCTAACAATGTTACTTTTATTTCTAAATTACAGCATATATTTTAGTTAACTCTAAAATCAGTTATTTAATTTGTTTTTAACCTATTATTAGTATTATTTTTAAAATGTTCTATACAAATTTGCACCACTTTTTCTTATAGCTTTTTCAGTTAATCTAACTTGAAAATGTGTTATCAATCAGTAGTAGAAGTGTCACTGGAAGATTTAATTTTGTATTTCTTAAGTTTAGTTCTAGCTACTAAAATGTGTAACATTGACAGTTTTTTTTTTTCCTTCCTTAAATTAGCTCTATAAACAAATGTTTTCCTTTTCACTAAGTGGTCATTGTGCTTGCATTTTTAAAAATTTTCATATTCCAAAGTGGTGCAGATCTAAGATATGTTAAGTGAGCAAGGTGATATATATATGTATATATAAGGAGAAGCCGTATAAATCACAGTATAAAATTATGCAGTGTATTGTATTTATATCTAATTCTCATTCTAAAAGCTGCCATAAAGGCTGAATTGGAAGCTTCATGTCTGCATGAAATTTCCTATATTTTTAATGTATGATGAACTTAATTTTTCTTGGATATTAAAGTCTGCCAATTGCTATGAAAAAAAAAAAAGTGCCATCCTAGGAGCTGGGGATTTAGCTCAGTGGTTTTGCCGCCTGATGAGCAGGCTCAAGGACCCGAGTTCGATCCCCGGTACCAAAAAAAAAAGTGCCATCCCATCAAACAGTCACATTGGGTGGTCAACACACACACACACACACACACAGAAAAATAATCAGTGTGAAGCCAAGTGTGTCGTGCACACCAGTAATTCCAGCACTTGGGGAGGTGGAGGCAGGAGAATGTCAAGAGTCCAACATGGGCAAGTAAGTGACCTTGTCTCAATATAGAAAATAAAAAGTAGGATGGATACATAGCTCAATGTGAAGACGCTGGGTTCAATCCCCAGTACCACAAAATAAAAATGTAAAAAGCCAGGCATGGTGTCACAGGTCTGTAATCCCAGCACCCGGGAGAATCACTAGTACCGGTAGTTTCAAGGCCAGACTGAGCTATAGTAAGATCAAGACCAGCCTGAACTGCATAGCGAGACCCTGTCTCAAAAATTAATAAATAAATTAATATATATAATTAATTAAAAAATAACATCTGAAAACATTAAAAAATTTAAAAATAACTACAAGAGTGCTAAAGAAAACAATTACAGAGATGATTCCTTTCCAACTTCCCATAGTTTTGTCAGGTACAGGTTTAGCTGAATCCCCTCAGTAAATGACTTTTCTATCGCTGCTGTAAGGACCAGAAATGTAGGCGCTTAACAAACACCAATGTGTGATGTTGGAGTTTGGGGAAGTACCTGGTGAGTCAGTAGGTCTGTATTCCTTCTCCAGGCTCTAGAGGAGAATCCTTTCCTTTTGCTTTCCGGCTTCCAAGGGCTCCATATTCCTTGGCTGGGGACCCTACATGACTCCAGGCCACGTCTCCTTTTCCTTTTTCTTTCTTTTTTTTTGGTACCGGGGGGTCGAACTCAGGACCTTGTGCTTGCGAGGCAGGCGCTGCACATCTCCTTTTCCGACTGTGACTTTGCTGCCTTCTTTTTACAAGGCCCTTTGTGTTAGACTGGGCCCACTTGCATAATCTCCCTGTCTCAAGACCCTTGATTTAATCAAAGCTGTGAGGTCCTTTACCGGGCAAGGCAAGCCCAGCACGGGTTCCAGATCTCGGAAGCTGCACATCTTCAGGGAGGGGTATCATGCTGCCTGTTGCACTTCAGTGGAGCTCTCCCACACGACTCCAAAAGCAGGAGGAGAGTGGGTGAGAGGGTGGGTAAGAACCCTAGGGCCAGATAGAGCTGCTCAAATGCAGCCCTAGTTAAGTCGTGCTAGGCCAAATTCAGGAATCCATTTAATGAAAATTCAATGAGAGGTGTAGAAAGTATTTTACCCCCTATTTTGGGGGTGGAGAGAGGATATCAATTTTTTAATGGCATTTCCACTGTTCCCAGTTTTTAGTAAAAGCACATCAGCCCGACAAGGACTTCTTAAGCTCTTTCTTCTTTTCCTACAGAGGCGGCAAATGAGTCCAGGAACCTGTGCCTGCTAAGGAACCATTCTACTGCCAAGCTACACTCCCAGCCCTGAACTGCAGGTTATTTAAAAGGTTGTCCTAGACAAATGTATTAAGACCCTGAGCAATTGCAGGAGCAGACGGAAGGACTGCGGAGGTTATTAATTCATCCAGGAGAATTTTTCCTATTTTCCCTCCTCTCAGATTTGGGGGTTGAATCTAAGGATTCAGACTTAGTTAAGCATGCCCTCTACCACTCTGCTACATCCTCAGCTCCAAGAATTCTTTGGCAAGGTTTTCCTCCTTGTCAGGCAGCCGGTTTTCTCCAGCTGGTTGTGAGTACACGAGCGACCCCTACTGGCTCAGAGGCCTATATTAGGTTTTTTGCAGCGCCGTTTTGACTGTAGACCAGTAGGGGGCACCAACGAGGCAGTTGCAAGCCCCTGAGCATCCAATCCCTGAACGTTGCCCCCAAAAGGAACATCAAATTAGAGACAAACCTAAAGTAATGAAAATAGACAACAGCAGCAACGACAATACTTATTGCAAGTATACACAATAAATTACATGAAAAAGTGAGCTGTTTTAACTTTGGAATCATCACTCGCGAAGTGCCCTAAATACAACCAAGCTGTGTAAAGACAGTCAAAAGAGAAGGGGTCTCACTATGTTGCCCAGGCTGGAGTACAGTGGCTATTCACAGGCGCGATCCCACTACTGATCAGCACGGGAGTTTTGACCTGCTCCGTTTCCGACCTGGGCCGGTTCACCCTTCCTTAGGCAACCTCGTGGTCCCCCGCTCCCGGGAGGTCACCATATTGATGCCGAACTTAGTGCGGACACTCGATCGGCATAGCGCACTGCAGCCCAGAACTCCTGGACTCAAGCGATCCTCCCACCTCAGCCTCCCGAGTAGCTGGGACTACAGGCGCGCGCCACCACGCCCGGCACTCGAGTAGCAGGCAGGAGCGTACTAGAGCCTGAGCTGTGCTGACGTCACTGGTGGAGGGGCGGGACCAGCTGCTGTCATCGGGCACGCCCACACAACACGATTGGCACTGATTGTATTGTGACGTCATGTGGGAGGGGATGCCATCCTGCTTTAATAGGTTCGGGGCCAGGGGCAGCCGTGCGCCGTCCTGTCCCGACGCGTGTCCGTGTTTAACAGCCATTGGTCGTTCTGGGCTTAAAGCTCATAGTTGTATCTGGACACGCAAAGAGAGAAGTGGAAATGCAAGAGCCAGGCCCCTCGGCGTTGTCTTGCTTCCGCAGGCCTTAAGTCGCGCCGCAGTTCGGTAGATGTCACCTCTGTCTGTCTCGCCCTCCGTTATCCAGGCGGGCGGCGGAGGGGCCTGGGGTCGGCCTCTGCCGTCGCTTCCCTGATGGCCGGAGAAAATACTAGCAAAAGCTAGCAAGTGGGTAAGGTGCGAGGAAGAAAGCTTTATGGGAACAAGTTTAGGTTAGGAAGGGATAGAGCGGGAAAAGATTCCAACCATAGTAGATCTGCAGCAGCCCTTTATCTGTCCCCACCGGCAGCCTTTCATCTCTTCTCTTTTTCTCCTAAGAGCCTGAGCTGCCTCGCCACCTCCGTCCTTGCAGCGGGTAATATTCTCATTCCCTCTCTCTCTCTCTCTCTGGTCCCCAAAGTCCGTTCGAACGCTTTATTACACTAATAAAGTTTTAGCTCGGCACATGACGTCCCAGTGCGAGCCCACACTTCCCTTACAACCAGGTACGGTCGCCTTCGCCCCTGGGAGACTAAAGGAAAGGCGCACGCGAATGCCCCACCCCCACCCTAGTTCAGGTCTGTAGCCTTTTTCTAGCGCTAGGTGGCGCCAGTGCAGGCCCTCTGCAGTGTCCTAGTTTTAAACCTGAAAATACGGAGGAAAAAATATCCTCCCCTGAAGATGGGACAGTATCCAGAAGAAAGAAACCATGGATGAACGGTGGAGCGGAGCTACCGTGGTATCGCGGGACAGCCCTATCTCTGGACTGTTAAATGGGTAGTAAGTTTCTATTGCATTTAAGACACTAGTGCTTTGGGGCCTCTCTCACCCTAGCATACTCTAAAGATGGAAGTTCACAGAAAAACCTGGATAACTAGAATTTAGGAAGAGCGGGAACCAAAGGAGGTCCAGGCATCTACAGGGCACCCCATCGCGGCCAAGCCTCCCGGTCCTCCTGTAGGAAGAGATCTTCTACAGCCTGTATTTATATTCAGACCCATTTTTATCCCAATTACTGTATAAGGTACACTTTTCTTTTGTCCCTCATCTGTCAATATCCTTTCAGCGGCAAGAAATCTCTTTATTCGATGGCTATACTGGTTCAGATCGAACCTCTAGTAGTTATGTAACCACCGCTTCCGCATTCTGTATGTTTTCACTATATTGTTTCATGAATTAGTGATAGATATAATATCGAGTGCTAAATAGTAAGTTATAGTTCCAATCAGTTGTTTGCTTTTTTGGGGGGGGTACTGGGGATCGAACTCAGGACCTTGAGCTTGCGAGGCAGGCGCTGGAACCACTGAGCTAAATCCCCGGCCCCTGCTTTTTTTTAAGAGTTAAAAAAAAAAGTCCCCCTGGTAGTGGGGGCTGAACCCAGGGCCTTCGCACTGAGCTATATTTAGCTGACTACAAACACTTTTTTAATTTTTTTTTTTTGGTATTGAGAATCAAACTCAGGTTCTTGTGTTTTTGAGGCAGGCAGCAGAACCACTGAGCTAAATCCCCAGCCCACCTTTTTTAAATTTTGAAGACAGGGTCTCACTAAGTTGCCCACAATGGGCTTGAACATGGTGCCATCATGCCTCTGCTTCCCAAAGTGGTGGAATTATAGGTAAGTTTTCAATTATTTTATTTTATTTTATTTTTTTAGCTATAGGGTTCTCACTATTTGGTTAAACCCCGCCCTGAACTCCACTGCTGAAGTGATCTCCTGCCTCAGTCTCCTCAAGAAGTTGGAACTGCAGGTGCCATCGTGGGCAGAAGTTGTTTGCTTCTGAAAGGTGGAAATAAAACTAGGCAATGTCTGGCTGTGGGATTTTGCTGTTTAACAACTAACCTGTATTGCCCTGTGAGACGAGGTGTGTGAGAGGCCCCTGCCTGGGTGGTAAAAACAATTTACCAATAAGGAATAAGCCAGGCCTGGTGGCACACGCCTGAAATCCCAGCACTTGGGAGGCTGAGACAGGAGGGTCACTGCATGCTCAAGGCCACTCTGGGCTACATAGTGAGTTTAAAGCCAGCCCAAACTACACAGCGAAAACTTGTCTTAAAAAAAAAGAAAAAAAAAGGAATATAGAAGTGTAAGAGTTTATTGATACATTGCAAGAGAGCAGCGAGCAAGTCCAAGACAGAACCAAACCATCAAGGTGAAAGGCTGAGATTTTGTTGTTGTCCTTTTTAGACAGGGTCACTATGTAGTTCATCCTGGCCTTGAACTCACTACGTAGTCCAGGCTGACTTCAAACTGGCAGGGATCTTCCTGCCTCAGCCTAAGGCTGAGATTTCTATATTTGATTTTAAGGTGAGAAGAAGGCCTGGAAACATCATCTAGGTCATAGTGGTTCTGTTGTCCACCATCACCATTCTAAGGATGGCCAGGTGTTGTTTAAAGACTGACACAATGCTTTTGTTTGACAAGGTCCAGTGCCCTTTTGTTGCTAGGAACAGTCCTTCTGGGTAAGATGGACAAATATGTAAGGCTTGGCTAATGTTCGTGGTCAAGGGGATCAGAATAAATATATGTCTGCACCGGAAGGGCCTTCTGCTGTTAGGCTGGGATGGGAAGAAATGGTATTCTTCAGGACAGGACGAGCTCTGACCACCACCTATGTGCATAGTTTTGGTGGTTAGCTTACAAGGTGAAAAGTTAACGCCCGACTGCAGACTCCCCGCTCAGCTGCGATGTGGTCTTCAAAGAAACAATGCTAAAACAACCACGACTCCCCACATGTAGGACTGTGAATTCGGTGGCCCTAAACTTGGGACTACACAACGCCTGCGTCTCAAAACGTCTCAATCTGTCTACGAAACTCCACACCACGGGACTTGAGGCATTTACAAGTTAGTCCTTGGGGGACACAACCGGGAGGGGGCTGAGGACAGGGCCTGTCCCCTGGTTGGGGAAGGTCGGTAGCCAAGCAGGGTCCGGGGCCCCCAGGCAGCGCCCAGGACTAGGTGAAGCTGGACACAGGCGGCCCAAGCCCCCAGCTAAGCCTGGCCAGCACCGGGGAGGCCCCGCCAGTTGAGGACCCTGCAGGGGTCAGGGGGACACGTGAAAGGGGCACAACCTGGGGACTTCCCAGCTGGCACCTCGCCCTGGCAGCAGGGAGGAGCCAGGGCCCAGCCCCCACCCGTGGGGATCTCAGGGGAAATGGCCGAGGTCCTGGGGTGGGGGTGGGGGCTCCAGGATGGGCGGGGCCACATCGGGGTGGACAGGGAAAGCGTGGGTGGGGCCGCCGTTAGGTGGGTGAAGCTGGCATTTGACCCGAGGTGACCGCTGTCCCCTGGATAGCGGTTCAGCTCTGGCCCACGTCCTCCTAGGAGCCCTTTCCCCACCTGTACAGCCGCCTGTTCACTGTTGCTCACCACCATGGGTCCCCGGGCGCTGCCCGCTGGATTTTCCTTAGGGGAGGTTGCCTTTCAAGGACCTGGCCTAGTGGGCCAACCCTGATTGCAGCACCCTTCATAAATGAGCTGTGCATTGACTAGAATTACACTTTGCCATGAAACAGTTTTTTCTTGATAACGCCCTGCTTGGAGGAAGAGTCCTTAATGCGGTTCATACACAATATCTCAGCAATCCAGAAACTAATTCTTGTGACAAGTTTTTAACTCTCGGAGTAAATCCTAAAGCCGCCAGTTAAAGTTTTTTATCCAGTGTTACATTTGGTGGCCTATAAATTTACACGCAATGTATTTTAACTTCCATCCGATGGTTCTTTGGAAATGTTTTGATGAGTTAGAATCTAGTAGAACTCCATGGCTATTTATTACACTGAGTCAGATTTGACAAGTAATAAATCATCCTCAAACCAAAACAACACACACTAAAATCCTGATATCTAACAGAATTTATCGAGGGTGTGGATTCTGTCTTTGCACACCAGTGTGGCAGAGCTCTCTGCTCTAACGTTTGAAAGTTGTCTCCTTTGTTTGAAGTATGTTCCTAAGTCGCTGTCACAGTCAGACAGAATAATTGGCAAATTGGTTTGCTTTTCTTAAATTTCTATTCTCAAGTGTAGTTATTTGCCATGATTAATATATTTGAACAGCCTAGATTTGGGTAGGAAAACAAAGAAAAATTTTTTATTACATATAATTTTCACTGACTAAAAGTGGGGCATGGTGGCCTAGGCCTGTAAACCCAGCTCTCTGGGAAGCTGAGGCAGGAGGATCGCAAGTCAGCCTGGCCAATTTAACGAGACCCTGTATCAAAATAAAAAATAAGAAAAGGGCTGGGGGTGTTGCTCAGTGTGAAGGCCCTAGATTCAATCAGGAGGGGGGGGAGGGAGAGAGAGAGAGAACATTCTTTGCCTAAATCGTTCACTCACCCAACAAATAAATACAGATATTCCTCATTAAACAAGTTACTTGTTTAATGACTATTTGGACTTATTACCAAGGCACACTGTTTAGACTTATGACCTATATTTTTGTTGTTGTTGTAGAGTTCTGTACCTTTTGTTGGCTAGTTATTCCCCTGACCCAGGTACCAAAAATTGAACTCAGGATCTTGTGCTTGCCCGGCAGGCATGGTGCCACTGAGCTACATCCCTGGCCCCCTTGTACCTCTTGTTGCTAGAACCTCAGTGTCTTTTTTTTTTGTACAGTACACTTTGTTTATACAGCACTGTAATTTTTGCTGGTTGTACTGTACAGTACAGTGCTGTAGTTTCATGCTTTGTTATACATTACGGTACTGCATGGAACAGTTATGCAAATAAAAGCAGAGTCATCAAATTGGAGTTTCCTTGCTGGGGATTTAGCTCAGTGGTTCCACCGCCTGCCTCGAAAGTGCAAGGTGCCAAGTTTGATCCCTGGTGCCCCCCTCGCAAAAAGTTGGAGTTTCCTTTGACCATGTCTTTGTTCAGAATACTGTAATGTACATACTATATCCAATTTCTCAGGGGCGAGAGATTTATCACAGTGGTTCCACCGCCTGCCTCACAAGCACAAGAACCCGAGTTCGATCCCCGGTACCAAAAAAAAAAGAAAGAAGTCAGCATATATCCAACTCCTCATTTAGCAACTGATTCATTTAACAAACCTAGTTGTGGGAATGTAACTCAGTCGACAAAAGGAGTGTCTGTTGCCTGATGTATTTTAGGCACATTCACTAAGCATGTTGTGGAAATAAAAGCATTCATGCAAAGACAAATGTCTTCAAAATACGTATTATTTCTGTAATGTATGATACTGGGGGAAAATAGCTGCCTGAAATTTTTTGGATATTGAGACAAAGTTTGAGGTTGCGCATTTTGTCTCAGTATCTAAAATATAGAGCCAGGCATGGTGATGCATGCTTGTAATCCCAGCATTAGGGAGGCTGAAGCAGGAGGGTTGCCATGAGTTCAAGGCCAGCCTGGGCTACATAGTAAGTTCAAAGTCAGCCTAAAGTACACTGTGAGATCCTGTCTCAAAAAAATAAAAAAATTAAAAACCCCAAAATATATATGGTTTGCCTGTTTCAATGCAGAAGGGAGTGATTTGGAGCATGGTCTTATGAGATCCATTGATCCAAGGGGCCAGAAAATTTTTTCAGTGAACTCTTTTTTTTTTTTTTTTTACTTAAATTCTTTTATTGGTACATTTTAGGTATACAATACATTTACATTTATCTTTGGGTGCTTGTACCTGTACATGATGTATTTTTTATTTTTATTTTTTCCCCATTACCTGTGCGCCCTTCACCCCTCCACCCTTCCCTATTTACATAGAATTCATTTCCATTTTTTTTTCTTTTCTCATAATTTTTCCTTTCCATTCTTTCCTTTCCCCATCTCCTCTCAACACCCCTAACCCTTTGGACCTTTTCCTATTTCAAAGTATCAATTATTAGTAATCATTTTAGTCATTTATACTCAGTTTCTCACACTAGAGAAACTATTTTGGTATTTACTCATGTGTGTCTTATTTCACCTAAGAGTATGGCCTCAATATGCATCCATTTAGCTATAAATGACTCTTAGTTTCTCGTTCTTTATGGCTGAGTAGTACTCCATTTTATGAAAAAAAACCACATCTTCTTTATCCAGTTTCCAGTTGATGGGCACTTGGGCTCTCTCCAAGCTTTAGCTATTACAAACTGTGCCACAATAAACATGGGTACACATATATCTCTGTGGTATGATTCTTTTAATTCTTTTGGGAAAATACCCAGCAGGGAAATATCTGGGTCAAATGGGACCTCCAGCCCTAGTTCTTTGAGGTATCTCCACACTGATTTCCATAGTGGTTGCACCAGTCTGCACTCCCACCAACAATGGAGAAGGGTTCCTTTCTCTCTACACCCCCGCCAGGGTTTGTTATTGGTTGATTTCTTGATAGCAGCCACTCTTTCTGGGGTGAGGTGGAATCTCAATGTTGTTTTCATCTGCATCTCTCAAACGACCAGTGATGTTGAACATTTTTTCATATGTTTATTTGCTGGTTTTACTTCTTTGAGAAATGCCTGTTCATTTCAGATACCCAGTTTTGAATTGGGTCTTTGAATTTGGGGTGTCTGATTTTTTTCAGTTCTTTATATACTCTAGATAGCAGCCCTTTGTCTGAGTTACAGCTGCTAAAAAATTTTTCCCACATTGTAGGTCATCTGTTAGCTCTGTTGGTGGTTTCTCTTGCAGTGCAGAAGCTTTTTAATAAGATGAATCCCAGTTGTTGATTCTTTCTGCTAGTTCCCGTGCTACTGAGGTTTTGTTCCGAAAGCCTTTTCCTATGCCAATATCTTCAAAAGTTCTACCTAACTTATCTTCCAGCAAGTTTAGTGTTTGTCTTAATATTTAGATCTTTAATCCACTTCGATCTTAGTTTAGTGCATGGTGATAGATACGGGTCTAGTTTTAATCTTTGGCAGGTTGAAATCTAGTTTTTCCAACACCATTTATAAAATAGGCTATCTCTGTGGATGCCATAGTAACGTAGCGAGTCACGTGAAACGCGCCGAATCAGCCCGCTGCACAGAGGCAGGTCTGCGGACGCCATAGCAACATCTTGAGTCGAGTTGAACGCGCCGAAACAGCCAGCTGCAGACAGGCAGGTCTGCGGACGCCTTTGCAACTTCGCAAGTCCCGCAGAATGCGTCAATTCAACCCCCTGCAGACAGGCAGGTCTACAGACGCCGTAGCAACGTCGCGAGTCGCGCAGAAAGCGTCGAATCAGCCCACTGCAGACAGGCAGGTCTGTGGATGCCCTAGCAACGTCGCGAGTCTCGCCAAACATGCCAAATCAACCCCGCTGCATACTGGCAGGTCTCAGTTCTAAGTCCATTTGCTTCCACCAGCTCCTCGGTGATAATAAAATTGATTCATTTGGACTTACATAAATTCTCAGGTATAAACAAACTCTTTAGAAGTGCAGTTGGCCAGGGATTTAGCTCAGTGGTTCCAGCGCCTGCCTTGCAAGCACAAGGGCCTGAGTTTGACCCCTGGTACCAAATAAGAAAAAACAGTAAAAAGAAGTGAAGTTACCTTTGAAACTTTCGATATGTAGAAATGCCTCAGGGATCATATATACACTTCTGAGCCACAGGAAGCGATGGAACAATTAATTGTCACTGCTATTCGTGGCTCTGTGATTGTTTTATGTGTTTAATTTTTGTCTCACACTCCTGAATAGTAAACTCCTTTGCTACACACTTTCTATGTCTTTCTCTCCGAGGTGTTTACTGCAGAGGTGAACAGAGCAGTGGCTCCATTCATGCCAGTCTCACTGCCAAGATGTTTGGCATTTCCAGAGATTTTTACAGAATCAAGCAGGTTCATGGTTCTGTGATATCTTTTTTTTTTTTTTGAGACAGGTTAATTAACAACCTCGTCGCAGGAACGGAACTCAGTTGTTAAATGAGGAGCGACTGTCTTGAGCATCTGTCCTGTAAGAGCCCCAGGTGTTAACTTTAGGGATAATTGATGCTTTGAGAATTACTCACCATGGGAAGGCGTATAATTTCTGAGCAGAGAAAGGAATGGAAATGTATCTAATCTTCCTTGACCTTTGGCCTTAACCTGGGTAAGGCGGAAATCCTAGGGCATTCAGTCTGTGGGGGCGGTGAGGAAACTAGCCTCTTCCCCTAGACCTCCTCCCCTCATCTCCGAATGGCTGGAAGGATATTGAGACTATAAAGAGCCTCCTGAGGTTCAGACGGCAAATTAGTTTCACTTTTTATTTTGAAGGGGGAATTTTAAGCGCGCGCACGTCTGTGTGTGTGTGTGTGTGTGTGTGCGTGCGCCCGCGCGCATCTTACACAACTTTTAATATTGCTTTGTTTGAATTTTATGATGTGATGGTTGAATACATAATATTATGGTGCTTTCTGGGGATGCTTTATAAACATATATTATCACAGCTCACATTGTTAATAATTAAGACTATATTACATCACACTGTGGCTTCTTTGTATGACTTTTTATGACCAAGGAGATAATCATACTTTCCTCAGGGATTGCTTTTAGGCCTAATGCACCCCAAAAGCAGCTCTATTAATAAGAAAAATGCCAAAGGCACAGGCTGTTGTGTCTGCTCAGCTACCCTCACACACACATAATGATAAAGTTCTAATTCATTTTGTGGCAAAGCTCATTTCTCAAGAGGGACCATAGCCTAGGATGTGGCAAGAAATAAAGGAAAAAGGCCGGGCATGGTGGCTCATGCCTGTAATCCCAGCACTCAGGAGGCTGAGGCAGGAGGAATGCCACGAGTTCGAGGACAGCCTGGGCTACATAGTGAGACCCTGTCTCAAAAAACAAAACAAAACAAACAAACAAACAAAAAAGGAAAAGTCACTGCATACAAGTTCCAATATTCGGTGAAAGGAATCTACAGTCACAGTGACATATGGATAAACAATGTGCTATATTTATTACAGAAGAATATTTGTGATAATTTGCATAAGACAAATTGTGAGTTATGATTTATTATCATTTTCAAAACTAATACAATGGTCTTTTACAGTAATGTAATAATAATATGAACTAGAAGAGTGATTTATTCTTTTGATCATAACATTTATTCAGATAGTAAGTACCTTTGTCCATTCATTTATTCATTCATTCATGTAAACCCAAAGGATCAAAAGCAGACAGTGTACTAATGTTTGTTGCCTTGTTCATAATAGTCAACAGGTGAAATAGTCAACCCAATTTGTTTATCTAAGTTGAATGGGTAAACAGAATGCGGAATTGTAGAATAGCATCCAAGTCACAAGGAGACATGAAGTTCTGACACATGGTACAATGTGAATGAACCTTGAAAACATAGTGAAATGAGCCAGACATAAGAAGGAAAGCTATTGTTTAATCTTATTCATATGTGATATCTAAATAGGCAAATATTTAGAGATAGAAGGGAGAGAGATATTGGGGGAGGTAGGGAATTATGGCTTAATGGGTGGAGAATTTCTGTTTAGGGTTATGAGAAAGTTTTCGAAATAGTAGTGATGGGTGCGAACACTGTGAATGCAATTAATGCTCCTGAATTGTGCACTTGAAAATGATTTAAAAGGCGTCTATATATACATATATATACATGCTCAAATATATATCTTTATATATCTGCAATTATTTAAAAGGCATATACATGGAGTGGGGATGTAGCTCAGTGGTGCCATGCCTGTCTGGCAAGCACAATGTCCTGGGTTTGATTCCCTGGTACCAGAAAAAAAAAAGGCATATACATATATACATGCTCAAATATATATGTTTAGAAGTTATTTAAAAGGCATATATATACACATAAATGCTCAAATATATATATTTGGAAAAGATTTTAAAAGCATATATATCATATATATATGTGTGTGTGTGTGTGTGTGTGTGTGTGTGAGAGAGAGCATATTTGTGTAGGTCCATTTCTGGGTTCTCCATTGTGTTCCATTGATCTATGTGTCAGTCTCTCCATCCAACTCCCCCACAGCTTTGATTACAATAATGTGTAAGTGTGGATATTGGGCAGACTGATCCTTCCCACTTTTCTTTTTGAAAATTATTTTAGTTAATGTATTGTATTGCTTTCCCATATATATTTTATAATCTTGTCTATATCTACAAAAACAGGTTGCTGGGATTTTACTGAGAATTACTGTAAGCCAAAAAAAAATTACTGTAAGCCTAGAGAAAAATTGGCATCTTGGCTGGATGTTTTGGAACATGCCTATAATCCCAGCAGTTGGGAGGCTGGGGCAGGAGGATCGCCGCAAGTCTGAGGTCGCCTGAGCTACATAGTGAGTTCAAGATCAGCCTGAACTACGTGTAAGACTCTATCTCAAAACAACAACAACAAACAACAAAGAAAGAAAAAAAGAAAACTGGCATCTTTACTATGTTGAATCTTCCAGTCATGAACATTGGCCTATCTTGCCATATATTTAGATTTTCTTTGATTTAGTGACTGTTTTTTTAATATTCTTCTCTCTGCTAAGACTTTCTATTTCTGCGACTTCATATTTTTTCAGTTGCTTCAAGTGTGTTCCTAATTGCTCATTACAGCATTTTTATGTTGGCTGCTGTAAGATCTTTGTTGGACAGTGTAACATCTTTTTCATCTTGGTGTTACCCTTTATTGTCTTTTCTTTCCATTCAGTTTGAGATCTGAATATGTTGGATATTATAAGACATTGAATCTTGTTTAACCTTCTGTTTTTAGGGGGCTTCTTCTTTTTTTTGGTACCAGGGATTGAACTCAGGACCTTGTGCTTTCGAGGCAGGTGTGGTGCCACTAAGCTAAATCCCTGGCCCTAGGGGGCCTTCTAACACAAGGAAACATCATCTTGATACCGCCAGGCGGGAAAGGAAGGCCAGGTTCCCCACTTGGCCCCGGAGGGGGCTGTTGGCTCCTCGTTATTGCTTACAGTGGAGAGGCTGTTTCCCCACTAGACTTCCAGTGTATCTCTAACGGAAAGAGTAGTTACACCCTCTGAGAGATGGAGGAAGAGGGGTAGGAGGACAGGGAAAGGGGATGTAAAAAGAATTAAGATGTGTTATGCGAAAGGTACCACCTCCCCATGGTGAATGTAACCGTACTGCAAACAGGTACTATTAAAAATAAACATTTCAAAAAAGAGTAGTTGTGCTTCTGGCTCCTAAGTGGCTGTTCTCCAGTGCAGTTATCACTGCCACTGCGGAGTTAGTGCAGACTCACAGGCTAGCTCTCCACTTCCTTCCCCGCCAGGGGCAACACAGGGCTCTCCGACTCCCTCCTTGGGTTTCACAGAACTCAGGGAAGAACTTTACTTACTATTGTCACTTTGTTATAAAGAATACAAGACAGGAGTGACCACATGGAAGCGATACACAGGGCGGTGTGGGGAGCAGGGCTGCACGGAGCTTCTGTGTCCTTTCTGGGGTCGGCAGCCTTCCAGGCTCCATGTCTTCGCCCACCTGGAAGCTCTCCAAACACTCAGGGCAAAATGGAGGCCCCATGCCGTGGGCGTGACGGATTAAATCACTGACCCCTGGTGAGTAGTTGAATCCCCACACAGTCTCTGCTCCCCCTCCCTGGGTCTGGGGACAAAGCTGGAACATTCAGCCCACTAATCACACAGTGGGTTCCTGGCAACCGAGCCCCCTCCTCCAGGAGTCACAGTTAGCCTAGATGCCCTTGTGGTTGAAAGGGATTATTATGAATAACAAAGGATGTTCTTCTCCTCCCCATCACTCAGGAAATTCCAAGAGTGTTGGAAGTTCTCTGCCAGGAACCAGGAGGAAAAACCAAAAATCCATTTCTTACTATATCCAGGTTGCCAGCTGAGTTCCAAGTCTGGCCCAGCGAACTCACTGCCATGCCTTTCTACCCTTGTGCCTAAATCCCTAGGTAGTCTGCTTCTTTCTCTCCACCTTTCAGTCTTCTTACGCTTGTCTTTGGTTTTGGTTTTCTGTTTGTTTGTTTTGTTTTTCATTTTTGTGAGCTAGGGTCTCACTAAGTTGTCAGGGTTGGCTTTGAACTTGCAACTCTCCTGCCTTAGCCTCCCAAGTAGCTGGGATTATAGGTATGTGCCAACATACCCAGTGATGCTTGTCTTCTATGTGAAGTCTAGTGTTTTAGTTGTACCCAGAAGGAGAGAGAAAAAATTGCCTCTTCCATCTGCCTGTAAACAGAAGTCCATTGTATTCTTTTTTTTTTTTTTTTTTTTTGGTACTGGGGATCGAACTCGGGTCCTTGTGCTTTTGAGGCAGGTGCTGGAACCACTGAGCTAAATCCCCGGCCCTATTATATTCATTTTTATGATTATCTTCTGTTTAGGATGAATGATACTGATTGAAAAACTGCCAGTGATTCTATGATGTCCTTTTTTCTTCCCACACTAAAAAAACTACTTCTATAGCATTAAGGAATGTATTAAATTATTGTAAGAGCTTGAGAGGCTGAGGGAGGATGATCACCTAGAATTTGAGGCCAGCCCGGGCTACATAGTGAGTTCAAAGACAGCCTGAACTACATAGCAAGACCTTGTCTCAACAAACAATAAATAGATAAATAATAAATATTCTAAGAGGTTTATGAAGCAATTTATAGATGAGTCAAAAAGCTGGGTCACAGACCTGTTTGCTGCTCTTTATAAACAGAATTATACTTTTCTTATTTTAAGCAAAACATTTATTGGTACATTTTAGATATACATAATGATAACACTCATCATTGGAAATAGACTTTTTAGGTTTGTTTTTCTGTTTGTTTTGTTTTTTGGTACCGGGGATCAAACTCCGGTCCTTGCGCTGGCGAGGCAGGTGGCGGAACCACTGAGCTAAATCCTCAGCCCAGGAATAGACTTTTTAATAGTCCACTCCTGTTCCCTCTGATTCTATGGTGGTTTTATGATATAATAAGGGCAGAAGTATATAACTATATATTGTTATTGTAGCTATATATTATAATTCCCTTGAAGTGTTAAAGTCTGTGATTTTGATGCATTTATTTCATTTGATTGTTCAGCTTTTTGTTGTGCCTGCATAGTACTTTTTCTTGACACCCTGTGCAAAGCTACAACTTCTGTGTATATGTAACAGAAGCCTATACTGGAGCTTGCTTTAGGACAAGGAAAGGTAATGAACACAAAGTTACAGCGTGTCACGGGAATGAACATAAAGTGTGTGTGTCGAGAAACTCAAGCGCCGGCGTGCAGACAGACCCACGGAGGGCGCCGGAAACGTGGGGCTGGTCTCTGTTCTTCTCCACACACCGACTTCTTTCTTCTCCCAAGAAAGCTATCTTTTGCTGGCACGGAGTATTCAAAAAATAGGCTGTGACACTGTCCCTACAAAGCAAATGCAGATACACTGAGAAGAAGCAGACTAGTATGGTCTGTCTTCAGATCTGGTTCTGAATTTTCAGGAATAAGAACCTGATTAGCCAATGAGGAGAGTGAGTCTACCCGTGCTCCACCTGCAATGGGCAGAGATAAATGCAGTGCGGGATGGGACGGGAAATCCAGCACTACCTGGGGTCTGCTCCTGTACTCTGTGCATGGGTTGGCAGTGCCCAAGACATCGTAAGGGAGTCAAATACATCGGGGCACTTGTTCTACTCCTAGAATCTTTGATAAACTTTTTTTTTGGTACGAGGGATCGAACTCAGGACCTTGAGCTTGCCAGACAGGCGCAGTGCCACTGAGCTACATCCCCGGCTCTCTTTGATGTACTCTTGAAGATTACTACATATCAAAATTGTAATAAAGTTCCAGATCAACCTTTTTACATAACTAAGGTTACTACTGTATAAGCATGTTGAATTCATGAGGTTTTTTTCTTGTTAACAATTGAAAGGAAGACCCATTTTTAAAAAAAAAAATTATTTTATTGGTACATTTTAGGTACACAATATAATGACATTCATCATTGGAAATCTGCACCTTTGCATAATCTCTCTTGGTTCTTATTTTTCCCCCTTCCCCTGTCCTCCCTTCAACCCCTCCATCCCTCCCTATTTACAAAAACTTTGTTTCCATGTTTTCATTTTCTCATATTAATTCCATTCTCTTCTTTCCTTTCCCCTACCCCTCCCACTTCCCCTACCCCTTTGCCCCTTTTCTTCCTATTTCACATTATCTATTATACCTTTTAGTCCTTATTTACACTTTCAGTTTCTCATGCTAGAGAAACTTTTTGGTATTTACATGTGTCCTATTTATTTCACTTAAGAGTATCACCTCAATGTGCAGCCATTTAGTTATAAATGTCTCTAATTTCTCATTTTTTATGGCTGAGTAGTACTCCATTTTATAAAAAACCACATTTTCTTTATCTAGTTTCCAGCTGATGGGCACTTGGGCTGCTTCCAAGCTTTAGCTATTACAAACTGTGCCGCTATGAACATGGGTGCACATATTTCGCTGTGATATGATTCTTTTAATTCTTTGGGGAAGCTACCCAGCAGGGGAATAGCTGGGTCAAATGGGACTTCCAGTCCTAGTTCTTTGAGGTATCTCCATACTGATTTCCATGGTGATTGCAAAGAAGACCCATTTTGACATTTGGAATAAACTCAAACCTTAGAGACTGCTTCAAACCTTAACCTCAGATCCTTTTCTGCCATGAATCTAGTCAACTTGGAAACTCAGCACACAGGATCGCTGATCTCAACACAGTGAAGAGAGAACTGGAAGCATTGCTCTAATTCACCAGAGAGGGGCACGAAACCATTAACCTGGGCTTAGGAAACTGTCATGTTAGGGCTGGGGATTTAGCTCAGTAGTTCTGCTGCCTGCTTTAATAAAGGAAGGTCCAGAGTTTGATTCCTGGTACCAAAAAAGGAAAGAAATTATAATGCTACCCTAAAGCTAGTCTTCAGCTCAGCAGGCTCATGTGATTTGCCTATTATTTGTGGGCATGTAATCCAATCGGTGTCTTTCTGAGTCCACTGGAGTATAAATCTTTCTTCCTTGAAAATGGAAACAAACCCATAAGTTGTGTTCAGCGAAGCTGTTGGTAAATTGCTTATAGTGTGATATTTACCTAGGATTTTTACAACTGTTTCCACACTCGAAAATTCTGGTCATTGTGCTTAAGACTGTATCTTAGAGCAGGATCTATGACAGATAAGTATATACTGGTGGTTCAAAGGTTCTGAGCAGCATAAAAGCCGCTCCATTGTTTGTTCTGGGTACATACACTATGTGTGCTCATAAAGCAAAATTTTAAAAGGTCACGCAGCAGGAAATCTCATATCAATCTACCTAGGTATGATTTTATTTTTTGGTACTAGAGATTGAACCCAGGGCTTTTGCACTGAGCTACATCCCCAGCACCTTTTAAACTTAAAAAGTTTGAAATAGGTTCTCACTAAGTTGCTAAATTTCCCAGGTTTGGTACAAACTTGTGACCCTCCTGCCTCGCCTCCCAGACTGCTGGGATTACTGGAATGTGCCACCATGCCTGGGTCTAGGTATGACTTTCTAAGGAATGTTTCCTTTCCAACCCAAAGCTGGATTTTAGATTAGGTTAATACATCAGTTTACAATATTGCCAAGCTCTACTTCCAATACTGACCTTTCTTTTTTTCTTCCTTGTTTCTCTTTCCAACTCATTTAAAAAATTCATTTATTTATTCTCCTTTGAAGCAGCACTGTGAAGCAGCCTTTGATGTTGCTTTATTTTTGTGTTTTGTTTTTGGGTTTTTGAGACAGGCTCTCACTTTGTAGGTCAGGCTGGCTTTGAACTCATCAAGTAGCCCAGGCTAGCCTCAAACTCACAATCCTCCTGCTTCAGCTTCCTGAGTGCCAGGATTACAGGTGTGTGCCACTATACCTGTCTATTTTATTATATAGTTTCGAATCTATGAATAGTAAATTGACTGATTTACCAATTTTTTTTCTTGAGGTCTGAAAGATTAATACTTTTCTCTGGGTTCTATAACATGGAAAGCCCTACCTTGCTGTTTTGTTTTGGTTTTTTGGAGACAAGGTCTCCTATGTAGCCCCGACTAGCCTCACACTCACAGCAATCCTCTTGCCTCAGCCTCCTGAGTGCTGGGATTGCAGGCAAGCGCCTTGGTGCCCAGTTTCTACTTTGCTTTTACCACCAAACTATCCATTAGAAGTATGCCTTTGAGAAGCTGACACTAACCAGGAAGTTAGGAAATGAGGCAGATAAAGTACAAAATACTGTGCTACGTGCAATAATAATGTAATAGAGCTAATACTGTATCACGCCTTAAAATAGTAACTCTCTTTGTTTAGTACCATTGTGCCCCATTCACCAACTCGAAGTCAGCATTTTGCTGATGTGTCATTTCATTAATTTAATATCTATAAGGAGGAACAAAAACAGATGCAAAGGGGCCGGGGATTTAGCTCAGTGGTGCCACCACCTGCCTCACAAGTGCAAGGTCCTGAGTTCGATCCCCGGTACCAAAAACAAAAACAAAAACAAAAAACAAGTGCAAAGGATAAAACCTGTAAGTTAGAAAATGTTAAACTGGAATCTCTATAAAAGCAGGATAGATTTTAGCCCTTGGATCTTTGATGTCCCTGAATGCCATCTGCACCAACACATCAGTACAGTTTGTTACTGTTCGTAACAGCACAACTGATCCCCAGGAGCGCAGCCCAACAACAGGAACTGCAGATGCTGGAGCGAAACAAACAACACTAGGACCACCACTGGTGCTATATTACTTAATTATAAGGTTTGGAGTACTCAGTCGAAACACTGAATGACTTAGCTTCTCAGTTCTTAAAAAAACAAAACTCAAGTGCATCAGCATTGTAAACTCTATTAGTTTAGGCTAGAATAATCTTGATGTAGCTTAAAAAATACCCTACTGATAGAAAGTGAAATTTCTGAGGTTATTTGCGTCTTCCTGGAGGATATTATGGATAGCTCCGTGATAGGAAATGTTTCTCATTCCAATAATCTTACTGATTCAAATGGCTGATGTAAAAACAGCATGTTTACACACTACCATGAAAGGAAATGTAATTTTGACAAATTGGAAATGATGGTGATTCTAGAATTGCTCTTAGCTAGTTTCAAATGACTTCCTAATGGGAAAATTAATACAATCAGATGTCCAATCCATTTGTACAATGTTGGTATTTTATCTTATCTTTGCTTCTACCAAATTTGGGATTAAGCCTAAAAAAGAGGGATGTAGCTCAGTGGTGCTGCGCCTTCCTGGCAATCACAAGGTCCTGAGTTCAATTCCGGGGATGGAGGTGGGGTGTTCACATACCGTAATGGGTAGCCAAAATGGATAAGTCTCCACTGGCAAGTTTGAGTTTAGTTTATGAGCTCAATTATCTTATTGCTGCCAAGTATTGTTTTACTTCCTCTTCTTTAATGGCACTACTTGATACCATAATACAAGCTATATTTATGTTAAGTTTAAAAAACATCCTTTTGCAAGAATCTCAGAAAGATTTATGCTTTTATCTAATAGGCCTAATTTTTGTTAGGTTCTACTGCTGGTTGAAGTATTACTGCATCACTTTTCAAAAAGTATATTGGGGAGTACTGTACACAACTTGAGAACGAGGGATAACAAATAAATTCAGAATTTCCATGGATGCAGCCACAGGGTTGCATCTCTTCTTTTTCACCTGCAGAGTGAACCCAGCCAGGGTCTTTTCACTGAGTTACATTCCAGCTCTTTGTAATATTTTATTTTGAGACATGGTCTTATCCAAGAGTGCTGAGATTACAGGTGTGTGCCACCACGTCCAGCTTTTTTCAAAGTTTGAAACGGTCTTGCTAAATTGCCTAAATTGCCCAGGCTGACTGGAAACCTGAGATCCTCCTGCCTTGGCCTCCTGAGTAGTTGGGATTATAGGTAAGGGCCACCACACTGGGGCAGAATTCATAGAATTTTTTTTTTTTTTTTTGAGACAGGGTCTCACTGTGTAGTTCAGGCTGGCCTTGAACTCACTATGTAGCCCAGGCTGGCCTTGAAATTCATAGAATTTTGAATGTGAAAGGAATTTAGCAATTAGTTCAGCTGCTCTCTCAATCTTATCTACATATTAGGATCACTTACAGACCTTTAAAAAATACTAGTGGGTAGGCCCTTCACTCCAGTTATTTTGACTTACTTGATCCGAGATGTAGCCCAAATATTTTTGTGGTTTTAAAAGCTCCCCAGGTCATTCTAATGTGTATCCAGGCGGAAAACCATTGATGCAGTCTAGCCTCCTAAATCCACACATAAACACAATAGTTCAGTAGCAGAGAAAAGAATGAAAAGAGCACAAGATTTGGATTTAAAAATCTTAATTTGAACCTTTTCTGTGCTTTTTTTTTTTTTTGGTACCAGGGATCCAACTCAGGACCTTGCCTTGCGAGGCAGGCAGCGGAACCACTGAGCTAAATCCCCGG
The DNA here is from genome assembly GCF_000247695.1 of Heterocephalus glaber. Next base: position 18,887,159 of record NW_004624731.1, on the reverse strand, counting down.
CCTTCTGTGCCATTTATCCACTGTAAGGAAGGTACTTACCCTTTCAGTACCCTAGCTCCTTCCAGTACAAAGGGGGAACAATCATATCTGGCCCTACTCAAGTAGGAGAAATTTCTCCTTAGAGGAATAGAGATGTTGATCAATGAGGGTGAATAATTTACCTTGGTAAACCGAAAAGTTTGGGAGATAACATAAGGATGTGAGCTAGTACACTCAGTCCTGTCACCTTACTGTTCACTGTCTAAAGCAATTAACTACTGATTTGTAAAATATCAACTCTAATTCAAACTTCCCTTCTTAGTTTGAGCACTCTCACTTTTAATATAGCTAAAAAGGAGAGACAGTCTTCATACTCCAGTGTAATTATCAAGGTTTTCAATGGGATACACCTTTTCTAATAGAGAACTAGAAAACTAGAAGGCAGGTCCTCATCTGACATAGGGAGAAGATGAGTGGACTATCATTTTTGTTCCCATTGAGTTCCTTTCGATATTTAAAAATCTTTGCAGCCAGGTGTTGTGGTGCAGGCCTGTAATCCTAGCACTATAGGAGGCTGAGGTAGGAGGATCACAAATTCAAACTCAGCCTGGGCATTTTACTGAGTCAGTGAGACCTCATCTCGAAACAAAAAATAAAAAGGGCTGGGGATGTAGTTTAGTGTGAAGGTACTGTGTTCAATCCCCAGTACCACACTCCCCCAATCATTATTAAAACTACCAAAACATTTACAAGTGAAAATGATTTGAAATTATTATATGCCAAGAATTACACAAGGCACAAAGGATTCAAAAATGAAAGAGACAAACCCAGGCATGGTAGCACATAACTGTGATCTCAGCACCAGGGAGACTGAGGCTGGTCTTGAGTCTGAGACCAGCCTGGAATACATAGAGACCATCTCAAAAAATAAACAAAAAACACAAAAGAAAAGGACATAAACCTCCCTTAGAGAGACTTATAGGTAAAATTCCAGCTGAAGACTAATTCTCCTGCCTTTCTTAGAAGTTTCAAGAATTTTTCTAAAGAGCCGAGTGTGGTGGCACATGCCTGTAATCCCAACTCTCGGGAGGCTGAGGCAGGGGAATCACTGGAGTTTGAGCGCAGTCAGTCTTATTAAAAAAAAAAAAAAGAAAGGAATTTTCCTAAAGATATACTTCATTAGTTTCCTTTTATACTTTACAGAGCTAAGGACTGAATCCAGGGCCTCACACATGCTAGGTAAGCACTCTACCATCACTTCTCGGCCTTTTGGCTAAGATCAAGTGTGATCTACCACTGAGCTACATTCCTAGCCTTTTAAATTTAAAAAAAAAAACTTAAAAAAAAATTGAGACAGAATCTCACTAAAGTGCTCAGGGGGGCCAATCCTCCTGCTTCAGCTTCCCAGGCAGCTGAGAGTACAGGCGTGTGCCGCTAACACTCAGTTTAGTTTCTTATTTATGTCTACTGCTAAGACATTTTCTGGGTTGACATGTCTTTAGACAGAGCTCAATTCTTGGTAAGACTGGCTTCAGGGTTCAAAATGATAAAATGAAATCCTTATCAAACAAGTACGTGATCAGACTACTCTTGCTATGTAGTTAGAATTGCTCTCACCTTGGATAGGATAAAAAGAAATATACAACAGGGTCACATCATTACAACTATAGGAATTCAGAAACAGGAGGAAACAGTGTAAGTACTGTTGTTAGGGAAGGAAGACATTAATTTCACTTTAAAAACAAAACCTAAGCCATTTTTACAAGTAGAGTTTTAAAATATTATGTCACCAGGCATGGTGGTGCATACCTGTAATACCAGCACTAGGGAGGCTGAGACAGGAGGATCAAGGTGAGTTCAAGCCTAGCCTGGGCTACATAGTGAGTTTGAGGCCAGCCTGAACTACATATTGAGATCCTGTCTCAAAAAACCAGAAAGAAAAAAATTATTTACCAGGAATACCATATGCATATTATATGTGGTTATTCAACAGATTAGAAATTACGAAATAGTGTTTTCTGGAGAAGCTTGGTTTACAAGCTGGAGAAATTTCTCACAGGCTTTGAGTAAAAAGTTTGGATGGGTTTTTCTGTATGTACTGTATACCTTCCAGTTTTTTCTGTTTCTTCTTTTGGAGTACCGAGAATTTAACCCGGGGCCTTTGTGCTGAACTCTCCTTCACTTTTAAATTTTGAGACAATTTCCCTAAATTACTAAACCGTCCAGGCTAGGCAGTCCTCCTTCCTCAGCTTCCCAGAGTGCTGGGATTATAGGCATGTGCCCCCAGCCCCAGCTAGTTTTATTTCGCAAATTAAGAAAATTGCAAAATAAAAATGTTATCAAATACTATTATAGCACCTTCCTCTTTAAAAAGAAAACAAAACTATTTCCTGTTCTTCCCCTGATACTTAAACCCTCACTTTATTTTTTCTTCACCTTATTTTAAACCTAACTTTATCACCACTTGGTACAAAAAAGATTTAAGTCGTTCACAAACATTGTATTTGTTAATTCTCAAGTGGGTGGTGTAAGCAAGGTCAGGTTACACAGGAGATGAATTCAGCAAGGTTAAGAGACCAGATCCAGGCTGTAGCAGACTTTCAGATTCGAAATCCCATGCTAAAATCATTCCTTGGTTTCTCAAGGTAAAGAATGGGTGGGAGGGTAGGCAGCTACAACTAAGCTCACTAAAAGGAGGTGATAAATACGAAGTTTTCGCACTTAAAAAAGTTCCAAGCGGTAAGGTACGAGAACTCTGATAACACTGTAACTTTTAAGAACATGGGCTGGTTCTGGCAAGACAAAAAGACCGGGTTCAGATACTCAAAAGTAGCACTTTGGGGTAACCACTAACCCAGCAAACACGTGGGGTGCTTTGCCCGGCCGATTCCACCCGGAACACTGGACTCCCACGTGTCCCATAGGAAATGCAGGTCTCCGGGGATCAAGGAAGCCGACAAGGGGCCGGGGAAAAGCAAAGCGCCGCGAACTTGGCTTCGCTGGGCGCATCTGGCGGGCTCCGAGGATTTGGGGACAGGCCTGGAAGCAGCTGGGGGGGAGTCGCGGGAGAGCGGGATACAGAGTGAAGGAGAGACTCTGGGAGCGAGCCGCGACAAGTGGGAGCAGGGCGGCGCCCGAGGTGGGCCGGTTGCGCGCAGGCCGCACTTCGCGGCCCTTCAGAGACGCCGTAGCCCCGCCCCCTCGGCGCGTGGCGCTCGTGACGCGAGGCGCGCGGGCTGTTCTTCTTACAGAGGTCGCTCTTGTCCGAACGGTTGGTCGCGTTGCGCCTGCGTGGACGGGAGGGGAAGTGAGGCGGTTGCCTCCGCGCCTTTTCCGGCAGCGGCGGCGGCGGCAGAGCTGGGAGGAGGCGGTGGAGGCCGGAGGGAGTCCGTGTTCGGGGCGGCGGCTGGAGGTAGCCCTCGTGGGCCGAGCTGGAAAGACGGTTGCCTCAGCCTCTGCTCCCCCCCGAACTCCGGCGGTAACTCTCTTCTCCCTCTGTGTCTCTGCAGGCGGCGCGCCGAGTTCCCGCGAGGATCCATGACCTGACGGGGCGCCGGGGCCGCGCTCTCTCTCAGGTGGCCGGTTCGGCGGTGAGCCTTGTGCTCGCGGGCCGGCGGGCGGGGCGAGGAGAAGGCGGCGGAGGCGGCGTTGGAGCGGGAAGCGCGGCGGCGCTCGCGGGCGCCGGGGGGGAAGGGCAGTTCCGGGCCGGGCCGCGCCTCAGCAGGGCGGCGGCTCGCCCAGCGCAGACCCGGGGCCCGGCGGCGGGAGGCGCGACTGTGCGGCCGGGGATGCCCGAGTGAGCGGCGGGCGCGGGCCTCTGCCCCAGCCTAGGAGGCGACTTACACGCAGGCCGCGGGGCGCCCTCGCGGCGGGAAGCCTTCGTTTCGCTTTCGCGGCGGCGGCGCTTTTGGCGGAGGGGACCCGGGACACCTGAATGCCCCCGGCCCCGGCTCTTCCGACGCGATGGGGAAGGTGCTATCCAAGATCTTCGGGAACAAGGAAATGCGGATCCTCATGTTGGGTCTGGACGCAGCCGGCAAGACAACCATCCTGTACAAGTTGAAGCTGGGCCAGTCGGTGACCACCATCCCTACCGTAGGTTTCAACGTGGAGACGGTGACTTACAAAAACGTCAAGTTCAACGTGTGGGATGTGGGCGGCCAGGACAAGATCCGGCCGCTCTGGCGGCATTACTACACCGGGACCCAGGGGCTGATCTTCGTCGTAGACTGCGCTGACCGCGACCGCATCGACGAGGCCCGCCAGGAGCTGCACCGCATTATCAATGACCGGGAGATGAGGGACGCCATAATCCTCATCTTCGCCAACAAGCAGGACCTGCCCGATGCCATGAAACCCCACGAGATCCAGGAGAAACTGGGCCTGACCCGGATTCGGGATAGGAACTGGTATGTGCAGCCCTCCTGTGCCACCTCGGGGGACGGACTTTACGAGGGACTCACATGGTTAACCTCTAACTACAAATCCTAATGAGCATCCTCCACCCATCCCCCGGAAGGAGAGAAATCAAAAAACCATTCATAGGATTATCACCACCATCATCACCTCTTTCAATTGCTACTTTCTCTTCTTTTGAATTTGAACTCTGGAGTTACTGTTCTATGTTTGGGGGGAGGGTTGGGGTTTTCTTTTTGTTGCTTTTTTTTTTTTTTTTTTTTTTTGCTTTGCCTTAGATTGCTCTGATCTGACATTGACATGAACACAGTGCTAGATGCTCTTGTTGACCTCCAACAAATGGGGTGGGGAAAATAGCATTTCTTGGTAAAGTCCTTTATAATGGTTTGATTTTTAAAAAAAATTTCGGTAGATCTTTTTTTCCCCAATGTATGCTTTTTTTTCCTTTTTGCCCAGTTTCCTTATCACTTGCTGTAGATGGCTTATTTTGCATCCATGCAGACTATGTTGCAAGTCTGTTTCATCTAGTAAACTGAAAATTATTGCTTAATCAAACTGCCTTTTGTCTTTTATATTTAAGGCCTTCCCCCAACCCTCCCTTGTTAGTTCTATCTTTAACTTAGTAATTTCAAATGTGATCTTTTATATCTTAAGACCAGTGTGGTAAACTTAGCCCACAGTGGCAAATAATGATTAATATTATAACATGTTCCACTTGAACATCAGTATGTTAAACAGGTAATCTAAGAAGTTCTTTGAAATGTTAGCTATTAAGTTCTGAAACACATCATGCATGGGTAGGAATAAAACTCAAGTTTCCCATAACATAGCTAACAAGAATTTTTTTCACTGCAAAAGTTAGTAGTAACTTTGCTGTTTTCCCTCTTTAAAAATAGACTCCTTCCAGAAAATGGAGCAATAATTGTATATGCCACAGACAGATGAAACATCTGTAGATATTTTAAGTGACTTGGGCAAAACTGGAATATACTTTTGTTTCAAATATCTAAGACCAGTAGTTTTAAAATTACTAAAATGTTTACTTTGTTCACAAATAAAAGCATTCAACAGTTCAGATTATATGCACCTTTTACCTAGTTGGCAAAAAATACACATTCCTGTTTTCACATTACAGCAATCAGTTAAGCAGAAGATATGTCATCTTTTTAATAGATGAATGATCCACATCTCCATTAATTAGAACACTGGAAAAGATGTATTATAAAATAAGGTATTTAATTTTGCTTGATTATAGGATTAATTCATGCAGATAAGTATCCTGTTGGTTCAATAGTATACTGTCTCCTTTAAGGAAGGAAATGTGATGAGTGAATGATGTGTAGACTTGAGGAATGGCCAAGGGGAAGTGAGATGAAGAAGAACCTACAGATGACAATGAATGTAAACTTTTCTTAAAGGGTAAGCAGTTGGCTCACTGGTGATAGCCACATCCTAACAAGGTTAGCTGGTTGGGACCAGTAACGAGATTGAGACCACTATGGTGATATTTTGAACCAAATGTTAATGCTTGATTCAGAATTGTGAAGCAGCATCTGGTTCTAGCCTTAAGGATTAATTTTAGTGATCCTCAAGGAATTAAACTTAGGGAATTTCAGAAATGTACACTGCAAAGGCAGTGTACAGGAAAAGGTGGAGTCGGTTTTGTCTATGAGGGTATCTGAAAACTAAAAATGAGCGGGATATCATGGTATAGTTGGACAGTGTTAGTCCTTCATGTTTTGGCCATATTGTATAATGGAGCTTTTACCAAAGATGTATGAGAAGCATAAGGATATTAAAAACTTTTCAAAGTAAAACTCAACATTCAAAACAGATGAGAAAAGGTGCTATGCTACAGAGTTCTGGCACAGAGGGATTTTTAAAATTCAAATGCAACTAAAGTTCTCAGTTTCACTTTAGTAGAAATATGAAGCTGATAAATACATTTAAGAGTATTTTGGTTGCTTTTTAAAATTCCCAAAGCTCCACCATAAATGTAATTGTTGGTGTTTTAGATGATTACATTTTAAGGTACATAAACATGGGTTACACAAATATCAATGCTATAGTAACATCCTGAAACAAGCACAAAAAGTATAAATGCCTAAACTGGAGGAAACTTGAAACCCTCATGTTAATTCTTAAATGTAGTATTTCTAACTTGTGACAGACAGGCATTTTTTGTTTCTTAAAAATAACGGGGGACATAGTTAAAATTTTATACATCAAGTGATTGCTCTTATGGAATGTTGCAGGTGAGATGTGGTTTATATTTTGTTTGAAATGTCTGAAAAGGGAAGGGGAAGCAAATATTTGAAATTTGGAAAAATCTTAAAACTTTTGGGAAGAAATTGTAATTTTCACTTACATTTTCTTAAAGGTATAAAAGGTTTATAATTGATATATTGAACCATAACAATTGGTGATTATGGAGCAGGTAATTATAGCCTGCAAAAAAGTTGCAATCTAAGAATTTTAAAAATTAAGATCCTAAAGTTTTTGTTTAATTACATCAAATTCTGTATGTGAAATTTTAAAATGCAGTAAGTTTTGAATGGCTTCATCTTGTCTGATATGAGTAAATGAGTCTGTAGACTGTGATCTCCCCAAACTAAAAAGTACAATACCTGGAATTGTGTTTTTTATGGTTGTAGTGTTGATAAAGCACTAATATGCAGAAAATAAAGGAATTATACAGTGCAGCTTCTCACGTTATGTTACTCGTTGAACTAGTTAAATGGAATGTATTGGTGTGTTGTGCCATGTTATTCTCCAGGGATAGGTAGTAAAAAATGATTTAATTTTGGAGTCACCTGACCTTAGAAAAAATGAAGAGAATCAGTTTAGTTCTTACTAATGCTGCCTGTTTAAGGAAGTTTGCCCTGGGTTAATTTTACCAAACCTAATCTTATTTTATGACAATTTAGGGCACAAGAACTTTATTCGGCTTTTTCAAATTGCAACTTTAGCATTTTTGAAAGTGCAGAATTGTTTGTAAAGAACTGACCTATAGAGTTGTCTTAACCTTTGACAGTAGACTTGACTTTCTTTTAGAGGTCAAAGCTGGCTCGAGTAATAAGGGCAAAAATGTAGACACTTAGAAAAGTAAAATTGTAGGTGAGGAATAACTTGTTAGAAAATGGTTTTTAAAAGACATTTTTGTAAGCATTCTATATCAGTAGTTTTTTGTTGATTTTACATTGTCAGTGATACTTAGTATGATTTAAGCTCTACATTAATATTACCATGTCTAGTACTGATTTATTGAAGTCCAGGATCAAGTTGTCAGTAGGAAATATTTTTCTCAAGTTTTAGAAGTAACCATAATCCGAATGGTAGACCTTACTAAATTCCCAAAGTTATAAAATGAGGGTTGTGGTAAGTCAAGTATTTGTCTCCCCTTAAAGGTAAGAATTGTATTTGTAAAACCACGTTTAGCAATTATAAATAACTTTCAAATCTGACTAATCCCTGACCATGATGTATTTGGAGTATACCATGCTTAAATCAAATGGCAGAGACTAAGGAGAAAGATTACTACTAGTATCAGAAAGTTTACAAAAATGGAATGTGGGGAGATGGAGCCATAGAAAAAGCAAATTTCTCCCAGCTTTGCCAAACTTAAAGTTGCCAGACTAGTTGAACTGTCAGGGAGCTGGTGTAGATGAGATCAAAGAAGGCAGAACTGGTCTGTAGGGGACTGAGGAATTATAATTGAAATTTGTTATTAAGTTAGTTAAAGTAATGGTAAACTTCCAGAGAATTAGACGACAACTAACCTCACTTTGTGTGATACTAAGAAAATACTTTAATTTTTAACCTTTTTTCCCTTTACTGTATGTAAAATGTTGTGATTACTTGAATTTTACCTATTTTGTTCTTGAATATTATATATATAATATGTATCTAAATATATATATGTTTCCTCCCAAGTATTCTGTAAGTGTGAGGATAGATTAATTGATTTGAGAACCTACTAATGTGCCTGGAACTGTTTAGGTGCCGGAGATAACATTTGTGAGAACAAAAACCTGGAAGGAAGCAGCTGCCTTTATGGAAACTGGAACTTACATGGGTGGGCGAGGGGAGAACAAAGATCAGATGGTAAGGCATGTTAGATTTTATAGACTATACGGTGCACTGTATTTAGAACATTCAGAGAAGGCTTCAGTAAGGCATTTGAGCTTCCTGTGGTGGTGCATGCCTGGAATCCTAGCCCTGGGGAAGCTGAGGCAGGAGGATCTCAGTTTTAGGCTAGCCTCAGGTATGTAGTGTCCTCAAGGTCAGCCTGAACTACATAGGCAGACCCTGTCTCAACCAAAAAAAAAAAGGCATTTGAACAAATACTTGAAGAAAGAAAACATCAGTGTAATCAACACAGTAACGGAAAGATAAATTGTAGTTGGGCCTGGGAAAATGGCCAAGGGCATATTTGTTCTAGCCCGTTTTAATAGGAATTATAGTAAGAATGATTTTTACATTTTTAAAAGATTGTAAGAAAAAAAAATGAATATGTGAATATGGGTTAGGATCAGTAGTCTAAAAAATCTCTTTGGGAAACACTTGTTTGATTCCTAAGTCTTATGTATTTTTTGAAGCAAAATATTTATTGGTATATTTTAGATATACATAATATTCATCATAGGGAATTTGTACCTGTACATGATAAACATTACCAAAATAATATGAAAAATTGAACAATTTAAAGAAAATTATTTTTTGAGTCTGGATCTCACTATGTAGCTCAGACTGGCCTTGAACTCAAGGTGATTCTCCTGCCTCAGCCTCCCTAGTGCTGGGATTACAGGCGAATGCCACGAGTGAATGAGTTAAATCAAAATTTTAGGAAACAATGATTCTGCGTCATTTACACATTTAGTGAGCCCTGAAACTTAGCAGTCAACCTAGACTTTTTTCTTAATAAATTTAAATGTCAAAGCAGTAGTCAGCTTGGATTTTTAAACATTCTTTAAACTTTTCTGAATGATTTCATCTTAAATTTTTGTTATTTTCCTGGTCTTTGGATTTAAGTTAAATGTGCTTCTCTGTTAAAGTGCCCTTTCCTCCACATAGCCTAGATTAGTTTGGAATAGGTTCAGAAAACATCATTCAGTTGTGGCTTTTACTTACTCGGCATTACTGTAATCAAGTCTTGGCCAGTACATTATGAAACTCTGTAAGAGGAAGTGTTTTATTGACTTGGAAACTAATTTTTGTGTGATACTCGGTTTCTCCCAGTGTTACTCCTCTAACCACTAATGAACTAGGAAAAATAACTTACTGCACGTGTAAATTTTTCTTCACTGGAGAGTTGTTCTATACTTACATAGTAAGACTATTTAAAAAGAGAAAGTAAACAAAGTAAGTTAGTACTTATGGAAGTTGCATGAAGGACATTTGCAAATGAGCTTTTGAAAAAATGAAAACCCTGTAGCTCATGGAGATGTCTGTGTGAAACTGGTTATTGATGGCCATAAAAGCTGTTTTTCATTATAGCCTATTAGACCTGCCTGAGAGGCTCGCAGTGTGTGCGAGCGGAAAACAAAAACAACTTTGGCAGAGTTGGAGAAGCATCAAATGGACCTTCAAAGTGTGTTAAAATATGACAAAGGGCTCTCTCCCCATACCTTTACTTTTTATAGTTTTTGACTTAAGTCCTAGGTTGCATTGGGTCTAAAGAGATCAATTTGGGAGTATCTGAGAATAACAAGAGTTAGCACTTGCTGAGTGTTTGCCATGTGCCAGGCATTGCCCTAAGCATTTCATGCATATTAATTCTTCCAAATCCTTACGACAGCCTTGGGAGAGAGGGCTCCAACTTTACAGTTGAGGAAACAGGACACAGAGAGGTCTGTATTAGTCAATAGCCAAGCTAGAATTTGGGTTTAGTACTGTAGCCTACTGGATTGTAACACAACTGAGGTGAGGTGAACCAGTGATTAATAACTTTCTTCATTTTGTTTTAGGTGTGTATTTTCTGGCAAACAGCTTCCTTTTGGGTAATTTCCCATAATTTTCTTACTGATCAACAGTAGGATTTGTGTTTTTTTCCTTTTCCCAGTACTGGGTTTTGAAGCTAGGGCCTTTGCACTGAGCTATATCCTCAGTCTTTGGTTGTTTTTTTTTTAACAGTTTCCTTTTTTTTTTTGTTACTGAGGATTGAACTCAGGACCTTGCATCTGTGAGGCAGGCAGCAGAACCACTGAGCTAAATCCCCAGCATCCTCAGTCTTTTTAAAAAAAAAAATTTTTAAATTACTATCTTTCTAAATTGCCCAGGCTGGGTTCAAACTTGTGATCCTCCTGCCTCAGTGTCTCAGAGTGCAGGAATTACAGGTGTGTGCAATTCAGCCCTGGGTTTGATGCCCAGAATCATCAAGGAGAAAAAAATAAAGATTTTTAGAAGGCCTCAGATGCTAATGCAAGTGATTTGGATATTGTTTAGTGTATAATGGGAGCCACAGAGAGTGATACTGAGAGATTGAGAGAGATTCACGAAGAATTTGTTGAAAACCTGTCAGATTCCAGGTACTGTACTGGGCTTTGTTAGCAGGAATAAACACACCCTTAATCTCCAGGAAGCTCAGTCTAATTGAAAGAGTTCACAAAGATAAGCACAGAGTTGTGCTGTCCTGGAAATTCATTGTACACTTGCCAGGCGCTTTCCTCTAAATGGGGTATGAGGGTTGGTGGAAGACCTCAGGAGAGGAGGTCCACTTACGTAATATTTTCGATACTGGGAATCAAACTCAGGACCTTGCATTTGGCAGGCAGGTGAGGCACCACTGAGCTACATCCTAGCCTGCGATGATAATATTTTGAAGGAGGGGTAGGAGTTATTCATATGAACAGGTGGATGACATTTTAGGTAGTGCAGCAGTTAATGTGCAGAAGGCAGAAGGTATTAGCACAAACACCGGGACTGGGGCATGGCAGCACACTGCTGTAATTCCAGCACTTGGGAGGCTGAGGCAGGAGATTGTGAGTTTAAGGCCAGCCTGCACTACATACCGAGACCCTGTCCAGAATTAAAGCTAATTATTATGCTTGGAGCACAGGGTAGAATGGTGTGAGGTGAAGATGGAAAATGGTCAGAGGCTGGATTGTGAAGTGACTTTGCCTTTTCTAAGTAATTCTGGATTTTAAAAGTTGAGCATTAGAAAATCCTTGTGGGTGTCTCTCTGTAGCTCAGGTTGGCATCAAACTCAAAATTCTCCTGCTCCAGCCTCCTGGTGCTGCTAAGACTAGAGTGCCCCACCCCACCTGACTGGGGATTTTTGAACAGGAAGTTCTCTTGAGACTGACCTTTTTTTTTTTTTTGGTCCCAGGGATTGAATTTGGGACCTTGCGCTTGCGAGGCAGGCGGCAGAAGAGACTGACATTTTAGGGAGTTTACTGACTACTGTATAAAGGATGGACAAAGGCAGAGCAAAATCTGAGTCGGAAAAATTTTTTTGTGTGTGATACTAAAACAACTTTATTTTACATAACAAGTTTATATTTTTAAAGGCATATAGACTATACAAAGGTAAACATTTAAACAGATTTTAGCTTCTGCCCTAAAATTGTTCCATTAAGTGTCAGTCTAAACATTTTTAGTTCAGTAATCATCATCTTCATCAGAGTCCATTACTTTTGTTGAATTTAACTGTTGTTTTCTTTTCTGTTTGTTGGCTTACTTTTCAAGGATTTCTATTAAACCTTGCTCTGAGAACTTCCCACTTAGCTGTGCTTACTTTGCCATCTGTATAAGGTAATTCTCTACTGCTTTTGTTTTTTCAGGCTTTACAAGTGCTAAGTTATTTAACCTGGCCCGGCCTGACTGATCCAAAACTTGCGCTAAGATACTGTTTCTCTTTTCTGCTTCCCTGTGCTTTGCTTCCTGTTGTGCTGCATCATTAGGATCCCCGTGTTTCGCCTGCAACTCGGCCAGCCTCTACTTCCTCAGTGCCTCCCGCTCCTTATCCGCCATGGCTCGACCATCGAGGAACTAGCAGCAGTAGCCACTGTCCAGCCCACCTGGAACTGTGTTTTGTTTTTTGAGACAGGGTCTCTCTATGTAGTTCAGGCTGGCCTTGAACTCACAGTGATCCTCCTGCCTCAGCCTCCCCGAGTGCTGGGATTATAGCGTGCACCACCCAAGAAGTACTTGAATGGCATTTCTCAAAGTGTATTCTGTAAAATGGTGATCGTAGAAGATGATCCTTGGAAAAAAGTCTTCCAGGATATTTGGGAAATGCTTCAAATTGTATGTGCATTTGGGATTCACAAGACATATTAAGATTCTTAGAAATCTTGCTTCTAAGAGAAACAATCCTCTTTAATCCAGTGTTTCCCAAACTCGTTTGATCGAAGAACCCTAATATTAAAAAAATAAATACCCATTGCTGTCCTGTGGAATGATATTCCAAGTGCTGTAGCTTGAGAACTGCTATTTTAGTGGCAGACCAAGTTTGGGCTCAGGGAGAGGGGACAAGGAGAAAGTCTACTTGAGTGGCTGATGCTGAAGTTTACGTACATAAAAATATAAAGCAGGAAGAGAAGAGCAGGCTTAAGGGGAGGAGGAAATTATACGCCAGATTCGGCTTGCTTTTTGTTTGCTTTTTGAGGTGCTAGGGAACAAAGCCAGGGCCTTGCGCATGCTAGGCAAGTGCCCTGCCACTGGGCCACACCCCTGTCCCCTACTCAGCAGGGTTGACAGCATGTTTTAGGTGCCTATGACACGGAATTTTAGTTATCCGGCAGATACAGCAGGAGTTCCTGAGATCTAGGCCACAGACAGAGGTTATTTTGAAATCATAGAGGCCAGTGAGCTTCCTCGGAGTGAGAAGGGCAGGACTGATGTCTAAGGGCGAGGAGAAGAGAGTGATAACAGAAAAAACAGAAAATACAGAGTCGGAGAGACCACAGATGAGACCATACCCTATAGAAAGATCGAGAAGGTTTAAGTTCAGAAATAATTTTTTAGAATTGAAGTAAGTTTTAGGGCTGTGGTCAGAAAGTAGTTTGCAGTGAGAGAAGGCCAGTGAGAAGCTGCTAATAGAAATGTTCCAGAGTGGGTGTGATAGCCACGGGGAGCTGTGTGTCAAAGTTGATAGACACACCTGACTATAACAGGCATTTAAGTGTCCAGGATGTTGCAGGTGTTGGTGGCTGAAGGTGGGATGGGAAACAAACACCCCCCACACACCCTGGCCAGTTTCCTACAGGGGAGGGAAATTGCAAAAGTCACTTGGAAACTATCTTAATCCCCTAAGCTTTATTTGCTTTGCATAAAGGTCTTCTGGAAATGCCTACAATGTCACTGTCATCCCTCTGTAATTTCAAATGCACTATATGGTGTCACTGCCTCAAAAATGTAGCAAGTAAGCTATGGGGGTGGTAACAAGATTTGTCCGGAGATCGTAGCAGTTAGTGATGTAGTTGAGAGTAGACCTGAAGTTGCTCTGTATTTATCACTCAAACAGAATTTCTAATATGTGGGTCATGTGGATCAACATAATCTCTTAACTAAAATATTACCAAGTTACTATGAAACTTCTCAAGATCCGCAAACTGAATTTTTTGGAGGGGATACCGGGGATCAAACTTGGGACCTTACACTTTCAAGGCAGGTGTCCACACCTCTGAGCTAAATCCCTGGCCCTGCAAACTGAATTTTAATGCTTTATTATCAGCATAGTTGTGGGTTTTAGGACGCTTCAATCCACAATGTTGTAGGTGTTACAGGGAAAAAAATCGATAGGATGAGAAAATGGAGTATAGACTTCAGCAAAAGTACATGTCACCAAGTAATACTCATGTGCCAGTCAGTATGCTGTGGGCTTTTATTGTGATGCTCACAACAGACAAGCAAAATAAAGGGTATTCTTTCCCATTTTCCAGGTAAGAGCCTTATGCACAAAATTTAAGTAATTTGGAATTCCTTTTTTTTTTTTCCAGGTACTGGAGATCGAACTCAGGACCTTGCACTTTTGAGGTAGGTGCGGCGCCACTGAGCTAAATCCCCAGCAAATTTAAGTAATTTGTATAGGGTACCACAACCATTAAGAGGCAGGGCTCATACTCAAACCTGTTTTGTTGACTCCAAAGCTTCAAAGGCAAGACGTCTAACTGTGGTGTGTGTGTGTGTGTGTGTGTGTGTGTGTGTGTGTGTGTGTGTGTGTTTTGCTGTTTTTTGTTTTGGGTACTGGGGATTGAACTCAGAGCCTTTACACTGAGCTATATCCCCAATCAATTTTTAAAATATTTTTATTATTATTTTTGGCTTTGTGAATCAGGGTCTTGCTATGTAGTTCAGACTGACCTCAAACTCATGGTGAGCCTCCTGCCTCAGCCTCCCAGAGTGGTGAGATTACAGGCCACAACACCCTGCTGTGTATATTTTTAAACATCAGATCCAGTAAAACACGGTGGCTGTGATCCAGCAGACCTGTCTGTCACCAGGCATGTGTGTGTGTTCCTGAAAACAAAGCAACGTTTGGAGGGACAGGGACTTCCTTGAAGGAGGGAGACACTGCACTTCCTCCAGTGGGTGAGGGCACTGGGGCCGTCAGTGACCCTCTGACGGTCGGTCCTCTTTCTGACCAGTAGACCCGAGGCGGGCTGAAGAGCGAGGCGTCCGGGCCTGGGCTGCCAGACAAGGCGACCTCGTGGTGTCTCGAGCCCTGGCTGTCCTGGGTCAGAGGACACGTGGGCCTTCCCGATAGCATCAGCCACGAGATCTCCGAGCCCTGCTCAGCTCGCCTTGGCGGTACCGGGTGTTGAGCTGTGTTGTGCACTTGCCGGGAAGTCACGGGCATGTGGGGAGGCCCTTGGGTGCCTGGTGCTCCGTTTTCTTAACTGTTCTTAGTGGGTTGGACTTCGAATTAGGTTAACTTATTCATAAAGAACTCAGCCTGTAAGATGTGTACATACGTAAAGACGCTCTGGAAAGAAATAAACCCCACATTTACTTTCAGAAGATTGTGCAGCGTAGCAGAAAAATACATATTCTAACAAAATCGTCTTTGCACCAGTGCTACTTTGACTATTCATTTCTAGGAGGTGTGTGGGGGGATCTCTGAATATTTAAAATGACTTTTAGAGAAACCTGGGTAGCATGTTCTGAATTTGGTCCACTGTTACTTGGATTATATAATAGAACTTCAGTTGCAAAAGTCTGTAAAAACCAGTAGAAGGACTTGGTTTATTTAAAAGATTTTTATACAGTAGCACAGGAAAGCCAGCCCTGAAGCATCAAGGGTTTCTTTTTCCCTCACTGTAAATTAAGATTGGAGGGGGAGGGGAAGGCAAGGCAAAGAAGGCCACAAGGTTGAATCATCCGAGGAAATGAGTCACTGGCTATGAACCATAACTTTCTTTTTTCTGAGTGTTTGAGAGTTCAACTTAGCTTTGAAAAATCTCCTTGCTTGCTACCAGTGAATTAAAAATAGAGCTTTTCTTGCTTTGTTTTTAGAAATCTTGACATTTGGAGTCACTCTTTCAACCAATATCTAGTAGAAACACAAGGATATTGAGTAGAAGATTCATTCTTCAAACTAAAAATAAAGTAGTGATTTAGCGCTAGGTAACCAGTAGTGATTTTTACTCAACTTTTAAGACAGTTTTTTTGAGGGTAATAACTGCTGAGTTACCAATGAATTTAACAGGATAAACTCGGCACACTTCAGACACTGGAGCTTTCCTCCAAGCCACAAGTTGTTTCTTAGGAAGCTTGAGCTCATAACTGCATTAACACACTACATTAGGGCTTTCTTTGAAACTTAAAAATCTTCAGGGTAACTAACGATCAGGTCTGTGAACTAAAGATAAGTAAATACCTCAAAGTAAACATGGGTACTATTAGATGAAAAATTTTCTGCCCTTTATAGTTGATTTTTTAGGATTTGGATTCTTTTTATAAGATTGGGTTTTGTATTTTTTATCCTTTCCAACTCATGGATACTTGATTATAGATAGTAAATGTATTTCACACAAGAACATCAAATTTAGAAACATGCTTGAGATATCTTAAGTCCTTTGCTTTTGAGATAAGATTGCCCAGGTTGGCCTTGAATTTGCAGCCCTGCCTCAGCCTCCTGAGTAGTTAGGATTATAGGTATGGGCCACCACACTGGCCCTTAAATCCTATTTTTGTCACCAAGAAAACTTGAATTATAGAATGAAATATTAAATTGTATTTTTATTTAGTATAATAATGTGGTAGTGGTATCTTGGAGAAAAAATATATATACATATTTTTTTGGTACTGGGGATTGAATTTAGTACCTTGCGCTTTTGAGGCTGGCATGGTGCCACTGAGCTAAATCCCCAGCCCTTGGAGAAAATATTTTAAATAAATGCTAATAGATATTATTTGTTGGGCATCTTGCTGAACAGAGTATGGATTTTTAGACTAGTATGACAGGGGTTTTTTGGGGGGGCTACTGGGAATTGAATCCAGGGCTTTTGTACTGCACAACATCCCTGGGGTCATTATTTATTTATTTATTTATTTGTTTGTTTGTTTTGAGACAGGGTCTTGCTCTATAGTTCAGGCTGGCCTTGAACTCACTGTGTAGCCCTGGATGGCCTTGAACTCAGAGAAATCCTCCTGCCTCAGCCTCCCAAATGCTGAGATCACAGGTGTGCGCCACCATGCCTGACTCATTTTTTATTTTGAGACAGAGTCTAAATTGCCCAGGCTAGGATCAAACTTTCAATCCTCCTGTCTCAGCCTCCTAGGGTACTGGCTGCATGACTCTTTTTTTTTTCTTTCCTTCTTTCTTTCCTTCCTTCCTTCCTTCCCTCCCTCCCTCCCTCCTTCCTGATTGAGACAGGGTCTTACTTTGTAATTCAGGCTGGCTGAAGTCATTATGTAGACCAGGCTGGCCTCAAACTCACACAATCCTCCTGCCTCAGCCTCCTGAGTGCTAGGATTATAGGTATATGCCGCCATGCCTGACTGCATGGCATTTCCAAATTGCTTTCTGAGTAATTAATCCTATTTAGTATGGTTGGCAGGGTTATTTTTTCTGCATGCTTAGACATGTTAGTTTTTCTCCTTTCAAACCTATGGTGATTTCTAGATTGTTTTTCTGACTATATGTCCTATCCTAATAAAATCTAAATTACGTTTCCTACCAGTATCTCTCAGAGTCCATGTTGCTTTGCTGAGCATCAAAAAATGACTTACACTGAATCCATGGCTTTTGTATTCTGGACCATAGTCAAATATTAGAGAAAGAGGACCGGGAACACACTGTATGATGTCATGAAGGCCGCACTCAAGATGCGGCTAGGACTGAAGCTGACAGAGAGCCCTCTTTCTGAAATAGGGCATATAACACACGGAGTACACTCCCACGGCTGTTTTTAGTTTGCTGTCTCACAGTTGATCTGGACAAAGGGCAGAGTTTTGAGTTTGACAGATCTAGGTTTGAATCCCAGCCTTGCCGATCAAGAAGTGACATTAAACAGTTTATTTTTCATTTCCATCCTCTCAATCAGGAATGGTAAGGAGCTGGGGGTGGGTCATCAGTAGAGTTCTCACTTAGTGTGCTTGTGGGCCTAGGTTTGGTCCCCAGTGCCTGAATGAATGAATGAAAGAAAAAAAGGGGAATGATACTACCCACCCAGCAGGATTTTATTACTATAAGTAGTAACTCACGAGAAAGTCCTTAGCATAGTGTTTGGCATGATAAGCACACAAGAGAAGTTAGTTCGTTTTTCCTCTTTCCTCTAATTTAGCAATTTAAAAATATTAAAGAAGAAATAAAATTGAAGACTTATGCTACTAACATTGGATTTTGTTTTCTTTGTTCTTATTTTTGGGATAAGGTCTCGC
The DNA here is from genome assembly GCF_000247695.1 of Heterocephalus glaber. The sequence continues at coordinate 18,868,937 of NW_004624731.1, read as the reverse complement.
TTATGTCATCCAGGCTGACCTTAAATGTGCAATCCTCCTGCCTCAGCCTCCCAAACGCTGGGATCACAATCCCACATTATTTTAATATGCATCCTAGACATACAATTCCATCTTAAATATTTCCCTGAGTGAGGTGTGGTGGTATTTGCCTGTGATCCCAGCACTTGGAAGGCTGAGGGAGGGAGACTGAAAGTTTAAGCCCAGCTTGGATGACATAGTGAGACCTTGTCTCAAAAAATGAAAACAAAACAAAAACCAACCAAACAACAACAGTCAACCAAAAAACATAATCTGGGAATAGGGAGTGGATTGGAGATGAAACAGTACTGACCATGTCGGTGATTGTTAAAGCTGAGCAAATTTGTAAATGCGCGTTTGTTATTTGCATGTTTGAAACTGTCTATAAGAAAAAGCTTTAAAAATTATACTGTGCATGAAAAGTATGCCATGAAAAACAGTGTGTCAAAATGATAAGGCACCAACTCTTTGGTGTATTGTACCGTGGACCCTCTAGTTACAACCTCCCTGACATACGAACAACTTGGGTTGTGACCAGAATTTTAGTTTAGAAACAAAGTCTTGAGTTATGACCCAATGCCGCCGCTTTTGGCTCCAGATGGTCTCAGATACAGATTTAACCCTTACAGAGTTCTGGAAGGAACACGACAGCATCCTTTCCTGTGTGGGGTTAACTGAGAAATCCTGGGCCAGTATCTCTCTAAGGACACTGAGATCTGCCTGTGTACAGGAGAGAGACTTTGAAGGCTGTGTAGAGGAGCTGAGCCTTCAATTGATCAACTTGAGTTACAACCAGCTCTCAGGAACGAACTGAGTTTGTAAGTTAAGGGTCCACTGTTTTAAAAAGATGACCATTGCCGGGGATTTAGCTCAATGGTCCCACACCTGCCTGGCAAGTCCAAGGTCCTGAGTTTGATCCCTGGTACAAAAAAAGAAAGAAATTAAAAAGATGACCATTGAGGTCAGCCGTTATGGAGTCAAGAATGTTGGTAGTGTCTTTCCTTTAACCACACAAACCTTGTGGCTCCCTCTCTGCCCTGGAGAAGGGAGTCAGGAGCTCCAGAGCTTTGTCTCACTGCCAAGTCACTCCTGGGGCAGACTCCTCTGTGGCTGACTCCTGCCAACCTCCTTGTCAGCTGGAGAGAGAGCAGCTGGGCAGAGAAGCACAGTAACTAGATGACTACTCGGGCCCTGGGACCAACCTGGATCAAATGTTCTCTCAGGAGAAGTACTAGAGCATTTCCAGTGCTTCCTGCCCTGAGCCCCAGTCATTTCCTAGGAGCGAATGTGTGCAGAGTTAGACACGATGCAGAACCAACGCAGGCCTCTCACATGCGGGCATGTGGCTGTTCTGTGACTGAAATGTAGAAGAAAAAGTTGTTTTCCTTGCTAGGAGGGGTAGCGTGTCAATTCGGGATGATGGTCATTCAGCAATGCCACCCACGCCCATGGTCCTTGGGGAGTGTGTGGAGGATTAGAAAGATGCAGAGGCCAAGTTCTGTAGCCACCCAAAAGGGCTGATTTAATTCTGTGGTGACAGGAGTTGGGGAGGGGAGGAGGTCAGGTTTGAAGAGGGAAGTGACTGGAAGGGAACTAACACATATTAGGAATTCACTGCTGTGGTCCTGGTCCCTTATCCTCTTATGCCCGGTACTTAGCTTGCAAGTACTGCTCCAACCTACTTGAAATCAACAGCGATGGTTCTGGAGTCAGTCTGCCTTGGTGCTCAGTCCTGCCCCATGATACCATGAGATTGTGGGCCAGGACTGTATGTGGCATAATTGTACTAAAACCAAGGCTTTTTAAAAACCTGACATTTAAATTTAACAGTATCCTGTGTTTTATTGTCAGATAAGAGAGCTTTCATACCCTGTCCCAGGGAATTGAATTAGTAAGATCTTAGAAAATACCCACTCACCACAGTGCTAGTGCACCCAAAGCCACAGTGCATGCTGCTTTTTATTTTTGGAACTATCCTGGCTTAGCAGTGCTGGCAAACTCAGGGTAACTGATTTGCATTTAGGGCCATAGGTGAGAAATGGTTTTATCTAGATTGTAAAATGATGCAGCCCTTTGGAAACAGTTTGGCAGTTCCTCAGAACAGTAGGCGTTGGGTTACAGTATGACCTGGCTGTGCGGTCCACCCACACCCGAGGGGGAGGAGGAGAAGGGCTGTAAATATCAGGAAGTGGGAATCAGCCTGCCTGACAGGCTGCCTACCTTACGTGGACGGCTGTCCATCCAAATGGAGACAGCATGTGCTGTGTGCCATTCAGATGAGTTACCCATCTCCTAAGAAGGAAAGCAGAAGGTTCGGGGAAAATAATTTTTTTTCTGAGGCAGGATCTCACTATGTAGCCTAGGCAGTCCTTGAGCTTGTGGCAATCCTCCTGCCTCAGCCTCCCAAGTGCTGGAATCACAGGTGTGCGCCACCACGCCTGGCCGACATAGAAAATTTAGACCTTAGCATTCTCACTTCTAGTTTCAGGAAGGAACTAAATCTAGAATTTAAACATATTGCTCCTGAAGAATCCAAACCCTCAATCTAATAGAAGTCAAGTATTTGAGCTGTTGGCAACCCTATACTGGCGATCTTCGGAGAGAATTCCCGCCTCAGGAAGCCCTGCCTTCGGAATGCGTGTGTGTCTCCAAATTCCAGCCGGCTTAGCAAAGCCATTGTGCTTGAACCACCGAGTGAATGTTAATCTTTGTGTGGTTGAGAACTCACACGGGCTTACTGGCTGCAGGAGTGTGTAATTGCTCGAAAACACACATCACACATGTAACATGTACAGGCCGTGTATATCAATTTGGAGTATACTCTGTAGTAGAACAAAAAACTAAAAACCAAGACAGACAGGCAACTATAGCCTAAAAGGGAGGGACTGGCTGTCTCCGTCACAAGTCTGGAAGGAGGTGGCCCTGGTGTGGGGCGGGCTGGGGACACCTCGGAGGCCAGGAAGTGAGATCACTACTCTGATCCTTAGTGTGCTAGGCTTTTCAGGCTCTGGCTCAGAGCAAGGGTGGCAGCTCGAGTACTAGTTCCTATTTCGAGGCTGGAAGAAGAGGACAGGACCATGGGCTAGAATTATGTCACATGGCCTCGCTACACCTCCAGCCCTTCTTTATTTTTTGTTTTGAGACAGGGTCTCCCTAAATGGCTAAGTTGCCCACTCGGGCTGGAACTTGTGATTCTCCTGCCTCAGCCTCCCAGAGCTCTGGGGTTCCAGGTATGCATCACCACACCCGGCCCCAAAGTTTTTTTAAAACATGATTTGAACAGGCCAGGAGACGGAGTTGCAGATGAGGGGCACAGTGTGAACAGGGGAGGGAGGGGCAGGTCGGTTCACAGGCGGAGACCGAGGTGGGGCAGGGAGGGCACACTGCGTACCGCTACTGCTTACCGCAGGGCTTTGAGCCGGGAAACGAGCTGTGGAGGGCTGGGAAATACTGGTTTGGCAACATGAATTGTACGGAGCCATCTCCGTAGGTAAGGAAAGCTGGATAATGCTCTGATAATGCAGCGCCCACTATGAGGGTGAAAACAGGTGATTCCAGCATCCACCCCGCCCACCCCACAGAGCCACAGAGTCCTTAGGGTCATTTGTATCCCAGGTGATGCTGTGATGTCCAAGTGGGAAAGTCTGGTGAGTAGAAGACAGAGAACACCGTTTTTTGAGGGTTGAATATTGGATTAAAAAGTCGAATTTTCCAGATAAAATTATTTGCCTTCCACGCTGTACACCCGGATGATTTCATTTCCTTTCAGTGCTAAGCTGTCACTTCATGGCTGCTTCACCCTCTACACTCATCTCTAAGCTCCACACTTCTACCATGTTCCTGGGGCATCTGCCCTCCGATATTCTAATGGACTCATAATTCAATATCTGTAAAACAGCAGCCATGTTCCTCCTTTCTCTTGCCCTATCCATCCCATTCATACCTCATATTCTTTGTCTCTTTGAGTGATATCAACGCCCGATTAGCTGACTATGCCAGGAACTTCAAGCATCTTTTTTTACTTATGGATCGGGTCAATTTTACCTGTAGGGCCCAGCTGCCATCTCCCACTGCCTTCCAGTTTAGGCTACCATCACTTCTTACCTGTTTTTTTTTTTACTTTTATTTTATTTATCGCTGAAGAAAAAAAAAATACAGCAGCAAGTTCTGTGTTGGTTTCAATAAGAATAAATGGTTAACTTTTTTTTTTTGAGCCAGGGTCTCGCTGTGTAGTTGAGGCTGACCTTGAAGTCACTATATAGTCCAGGGTGGCCTTGAACTCGTGGTGATCCTCCTGCCTCAGCCTCCTGAGTGCTGAGATGGGAGGTGTGTGCCAACACACCCTGACAAAATGGTTGACTTTGACATAGCTTCTATGCCTCAAAATCAGTCAACAGAATCATTACTACAGATGACTTGTTGAAACTATCCTGAAGAGAAAGAAAACTGGGAAAAGAAAGAAAACAGTATCTCCAAACCACACATTTATGTCATATTTAAAATAATTGTGAATAAAAGCATGAATCCTCCATTAACGGAGAAGCAGTTTACTATTGCCAACATAAAAAGATTCAGTAATAGTTTACCAAATTCTTTAAAATTTTTTTTTGAGGGGTACTGGGGATTGAACTCAAGACCTTGCACTTTTGAGGCTGGCAGTGGAACCACTGAGCTAAATCCCTGGCCCCCAAATGCTTTAAAATTTAAAAGCTGTACTGTTATGGACTTGCACTTGAGCGGTATTGTTATAACATTAATGATATTAGATTAATTACATTAATTGCTTTATACCCATCTTCTCTCAATAAAACCTACAGGAAAATCCCACTGTATCCAATGTTTGTGATGTTTACCACACTTCTGGTCAACCTAAAAACTTTCTAAATTTAGTTAATAGTAACTACCTCAAAATACCTAGTGAGGTATGTTTCGACCAGTAATGGTTGAAAATAGATTTAGATTTGCGGCTTAAAGGATCTTCCAGAACACTTTCTTTAATTGAAACTTATCTCATTTTAAATTAATATCAGCTATTTCAAAATCAAAAGAAAAAATTTCAGTTCTGTACCATGATACAGGTATTACTCAGTATAAATTTATTTATTTAAATTTATTTTTATTTATTTATTTATTTATTGGTATCAGGGATCGAATTCAGGACCTTGTGCTTGCCAGGCAGGCGTGATTCCACTGAACTGCATCCCTTGCCCTTGAAATTTATTTTAAAGCCTTTTTTCTTTTCCTTCTTTCCCCCCCCACCCCTGCCTTTTGTTTTTGAGAAAGAGTCTTCCTATGTAGCCCAGGCTGGCCTTGAACTCACCTTGATCCTCTTGCTTCAGCTTCCTCAGTACCAGGATTACAGGTGTGCACCACTGCACCTGGTTTAGTTTTGCTTTTCCATAAACAAATGATTGATGAAATAATGCAACATCTTAAATTCCAGAAAATGGCAAGTTTTCCAGTCTTTTGCCAATGCAAAGCATGATCAGTCTATTGCATATGATTAATACAACTTCATGCTCTTTGTGTTGTGGCAAAAAAAACATTTACAAATCCAATTTAATATGTATCAACCCCCCCCCCAAGGAATGTAATCATTATGCACTGCAAATGTGTACCAATAAAAAAATGCAATTTCCATTGGTTGAAGCACAAGTATATTAGTCCTTGAGTGGGATCAGACCTAGGAAAGACACGAGATTGAGGCAGTTGTCCTGGGATGACGTCACACTGTGCCTCGTCTTGGGCACAGGGAAGCCATTCCCTGTTTTCCCCAGCTCTCTGAGCCCTTCCCAGCTCATTTCCCTTTCTGGGACTCTGGCTCTTCCTCAAACTGCAAGCGCCAGAGGAGGCCCAGTCTCTCCTGCCCGGTCACCTTCTGGTCGTCATCAGGAAGGAGAAGGCCTTTCTCCTGCTTGCTCTGCTCTGAGAGGAGCCTCTCAGGTCTCAGTCCCCTCTCAGAGCCTGTCTTTCTCAGAGCACATCACTGTTCTCCTGAGGGCCTCTCCCTCCCCAGTCAAAGGGTTCTCTTCTCGCCTTCTGAGGTGGTCCTCACCCCACCTCTCCCTGTCCCTTTCTCTGTCGGGGGCCTGTCACTATCCTTCCACTCTTCCTGACTCTTCATGCTCTTCCTGCCTCTATCCCTGCTTGGTCTCTGTCCTATTCACATTCTTCTCATAGTTCTTGAGGTAAGAACCTGACTTTCTCTTCTGGCCTTTTCTCTCTCCACTGACAAATGGACCCGGAGGACCAGATGCGTCTGGATTCCTGAGTCTTGGCAGGAAAACATCCACACTGCATCATCTTGCAATTGGATATGACTCCCCTCATTTCCTCCACACCAAACTTCCTGACATTTTCCTAGACAGGCGATGCTGTGTCATAATTCCACGCCTTCACACAACTATTGTTCCTTTTGCCTGCGGTTGTCATTTCCACCTTTGAGCATTTCGGCTGTCCTTTGGCAATATCTCCTTTTGTGAAATGGTCTCAAGGGTCAGTCCCTTCTTTCTGGTAGTACCTGTTTGCCTTCAGTACAGCACTTATCACAATGTACTGTTGTTACTCAACCATTTTCCTTTGAGTCATCCACAGGGAGTTCTGGGTGTGTCCTGGTGTCCAGTACAGCGCTTGGGTCCTGGCTGCTGCTCATATATCTATTCAGCATATTGCCGTGAATGTGTAAGTTGTTTCCTGAAGAACGATGAGGACAGGGGTCCAGTGGATCCAAAGGAATGCTCCGAATGAGAAGATGGAGAGTCCAATAGCCAGAGAGGCACAGGAGTCGCTCACTGGTCCTGTCATGGAGCACTGTACCGGGTGTGAGGAAGTGTGTTTGCTTTGGCTTAGTTTTGTTTCCAGGTTACAACCAGTACAGATCTGAAGCAGATCTTTTCTCTGTTACCGTGATTTGTGGTTTCAAAATAACTCTTGTAAGTACTGTCACATTTTTTAAAGGTACTCAGCCTACCACCTCACCCCAGAAAGGAATCAAGAAATCAATAACAAATGCTGGCAGGGTTGTGGGGAGAAAGGAACCCTTCTCCATTGTTAGTGGGAGTTCAGACTGGTGCAACCACTGTGGAAGTCAGTATGGAGATACCTCAAAGAACTAGGACTAGAGGTCCCATTTGACCCAGCCATTCCCCTGCTGGCTATCTTCCCCAAAGAATTAAAAGAATCATACCACAGTGATATATGTGTACCCATGTTTATAGTGGCACAGTATGTGATAGCTAAAGCTTGGAAACAGCCCAAGTACCCATCAACTGGACACTGGATTAAAAAAATGTCATTTTTAAAAAATAAAATGGAGTACTACTCAGCCATAAAGAATGAGCAACTAGAGACATTTATAGCTAAATGGATGCACACTGAGGCCATACTCTTAAGTGAAATAAATAAGACATACATTTGTAAATACTGAATAATTTCTGTGGTGTGAGAAACTGAAAGTGTAAATAAGGATTAAAATGAATAATTGATAATGTGAAATAGGAAGAAAAGGTCCAAAGGGGTAGGGGAAGTGCAAGGGGTAGGAAAAAGGAAAGAAGGGGAAGGAAAAAATATGAGAAAAGGAAAAAATGAAAACAAAGTCTTTGTAAATAGGGAAGGTGGAGGGGGTGAAGGGAGAGCAGGGGAATGGGGAAAAAATAACTAAGATACATCATGTAAAGGTACAAGATCCCAATGAGAAATGTAAATGTATTGTATACCTAAAATGTACCAGTAAAAGAATTTAAGGGAAAAAACAAAGAATGAAAAAAAAAAAGGTACTCAGCATACAGGTTTTTATAGTCAACTACACATTAATTTTAACTCGAAAGGCCAGGGATTTAGCTCAGTCGTTCCTGCGCATGCCAAGCAAGTGCAAGGTCCCAAGTTCGATCTCCGGTACCAATAATAATAATAATAATAATAATTTTAACTTGGAGACACACAGAGGGACAATGCCTGAATCTATTTTTTTGTTTTGTTTTGTTTTGAGACAAGGTCTTGTTATGTAGTTCAGACTGGCTTTGAACTCACCACGATCCTCCTGCCTCAGCCTCCTGAGTGCTGAGATTATAGGCATGGGTCACCACACCCAGCCTGAATCTAGAACACGGAGGGGAATTTCCTTCCGAGACCCTTACCCTTGTTGGGTTTGGAAGTCATGTGCAGTTTCTGAGATGTTATTTTCTGTTGCTCACCATCTGTCTCCTGACCATCCTGGGCCAGACATGGTGTGCAGTCCCTTCTCATACCTGCCAGCCCCGGAAGTGACATCATATTGATCCTAGCTAGAAGCAAAAAACAAACATTATGGTCCAGATATTAATTTCCAATCATGTATAACCTGGTGCTATGTTCCTCTCCACATAACAAGAAAATCTTTTTGTGAGTGCTTTGTGGCCTGTCAACTAATCAAATACGCTTACTCTCCAGTGCTTACGGTGGTGTCATCTCAGTCTACCTGTGACTTAGGGGATCCCCGTGATCCTGCATTCTGTTACATGTTCCAGTTCACACTCCCCACTGGCCTTGACTCCCAGGACTCTGTAAACCCTGTTCCACTTGGGTTTGTGCCATATGTTTGGTGGTTTCCTAATCCAGTTTCTAAGTCACAGCCTCATCAACTGTCTCATCTCTGCTCACCTGTCTTCCCGCCAGCATCTTCCTTTAAGAATTCTCAAGATATAATAAATCCTATACTTCATTAGCCTTTCCAAAGGCATCCCCTTGAATTTTTCCTATTTTTTTCATTCTTTTGAATTTTACCTTTCCTAACTAACCTCTTATTAAGGATTTAAAATTATGAAAGCAAGCCATTATTTTTATGAAAAATTGTGAAAATACAAAAACATGGGAGGGGAGAGGAAAATCCTCTCTAGATCTGCCAACTAAAGAAAATTATTAGCATAGATTTTTTTTTTTCTTCTGGTACCGGGGATCAAACTCAGGACCTTGCACTTGCCAGGCAGTCTTGGCACCACTGAGGCCCAAGCATAGATATTTCTATTCTTTGTCAATTTTCTTTTAGCGTGAAGATATATTTCCCTCTTATAAACTCCTGATAAACATAATTTGTAATACTCTATGTTTCATGTATAAGATTATAATGCTAGGGCCGAGGATTTAGCTCAGTGGCACCACTCTTGCCTTGCAAGAGCAAGGTCCAGAGTTCGATCCCTGGTACTGCAAGAACAACAACAAAAAATTATAATGCTAAAAACCAGAAAAAAAAAATAGTGAGCTGGGCACAGTGGCTCATGCCTGTAATCCCAGCACTTGGGAGGCTGAGGCAGGAGGCTTGCTATGATTTTTTTTTTCTTTTTTTAACAAGGTCTATATTTTAACAGAAAATAATGGCATTACAATTTTTTGTTTGGTTTGGTTTTGTTTTGGTTTTTTGAGACAGGATCTCACTATGTATTCAGTCTGGTCTTGAACTCACTGTGTAGCCCAGCCTGGACTTCAACTTCTGGTGATCCTCCTGTCTCAGCCTCCCAAGTGTCAGGATTACAGGCATTTGCCACCACACCTGGCCAGTTCATAATCTAGTTGGGGAGATAATCGTTATACACACAGAAGGTTGAAGGTCACTTGTAGGGTAATACTGTACACAATTTCAGGGAGAAAAAGTAGAGAACCAGAAATTTCAATAAAGAAACATGAACACTGTGAAATTAATACAAATCAGTTCTTTGAATTAGAGGGATCCACTCAGGTGAGGAAGAGGCAGAAAAACTAGAAAAAGGGATTCGCATGATCATAGCTCAGTGAGAGGTGATGCTTGTGCTTAGGAGTCGGCACCTTCAGAGGGCTTTGGATCACATTGAGCAGCGTTGGAGAAGCGACTGTGGCCTGTCACACAGGACCGGGCAGACCAGTGGCGGGGTGCAGCCTGGGCCCGCTGAGAAGCTCCAAGGCTTCTGGGATCCCGAGACCAAGAGTGTTTATTTCTCTAGAGCGTCCTGACTTGGTCTTAAGGACCCTTGTTCTTTCTTGAGTCCGATTTTTGTGTTTTTTATATTATAAACAATTTTATAGTCTTCTGCAATTTTTTTTTTTAGAATAGGAAAGAATATTTTAATAAAAAAATAAAGCTGCTTATAAGCTCACAGAAAAGGCTGCAACTGAAGAGGTGGGCAGCACCCAGGGCTGGGGGTGATGTGGAGGGACTGGGCCTTCCGGGATTGTGGGTGGGAAAGGAAAATGAGCTTTTGGGGAAAAGGTATGGTAGTGTCTTAGAAAAGTCAACGTATCTACTTGTGACCTAGAAAAATGAGACCATGGTAGTAAAAAGACTTACAAAATGTTCATAGTAGCTGAGTGTGGTGGTGCACACCTGTAATCCCAGCATGTGAGAGGCTGAGGCAGGAGGATTCCCATCTGAACCTAGCCACTTTAGCCAGACTCTGTCTCAAAAATTTAGCAGTTTAGCCAGACTCTGTCTCAAAAAAAAAAAAAAATTATAGCAGGTTTATTTATTTGTAAACTCCAAACTGGAAATAGCTTCTGTGTCCATCAACATGACAATAGATAAATATACTATGATATTTTATAAACTAGACCAGACTTTCTGTGAGGGGAGGTCAATGATAGAATGTAAGCACGAGGCTTAGGTTAAATCTCCAGCTCCAGGGGGAAAAAGTAATAAAGTACTGACATGTGAAATTATACGGACGGCTGGGGATGTAGCTCAGCAGCACAGCACGTGGCAAGTGTAAGGCCCTAAGTTTGATTCCGGGTACCAAAACCAAAACCAAAACAAAACAAACCTGGATAGCCTGGCATGGTGGCACATGCCTAGAATCCTGGCACTCAGGAAGCTGAGGCAGGAGGATCGCTGAGAGTTCGAGGCCAGTCTAGGCTCCATGAATTTGAGGCCAGCCTGGACTACATAAGGAAACCCTGTCTCAAAAAAGAATAAAAACCCAAACAAACGAACAAACAAACAAACCCAAAGACCTATATGATGAATCTCAAAAACAAGCGGAGCAAAAAACAAAAACAAAAACAAAAACACAAAAACCCCTCTTACATGAAAGAGTACACATTTTTTATTCCACTTATGGAAATTTTAGAACAATTCTAATTCTGTGGCAAAGAAACCTTAAATTCTGTGGGAAAAAAAAATCAGAATGGTAAGTACATCTAAAGGGCATGAGAGTGTGGATGACATGGAAAGGGGCATGAGGGAATGTTTGCGGGTAGTAATGTTCTGCATTTAATAAGCGTTTGCTTATGTAAAGGGGCAAGTTCCCAATAATGAATGTAACTCTATTGTATACCTAAAATGTACCAATAAACTTAATGAAAAGACAAAATATTAAAAAAAATAAGCATTTGGGTTACCTGTGTGTATATTTTTAAAAATTCAGCAAATATAAGCTTCAAGTGTATGTATAATTGTATATCAATTTTAGATAAAGCTCTAAGCAAATATTGAATTCTAGTTGATAATATGCATCCTGAAATATTTAGGAGGAAAGTACACTGGTGTCTGTAATTTGAAATCCATCCAAAAAAAAAAAAAAAGGCAAGGATGGTTTAGCGGAGAACAGAGCTGGGCAGTGATAGGGCGAGTGTAATAAAACGGTAACAGCTGGCTGTGTGCGGCGGGTACATAGATATTCACTATAAAATTTTTTCAACTGCTGTTTCAAAATTTTTATAACAAGATATTGGGGAAAATGGCCTTAGACTTTCTTTTATCTGTTCTGGCTGGCTCTATATTTTTCTGTTAATATCTCACAGAAATGTTTAGTCCTTTCCTTTCAGGGGGAATATGTGTCATGTTTTTCAGATTTTATAAAATGTCTTTTTTGGGGTTGCTGAGGATTGAACACAGGCCCTCACATATGCTAGGCAAGCACTACCCAGGGTACATGCCCAGCCCCAGAATTTATAAACTGTAGCAGAAGCTACTTCTGCAGTAACCAGTGGACAGCCCTCACTCTAATTATAACTTGCTTTAAAAACCAGGTGAGGGGCCGAGGTGTAGCTCAGTGGTAGAGAGCTCACTGAGCATGTGTGAGCCCCTGGCTTCAAAGCCCAGCACTGGGAGAAAGAAATATAAAGATTGAGGTGTTGGGCTGGGGTTGTAGCTCAGTGGCACTGCGCCTGCCTTGCAAGTGTAAGGTCCTGAGTTCGATTCCTGGTACCTCAAAAAAAAAAAAGAGTGAGGTGTCAAAGCCCAGCACGGTGGCACAAACCTGTAATCCTAGCCCTCCAGAGGCTGAGGCAGGAAGATCACTGCAAGCTTGAGGCCAGCCTGGGCTACACAGCGAGACCATCTTAGAAAAATAAAAAAATTTACAAAAAAGAAAAAAGAATGCAATGTGAGAATACTGATTGAGTCTGGAAGGAAGTGGAAGGTGGGGAAGGGAAAGCAGCTGCTGATGGTATAAGAAGCATCTTTGCAGATAAAATTTAAACTGTTGTTATGGCTACTTCCATGAAGAGAAGTAGTTGATGAAAACCATATGCTTCAAAGCAGGTGGACTTAGCAAAAACCAAAAACAAACCCCCAAGTGATACGAGATATGATACATAAGAAATGCTGAAATTGGGAACACTGTGTTGTTTGATTTTAAATGGAAAAAAAGAAAGAAAGAAAGAAAGAAAGAAAGAAAGAAAGAAAAAGAAAAGCGTGGCCCAGTGAAAGAGCCTAGTGCCCAAGGCTCTGGGGCTGATCTGATCCTAGGGCTGCAAAACAAAAAAACAAACAAACAAACACATTGAAAGCTGCAAGTACTTTATCTTTTATAAACAGGCCTTTGCATTGCTCACCAGTAGGCTATGTTTTGGGTTTAGGTTTTTATATTCTTTCTTGCTTGCTCTTTCCATATTTGTATTCTCTCTCTCTCTCTCTCTCTCTCTC
>NW_004624731.1:18836924-18855826 GCF_000247695.1 Heterocephalus glaber | reverse complement strand
TCTTTCTTCTTCGTACGGGGGGGCTTGAACTCAGGACCTTGTACTTGTGAGGCAGGCGCTGGACCCCTGAGCTAAATCCCCGGGGGGCCCTTGCTGCTTCTTTTTTTCCCATTTCCCCCCTTCATCCCCTCTTCCTCTCCTTATTTACAAAAGTTGTTTCCATTTTTTCCTCCTATTTTCTCTTTTTTTTCTTGTCCTTTTATCCTTTCACCCTCCCCTTGTTTCTCTTCTATTTTCTCCATTTCCCAATATCTATTATACATTCTAGTTCTTATTTCCACTGTTGATTTCTCACACCAGAGAAACAATGTGGTATTTAAACACATGTGTCTGATTTATTTCACTTAAGAATATGGTCTCACAGGCTGGGGATTTAGCTCAATGGTGCTGCCACCTGCCCTGCAAGCACAAGGTCCCGAGTTTGATCCCTAGTATAAAAAAAAAGAAAGAAAGAAAGAGTATGGTCTCAATGTGCATCCATTGAGCTAGAAATGTCTGAAGCTCATTCTTCTTTATGGCAGAGTAGTACTCCATTGTATAAAGAAATCACATCTTCTTTATCCATTGTCAGTTGATGAGTATTTGGGTTGTTACAAACTGCTGCTGTAAACATAGGTGTGCATGTACTGCTCTGGCATGATGCTTTTAATTCTTTTGGCAAGATAGCAAGAAGGAATAGCTGGTTCAAATGGAACTTCCTTTTTTAGTTTTTTGAGGTATCTCCACACTGATTTCCACAGTGGTTGCACCAGTCTGCACTCCCACCAGCAGTGGAGCAGGGTTTCTTTTCCCTCACACCCCTGCCAGCATTTGTTATTGGCTGATTTCTTGATGATAGCAGCCATTCTTTCAGGAGTGAGATAGAATCTCAGTGTTGTTTTGACTTGCATCTCTCAAATGACCAGTGATGTTGAAAATTCTTTTATATATTCATTTGCTGTTTCTACTTCTCCATCTGAGAAGTGTCTACTCATTTCAGATGTTCAGTTTTGGGTTGGGGCTTTAAATTTGGGGGGATCTAATTCTTTTTTAGTTCTTTATATATTCTAGATATTAATCCTTTGTATGAGGAACAGCTGGTAGAATTTTTTTCCACACTGCCTCTTCACTCTGTTGGTTTCTTTTGCTGGGAAAAAGCTTTTTAGTAAGATGAGATTCCAGTTGTTGATTCTGATATTTCCTGTGCAAATTGGGGTTTTGTTCATAAAGTCTTTGCCTACACATATGTCTTCAAGAGTACTACCTATTCTATCTTCCAGACTTTAGTGTTTCTGTTTTAATATTGAGATCTTTGATCCATTTTGATTTGAGTTTAGTGCATGGTGAAAGATGTGGGTCTAGCTTTTTTTTTTTTTTGGTACCAGGGATCAAACTTGGGTCTTTGTGCTTGCGAGGCAGGCACCAGAACCACTGAGCTAAATCCATGGCCCTGTGGAGTTATTGAGTGCCCGCTACAAGCCAAACTGACTCAGATGCAGATGCTTTGAATGTAAAGGTGCCAAAACAGGCCAGACGCTGCTTGTGTGGACTTCCTAATCTGATGGCGAGGAAGACAATGAATCAGGAAATGAACAAAGCAGAGAATCTGGAAGAGTGAGATGTTTTTATTGATTGATCATGGGGGGGCCTCCCAGAGCATTTGAGACTCAAACATAAAGAAGTCAGTCTTGGGGAAATCTGAGGAGAAAAGGGCACAACAAATACAAAGATTGAGAGTGGGGAGTAGAGACAGCACATCCCTCATGATGCAGGACTTCAGGGGCAGGGATGGAAGCGATCATTTTGTCATATTAAGGAAGTCTCTATCTATTACTATTACAGTGAGAGCTTTCTATAAGGAAATGATTTCTCCTTTTTGAGATAGGTTGCATGTCTTGCTATGCTGCCCAGGTTGGTCTTAAACTCATGAGCTCAAGTATCCTCCTGCCTTGACCTCCTGAGTAGCTGAGACCAAAGGTATGCACCACCACACATGCTGTATCATACTGCATTTTTACCAAATACCCATTTTTCTTCCTAGGTCTATGCTTATGGTGAATTGCGTTAATAGATTTTTCTAATATTAAACCCAACTTGCATTCGTAGAGTGAAACCCACTTTGTGTATTATTATTTTAAAGTACTGCTAGATTCTCTTTGCTGACAATTAAGGCTTTTGTGCATTGATAATCATTAGTGATATTGGTCTGTAGTTTTTTTGTGTGTGCTATTATTTGTCATGTTTTGGTGTCAGTGTTACATCCACTGATATTGTTACAAAGTAATACCATTAATACTAGCATTACAAATTAATATGCAAGGTAATTTTTTGTTGTTGTTATTGTTTTTTTCTGTGCTGAGATTGAACCCAGGGCTCCCATGTGCCTAGGCAAGGGTTCTACCACTGACAAAGTAATAGTATGAATAGTTACATTATAAAATATCTTAGTTCGCTTTTCCGGTTTAGATTAGATAATCTGCAAGCAACAAAAACTTACTGCTCGCAGTATGAAGTCTGAAGTCCAACACGAAGGTGTCTCAGGCCAGAGGTCCAATGAAGGTCTGTCCTCCTAGAAGGTTGCCCCAGGGGTCCTGACGGGGGTGGGGGTGGGGGATGGTAGTCGTCATCCTCAGACCCCAGACACCAGGGCTCCACGTCACAAACTAGTCCCTGAAGAACACATCTCTTAATACTGTTGCATCGGGGATTAGTTTAACATAGGAATTTGGGGGCTGGGGGTGGAGAGACAAACATTCAGACTAGAGCATGACAAATTTACTTTGCAATTGATTAATAATTTGGAATTTTTCCTTTATTTTTCTACACAAGGGATCACTTTAATTAGCATTGTAAATATATCTGACAATTTGGAATTGTAGTTCTCAACTTTGGCTACATATTAGAATTATCTGGAAAGCTTTAAAACTACTACTGGTACCTCCCAGAGATGCCAATTTAATTGGTCTGAGGCACAAACTGGGCTCCTAGAATTTTAAACAGCTCTCCTCGTGATGAAAATGTGTAGCCAGACTTAGAACCTTTGGTTTAGAACTCACCTGGGTCTTGTGTGTTGGAGTCAAGAGGCATTTGACCACTTTCTCAGTTTCTTCTCTATGGTTGGTCTGGTTAGAATTTGTCTCCTATAAAGTTTAGTTAAATTACATTTTCTTAGATGAGTATTCATATCATTGAAATTTTTCAAGTTTATTTGAAAATTTGAGCAAAGCCAACTTTTGAGAGTTTTAAAATTTCTTCTGTATTTGTGACTTTTTTTATAGCAGAACATTTATCAGTACACTTTAGATATACAGAATGATAACCCTTATAATTTTTTTTTTGAGACAGGGTCTCACCATGTAGTTCAGGCTTGCCTTGAATTTAAGTTGATCCTCCTGCCTCAGCCTCCTGAGTGTTGGAATTATAGGGATGCACACTATTTGTGATAGTTCATTTATTTTTTGTGTTAAGACTTCTCCCTCAAAATTGATTTGCTAGTTAATAGTTTGCCTGTTTTTTGAAAAAAAGGAACCAGGATTTATTTATACCTTTCCTTGTTTCTTAATTCATCAATCTCTATTTTTACCTTTATTGCCTTTTTCCTATTTATCTTGGAAAACAAACAAATAAACATTAAACAAACACCTTGAATTGTCTGAGTTAAGTTTTATTTATAGTTTCCTTTTTATTTAAATATAAATATTGCCTAAGGGTATGTGAGAGTCCCTAGGGTCTGGTTTGTAGTATTTTCATTACTGTCATATTTCAGATATTCTGAAATATCAATTTTTATTTTCTCTTTGACCCAAGGGTTGCCTGAGAGATTTAACATGTGTAAGTGTACATTCTTTTTGTTTTTCTGCTCTTTGAAAATTAATTTTTCACTAGGTGTGGTGGTACATGCCTATAATCCCAGCATTTGGGAGGCTGAGGCAGGAGGATTGCTGTGAGTTTAAGGCCAGCTTGGGCTATATAGAGAGTTCAAAGCTAGCCTGAACTACATAGTGACAGCCTGTTTCAAAAAACAAAAAACAAAACAAAAAAAATTTTTTTCCCCTAGTATTACTGTATTGAAATCAGGATATCTGAACCTTTTCTACTTTTTTGAGTTGAATTTTTCTTCAATTTTTGTGAATGTTCCATGGACACTTGAAATTATGTACTCTATTTTGAGGTCAGTGTTTGATATATCCATTAAATCTACCTTATTAATTATGTTATTAGGTCACGTTTTTCCTTATTGTTTTTTAATCTCCTTGCTGTACCATGGAAGAGAATTGTGCACTTAAACTTTTCTAGAAATATGCCTTTAAATGTTTGTTGTCTTCCATTATTTATTTTACCTTTTTCAGGTTATTTTGCAAATGCTGAATTGCCTATTACTGCTTTCATATTTATTCATTTCTTTCTATTTTTGTCATAGTTTCATTTTGCATAGTTTTCTCATTTCTGATCCCTACGTTCCACAGTGTGTCCTGTAATGCTTGTTCTGCTTCCTGTTTTGCATATATCTTTAACCATGATTTTCTTCTTTCATTAAATTAAACTTTTGTTTTGTTTTTTGGTACCGGGGATTGAACTCAGGTCCTTATGCTTTCGAGGCAGGCGGCAGAATCACTGAGCTAAAGCCCTAGCCCTAAATTAACTTTTTTTGGAGAGAGGGACTGGAGATGAGCCACAGGCCCTTGTGCATCTGCCTGGTGTGCTCCAGCTCCAGCCCCCAGCTCAAGGTGCAGGCGGAGCCTGATGTGTGGGGGCAGGGAGCGGTCATCTTTTCAGTCACTTCCCCCCTTTTCTTGCAGTGCTGGGGATTAACCCAAGGCCTTAGGCATGCTAGGAGGAGCTGTACCACTGAGCACCCTACCGCCCAAAACAAAACAAAGTGAAACAAAAATGAAAAAAGAAAATTACAACCAAGTCAGCAGGGTTGGTTCCTTCCGGAGGCTCTGAGGGAGAATCTGTTCCATGGCTATGGCTTAGCTTCTCCTGGTTGCTGGGAACCTTCTCTGGCTGCTGGCTTTCTTTTGTCTTTTTTTGATACTGGGGATTGAATCCAGGGCCTTCACACTGAGCTATATCCCAAACCATTTAAAATTTTTTTTTTATTTTGAGACAGGGTCTCTTTAAATTGCCTGTACTGAACTCAAACTTTTGGTCTTCCTGCCTCAGCCTCACAGAGTGCTGGGACTACGTGTGCGCACTACTAGGCCTGGTTCATTCCTTAGATTATAGATGTATCACTCCTGTCTCTGTCTCCATCTTCACATTCTCCTCTCTAAGTGTCTGTCTCTGTCAAGAGCCATTCTATGTAATTTTTTGGGAAAAATCATTTCATAATTAAATTGTGGTTAGGACCCCTCTAAAGCCTAGTGTCTTCTTGCCTGTGAGCGGGCTGTGGTATGCAGAAATAATTCCATCTCCCTCCGGTCACAGTTGAGGCCTTCATGATCTAGTGATACTGGGTGCTCCGGGGTAACATTACATCAGCTAAAGACATCCTGGTTCCGAGAAAGAGAGAGAGAGAGGGGAGAGAGAAATTTTTTCCTGGGGGAAGGACAACTTATTATCTGCCTGTTATCTCATCCCACCTACTATTTTTTTTTTTTTTTTGGTACCGGGATCGAACTCGGGTCTTTGCGCTTGCAAGGCAGGCGATGGAACCACTGAGCTAAATCCCCAGCCCCTCACCTACTATTATAAGAATGCTTTGCCCATTTCACCAACCTCTTCGACCTAAGATCCTCATCAACCTAAGATTCTCTTCAACATAAGATCCTCATCAACATGAGATTATCGATGCCCTTTGCGTCACCCGATACTCCTCCGATTACTGTGTGCATCCAATAAGTAGTGGCAAGCTCGGAGTGTCTTTGTCTTTGCCCACTCTGGCATTGACATTCCAGCCCCCATGTACTTTGAAAGTGTCTTTGTCTCTTGCCAGACTCCTCTCTAGGGAGTCGGAGGACTGATTGGCCTCTGATAACTGGCTCCCAGCTGGAGTTTGAAGGCCTACCAGGGAAGATTCCACTCGAATGGATGAAAGGACTTGGGGTGTGTGAGACAGCGAGAGGTCTCCGAGGGACAAGTTCAGAAGGCATCCAAAGAGAAAGTGAAAAGTACAGCGCTTGGCTCTGTGGAAAGTTTCTGTAGCAGGGAAAATGAGGCAGAATCAGTCTATAGAGCAGCAGAATTATACCCAACTCTTTTGTAAGCTGCTTAAACAAGCCGGAGCTCAAGTTAGCACTGGTACCTTAACTAAAATGGTGCATGAGATTAAGTTTCCCTGGAGGGAACTTTAGATTTAGAGAATTGGGATAGGATTGGTGACAGTTTAAAAAGAGCTCGTGTCGAGGGTGAAACAGAAACGTTCTCCTCTTGGGGATTAGTAAGGTCTATTCTAGAGGCCTTAAATGCTGCACCATCTACAGCGCCAAGTCTAGAGCGAATCGGGAGGATGATGATAGAGAAGAAAAATCAGATGGAAAAGGGATCAAAAATTCCAACAGGAAGAAGGATCCACACATGGAAAGGTAAAATCTCCAAGCACTCCTCTTGGATCAAGGAAGAACTAATGATAGATATGGCTGGAAGTTTACAGCTACAACAAGGCCTTGAATGTCTTTTAACATTACTCGATTTTGCATTACTCCTTTACCTTATAATCAGTCTAGCCACCCATGGGAACATGTGAAAAAGCATGTCCAAGGAGCAATGCACAAAAATAGAACGACAGATCTAGATGCCCTCTAGAAGAAGTTTTAAAAGAAATTTTATCTGTGTCCCAACAGACTGCTAATTTTGATAACCAGATTCAAAACCAGGATACATTTTCTTAGATACTTGATCAGCTTAATCCCATTAGTTATCTCAAGCTCATTTCTGGTTTTATATTGCTGTGCTAGTAGTGATTAGATTATGTCTGCTTGCTTTCTTCTTAGTCTGCTGCAGAGAAGCTCAAACCAAAGACATCTGAAGACGTTGCAACCATAGGTCTTGATGATTCAACTTCTACAAGCAAATAACAAGAAAGGGGGATCTGTAGGACGAATCTATAGAATTTTTGGGGAAAAATCATTTCATAATTAAATTGTAGTTAGGGCCCATCTAAAGCCTAATGTTTTGCATGTGAGCTGGCTAGGGTATGCAGAATCATAACACTGGGGTGGGGACTTAGCTCAGTGGTTCCACCACCTGCCTTGCAAGCACAAGGTCCTGAGTTCAATCCCCAGTACCAAAAAAAAAAAAGAAATGCCCATCTGACCATCCTCATAAGTATAAGATCCTCATCAACCTAAGACTCTCATCAATATAGGATTACTGCCACCTGATACTCCCTTCGATTATTGGGTGTTCCCAGTAAATAGTGGCTAGCTCAGTGTGTCTATGTCTTTGCCCACTCTGGCACTAACTTTCCAGCCCTCCATGTTCTTTGAAAGCATGTCTCTTCGTCTTTCTTTACCCCTTGCTGCGCCCCTCTCTAGGCAGGTTGGAGGACTGCTCAGCCTCTGATATGTCTCCAATTTTTTTTTCCAGTACTGGAACTCAAACCAGACCCTTAAGTATGTTAGGCACGTTCTCTACTACTGAGTTGCACCTGCAGCCTCTCTTTTCTTAGGAGAAAAGGACCATCAGTACTTGGGTTAAGATCCGTCCTAATCCAGTAACCCTCATAACCTGATTATATCTGCAAAGACACTGTTTTCAAATGTACTCATATGCACAGGACCCAGGATGAGGACTCAGTATGTCTTTTGGGGGCGCTTATTTCATGTAGCACAGGAGAAAGCAAGAGCCCCTTATTTTCAAGGAGGTTGGATTACTGAAGGAAATTCTCCCTTCCTTGACCTTTGTGTCCTATCCAGCAATCAGTGGATCAGGTAATGGCATTCCTGTGGGAGAGCAGCCTTTACTCAGAGTACAAGGTTCTGACACTAATGCCTTCCAGAAACATCCTCATGGAGTACACTTTCAGTTTTTGTGCTTCTATACCCAGAATTAGCATTGCTGGATCACATGGTCATTCTGTTAAAATTCTGAGGAACCTCAGTCCTATTCTCCACAGTAGCCACACCATTTTATTCGATAGTAGCCATCCTAGTGAATGTGAAGGTTATTCTTTACTTTTGTATAATAATTATGATCACATTGTTTGCACATATAATCATTAGAAAGTTAGTATTTTTCTTAGTATACAACAACTTTGTATTGTATCTTTTGTAGTATTACAAAAGTTTTTGATAGTTTTAATTATTTTTGCTAAGCTCCCTTAATAGCACTAGTTGGAAATTTCTGAAAATAGACATTAATAAAATCTAAATCTATCCTGTCAACTCAGGGGACTCATTTCCAAGAACAGCTATTACTTCTTATGTAGCACACTTTAAAAAATTCTTAGAGCTAAAATATTCCTGGAATCTGCTGACTTGTTCTTGTAATATTTTCTACTGTAGTCTACTAAATACTTGATTCCATTAAATGCTAATAACAGGCCTGACATTTCCAGCCTCCCCAAGCTTGTCAATTCTAAGTCACCAGCACTTACTTCAGCCTCAGTGTGATTCTCCTGAACTGCAGAGTCAGCACTTGCGTCCTGCTGAGTCATGGATGGCCACACACACACACACACACACACACACACACACACACAGAGGAGCTGCTCCGAAGCACAGAACACTCAAAGCACCCCATTTTAACCATTGGTTTGCTAAGGGCTACTAAAGTAGCTGCATAGATGATTTTTGCAAGGATTGGCATTGGGGGGGAATATTTGTCTGCTCTTTTGAGCATCTGGGCTACCATTAATCTAAACATGTGAGAACCAATATAGCAGTGTAAAGAATATGGACTACCTTATCCAATTCCCTGGGTTCAAATTTTGAATCTAATAACTGTGTAAGCTTAGGCCAGGGGTGGGAGGTTTCCTTCTTTCTTTTCAGTACTGTGACTGCCCTAGGGCCCCAACCAACCTAGGTAAGTACTCTACCAATGAGCTACATCCTCAGCTCTTTGTTTTTTAAAGAAAGGTTCTCCCTAAGTTGCAATCTGCCTGCAACAGCCTCCCAAGTAGCTGAGATCACATGTGTGGGCCACTGTAAGTTTCTTACTCTCTCTGAGCCTTCGTTTCTTCATTTGTAAAATGAAGATTGGTGCCAGGCGAAATGCATCGCTATATTTAAGGAACTTTGAACTACCTGGTCCACAGTAAGCACTGTGTGTTAGCATTTTTGGCAGGCATTTGTTATTCTCTTCATTTGCTTTTTGGACCTACAGCAAAACCAACAGAATGGCTTTGACCAACTACACTGAGAATGACTAACCTAGCAGTTAGTTGGTGTTTGGAAGTCACTAGTGAAGGAAGTTGCTGGCTGGAAGACTTATGTGTGAAGGAGGCACTCCAAGCTTGACCTTCACTATCTACCAGACAGGAAATTTCATTCAAGGGCTAGCTCACCTGGAATCTCCAAGCCCTGAGTCTGGCACATGGCTGCTGTGTGATTGTTGGTTGAATAGTAAATGACACTTTTTCAGGGAAAGAATGTTTAAATTCCTCGTTCCAACTATGGAGAAGTAAGGTCCTGGATGCCAAGGAGTCCCTGATAGGAAGAAATTGACTCATCTCTGTAATCAAATCAAAATGGATGGCCAGGTAATAAGCACTCAGTGACAAATGAACAATATTAAATAATAGAATGAAGTTACTGTACCTGGTGTGTTGTGTGAGTATGTTAACTTCTGTGAGTGAGTGAAACTTTTCTCGGAAGAAGTCATGAATTTTTAACAACAGTTCTGGGCAAGGTGTCTGTGACTTCCACCTCTCTCTGTGTATCAGAGGCAGAGGTATGGTGGCCGTGTTTGGCCAATTTTTATGTATCTCCACCCCTTCCCACAGACCTTAACTTGCCACCCCTGAGGGGATACTGCAGTTTTTCTATGGGAGAACAAAGACCTGTAAAAGTATTTTTGTGCGGATAATGGAGGTGTGGGATCAGATGTAAAATAAGAGACCTGTTTGGTAGGTAGAATGATGCTGTGAGAAGACAGAAGCCCTTGGAGTTATAGACTGAGCCTCCAATCCAGGTTCTAGGTCTTGGGGCTGGGTGATCTTAAGCACATGTTTTTATTTCCTTGAGACTCATTTTCCTTATCTGTAAAATAGAGCTAATATTACCTCCTCTGGCTGTTGTGAGGTTCAAATATTGTATAGTCCCTGTAAAATGCTAGGTACAAAGTAGACCGTCAATAATAGCTTTTCTCTTTATTAGTTGAAGACAAAGGCATCTGATCTGACTCTATTTTAGCTAGCTTGGTATTTCCTGTCTCCAACGATGAGGTAAAAACTAGAAAGACTATTAAGAATGGGTATCTTTGGATGATAGATAGTGGAGGATCTGAATTTTTAGAAAATCATTGAATTATATCAAATTAAAAATATGGCTACATGCTCACAGTGAAGCAAATGCATTTGGTGTTAGCTGAATAGCAACATAAAATATGATTTAGAGTCTAAGAGTGGAGACTTTCTTCTTTAGGATTCCCGGAAGCAGCTGCTCTGGTGTGGTGTACACAGGAAGTGCTGAAAAATGCTTGTGAAGTATTTTACTGAAGCTCCTTAATGCATATTTATAGATACAGATTTTTATTTATTTTTGATTTTTTATTTTTTGGTACCGGGGATCGAACTCAGGACCTTGCGCTTGCAAGGCAGGCACAGTGCCACTGAGCTAAATCCCTGGCCCCTAGATATAGATTTTTATAGCTGTCATCGCTGGGTCTTTGAGAATGAACCTGACAAGAAAAAAATGTAGTCAAGCGAAGCTTTGCTTGGATTATGAAGCCTAGGTTTGAGCACTGATTCATTCTTCATTGTCATCAAGAACTCTGAGGGCTTATAAAACAAGTGTGCCAGGGCAGGGACAAAGATGGGAAGGAAGTAAATAACAATGTGAACTGATTTTTCTAAAAAAACTCATGATTTGTTTTTTGTGTTTTTATTTCTTCCTACTTACTTTTCAATTTTCCTTAATAAACATCTTTAAACAAAAATAAACATCTTGCTGTATTAGTCACTTTCCTATCCTTAGGACAAAATACCTGACACATACAATTTAAGGAGGAGAAACTTATTTGGGCTGAAGCTTTCAGAGAGTTCAGTCCATGGTTGGCTACCTCTGAGGCAGGAATGGCACCGTGGAAAGGCGTGGTGGAGGAAAGCTGCTCACCCCACAGCAGCCAGGAAGCAGAGCGAGAAGAGAGGAGGGAGGAGGCAGGAGGGAGAGGGGAGGAGAGAGCACGCCTCAAAGTCATGTCCCCAGGGACCCCCTCCTCCAACTGAGCCCCACCTCCTAACAGAACATTCTGCTGTGAACTCAACAATAGATTGATTCACTCATGAGTATAGTGCCCCATGGGCCAATCAACTTCCTCTGAACATGAGACTTTCGGGGGTCATAACAATTACTTTTATTCTTTTGCTTTTGAGACAGGGTCTTGCTATGTAGTTCAAGCTGGCATTGAACTCACTATGTAGTCCAGGCTGGCCTCAAACTGATGGTGATCCTCCCAACCTCAGCCTCCCAAGTGCTGGGATTACAGGCATGCGCCGCCACATCAGGCTGCTTTATCTTTTTAACCCAAATCTCTTAATGCATGGACATACAAACATGCATGTATCTCTTCTCTCCACTGCTTCACACACTTGTAAGATGCATTCGAGTCTAGGCTGAGCTAAATTAGAACATTAAAGATTATGCCTGACAGATTGAACAAAAGGTCCTCATCTCAGTCCACTTGGGACTGGAATGATGATGTGTCAGAACAGGGTCCAAAGGGGTTCAGTTCTTTTATCCTATGAGTATACAAAATGGCCACACAAACCTGTTGTGTATATGGAATTGAATTTTGATATTGGTTAAAGTTTCCAGAAGGTGTGAAAATATTAATAAACAACACCTTTGGGCTTTGTAAATCAGTTATGACAGGCCATCACTGTAGGGAAGTTCTCGGAGAGGTTGTGTGGCCTTGCCAAGCACCAGGCTGTGGAATTCAAGGAGGCCTGCGGCTGTTCGACTGAACAGCCGACAGCAAGATCCTGTACCTTCAGTGTGGGGACCTGATGAGGGCCTAGGGACAGAACCCCATCAACAGAGGTGCTCAAGGTCCCGGGGACCCCAAGAGTGAAGAGATGAACGTGAAGGTACCAGACTCTGAGTACCTTCTGCCCCTGCTGCAGAGTTTGCCTTGTTGGTTGGGCAGTGCTGAGGATCAAACCCAGGGACTTGAGCAATACTGAGGAACGCTCTGGCTCTTATTCTTTTTGTTTACGATGGTGATGGACCAGGAATCAAAATAAGCATTTTCATGTAAGTCTAAAACAGATTAAAGTACAGTGTTACAGCAAGATTGAGATTAGCACTGTGGGATAGCACTTAGGATATGGTTATGGGATGGGATGTACATACACAGAAGACTGAGGCTTTCGAAAGCATGGTTTAATATGGCTAGTATCCCTTTAAGAGTTGGACATCAACCTAGATTTAAAGGTCTGCAGGGGTCAGGAATGACTGGGAAGATATGGAGAATTTTAGGCAAAACCACAAGAGGAAGGAAGACAATCATCGAAATAAGTGTATTGGTCAGCTTTCCCATTGCTGGACAAAATACCTGATCCCTACCACTTAAAGGAGAAGAGATTTATTTTGGCTCATGGTTTCAGAGGTTTCAGTCCATGGTTGGTTGGCTCTAAGCAGAAAGGTCATGGCAAAGAGCTTGGCATAGCAAAGCTCCTCACTTTATGGCAGCCAAGAAGCAGAGCACAGAGGAAGAGAGCAGGAAGAGACATAGCTTCCAAGGCTCACCCCCAGTGACCTACCTCCTCTGACTGGGCTCCACCTCCTAACAGCACATCAGCTGTGACATTCAGTGGATTGATCCACTCATGAGTACAGCACCTCCCCAGGAGACTCTCCAGGAGTCTCTTAATCCAGTCAAGTGGCAGTGAAGAGTAACTGGCACAATAAGTTAGGCAGAAACTGGGGAGGGATGGGGCAGTGTGTATTAGTGGGGAAACTTTCAGGGAATGAATGAGAAACTATGCAGCTTAAGCAAAAATGAGACTTTGTTAACTCATGAATGTGAGTTAACATGAGGCTAAACTTGGCTGTAGGCAGGGCTGGACTGGGATTCTCGGGTGTGGTAAGGGAGCCCCCTCAGTGGTGCAGTCTCTATCCAGGTTGTGAGAAAGACATGAACCTTTGAGGTCAGAAAGCAGGGAAATAGGTTTTTCTGAGAACCCCAGTGAATTTCCAAGAGGTCAGTGGCCCAGCCTGAGTCACAAGGCCAACCTTTGCCCAGTCACTGGTGGGACTGGAATGGGGTGGGCCGGCTCGGCTGGCTGAACCCCATGGAGCTGGCTCATCACCCCCAAGAGGAGCTCTGCTCCCCAAGACAGGGCTGGCAGCATGAGCAACAGATCACAGCAGGCAGCGAGTGCTCTGCCTAACCTCCCCGCACCATCTGCCACCTCCTTCTGCTTCAGCCTGACACCAGGCCCCTGAGGTGACTGTGGGGTCACGTGACCACACGAGTTCCTAGAAACCTCATCCTACATAGAGAGTTGTCCAGGGGACTAAGCACAGGTGCCCCATTTGTTCCAAGGGTGTTGGAGTCAGCCAGAGTGCTCGGACCGCAGGGGCAGGGAGCCTCGTGCTGGGTAGGTGCCAGTCAAGAGTTGTGAATTAACCCAGCGAAGAGGCTGACCCGCTAG
Source organism: Heterocephalus glaber (assembly GCF_000247695.1). Next base: position 18,842,088 of record NW_004624731.1, on the reverse strand, counting down.
TACTGAGCTATACGTGCAGCTTTACTTCCAGCATCCTTCCCTTATATCATAGGCAGTCCTCAGCCCAGTGGGATTCTGTACTGTATTCCTAGGAGAAAATCCTCACCAGCATTTTTAGAGAATTTTTGGTTTTCAGTAAGCAGCAGCAGCACACGGGTGTCCTTCAAAGACCTCTGAGCGTGGAGACCTTGGCCCCAGGCTGTGAACCTGTGAGGACAACTGCTAGCTCGGATTCATAGAACACTCCCGAGAGCCTCTTCTACTTCAGATTGTGGATAATGGAATTCCGGGTTGGCTGTTGGAGAAATGCCAGGAATGGAAAGGAGCATCTGTGGACCACGCTGCTTCAGAGGCCCGGTGTCTTACTCGAGCTGTGTCGTAAAGAAAGCAGGGGCCGCTGCTAGCAGCAAGTAGGAGGAGTGACTCATCATATTTACTGCCACGCTCTTGTTTCGTAAAAAGATTAATTCACTAGAAGTTAGATTCCAGTGAAAAATGGATCATTTATTGTTTTCGATTCAGGCTGAATGAAGCACAGCAGGTGGATTTTCCAAATTGCTTCATTTGACATTTCCTGGAAATGTAAGCTAACATTACTCCATTTTTTTTGGCAACTGGAAAGTTATATTTGAACATTATACAAATCGGCTGGCAGGACTGGAAATTTCGAACACTTAGCCATCTCTGTTTTGAGCTTGATTTTTTTGTTGTTGTTTTTGAGACAGGGTCTCACTATGTAGCTCAGGCTGGCCTCGAACTCAAAGTGATCCTTCTGCTTCAGCCTCCCAAGTGCTGAGATTACAGGCATGTACCAAACGCCCCCCCACCCCCCCGCCCTGAGCTTGATTTTTGTTGAGTGATTTTTTTATTTTTTATTTTTTTATTTTTTGGTATCAGGGATCGAACTCGGGACCTTGCACTTGCACAGCAGGCAGTGAAACCACTGAGCTAAATCCCTGGCCCTGTTGAGTGATTTTTAAACTGTGAGATGGTCCATTTTTAGATCTGGAAATAGTCTCAGAAAATTTAAGTCTTTTGCCCAAAGCCAGATTGGGTAGATTATGGATAATCTACATATCAGAGCTGGGGATATGGACTAGAACCCAGTTCTTTTGCATCTTGGGGTAATGTGTCAAAAGTGACATGACTTTGCTTAGTGAGTGGAAGGAGCGAGGTTTCTTAGCATCTGCCCTCTCTTCCTGGCTTTTCCTCTGGTGCCTGCAGGACTTGCACCTGTGGTGTCTGCCCTTGGTGAGGCCTTTTCCAGAGCATGCAGGAAAAGCCGCATATCTCTCATTCCCGTACAGCACCTTCCTAAGGCATTGGGCAGGTCCAAGAGGAGAGTCCGCTTAGCCAACAGTAAATATCACATTCCAGGTAATGATGTCCTTTGATCTTTTCAATTGGAAATAGTAAACCTAACTAAGCAAACTAAATCCAAGCAAATGCCATCAGTTAATTATTTCTTAATTGTTAGACATGTCTGGTCTTCCCCAGTTGTCTCTAAGATACCACTTAAATTCACTATTTTAGCATGCTTCTCTATTCAATAATCTTTGGGTTATTCTTCAGTGTGTTGCTTGTTTGTTTTCAGAGGTGTCACACGCATTCCCTGTATTACTCTGTATCTTTGGAATTATTTACTACCTTGGCTTGATGATAAAATTGTGGTAACTCTTAGGTTAATAAAAATCTAGGCATTTTCTCAGGGAGGGGGAATTTAGAGAAGAAATGAGAAGCAGATGGGTTTGGATTTAAACTTGTTTATTTAGGGGCCTCTCCTCTGGGCACCCAGGTGGATATAGCCAGATGCATTCGGAAATGGTCTGAAACTCAGAAGAGTCCAAGGCTAGAGGTAGATCTTCAGAATTATCAGTTTGTAAGAAACGGGTGAGACCATCCAGAGGAGAAAGTACAAATTAAAAAGACTAGTATTGAGGGCAGGTTAGAGAAAGACGATCCAAGTGGTCTTAGAAATAAGAGGTCTGGGGTGAGTCTTGTTTTTGGAAGTTGCAGCTAGAGTCTGGCCATGGTGCTGTCACTGACCTCAGAAAGCTCTTCTATGGAGCAAGGCAGTGAGTGACAGCTGGACAGTGGTGGAGGGGACCTCGAGGGGGCCTGAGAAGGTGAGTAGGGAGAGAGGATTTGTCCCTTTGTTCATTTTTTGCAGTGCTGTGGATTGAACCCAGGGCCTTTGCACTGAGCCACAACCCCAATCCTTTTAAAAAATTTTAAATTCTGAGACAGGGTCCTATTAAGTTGCCCAGTCTGTGCTCGAAGTTGCCATCCTTCTGCCTCAGCCTCCCAGAGAGCTGGATCTTTCAGAGCTTTAACATCTTTTTGTTCTCCCTCAGAGGTTAGGAATGTGGTGGACATTTGTGGAGTTAATTTTCTGTCTGGGATGACAGGGTTAAATGGAAAGGTTTTTCAGGATGGAGGGTTGACCATGTTTCTTTGGGAGAAGAGCAGGCAGTGGAATGGGGGGGTTCCCTCAGTTGGCTTGAGGTTTCAGGGTGGTGGGGTCGTCTCAGGAACACAGTGCTGTCTTGAGAGGGGTACTCATTCCTTTAGCTGGAGGAAGGAGTGGAGTGAAAATGTAAGTCAGGAAGTAGAAAGGACAGGAATTGTGAAAGTTATCAGTCCTGACGACCTCTCCTCGCTCACTCGCTGAAGCCAGAGGCTGGGTCCTCTGCTGAGTGTGGAAGGGCAGTGGGAGTCTTTCTTTTTTTTTAGGACAATCACAAAGGACCACTTTTATTTAAGGCATATACAATGTAATGAGTATTAGCATTTCAAATATACAATATGTTCAGTGAGCATTCACTGGTGTGGGGAAAAGCTTGAGCCTTGAAACACTTCTACCTAAAGGTTAGTATGAGTCAATAATGGCATACAACCACTTACTATAAAGTGATTTTATTGCTAATAACTTTATGAAATTTGTTCCCGATATGTGATGTTACAAACTTTAGGATCTTTGAGATATGCAGGATCCTTGTATGTAACTGGCATAAACCCCATTATTTGAGCTCTCTTAATTGCTTTTGAAACCTCTTTTTGTTTCTTTCCACAAAGACCTGTTATAAGCCTCCCATGAATGCATCCAGTATATGGAGAAATAAACTGGGACAAAAGCTTCGCATTCTTATAATCTACACGTTTCCCACGCAAGATACACTTCTTAAGGGGCTCCTTATAAGGATTTTCCATTGGAACGGGCAGGTTCTCGTTGCTGGCTATTTGTTTATACTGTGAACAACCTCTTCTCCATAGCACCGTGTGAGTTCCGGGATCTGTGAGGCAGATAGCAGCCGTTACCCAGTACTCAACTTCTTCCTCCCTAGACCTCTGCAAACAGCGACCACAGCAGCTATGGTTTCTAGTCAAGTGGGAGTATTTCTAAACTGGAATATATGCTGCACTGAGCTCTTGTGGACCTCATAGGTTACTTTTCCATTTTGGAACTAAGTCGTTTTTCACTTTCTTCTGAACCCCAAAACATGTTTATGAGCCAGAAGCTTATGCCAAAGGCCATGTACACACTGAGGTCTCTAGCCCGACTTGTGGAAGTCGTCCTGGAAACTGCAGACCCACCCAGGCCTTTGGGCCACTGCGGTAAATCTACACAATCTCTGCAGGTGGAAAGACTGCCAGCGGAGTAATGTATGCCTCAACTACCCTGATAAACCAACTCACTCTTCAAGAATGTTCCATCTTCTTAGGAGAGAAAGTAAAAGCTCCTTGGGGTAGGGAGGTCCCCTGAGAAATGTCAGTGTTCCTGATGTAATAACAGGCCGGAAAGCCTTTTATTAGGGGGCAAGTGTGACAGCCAAGGAATGGAAAGAAATGAATGTGAGTCACACAAACCCTCGTCTCGACCTTCAGCCATTGTTAACCACGCTGAGGAAAATGTTAGGAAGCTGCATATGTATGTACCATGTTTATATTTTATATAATATTTATAGACGCTCCCATGAAAAGCACGACAAGGTGTAGTTTTCTCCTCTGACACACTTGCTGTTCTGTTCTTTGGCGGAGTGATAACCAACCACGAGGGGAGGGACAGAGGGGGACGTAGGCTTCTGCCCCTCGGCGGAGCCCTCAGAATTTAAAGCTTGGCTGTTCCCTTTGTCTCTTGGTGCCTTTGCCCCGGGTCCACCTCAGAGCAGATCTCAGAGTAGCTCAGCAGCCACCTGCCTGTTCTTGTCCGGGCTCCGCACCCCACTTCAGGGTTGGGCACAGGCAGCTTTCCAAAGCCCAGGTGCAACCAGCCAGAACCTGTTTATCCTTGGGCAGTGGCCAGCTTTGGGGCCTCTGGTGCTCTGGCTCTCAGGAGCCTGCTAACTGGCACGGTGTCACACGTGGGTGGGGACACTGATGAAGGCGTCACAACCGAGGTGGACTCTGCCCACCCTTTGGCCAAATCAACAACACTAGACCCTTAAATATATGGTGAACTAAGTGAAAAAGTCAAGGAAAATTAAAACAAGAAGCACTGGAAAGATTTGGGCTTAATATTCTCCTCCTTTTTCCTTTGTAAAGAAAATTAATTAATAAACATTTATTGGTCCTTTATGGTTTCTAAGTACTATTTTTTTCAGTTCCGTTGACCCCAGGGCCTTTGCACTGAGCTACATCCCCAGCCCTTTAAAATTTTTTAATTTTGAGACAGGATCCCACTAAGTCACTAAGTTGCCCGGGCTGGGCTCAAACTTGCAGTCCTCCTGCCTCAATCTCCCAGAGTGCTGGGATTAGAGATCTGTACCACCACACCCGGCCTTCTATGTACATTTTTTAAGGCATTGTGACTCATTGATACACATAAGTGGTAGTTTAAATGTACCTTTAGACTTCATGTGATTTTATCCCTTCCAGAGCAGGTCTTGCTCTCTCATGTCCTGGATCTGACAAATTCCTATAAAAGGAGATTCTTTGTTGGATGCAGATCCTGAAGCTGTTTCCTCCCGGTGCTTCCAGACCTAAGACAGAACCCCTTTCCCACCTGGACCCGGGCCAGGCTCTGTCTGTTGCTTACCTCATCAACCTGAGCTGGAGAAACAGTGGGGAGCAGTCCCAGTTGTGGGGAAGATGTGTCCCTGGCCATGGTCATGACCTTGTGTATGACATTTCCTCCTATGCAATTGAACAGATTTGGAGACAGTCT